>OZ038393.1:4830802-5535314 GCA_964036045.1 Eutreptiella sp. 'Long Island Sound 2002'
CAGCGCCGCTCACTCGACGTGCAGGAACTTCAGGAGGCTGATCCACTTGTCCTTCTGGAGGTACTCCTTGTGCACGCCCACGACCACCCCCCCCTTCTGGCAGATGCCCTGCCGCTTGCCCACCTCCACGAGGTGGTGGATCATCGACACCTCCGTCTCGCTGTCCCGCCGCAGCAGCTGCGGCGTGTGCACGGGGCGGATCCCGTGGTACAGCAGCAGCCGGCGGCACAGCGCCTCGTCGGGCACCGCGAGGAGGAGGTGCGCGCGCGGCCGGAACTGCGAGATGAGGCGCGCGACCTCCCCGGTCTTAGCCAGCCCGACGATGAGGGACGACTCGTGCTGGAACGACGCGTCCACCGCCGACGCCGCCCACGCCAACCGGACGCGGTCGGGGCTGTGGGGAAGCGGCGGTGCGGAAGGGGGACGGGCGGGCGGGGGGGTGCGCACGGGCGGGGGGGACACAGGGCCGCGCGGCCGCCATGGCAGACGACAGGGGGCGCGCACAGGGCCGCACGTGTGCTTGATGGCACGAGGGGGGCACTGCCTGCCCCCCTCGGTGGGACTCACGCAGGAAACGACCAGAGTGTGAGGTTCGGTGTGCCGGAAAATGAGCAAACACCCCGCCCGCCCCATCAGGTGTCTCAAGACGTTGCGACAGGTGTTCTTAGCAAGTGTGCCACACACACACACACACACACACTTCGTGAGGGAAACAATGAGCCACCGACCAAGGCTCCCGAAAAGTTTATTTGGGGGGGGGGCTTGGAGCCCCTTTTCCAATACCCCCCCCCCCCCCGGGAGGGGGGCTCCAAGGGCTCGCTCTCTGTTTTCCATGTTTTTTCATTCATATTCCATGACAATACCGCTGGCACTGTCACACTCTGTCCCTGTCCCTGTCCCTGTCACGGTCACTGTGTCAGCCCAAGGGGGAGGCGGGGGGGGGCTCCTCCTACGGTTGTCAGCCGTTCTAATACCAAGTCGGAGCCAAAAATTTCAGATATTTGCATTGAGGAAAGAACCTTGTGGCCCTTGGCCCCTTTCCGCGACTTTCCCCCCCCCCTGAAATCGGGGGGGGGGGGGCTCCAAGGGCCCCGCCCGCCCCCAAGTCAAATTTTCACCAGCCCAATCCCCCAGTGTGGACAATACGAAGCACAGCAGGGCAGAGACCACAGGGCACAAGTCTCCGAACACCTCGTCCGGCCAACCAGAACAAAATCTTTGTTTGAGGCTAGGCCCCTTTCTGCAAAGGGCAAAGAGCATTGGCCAGTACTGCGGACCAATGTGCCGAGGCCACACACGCGCACGCGCGCACCCACAGGGGTGAGTCACCTGCGCATGCGCTCGAGTCCGGCGAAGACGACCCGGCGCACCTGCTCCGACAGGTCCTTGTACGAGAGGGCGGCTTCGGCCTGGCGACAGACGCGGTCCATGATGCGGACGGCCTCCTGGTGGTACTGGCCCTTGGAGGTCTCGGCCGACAGCATCACGCAGTCCGCCCCGTCGATGACTGCGTTGGCCACGTCGGAGCACTCGGCCCTCGTCGGGCTGGGCCGCGCGACCATACTCTCGAGCATCTGCGTGGCGCAGATGACGGGCTTCCCCACCACGTTGGCTTTGGAGATCATCATCTTCTGGGCCAGGAACACCTTCTCGGCCGGGATCTCCACGCCGAGGTCCCCCCGCGCCACCATCACCCCGTCCGCCGCCTGCAGGATGGCGTCGAAGGAGTCGAGGGCCTCCTGGCACTCGATCTTGGCGATCACCTGCAGGGGGCATGGCGGGGCCGGCGGTTGGCGGTTGGTGACGAGCAGGCTGACATTAGAAGGGGGGTGGGGGGGCTGGGGGGGGTTGGCACAAGGCCTCGGTATTAGGTTGTTTGCCTTTGGTGGCGCTTATTGGCCTCTCGCCCTTGCACATTCTGACCCTCTGTGGGTCCGAACGCGTTTTGGTCGTGTCAACGGAGCCCGTGGATGACTTGTCCTGTTCCACTACTCTGGGGTTGGCTGTCCCGGAGACGGGCTGTTGCGCGTGCTGTTGACCAGCCAAATGATAGGTACCTATGGCCAAACGATAGGTACCTATGGCCAAACGACAAGTACCTAAGGCCAAACGATAGGTACCTATGGCCAAACAATAGGTACCTATGGCCAAACGATAGGTACCTATGGCCAAGCGATTGCTGGTGTGTGCATCTGCAGGATAACTTTTCTGACAAGGGCTTCTAACAACCACAATGATTCTTTCCCTTTTGTCCTTTCCTTCTCCTCCTTTTGCCCTTTGCCCCGTTTCTGGCGAGCGAGGTCTGCGGGGGAGGGGGGTGTCTCGGACCCGAAAGTCTGTGTACGGGGATGGGAAGCACTTCCTTGCGCACGGACAGCACTTCTTTGCGCACGGGCAGCACTTCTTTGCGTACGCGCACTTCCTTGCGCACAGGCAGCACTTCCTTGCGCACGGGCAGTGCTTCCTTGCGCACGGGCAGCACTTCGTTGTGCACGGGCAGCACTTCTTTGCGCACGGGCAGCACTTCCCGGCACATGGGCAGCACTTCCTTGCGCACGGGCAGCACTTCTTTGCACAAGAGCAAGCGTAGACCGTGACTGGTGGTTGTGATTTCCTATGGGCCTTTGATTGGTTGCTCTGATTTCTTACAGTTCCTGCGTGGTTGCTTGGATGGTTGCTCTTATTTCCTGGAGGCTGTTGGGCATGACCGAGAACGTGCATGCCAAGAGCGCTCACAATGACACCGAGAGAAATGGCTTCCGACCTTCAAATACCGTGGCATAATTGGGCACACTTTTGTTGTGCAATTCCAACTTTCGCCTAAGGCAAAGTGTTTGCACTGCGTGCGCACTGTGTGTGCACTGCGTGCGCACTGCGTGGGCACTGCGTGCGCATTGTGTGCACATTGCTGTGAAACCCACCCCATGCCACCTCTGTATAACACTGCAAAGCAACAAAGCCAACAGGACACACATTGAACCACTACCAACCCGGTATTTTGATGTACCTGTGAACATCTCATTTAGTGTTGTAGAGTACCACTATGCAGTTGCAACCACTGTAACCCTTGTAAGCGCCATCGTGATTACCTACTTCATAATCAAAGAACTGTCCGTGCATTCGCGAAGGACCGCGTTGATCCCAAATCGTAACATCCGCCGACTTTCCCGGCATAAGATCACATATCCATACTATATTCCCAAGGTTGTCCACGGCCACCGTTACCTTATAAACATGGCCTGTGTACTTGGGATTTAAGAGTACATCACAGAAACACATCATCTGAACGATTTGAGCGAGACACATAGGCACAGTTGTCCCAACTTGGAATTTGCCGAAGAAAACAGAGGTATTGGAAGGTCCTCCTGGGACAACAAACCTTCCGCGCCATACTTCATGCAGAATTCCTCCGCTATAACACAATCAACACCAATGAGGTTGACATGTTTATGGAGTTGTGAATATACTTCCCAAGGCTCCTTGGAGCGCCCACCGGAGCACCGATCAATCCACCAAGCCACATCTTTGGGGTCAAGGTCAGCGTGTGGGAGTCCACATAATCCACCATCCATCTACAACGAGGAACATGCAAAAAAAGGGGGGGGTAAAAAGGGGTACAAATGGGTGAAAATAGGTGATAATGAATGACAATTCAAATTTGTCATATCCTGAATGCATAAGAAGCTTAAAAAATCCTACTATGGAACAACAAACCTCCGCAAAAGGGCCAAAACTAGGGTTCGGGTAGTTACCGACATACAAAACTTTGCACTGCGTGCGCACTGCGTGGGCACTGCGTGCATGGCATTCCCTAATGCTACCCCTGCCCCCCCCGGTACTGCGGTGCATGGCCCAAGCGCACATCATTGGGAACAGACTCGAGTCGGGCAACTGCTGACCATCTCGACGCCCATGCCACGGCTTTGGGCTCCCTATTCCGCCCCCGTAGGACCCCCTCCGCTGGCCGAGCCCGTGGCGTAGCTGGGCCAGTGGGGGGGTCAAATCCACTGTCCATTTGATGGGGTCATGGGTTCGAAAAGCTCTGGGAAGGTGCGCGTCCGGATGCGCAGGGACCACCAAGAAGTGGGCAGAAGGAGGCGGCGTGGCTCAGGCGTCACAGCCCACGGCGTCTGAGCGGGAGTCTTGGATGGGGTCTGCTTGGATGCATCTGTGCTGCATCTGTGCGGAGGGTTTGGAATTGGAGGGTACGGTCCGTTGTGGCTGCTTCATGGTGCCCATGGACAGGGGGGCAGACATCGGGGTAGGCATGATGCCTCGAGACGGGTTGGCAGACATTGGGCAGACGTGTGAAGGCACAGGGGTACACACCTGGTGCGCGCAAAAAGGCTTGGGATACACTTGGTACGATAGGGGCACACCGGAGGCACAAGATGTGTTTTTTTTTGGGGGGGGGCACTAGCAGAAAGACGGTTCCGCACACACACATAGACAGAGCAGCGAGGTGGGGCCAGTGGTGCCAGGCCTTGGTTTCCTGTGTCGAAACCCCGGTTTTTCTAACAGAACTATCGGCCTCTGCCCTCAACGCCCTAAAGGACCACTTTGGAGGTAGTTTCTTCTTAAGAAGATGTGGCTTCTTACTAGTTGTTGAGAAGAATAATACTTTCTTAACTTATTGGTGATTCTTCTTAAGAAGAAAACCATGTTGTACAAGAAGAAACTACCCTAGAGGTAGGCAACCAGGGCGGACACACGCACAAGTGCTCCGAGCGCAGCAGAGGAGGGGCTGCGTTCCACAACAACGGCGGGCACATGCCAAGCGCCCCCCCAGGGCACTCCATCACCTGCATCGAGCCGTGCCCCGCTGCGCGCACGACCTCCCGGATCTGCTGCACGTCCTCCGGCCGACGGATGAACGACGCAAAAACATAGTCCAGCTTCTGCTCCGCTGCGAACCGCAGGTCTGTGAGGTCTTTGGGGGACAGCACCGGCAGGTCCAGCACGACGCCCGGCAGATTGACCCCCTTGCGGGAGCCGAGTAGCACCGAGTTGCGCGCCACCGTGTGCACTTGGCGCCTCTCGGGGTCCGTGCTCAGCACCTACGCAAAGACAGAGGGGCAAAGGCATAGGCGAAAGTAGACCCAGAGGCAGAAGGGGCAGAGGTGAAATGAAAGGCAGAGGCGGAGGCGGAGGCAGAGACAGATGCAGAGGCAGAGGCAGAGGTGAAAGCAAAGGCAGAGGCGGGGGCAGAGGCAGAAGTAGGGGAGACTCCGGCTCTCGCATGTGCAGTCCATGCTGCCTGGGGGGGCTACCCACGCCCTCGGATGGAGAGGGGACTGCCCACACCGATGAGGGTACATAGGCTCACCCGGGACCACCTGCAGTGGCAACGTAGTTGACTGGGTCGCGTGCTAAGATGAGGGAAAGAGTCAGAGGCCCAGGCAGAGGCAGCCGGAGAGGCAGAGGTAGAGGCAGAGGTAGAGGTAGAACCAGAGGTAGAAGCAGAGGTAGAGGCAGACGTAGAGGCAGAGGTACAAGCAGAGGTAGAGGCAGAGGTAGAGGCGGAGATAGAGGCAGACGTAGAAGCAGAGGTTGAGGCAGAGATAGAGGCAGAGGTAGAGGTAGAGGTAGAGGCAGAGATAGAGGCAGATTTAGAAGCAAAGGTAGAAGCAGAGGTAGAGGCAGAGGCCGAGGCAGAGGTAGAAGCAGTGGTAGAGGCCGAGGTAGAGGCAGAGGTAGAGGCAGTGACCGAGGCAGATGTAGAAGCAGAGGTAGAGGCAGAGGTAGAGGCAGAGGTAGGGGCAGTGATAGAGGCAGAGGTAGAGGCAGTGGTAGAGGCAGAGGCCGAGGCAGAGACCGAGGCAGAGGTAGAAGCAGAGGTAGAGGCAGAGGTAGAAGCAGAGGTAGAGGCAGAGGTAGACACAGAGGCCGAGGCAGAGACCGAGGCACAGGTAGAAGCAGTGGTAGAGGCAGAGGCAGAGGCGGTGGTAGAAGCAGAGAAATAGGAAGAGATAGAGTCAGAGGAGGAGGCAGAGGTAGAGGCAGTGACCGAGGCAGATGTAGAAGCAGAGGTAGAGGCAGAGGTAGAGGCAGAGGTAGGGGCAGTGGTAGAGGCAGAGGTAGAGGCAGTGGTAGAGGCAGGAGTAGAAGCAGAGGTAGGGGCAGAGATGGATGCAGAGGTAGAGGTAGAGGCAGAGATAGAGGAAGATTTAGAAGCAAAGGTAGAAGCAGAGGTAGAGGCAGAGGTAGAGGCAGAGACCAAGGCAGAGCTAGAAGCAGTGGTAGAGGCAGAGGTAGAGGCAGTGGTAGAAGCAGAGGAAGAAGCAGAGGAAAAGGCAGAGGTAGAGGCAACGGTAGAGGCAGAGGTAGAGGCAGAGACCGAGGCAGATCCAGAAGCAGAGGTAGAGGCAGAGAAAGAGGTAGAGGCAGAGATAGGGGCAGATTTACAGAGGTACAGGCAGAGGCCGAGACAGAGACCGAGGCAGAGGCAGGGGCAGTGGTAGAGGCAGAGGTAGAAGCAGTGGTAGAGGCAGAGGTAGAGGCAAAGGTAGAAGCAGTGGTAGAGGCAGAGGTAGAGGCAGAGGTAGAAGCAGAGGTGAAGGCAGAGGCCGAGACAGAGACCGAGGCAGAGGCAGAAGCAGTGGTAGAGGCAGAGGTTGAAGCAGAGGTAGAGGCAGAGGTAGAGGCAGAGGTTGAAGCAGAGGTAGAGGCAGAGGTAGAGGCAGAAGTAGAGGCAGAGGTAGAAGCAGTGGTAGAGGCAGAGGTAGAGGCAGTGGTAGAAGCAGAGGAATAGGCAGAGGTAGAGGCAGAGGTAGAGGCAGAGGTAGAGGCAGAGGTAGAGGCAGAGACCGAGGCAGATGTACAAGGAGAGGTAGAGGCAGAGGTAGAGGTAGAGGCAGAGATAGAGCCAGATTTAGAAACAAAGGTAGAAGCAGAGGCCAAGGCAGAGGTAGAAGCAGTGGTAGAAGCAGTGGTAGAGGCAGAGGTAGAAGCAGAGGAAGAGGCAGAGGTAGAGGCAGAGGTAGAGGCAGAGGTAGAGGCAGAGACCGAGGCAGATGTAGAAGCAGGGGTAGAGGCAGAGATAGAGGCAGAGGTAGAGGCAGAGGTAGAAGCAGTGGTAGAGGCAGAGGTAGAGGCAGAGGTAGAAGCAGAGGTAGAGGCAGAGGCCGAGACAGAGACCGAGGCAGAGGCAGAAGTAGTAGTAGAGGCAGAGGTTGAAGCAGAGGTAGAGGCAGAGGTACAGGCAGAGGTTGAAGCAGAGGTAGAGGCAGAGGTAGAGGCAGAGACCGAGGCAGAGGTAGAAGCAGTGGTAGAGGCAGAGGTAGAGGCAGTGGTAGAAGCAGAGAAATAGGCAGAGGTAGAGGCAGAGGTAGAGGCAGAGGTAGAGGCAGAGGTAGAGGCAGAGACCGAGGCAGATGTACAAGGAGAGGTAGAGGCAGAGATAGAGCCAGATTTAGAAACAAAGGTAGAAGCAGAGGCCAGGGCAGAGGTAGAAGCAGTGGTAGAAGCGGTGGTAGAGGCAGAGGTAGAAGCAGAGGTAGAGGCAGAGGTAGAGGCAGAGGTAGAGGCAGAGGTAGAGGCAGAGGCCGCGACAGAGACCGAGGCAGACGCAGAAGCAGTGGTAGAGGCAGAGGTAAAGGCAGATTTAGAGGCAGAGGTAGAGGTAGGGGCCGAGGCAGAGACCGAGGCAGAGGTAGAAGCAGTGGTAGAGACAGAGGTAGAGGCAGAGGTAGAGACAGAGGTAGAGGCAGAGGTAGAGGCAAAGGTAGAGGCAGAGGTAGAGGCAGAGGTAGAGGCAGATTTAGAAGCGAAGGTAGAGGCAGACCCGAGGCAGTGGTAGAGACAGAGGTAGAGGCAGAGGTAGAGGCAGATGTAGAAGCAGAGGTAGAGGCAGAGGTAGAGGCAGAGGTAGAGGCAGAGGTAGAGGCAGAGGTAGAGGCAGAGGTAGAGGCAGAGGCCGCGACAGAGACCGAGGCAGACGCAGAAGCAGTGGTAGAGGCAGAGGTAAAGGCAGATTTAGAGGCAGAGGTAGAGGTAGAGGCCGAGGCAGAGACCGAGGCAGAGGTAGAAGCAGTGGTAGAGACAGAGGTAGAGGCAGAGGTAGAGGCAGAGGTAGAGGCAGAGGTAGAGGCAGAGGTAGAGGCAGAGGTAGAGGCAGATTTAGAAGCGAAGGTAGAGGCAGACCCGAGGCAGAGGTAGAGGCAGTGGTAGAGACAGAGGTAGAGGCAGAGGTAGAGGCAGAGGTAGAGGCAGAGGTAGAGGCAGAGGTAGAGGCAGAGGTAGAGGCAGAGGTAGATCCAGAGGTAGAGGCAGAGGCCGCGACAGAGACCGAGGCAGACGCAGAAGCAGTGGTAGAGGCAGAGGTAAAGGCAGATTTAGAGGCAGAGGTAGAGGCAGAGGCCGAGGCAGAGACCGAGGCAGAGGTAGAAGCAGTGGTAGAGACAGAGGTAGAGGCAGAGGTAGAGACAGAGGTAGAGGCAGAGGTAGAGGCAGAGGTAGAGGCAGAGGTAGAGGCAGAGGTAGAGGCAGAGGTAGATCCAGAGGTAGAGGCAGAGGCCGCGACAGAGACCGAGGCAGACGCAGAAGCAGTGGTAGAGGCAGAGGTAAAGGCAGATTTAGAGGCAGAGGTAGAGGTAGAGGCCGAGGCAGAGACCGAGGCAGAGGTAGAAGCAGTGGTAGAGACAGAGGTAGAGGCAGAGGTAGAGACAGAGGTAGAGGCAGAGGTAGAGGCAGAGGTAGAGGCAGAGGTAGAGGCAGATTTAGAAGCGAAGGTAGAGGCAGACCCGAGGCAGAGGTAGAGGCAGTGGTAGAGACAGAGGTAGAGGCAGAGGTAGAGGCAGAGGTAGAGGCAGAGGTAGAGGCAGAGGTAGAGGCAGAGGTAGAGGCAGAGGTAGATCCAGAGGTAGAGGCAGAGGCCGCGACAGAGACCGAGGCAGACGCAGAAGCAGTGGTAGAGGCAGAGGTAAAGGCAGATTTAGAGGCAGAGGTAGAGGCAGAGGCCGAGGCAGAGACCGAGGCAGAGGTAGAAGCAGTGGTAGAGACAGAGGTAGAGGCAGAGGTAGAGACAGAGGTAGAGGCAGAGGTAGAGGCAGAGGTAGAGGCAGAGGTAGAGGCAGATTTAGAAGCGAAGGTAGAGGCAGACCCGAGGCAGAGGTAGAGGCAGTGGTAGAGACAGAGGTAGAGGCAGAGGTAGAGACAGAGGTAGAGGCAGAGGTAGAGGCAGAGGTAGAGGCAGAGGTAGAGGCAGAGGTAGATCCAGAGGTAGAGGCAGAGGCCGCGACAGAGACCGAGGCAGACGCAGAAGCAGTGGTAGAGGCAGAGGTAAAGGCAGATTTAGAGGCAGAGGTAGAGGCAGAGGCCGAGGCAGAGACCGAGGCAGAGGTAGAAGCAGTGGTAGAGACAGAGGTAGAGGCAGAGGTAGAGACAGAGGTAGAGGCAGAGGTAGAGGCAGAGGTAGAGGCAGAGGTAGAGGCAGAGGTAGAGGCAGATTTAGAAGCGAAGGTAGAGGCAGACCCGAGGCAGAGGTAGAAGCAGTGGTAGAGACAGAGGTAGAGGCAGAGGTAGAGACAGAGGTAGAGGCAGAGGCAGAGGCAGAGGTAGAGGCAGAGGTAGAGGCAGAGGTAGAGGCAGAGGTAGAGGCAGAAGTAGAGGCAGAGGTAGAGGCAGAGGTAGAGGCAGAGACCGAGGCAGAGGTAGAAGCAGAGGTAGAGACAGAGGTAGAGGCAGAGGTAGAGGCAGAGGTAGAGGCAGATACCTCCAAGTGCAACGCCCCGTCGTCAATGAAGATGGCGCTGCCGGGGGTTGTGTGCTGTGCCAGCGGCGCGTAGTCCACGTAAACCTCAGAGCCGGTGCAGGTGTTCCCCCGCTCCGGGTCTGCCCTGAGCAGCACGTGGGAGCCCGAGGCGATGTGCACCGGCTCCCGGTCGGCGGTCATGCCCGTGCGGATCTCCGGGCCCTGCGTGTCCAGGGCGATGCCCACGACCCGCTTGTGCGCGTCGTGCGTGGCGGCGGCGTTGTGCCCCGCGATGTAGCGCCGCAGGTTGTCGATGCTCGGCCGAATCTCCTCCGGGTCGGCGTGGCTCATGTTCAGGCGCATGATGTCCATCCCGGACTCCACCAGCTCGGCGATGTGGCCGGGGTGCTCCCCGCGCTTCCCGACCGTGCAGATGATGGAGGTCTTGCGGTGCCTGCTGCACTGGGTGGCAAACAGCCCCATATTGTGCTGCACGGTCGTCACGTAGGGGCGCCCCCTGTCCCAGTAGCCGCGCATGGGGCATGGGATGACACGCACCGCAATGCGGAGCCCGCTGACTAGCATCGGTAGCACAGCACACAAAAGCCTGCGTACCGAGTATTGGCCGCAGGTCGTGCAAAGCATCCACAACTCTTCTACCCCCCCCCCCCCCCCAAGAGAGTTGATGGCAATGAGCAGAGAACCTTTAAGGAAGGGGGGTTTGGCATGTCGCCTTTGTGTATTGTTCTCGTCTGCAGCTGGCGGCGCCTACTGGCCGATCGCCATTCGCTGCCCTTCCCTTGGACCCAATAGGCGGTGGTGCCCACCGACCGGCCTCTCACCACCCTGTGACCTTCCTCTTTCTCCTTGCCTCCACACATGCACGTCCTGGTGTGCATATGCAGCAAGGGTCGGCAGCTCGTGTGCTGGCGAATGTACTCGTCACTACAAGCACCCTAGAGCTCAGAGTTCTCGCTTGCTTTGAGCCTGTCTTGTCAATTCCTCTTCGATTTTGTGGGGGAATGAAGCGCCGGATACTTCGCTACCGTATACCCTCGTGTCACAGGCATACGGTCATCCCCACCAGCCATGCAAACCTAATCTGGGAACGTGCTGTCTGAACATGAGCAGTTGCCACTGTGCATTTGTCAGCATGATCAACATTTATGGCTGAAACTGCAAAACAAAAAAAAAGAGCAATCTTGTTTTTTGTATCGGAAATTCACGGCATGTTCCATGAGACAGAGCAGCATGTGGGACCATCACAGACCCATAACGGCGCCAAACTCAGGGTTGGCGGGAAAAAAAAAGGAAATTGCAAAAAGAAAATCAGTGATCTGCATGATACACAATCAACGGTTGAAGCCAATTGGAGAGGGACGGAGAAGAGCAAGACATCAAATATGTTTTTCTGGGCACTTGCTCCGCACAAAGGTCCCGCTAGCAAGCACAAACAACAACACTGGCACGAACAAATAATTTCATTCCGTCGTTTTTGTGCAAAGCAATGGTGCCTGGCGTGCCCATCATGAGCATGATCCACTTCAGCCTCCTACTATTGGCGAGGAAACACTTTGCGCCCCCCAAAAGCAAATAGCTTCTCCATGAAATTGAGCAACTTGGCTCAGCCTAGTCCCACACACCTAAAATTAGCAATAACCTTAGTTTTGCCTCAAGGGGAAGGGGAAGGGGGAATTGAATCAGTGTTTGGTCCAGGGATGGCTGCAGAAATGCCCACTCACACGGTACAGCTGATGCTTATTATGTGAGGGTTAATCCCCATGTTCGCTTTTGTGTTGTACCATGCCTGTCTTCAAAGCCTCGCAATTGCTGTGCCCTCGGAGATGGCAGCCGCATGCTGTGCGAACTGTATTGTGGAGAATGACTGAAATTGTGTCAAGTTGTGTCAAATTGGATACTGTTGGGTACATGGTGGCGAGCACCATCACCTTGCGATTGCCCTGCCAAATGGCAGGTGAGCTTGCTGGCTCCGGACAGCATGAACGTGCGCAACTGGTTTCTCAACCTCAAACCTAAATTGAGGTGTGAACCGGTCTTTGCAGGCCCAGCTCATTGGAGCACCCCTACCAAGTAGTCCACACTAAAATAGGGTACTGCATCCAACCCTCCCCCCCTTTTTTTTCATTCGCGACTGCGACCCGCCGAAAATTAATCCCAAACTAAGCCCCCAAAACCAATCTTAACGGAATCACAGACCAAACTCCCCTCTTTTTGGCACCGTGCGAACGTCACCCCTAATAGGTCCCCTAATAGACGCCCTAATAGGAGCCCTAATAGGCCCCCAATAGGCCCCCAAATAGATCCCCTAAACGGCCCGCCAATTTGCCCCCCCATAGCCCCCCCCCAATAGGCCCCCCCATATGCCCGCCAATAGGACCGCCACTGGACCCCCCATTGGCCCCGCAATAGGCCTGCCAAAAGGCCCTCTAATATGCGCCCTCATGGGCCCGGCAATAGGCCCCCCAAGAGGCCTCCCAATAGCCCACCTAATATCAGGTCCCCCAATTAGGCCTCCAATAGGCCCCCTCATAGGCCCCTTAATAGGCCTCTTAACAGGCTCCTCAATAGGCCCCCAATAGGTTCCCCGATAGGCCCCCCAATAGGCCCTCCAATAGGCCCCCGAATAGGCTGCCCAATAGGCCGCCCAATAGGCCCCCTAATAGGCTGCCCAATAGGCCCCCCAATACCCCCCAATAGGCCCCCCAATAGGCCCCCTATTAGGCCCCCCAATAGGCCCCCCAAAAGGCCACCCCATAGGCCCCCCAATAGGCCCCCACCAAAAGCCCCCCAATAGGTCAGCAAATAGAGCACTTAAGGGAGATATGGCACTGATGGTGAAAACACTTATTGTTCATATTTCCAATAAGGGAGCAAAGGGACGAGTCGTCAACCAATAGGGACCAAAATTGTACTTCATCCTCCGAAAGTACACGAATGGCGATGTGAGCACCGCCGACACCCGTGCAAAGAAGAGCTCACACCCACTAAGATTCGGCGGGAGGGAGGGGTACAGCTCAGCATGACCTGCCTTGAAGGTCTCCAGGGACAGCGCAGTCCGGGCCATTGTTCAGTGCCGTTCGACTGTGAAAAATGTAAACCTATATGGCACGGGAGGGATTGACAATTCGCATGACTGCCAAGACACTCGAGTACGTTGACAGAGAAACAAACCACCACAACCAACACACCCTTTTCCGAACCAACGCGGTCCCCCTAGGTTCTGGGCTCCGTCCTACCCCTCGCAACACAATACTCCCCCGATAGGTGATGCTGGTGTCCATCAGGCTGCTGCACACTGCCTTTTACAACTAAGTCTCACACATCTATCTCTAATCTGCCTTTGAACTTCGGTACCAAAAGCACCTAGACAACCCCCTAAACCGTATTTCTTTAAGCAGATCCGCTGCCGTTTGTCGCGCTGCATGTGCAGGACTGCCCTTGCTTTTGTGTATCTTGTTGGGTGATCTGTTTTGGCACAGTGTTTTTCTGCAGAGAAATCTTTGGCCACTTTGCATGAATCCATTTCATGGTCTTGTGTCACCTTTTGCTTTGTCTGCCATTGTTGAGGATTGCATGGATCCAAGTAAAGCCACGTCAGAGGTGGGTAAGATGGCACTGGTTCGGTAGCCCAAGTGAAGACTCATGGGACATGTGCTAGGGGACTGTCACAATGCACAATGTGCATTCTACCCATTGCAAGGAACAATGAGCATTGTGCAAATCTGCAATGACCATTCAGCATGTAGCATGGCTTGGACAATCAGAGCACTACAACATAATGGACATCTTAACTGATATTGCATGCACTGAAATGCCGGGCCGTATGGAGCATGTGACAAGAGCGCTTGCCAATTGATGTGCAGACACTGTCATGAATGCAGGTTCTACGCATTCTAAGCCTTGGACCACCATTTGCTTGAATCACGCGCTGATGCTTTGCTCAGACCCACGGACCAATTGCCTTGTTCAGGCAATATGCATCGCTGTTCCCAATCTTGTAGCGAACCTCGAAAACATTACGTTTTGATGATTCGTATTGACTACCATCAGCTGTGTGTTGTCTGTGGGTCTGAAGGGGCACAAGGACCGTGGTTTGTTTGGTATGCCAGGCCACATGAATTAGCAAGCGCAGGATAAATGCATCAGTCACCATTCATCCGAAACCACCATAACCAAATGGTTGGTCACAAACAGCGACATGGGCACGTTGCCCCAGATAAACAATATAACAAGCAATGTGTTATTTGTCATCTGTGTCCTCAGTGGGGCACCTGCAACTTTACCCATGTCTATGAGGTGATTGGTGCTGCTGGTCCTGGCCATATTTCGATTGCAGGGGCATTTGGAAAATCATTCGTGAATGAAAGAAGCCTTCAGCTTACCTTGCATGACTGCTTGCTTATTTTCGTTTCACTGATGGTGGTGCCACACAGCCACGCCATGGCATTCCAATTCGCCAAAACGTGTTCCCGGATCATGCAAAGGAGGCAAATGCATGCAGCAGTGGCAATGGACTTGCCTTGGCAAACGCCATCCCTTCCATGCTCACCACACAACTCTCATTCAGCTGTGCTATCATCCTTGTAATGACCAATAATGAACTGAGGGATACTCTACACCGCACGTACACTGTGCATGGCACTGCACGTGCACTGCATGTGTGCACCGCCCTCCATGACGCACATGCAGGAACAAGGTTAAACAATACACAACACATTGGTATGAAGCGGGGGACATCATTTCTGCACCACTGAGCAGCAAAATTGTCTACTTTGGAAAGACTTGTGGTGTGAGATCCAAACAGAACCAAATGGGGGGGTGGGGGAAGCAAGGGTGGCACGGCTGAGCCGTTCCCCGTTTTGGGTATGTGCCGCAAAGCAGCCCATACAAGTTGTGCCCACAAAATGCCCCAAAAGCTTTGGCATTGGGCTGTCCATTGCAGGGATGGGGTGCGAGGCCAGGGGCAGAGATCAAGGGATCCTCCCTCAGATGGTGCAGGCGTGCCTGCCCTTCATGCGGTGGGCAATCACAGTGAAAGCCTTCGCCAACAGCAATGCACCCCAAGTGGATGCTCTTCGTTAGTAAAATCGTTGGGATTCAGATCAGGACCAGTACCCTGACACCAGCCGAACAGTTGCACCGTGCAATTTAGTGGGTGAAAGTACCGAAGTCCACAAGCTTCATGGCAGACTCGATAGTTTGTGGCAGGAAGGAGAGGGGGGGCAGCAATGGCTGGGCCAAGGTCAAGGGATGATGGGGGATGGAGGATGCGGCGTAGAACAGGGGCCACTTGGCCAAGACCAGAGTGGGACTGGACTCAGCGCAAGCAGAGGAGCCCCAACATGTCCTCCTCACAGTGATCACCTCATTGCATTGATCATTTCGAGGTTCACACTATGGGGTCAAAAAATATGCTGCAAACCAAGGCCTGTACAGCCGCACACAAACACCTCCTGGTCAGTTTGCTGGTCAGATCACCAGCTGCTTCACACCAGTAAATATTTATGAATAGAACACACCCTGGACACCTCGCATGCTGACTGCTTCAACGCATCAAGGTCCAGGTCCTTGACAACTGCAGTGGCTCGGGTCAACAGGATATTGGATGAAATAAAGTGCATACACAGTAGTGATTCTCTACTCTGCGACCACAGAAATCATACGCTTGGGCAGCACCCAAGCGCTCTCTGAAGGCCAGATAAGTAAGAAAAAAATTACACCCACAACTGTGATGCTTTCCTTGACATGGAAACCATCGAAATCATACTTTCGCTCACAACCCACATTTCGTCCTTGAATGCCTCAGGGCAGTTGCAGGCACGGTTGTTGTCTAAGCGGAAAAAAATGACCAACCGCCGACGTGAGACGAGCAATGAGCCAACACGGCGGCCGGTCTGCTGACCGGAGTGAAAGCTGTTCTTCGTGTTGGGAACATGGGGGTCCCAAAGGTCGACACCAAAACACAAGGCGCGGCAGTTCACTCCAATTGAAAAAGGAACACCGCATCGATGGCACTCAGCGACAACCAAACGCTGTCGGGAGCGCCGCAGAAGGACTTCTGTGCGCCCCCACAGGGCACCAGTCGAACCGTCACGGCTGTCAGTTACCCGTCAAGCGGCGTCGGTTGCCACCAACGGACGCCGGTTGAGTGGAAACCATCGTCAGTCGACTGACAGGCACTTGGGTAGGGTGCAATACCACTGCCTCCGATGAACCGAGACTGCTGGCTGCCTGTCAGACACGGCTGTTTGGGAAGGGCGGTCATTGAACGAAAATATCGGCTGCTAACAGACCACTGGCTATCCCAATGGCCGTCGAAGGGGGTGTGACCGTCCTCAGAGAGGCAGGTCCCTGGCAGGGGGTGCAGTGGCACGTAGGGCTCGTGCACCGTGCAGCCAGGGGCATGGGTGTCCAACAGCTCCAGAGGGGGTACGGGGGGCAGGACAGGCTACGGCATGGGATCGGGAGAGGTGTGGGGGGCGGAGGCGGGACCACGCCGGGGTCCCATATCCGAATGTTGTCCGGGTCTGAAGGCCACCACCGTAATCGCCTTCCCATTATCAGGATTCACAATGTCCAATCTCTGGCGCCCCCAAGCTGGGCGCGGTGCTGGGAAGTCTGCCACTGGTGGCTCATATGTATGCGGATGTGGGGGGTTTGTTCACCGCATTGCCATCGGCGTAGCCGTTGCGCATATGGGGCTCGGCGCCAGCGTACGGGGGTGGGCCCTTCGTGGGGCCGCTGGCGGAGCCCGTGCGTCGTGGTGCTGATGCTGGTGGGGATAGTAGTGAGTAGGCCCGTGAGGGAACGTTCCGGGGGTGCCGGCATCTCGTCGAACACGGACCTTCTTCGCAGAAAGGTGGGGCATCGGGGAACGGGGGCCCATCGACGCTGTACCCTGGCCCACGCTGCTCGGCGGGTGGCGGGTCCCTGTACGGGTTGTGTGTCGTCGCCGATGGCGGGAGACCTTCGCGGTGGTGCTCACAGAGGAGGTCGCGGGGATGGGGGCCGTGGAAGTGAGTGGGGGTTGGGGCGTCAGGGCCGGGGCGCTCCACCTGCCGGAACTCCGGTCCGGGGCTGGGCGGGACGCGGCGGCGTTCGAAACCCCGGCTCTTGAACGTCCGCTCTAGGAAGGGCCCGTTGTACGGGGGGTGCCCGGGATGGCGAGGCGGGGGGTATTAAGGGGCGCTGCGCGGCTCGGCGGGGCCAAGACATGGGTGGGGACCCTCGAAACGACCGTGGGGCTGGAAATGCGGGCCTTCCTCGACGTGTGGGGGGTAGTTGGGGCGGTCATGATGGAACTTCGGGTTTTCTGAATGGCGCGGGTGCTCGTGGAGGTGGTGGGGCTCCTGCTGCTCCCGGATCATGCAGGACTCTGGGTGGCGGGGATCAAAGTGACGGGGCTCACACGGTTCTCGAGGGTAAAGGTGGTCGCCCCTGTTTTCCGGCCACTGCGGAGGGGGTACGCGGGGCTGGACGGGCTGCGGCATGGGATCGGGGGAGGCGGAGGCGGGGGGCTCGGGGGCGCAGGCCGGCGGATGGGGGCCGGACTGCGGCACAGCTGCGGCCCTGGGCATGCCCTTCCCCCTGCCGCCCGCCTTCTGCAAGCCCTTGCCCCCCTTCGGGGCTGCCGTGCCCCCCTTTGGCCTGCCCTTGCCCTGGGGCTTCAGTGCGCCAGTGGCGGTGCCCGCGCCCCCGGGGCTGCGCCACTGCGGTGGGGCAGCCCAGGGGCATCCGAACGTTGGCAGCGGGGGACTGGGGGCGTCGTGGTCGGGGACGGGCAAGGGCAGGATGCCCTCCGCATAGGCTGAGGTGCTCGAGAGCTCCCCCACGGAGGACACCGAGGTTGACGAGCGGCGGCGGCCGCGCTCTTCCCAATACGCCGATGCGGGAGCGTTGATGGTATGCGTCATGTCCCCTGCGGCACACGGCACCGAATCGGGGGTTGTGGGGCCCGGTGATGGAAGAGGAGTGTGGGACATTGGGGGTCGCGCCCTCAGTGGGGCCATGCTGCAGCCGTCCCACAACACGGGGCACTATGCCCATCCCTCGCCCCCCCCCCCCCCGGATTGCTAGACAAAGGACGCGCAACACAAAACAAGAGATGCAAACACAGGGACCAGGGCTTTTCTTAACCACGTGGGGGGGGGGGGGGGCGGGGGCTGATTTCAGCGACCCACCCACCACAGATTTTTGGCAAACCCACAGACCCACAAATGTCCCAGCCCCCGGGGGTGGGGAGGGCAGGGCTATTGGGCACCCACCCACCCACCTACCACAGGCAAAGTACCTTATTACAGGCAAAATGCCTTGACCAGCGCCTTTTGGTGCTGACCCAAAGTCCCCACAATGGCCTACCCTACGGGGGGAGGGGGGGCGGGTGTGGTTGGAAACCCACCCACCCAAAAATTCTGACAAATCCAGCCCCCTCCCCCCCAGTAGTAGGAGTAGGACACACACTAAGAAAAACCCTGCACAGGGCATGTGAACCACAAAATGACCAGGAAACTGGGTGCAGGGATGCAGGTTCAGGTCTACTGAGCAACAGGGTCGGTGTGTCACTTTTTCTGGCGGGAGTATTTGACCTTGACGAGCTGCACATGCTCAACAGCAGCCACACGAATGGGCTCTCCAGCAGCAGGTTTGGCTGCAGGCTTGGCTGTAGGCTTGGAGGGTTTGGGACGAGGTTGGTGGCACGAGATGGCTTGCGTCCGCTTCAGATGAAGTCCTTGCATCGTATCAATGACGTCATAGACCACCCCCCACCGCCGCCGCCACCACCCCCACCCCCACCACCATCACAAAGCAAGAAGCAACAAATTCCCACAAAAATGACGTCTTCCCCATCGCTGTGGCAAAGGACCAGCACCTGGACAGCGAATGAAAAACACACCGATCCGGCCACATTACCACGGCTGTCGCTATGCCCAAAAGGCCCAAAAGAAAGTTTCCAGTGCCACACAGCACTGCCCTCGGGGGCCAAGTGCCTTGGTGTCCACCAATGACGGCCATGAGCGGCTGGCCTATGCCCAAAGAGCAGTCGAGGCCTGAGAGCAGTGGGGATATGCGAGGGGCCGGAGTGTCAGAGAAGCTGAAGGAAATGAAGAGTGGGAGTGCTGATGAGGAGAAGCGCATGGGGGCCAAAGAGGTGGGCATGTAAAAGGGGGTGTTGGCACCTTTTGCGAGCACACTGGGCAAGAAATTCTTAGGGCTAGCGCCATTCAGCGTGAGCTTGTGGTGCACGTAAACCAGTCGGTCCTGGTACTTGGTGGGATCCAGAATGTTCTGCAGCCATTGCCTTGCTTCGTGGTCGTTGTCATGACTGCCCAGCCACAGTTTGATGATGTCGCTGCCATTGACGGTCCTGTGGCGGACAATACTCACGCCCCTTACGTCTTTGCGAAACTGTTGACAGACAGGCATGGGCACGCAGAACCATGGAGGAATGATCCGGGGGGTGCAACACATCCACCCCCTCTGTTGGTGCCCTCTTCCACACGTCAGCCCAGCCCATGTGCTATGAGGCTCCTAGATATAATGCCAAGCGGTCCCTTAGGGCTCGAGCAAGGCCTGGGGGCCTCTTGTAGCTGCATGCCACCTGCCTTTGGGCCATTCACGTTCCAAAAGGTGCTGAAGGGCTTGTTGAGGTCGTAGAACAATCGTCCTGCACAAGCCGTGTACCTGAGAATGTTCAGCGGGATAGTCATCAATGTGCCCACAGTTCCGATGGCGCTTTGCACCCACTCCAGTGCCCTATTCGGAATATGTTGCTTCCACAGTGGCGGTGGGTCGTCCCTGGGGGCTGTCCTTAAGGGCTGTCCTTAGCAAACAAAATGAAAAAAATTGGGCTTCTTAAGGACGCCCCCGTGTAGGCCTAACAGAACCCATCAGGTCTGGGAGACCCAATGCTCCCGTCAATCCTGGGGCACTGGGGCCGTCAAACGTGGCATTGCGGCTGTGAAACCCGGGCCTGTTCAACCTAACAACCGAAGGGAGGGCGGTGCATAACATGTCCAATGGACACATCACCGTCGGCTGGCAGTGGGGGGGCAAGGTGAGGGTGGGTGTTGGGACATGCCGACGTCGCTGCAAAGGGGAGGGACCCTGGTGCACAGTGGGTCTGGGTTTGTGGGCATTTCTTTTGGGTTTCTGTGGGCGTTTCTGCACAGCGCGCACACAACACCCAATAGTAAGTTAGCTTTCCCGTGACCAGCTTGAAAACCACCCAAGCCACGTCCAAAGGGCAAAACCAGCAGATTCAGACAGCAGTCGGGCATTTTCAGTGCGGAATGTAATTTGCTTTACCTGAATATCGCTGAGTGTTTGGACTGAGTAAGAAATCTGAGTAGTCATGTGTCTGCGAACACAGCAGTTACCGCGGTCCCCTTGGCCATTGGGGGAAACGGGTCCAAAATAGCCTACTTTTCGCACAGCGCGGGCACAGCGCACGGTGCGCCCCCTCTGGTTCATGTGTACAGAGGACACAAACCTTTTGGTACAGATTAGACTTCCCATTAACCACTTCCTCAGCCACCACTTTCCACAGTTCTTCGGCACCCTGATGGTTCTTGCACGTGACTTTGATCTCCCCACCGTCCTTATTGGCGGCGTCCTCCCACAGCGGCCAAATCCCTTCCTTGAAGATGTGGACGGACTCCTGGTTCTCCAAGGTGGACGGGTGGTGGTTCCAGAAGCAGTCCCAAAAGCCTCGCAGGGTGTTGACCTCGTGGCAGCGGACAATGGTGCGCTCCGCCTTTTTCCAATTCGTTTTCCAATACACCCATGTGTGTGGGAGATACGCAATGTCTGCCATCCGAAAGCAGGGGACAAGACTGCAACATGGGTGAGCATGTGGCAGGTGGGAGGTGGCAAAAGGGAGGGGGCGGGGGGGCAGATGAGGTTCGGGGGCACTTTGCACACTACTACTTGTAGGCGGCCTGTCCAAAGGGCGGGGGGGTGCCAATTAATACGCACCATATGCTCACTCCACCGTAGATAGGGCAGTACCTTGCGAGTCACTGGGAAGAACATGGGAAGAAACGTATGCACCAGCTCAGAAAGATCCCTGCGGATGAACGGATTGGCAACAAAAGCACTGCCCCCCCGTAGTGGGAGTGTCTACACTTTGCGCGCACATGCACATTGCAGAGTTTAGGTGTATAAACGATGCCGGTTGTCTCCGTTCAGAGCCCTTCATAGCCCTTGGAGGCTTCTGGAGCACGCTGTTACTATCCTCAGTGCCCAACACAATGCCCCCTCCTTGGCCTCAGCACCTGCATTGAATGTTTGTTGCGCCATCAAGGGGCCAGTTTGTACCCCAACCCCCCTTGACGCTGACATTGTGCACTGATTTGGATTGAACTGGCAAGAGCGATAACCGTGTAGCCTGTGTCACGGGGGGTATATCGGTAGCTAAGTATCCGTTGCTCCACAACCCCCCCCCCCCCCTTGCCGCTGAAACAGGGATCCAAAATGGAACTTCGTCCCCTCAGTTGAGCTTGAGCCATTCACTTGACTGATTTATGGGTCCTTGCCCGAGGCATGGCTTCTTGTGTACCACTGCGTGCATACCATACCACACCTTTGCAACGGGATGAATTGGGGCCCGATGCCGACCCCCCCCCCCGCCCGCCTCCCCTACACAACGACCAGCCATGTCTCGCCGCTTGACCAGCCCGTGGCCGATGGACATGATCTCAGCTTGGGAAATATACGATCATTGAATGTCGATCTGATCACTCAACTCGAGAAGAAAGGCGGATAAATGTGGGCTGGGCGATAATGGGCCTTCACTTGAGCGCCTGAACTGTGATACACCCTTGGCCGTGGACCTATGAATTCGCGGTGCGATCTGCAGATCGCTGGAAAGAGTGGCTGCACAACAGCTCAAAGCGGGCTGCCGAGCCAGTTGCTCCTAATGTTGATGCAAAAAGTCCCCCAATAGAACCCCCAATGGGGAGCTTAACAGGCCCCCAAGTGGCTCCTCAATTGGCCTCCCAATAGGCCGCCTCATAGGCCGTCTAATAGGCCCCACGATAGGCCCCCTAATAGTTCCCCCAATAGGCCCCTCCAAAGGCTGTCTAATAGGCCGTCTAATAGACCCCCCAATAGGCCCTCCAAAAGGCCACCTAAGGGCAGGGGGGGGGGATTCTCGGAAATCGGATATCATGCTTAAAACCCCCGTAGAGCCAAATTTAAAAGGGGGGGGTTTGGGGGGTGGTTTAAGGGGGTTTTTCGCTGCGCGGGGGCATTGTCCGCAAAAACGGCGCCCCCCCCCCCCCCCGCCAATGAAAAACATAGTGTCGGGCACCTCCGAACAGTTGGGTATGCGGCCCGGGTGTAATGTGACTATTCGCACCGCCCCTACCAACGTCTATAGTAGGGTTTCATCGGCTTGGGTATTTCCGGCCCATAAATTGGCAGAGTGGCTACATCACCCCTGCCGCCTCGGGGATCCCCTCCGCTTCAGAGCGGGGGGCAAAATCAGAAGTGGCCCATAAATGGGCAAGGTGGCTACATCACCCCTGCCGCCTCGGGGATCCCCACCGCTTCAGAGCGGGGGGCAAAATCAGAAGTGGCCCACAAATGGGCAAGGTGGCTACATCACCCCTGCCGCCTCGGGGATCCCCACCGCTTCAGAGCGGGGGGCAAAATCAGAAGTGGCCCATAAATGGGCAAGGTGGCTACATCACCCCTGCCGCCTCGGGGATCCCCACCGCTTCAGAGCGGGGGGCAAAATCAGAAGTGGCCCATAAATGGGCAAGGTGGCTACATCACCCCTGCCGCCTCGGGGATCCCCACCGCTTCAGAGCGGCGGGCAAGGTAAGAAGTGGCCCACAAGTGGGCAAGGTGGCTACATCACCCCTGCCGCCTCGGGGATCCCCACCGCTTCAGAGCGGGGGGCAAAATCAGAAGTGGCCCATAAATGGGCAAGGTGGCTACATCACCCCTGCCGCCTCGGGGATCCCCACCGCTTCAGAGCGGGGGGCAAAATCAGAAGTGGCCCATAAATGGGCAAGGTGGCTACATCACCCCTGCCGCCTCGGGGATCCCCACCGCTTCAGAGCGGGGGGCAAAATCAGAAGTGGCCCACAAGTGGGCAAGGTGGCTACATCACCCCTGCTGCCTCGGGGATCCCCACCGCTTCAGAGCGGGGGGCAAAATCAGAAGTGGCCCATAAATGGGCAAGGTGGCTACATCACCCCTGCGGACTCGGGGATCCCCACCGCTTCAGAGCAGGGGGCAAAGTCAGAAGTGGCCCACTTATGGGCAAGGTGGCTACATCACCCCTGCCGCCTCGGGGATCCCCACCGCTTCAGAGCGGGGGGCAAAATCAGAATTGGCCCATAAATGGGCAAGGTGGCTACATCACCCCTGCCGCCTCGGGGATCCCCGCTGCTTCAGAGCGGGGGGCAAAATCAGAAGTGGCCCATAAATGGGCAAGGTGGCTACATCACCCCTCCCACCTCGGGGATCCCCTCCGCTTCAGAGCGCGGGGCAAAATCAGAAGTGGCCCATAAATGGGCAAGGTGGCTACATCACCCCTGCCGCCTCGGGGATCCCCACCGCTTCAGAGCGGGGGGCAAAGTAAGAAGTGGCCCACAAGTGGGCAAGGTGGCTACATCACCCCTGCCGCCTCGGGGATCCCCACCGCTTCAGAGCGGGGGGCAAAATCAGAAGTGGCCCATAAATGGGCAAGGTGGCTACATCACCCCTGCCGCCTCGGGGATCCCCACCGCTTCAGAGCGGGGGGCAAAATCAGAAGTGGCCCATAAATGTGCAAGGTGGCTACATCACCCCTGCCGCCTCGGGGATCCCCACCGCTTCAGAGCGGGGGGCAAAATCAGAAGTGGCCCACAAGTGGGCAAGGTGGCTACATCACCCTTGCCGCCTCGGGGATCCCCACCGCTTCAGAGCGGGGGGCAAAATCAGAAGTGGCCCATAAATGGGCAAGGTGGCTACATCACCCCTGCGGACTCGGGGATCCCCACCGCTTCAGAGCGGGGGGCAAAGTCAGAAGTGGCCCATAAATGGGCAAGGTGGCTACATCACCCCTGCCGCCTCGGGGATCCCCACCGCTTCAGAGCGGGGGGCAAAATCAGAATTGGCCCATAAATGGGCAAGGTGGCTACATCACCCCTGCCGCCTCGGGGATCCCCGCTGCTTCAGAGCGGGGGGCAAAATCAGAAGTGGCCCATAAATGGGCAAGGTGGCTACATCACCCCTCCCACCTCGGGGATCCCCTCCGCTTCAGAGCGGGGGGCAAAATCAGAAGTGGCCCATAAATGGGCAAGGTGGCTACATCACCCATGCCGCCTCGGGGATCCCCACCGCTTCAGAGCGGGGGGCAAAGTAAGAAGTGGCCCACAAGTGGGCAAGGTGGCTACATCACCCCTGCCGCCTCGGGGATTCCTCCTGCTTCAGAGCGGGGGGCAAAATCAGAAGTGGCCCATAAATGGGCAAGGTGGCTACATCACCCCTGCCGCCTCGGGGATCCCCGCCGCTTGAGAGCGGAGGGCAAAGTCAGAAGTGGCCCATAAATGGGCAAGGTGGCTACATCACCCCTGCCGCCTCGGGGATCCCCACCGCTTCAGAGCGGGGGGCAAAGTAAGAAGTGGCCCACAAGTGGGCAAGGTGGCTACATCACCCCTGCCGCCTCGGGGATCCCCTCCGCTTCAGAGCGGGGGGCAAAATCAGAAGTGGCCCACAAATGGGCAAGGTGGCTACATCACCCTTGCCGCCTCGGGGATCCCCGCCGCTTCAGAGCGGGGGGCAAAATTAGAAGTGGCCCATAAATGGGCAAGGTGGCTACATCACCCCTGCCGCCTCGGGGATCCCCACCGCTTCAGAGCGGGGGGCAAAATCAGAAGTGGCCCATAAATGGGCAAGGTGGCTACATCACCCCCGACGCCTAGGGGATCCCCGCCGCTTCGGAGCGGGGGGCAAAATCAGAAGTGGCCCATAAATGGGCAAGGTGGCTACATCACCCCTGACGCCTCGGGGATCCCCGCCGCTTCAGAGCGGGGGGCAAAATCAGAAGAGGCCCATAAATGGGCAAGGTGGCTACATCACCCCTGCCGCCTCGGAGATCCCCAGCGCTTCAGAGCGGAGGGCAAAATCAGAAGTGGCCCACTTATGGGCAAGGTGGCTACATCACCCCTCCCACCTCGGGGATCCCCACCGCTTCAGAGCGGGGGGCAAAGTAAGAAGTGGCCCACAAGTGGGCAAGGTGGCTACATCACCCCTGCCGCCTCGGGGATCCCCGCCGCTTCGGAGCGGGGGGCAAAATTAGAAGTGGCCCATAAATGGGCAAGGTGGCTACATCACCCCTGCCGCCTCGGGGATCCCCACCGCTTCAGAGCGGGGGGCAAAATCAGAAGTGGCCCATAAATGGGCAAGGTGGCTACATCACCCCTGCCGCCTCGGGGATCCCCACCGCTTCAGAGCGGGGGGCAAAGTAAGAAGTGGCCCACAAGTGGGCAAGGTGGCTACATCACCCCTGCCGCCTCGGGGATCCCCACCGCTTCAGAGCGGGGGGCAAAGTAAGAAGTGGCCCACAAATGGGCAAGGTGGCTACATCACCCCTGCCGCCTCGGGGATCCCCACCGCTTCAGAGCGGGGGACAAAATTAGAAGTGGCCCATAAATGGGCAAGGTGGCTACATCACCCCTGCCGCCTCGGGGATCCCCACCGCTTCAGAGCGGGGGGCAAAATCAGAAGTGGCCCATAAATGGGCAAGGTGGCTACATCACCCCTGCCGCCTCGGGGATCCCCACCGCTTCAGAGCGGGGGGCAAAATCAGAAGTGTCCCACAAGTGGGCAAGGTGGCTACATCACCCCTGCCGCCTCGGGGATCCCCACCGCTTCAGAGCGGGGGGCAAAATCAGAAGTGGCCCATAAATGGGCAAGGTGGCTACATCACCCCTGCCGCCCCGGGGATCCCCGCCGCTTCAGAGCGGAGGGCAAAGTCAGAAGTGGCCCATAAATGGGCAAGGTGGCTACATCACCCCTGCCGCCTCGGGGATCCCCACCGCTTCAGAGCGGGGGGGCAAAGTAAGAAGTGGCCCACAAGTGGGCAAGGTGGCTACATCACCCCTGCCGCCTCGGGGATCCCCTCCGCTTCAGAGCGGGGGGCAAAATCAGAAGTGGCCCATAAATGGGCAAGGTGGCTACATCACCCCTGCCGCCTCGGGGATCCCCACCGCTTCAGAGCGGGGGGCAAAATCAGAAGTGGCCCATAAATGGGCAAGGTGGCTACATCACCCCTGCCGCCTCGGGGATCCCCACCGCTTCAGAGCGGGGGGCAAAGTAAGAAGTGGCCCATAAGTGGGCAAGGTGGCTACATCACCCCTGCCGCCTCGGGGATCCCCTCCGCTTCGGAGCGGGGGGCAAAATCAGAAGTGGCCCATAAGTGGGCAAGGTGGCTACATCACCCCTGCCGCCTCGGAGATCCCCACCGCTTCACAGCGGGGGGCAAAATGAGAAGTGGCCCATAAATGGGCAAGGTGGCTACATCACCCCTGCCGCCTCGGGGATCCCCGCCGCTTCAGAGCGGGGGGGAAAATCAGAAGTGGCCCATAAATGGGCAAGGTGGCTACATCACCCCTGCCGCATCGGGGATCCCCACCGCTTCAGAGCGGGGGGCAAAATCAGAAGTGGCCCATAAATGGGCAAGGTGGCTACATCACCCCTACCGCATCGGGGATCCCCGCCGCTTCAGAGCGGGGGGCAAAATCAGAAGTGGCCCCTAAATGGGCAAGGTGGCTACATCACCCCTGCCGCCTCGGGGATCCCCGCCGCTTCAGAGCGGGGGGCAAAATTAGAAGTGGCCCATAAATGGGCAAGGTGGCTACATCACCCCTGCCGCCCCGGGGATCCCCACCGCTTCAGAGCGAGGGGCAAAATCAGAAGTGGCCCACAAATGGGCAAGGTGGCTACATCACCCCTGCCGCCTCGGGGATCCCCGCCGCTTCAGAGCGGGGGGCAAAATTAGAAGTGGCCCATAAATGGGCAAGGTGGCTACATCACCCCTGCCGCCTCGGGGATCCCCACCGCTTCAGAGCGGGGGGCAAAATCAGAAGTGGCCCATAAATGGGCAAGGTGGCTACATCACCCCTGCCGCCTCGGGGATCCCCACCGCTTCAAAGCGGGGGGCAAAATCAGAAGTGGCCCATAGATGGGCAAGGTGGCTACATCACCCCTGCCGCCTCGGGGATCCCCACCGCTTCAGAGCGGGGGGCAAAATCAGAAGTGGCCCACTTATGGGCAAGGTGGCTACATCACCCCTGCCGCCACGGGGATGCCCGCCGCTTCAAAGCGGGGGGCAAAATCAGAAGTGGCCCATAGATGGGCAAGGTGGCTACATCACCCCTGCCGCCTCGGGGATGCCCGCCGCTTCAGAGCGGGGGGCAAAATCAGAAGTGGCCCATAAATGGGCAAGGTGGCTACATCACCCCTGCCACCTCGGGGATCCCCTCCGCTCCAGAGCGGGGGGCAAAATCAGAAGTGGCCCATAAATGGGCAAGGTGGCTACATCACCCCTGCCGCCTCGGGGATCCCCACCGCTTCAAAGCCGGGGGAAAAATCAGAAGTGGCCCACAAATGGGCAAGGTGGCTACATCACCCCTGCTGCATTGGGGATCCCCACCGTTTCAGAGCGGGGGGCAAAATCAGAAGTGGCCCATAAATGGGCAAGGTGGCTACATCACCCCTGCCGCCTCGGGGATCCCCTCCGCTTTAGAGCGGGGGGGCAAAATCAGAAGTGGCCCATAAACGGGCAAGGTGGCTACATCACCCCTGCCGCCTCGGGGATCCCCACCGCTTCAGAGCGGGGGGCAAAATCAGAGGTGGCCCACAAATGGGCAAGGTGGCTACATCACCCCTGCTGCATCGGGGATCCCCACCGCTTCAGAGCGGGGGGCAAAATCAGAAGTGGCCCATAAATGGGCAAGGTGGCTACATCACCCCTGCCGCCTCAGGGATCCCCACCGCTTCAGAGCGGGGGGCAAAATCAGAAGTGGCCCATGAATGGGCAAGGTGGCTACATCACCCCTGCCGCCTCGGGGATCCCCACCGCTTCAAAGCCGGGGGAAAAATCAGAAGTGGCCCACAAATGGGCAAGGTGGCTACATCACCCCTGCTGCATTGGGGATCCCCACCGTTTCAGAGCGGGGGGCAAAATCAGAAGTGGCCCATAAATGGGCAAGGTGGCTACATCACCCCTGCCGCCTCGGGGATCCCCTCCGCTTTAGAGCGGGGGGGCAAAATCAGAAGTGGCCCATAAACGGGCAAGGTGGCTACATCACCCCTGCCGCCTCGGGGATCCCCACCGCTTCAGAGCGGGGGGCAAAATCAGAGGTGGCCCACAAATGGGCAAGGTGGCTACATCACCCCTGCTGCATCGGGGATCCCCACCGCTTCAGAGCGGGGGGCAAAATCAGAAGTGGCCCATAAATGGGCAAGGTGGCTACATCACCCCTGCCGCCTCAGGGATCCCCACCGCTTCAGAGCGGGGGGCAAAATCAGAAGTGGCCCATGAATGGGCAAGGTGGCTACATCACCTCTGCCGCCTCAGGGATCCCCACCCCTTCAGAGCGGCGAGCAAAATCAGAAGTGGCCCATAAATGGGCAAGGTGGCTACATCACCCCTGCCGCCTCAGGGATCCCCACCGCTTCAGAGCGGGGGGCAAAATCAGAAGTGGCCCATAAATGGGCAAGGTGGCTACATCATCCCTGCCGCCTCGGGGATCCCCGCCGCTTCGAAGCGGGGGGCAAAATCAGAAGTGGCCCACAAATGGCCAAGGTGGCTACATCACCCCTGCCGCCTCAGGGATCCCCGCCGCTTCAGAGCCGGGGGCAAAATCAGAAGTGGCCCATAAATGGGCAAGGTGGCTACATCACCCCTGCCGCCTCGGGGATCCCCACCGCTTCAGAGCGGGGGGCAAAATCAGAAGTGGCCCATAAATGGGCAAGGTGGCTACATCACCCCTACCGCCTCGGGGATCCCCACCGCTTCAGAGCGGGGGGCAAAATCAGAAGTGGCCCATAAATGGGCAAGGTGACTACATCACCCCTGCCGCCTCGGGGATCCCCACCGCTTCAGAGCGGGGGGCAAAATCAGAAGTGGCCCATAAATGGGCAAGGTGGCTACATCACCCCTTCCGCCTCGGGGATCCCCACCGCTTCAGAGCGGGGGGCAAAATCAGAAGTGGCCCCTAAATGGGCCAGGTGGCTACATCACCCGTGCCGCCTCGGGGATCCCCACCGCTTCAGAGCGGGGGGCAAAATCAGAAGTGGCCCATAAATGGACAAGGTGGCTACATCACCACTGCCGCCTCGGGGATCCCCACCGCTTCAGAGCGGGGGGCAAAATCAGAAGTGGCCCATAAATGGGCAAGGTGGCTTCATCACCCCTGCCGCCTCGGGGATCCCCACCGCTTCAGAGCGGGGGGCAAAATCAGAAGTGGCCCATAACTGGGCAAGGTGGCTACATCACCCCTGCCGCCTCGGAGATCCCTACCGCTTCAGAGCGGAGGGCAAAATCAGAAGTGGCCCACTTATGGGCAAGGTGGCTACATCACCCCTGCCGCCTCGGGGATCCCCACCGCTTCAGAGCGGAGGGCAAAATCAGAAGTGGCCCACTTATGGGCAAGGTGGCTACATCACCCTTGCCGCCTCGGAGATCCCCGCCGCTTCAGAGCGGCGGGCAAAATCAGAAGTGGCCCATAAATGGGCAAGGTGGCTACATCACCCCTGCCACCTCGGGGATCCCCTCCGCTCCAGAGCGGGGGGCAAAATCAGAAGTGGCCCATAAATGGGCAAGGTGGCTACATCACCCTTGCCGCCTCGGGAATTCCCACCGCTTCAGAGCGGGGGGCAAAATCAGAAGTGGCCCACAAATGGGCAAGGTGGCTACATCACCCCTGCTGCATTGGGGATCCCCACCGTTTCAGAGCGGGGGGCAAAATCAGAAGTGGCCCATAAATGGGCAAGGTGGCTACATCACCCCTGCCGCCTAGGGGATCCCCTCCGCTTTAGAGCGGGGGGGCAAAATCAGAAGTGGCCCATAAACGGGCAAGGTGGCTACATCACCCCTGCCGCCTCGGGGATCCCCACCGCTTCAGAGCGGGGGGCGAAATCAGAAGTGGCCCACAAATGGGCAAGGTGGCTACATCACCCCTACTGCATCGGGGATCCCCACCGCTTCAGAGCGGGGGGCAAAATCAGAAGTGGCCCATAAATGGGCAAGGTGGCTACATCACCCCTGCCGCCTCAGGGATCCCCACCGCTTCAGAGCGGGGGGCAAAATCAGAAGTGGCCCATAAATGGGCAAGGTGGCTACATCACCTCTGCCGCCTCAGGGATCCCCACCCCTTCAGAGCGGCGAGCAAAATCAGAAGTGGCCCATAAATGGGCAAGGTGGCTACATCACCCCTGACGCCTCGGAGATCCCCGCCACTTCAGAGCGGGGGGCAAAATCAGAAGTGGCCCATAAATGGGCAAGGTGGCTACATCATCCCTGCCGCATCGGGGATCCCCGCCGCTTCAGAGCGGGGGGCAAAATCAGAAGTGGCCCAGAAATGGGCAAGGTGGCTACATCACCTCTGCCGCCTAAGGGATCCCCACCCCTTCAGAGCGGCGAGCAAAATCAGAAGTGGCCCATAAATGGGCAAGGTGGCTACATCACCCCTGCCGCCTCAGGGATCCCCACCGCTTCAGAGCGGGGGGCAAAATCAGAAGTGGCCCATAAATGGGCAAGGTGGCTACATCACCTCTGCCGCCTCAGGGATCCCCACCCCTTCAGAGCGGCGAGCAAAATCAGAAGTGGCCCATAAATGGGCAAGGTGGCTACATCACCCCTGACGCCTCGGAGATCCCCGCCACTTCAGAGCGGGGGGCAAAATCAGAAGTGGCCCATAAATGGGCAAGGTGGCTACATCATCCCTGCCGCATCGGGGATCCCCGCCGCTTCAGAGCGGGGGGCAAAATCAGAAGTGGCCCATAAATGGGCAAGGTGGCTACATCACCCCTGCCGCCCCGGGGATCCCCACCGCTTCAGAGCGGGGGGCAAAATCAGAAGTGGCCCATAAATGGGCAAGGTGGCTACATCACCCCTACCGCCTCGGGGATCCCCACCGCTTCAGAGCGGGGGGCAAAATCAGAAGTGGCCCATAAATGGGCAAGGTGGCTACATCACCCCTGCCGCCTCGGGGATCCCCACCGCTTCAGAGCGGGGGGCAAAATCAGAAGTGGCCCACTTATGGGCAAGGTGGCTACATCACCCCTTCCGCCTCGGGGATCCCCACCGCTTCAGAGCGGGGGGCAAAATCAGAAGTGGCCCATAAATGGACAAGGTGGCTACATCACCACTGCCGCCTCGGGGATCCCCACCGCTTCAGAGCGGGGGGCAAAATCAGAAGTGGCCCATAAATGGACAAGGTGGCTACATCACCACTGCCGCCTCGGGGATCCCCACCGCTTCAGAGCGGGGGGCAAAATCAGAAGTGGCCCATAAATGGGCAAGGTGGCTTCATCACCCCTGCCGCCTCGGGGATCCCCACCGCTTCAGAGCGGGGGGCAAAATCAGAAGTGGCCCGTAACTGGGCAAGGTGGCTACATCACCCCTGCCGCCTCGGAGATCCCCACCGCTTCAGAGCGGAGGGCAAAATCAGAAGTGGCCCACTTATGGGCAAGGTGGCTACATCACCCCTGCCGCCTCGGGGATCCCCACCGCTTCAGAGCGGAGGGCAAAATCAGAAGTGGCCCACTTATGGGCAAGGTGGCTACATCACCCTTGCCGCCTCGGAGATCCCCACCGCTTCAGAGCGGCGGACAAAATCAGAAGTGGCCCATAAATGGACAAGGTGGCTACATCACCCCTGCCGCCTCGAGGATCCCCACCGCTTCAGAGCGGGGGGCAAAGTCAGAAGTGGCCCATAAATGGGCAAGGTGGCTTCATCACCCCTGCCGCCTCGGGGATCCCCACCGCTTCAGAGCGGGGGGCAAAATCAGTAGTGGCCCACAAATAGGCAAGGTGGCTACATCACCCTTGCCGCCTCGGGGATCCCCACCGCTTCAGAGCGGGAAGCAAAATCAGAAGTGGCCCATAAATGGGCAAGGTGGCTACATAACCCCTGACGCCTCGGGGATCCCCACCGCTTCAGAGCGGGGGGCAAAATCAGAAGTGGCCCACAAATGGGCAAGGTGGCTACATCACCCCTGCCGCCTCGGGGATCCCCGCCGCTTCAGAGCGGCGGGCAAAATCAGAAGTGGCCCATAAATGGGCAAGGTGGCTACATCACCCCTGCCGCCTCGGGGATCCCCACCGCTTCAGAGCGGGGGGCAAAATCAGAAGTGGCCCATAAATGGGCGAGGTGGCTACATCACCCCTGCCGCCTCGGGGATCCCCACCCCTCCAGAGCGGGGGGCAAAATCAGAAGTGGCCCACTTATGGGCAAGGTGGCTTCATCCTCCTGCCGCCTCGGGGATCCCCACCGCTTCAGAGCGGGGGGCAAAATCAGAGGTGGCCCACAAATAGGCAAGGTGGCTACATCACCCCTGCCGCCTCGGGGATCCCCACCGCTTGAGAGCGGGGGGCGAAATCAGAAGTGGCCCACAAATGGGCAAGGTGGCTACATAACCCCTGACACCTCGGGGATCCCCGCCGCTTCTGAGCGGGGGGCAAAATCAGAAGTGGCCCATAAATTGGCAAGGTGGCTACATCAGCCCTGCCGCCTCGGGGATCCCCGGCGCTTCAGAGCGTGGGGCAAAATCAGAAGTGGCCCACAAATGGCCAAGGTGGCTACATCACCCCTGACGCCTCGGGGATCCCCGCCGCTTCTGAGCGGGGGGCAAAATCAGAAGTGGCCCATAAATGGGCAAGGTGGCTACATCACCCTTGCCGCCCCGGGGATCCCCACCGCTTCTGAGCGGAGGGCAAAATCAGAAGTGGCCCATAAATGGGCAAGGTGCCTTCATCACCCCTGCCGACTCGGGGATCCCCACCGCTTCAGAGCGGGGGGCAAAATCAGAAGTGGCCCATAAATGGGCAAGGTGGCTACATCACCCCTGACGCCTCGGGGATCCCCGCCTCTTCTGAGAGGTGGGCAAAATCAGAAGTAGCCCATAAATGGGCAAGGTGGCTACATCACCCCTGCCGCCTCGGGGATCCCCACTGCTTCAGAGCGGGGGGCAAAATCAGAAGTGGCCCATAAATGGGCAAGGTGGCTACATCACCCATGCCGCATCGGGGATCCCCGCCGCTTTAGAGCGGGGGGCAAAATCAGAAGTGGCCCACAAATGGGCAAGGTGGCTACATCACCTCTGCCGCCTCGGGGATCCCCGCCGCTTCAGAGCGGGGGCAAAATCAGAAGTGGCCCATAAATGGGCAAGGTGGCTACATCACCCCTGCCGCATCAGGGATTCCCTCCGCTTCAGGCGGGGGGCAAAATCAGAAGTGGCCCATAAATGGGCAAGGTGGCTACATCACCCCTGCCGCCTCGGGGATCCCCTCCGCTTCAGAGCGGGGGGCAAAATCAGAAGTGGCCCATAAATGGGCAAGGTGGCTACATCACCCCTGCAGCCTCAGGGATCCCCACCGCTTCAGAGCGGGGGGCAAAATCAGAAGTGGCCCATAAATGGGCAAGGTGGCTTCATCACCCTTGCCCCCTCGGGGATCCCCACGGCTTCAGAGCGGGGGGCAAAATCAGAAGTGGCCCATAAATCGGCAAGGTGGCTACATCACCACTGCCGCCTCGGAGATCCCCACCGCTTCAGAGCGGAGGGCAAAATCAGAAGTGGCCCACTTATGGGCAAGGTGGCTACATCACCCCTGCCGCCTCGGGGATCCCCACCGCTTCAGAGCGAGGGGCAAAATCAGAAGTGGCCCATAAATGGGCCAGGTGGCTACATCACCCCTGCCGCCTCGGAGATCCCCACCGCTTCAGAGCGGGGGGCAAAATCAGAAGTGGCCCATAAATGGGCAAGGTGGCTACATCACCCCTGCCGCCTCGGAGATCCCCACCGCTTCAGAGCGGCGGGCAAAATCAGAAGTGGCCCATAAATGGGCAAGGTGGCTACATCGCCCCTGCCGCCTCGGGGATCCCCACCGCTTCAGAGCGGGGGGCAAAATCAGAAGTGGCCCATAAATGGGCAAGGTGGCTACATCACCCCTGCCGCCTCGGGGATCCCCACCGCTTCAGAGCGGGGGGCAAAATCAGAAGTGGCCCACAAATGGGCAAGGTGGCTACATCACCCCTGCCGCCTCGGGGATCCCCACCGCTTCAGAGCGGGGGGCAAAATCAGAAGTGGCCCACAAATGGGCAAGGTGGCTACATCACCCCTGCCGCCTCGGGGATCCCCACCGCTTCAGAGCGGGGGGCAACATCAGAAGTGGCCCATAAATGGGCAAGGTGGCTACATCACCCCTGCCGCCTCGGGGATCCCCGCCGCTTCAGAGCGGGGGGCAAAATCAGAAGTGGCCCATAAATGGGCAAGGTGGCTACAACACCCCTGCCGCCTCGGGGATCCCCACCGCTTCAGAGCGAGGGGCAAAATCAGAAGTGGCCCATAAATGGAAAAAGGTGGCTACATCACCTCTGCCACCTCTGGGATCCCCACGGCTTCAGAGCGGGGGGCAAAATCAGAAGTGGCCCATAAATGGGCAAGGTGGCTTCATCACCCCTGCCGCCTCGGGGATCCCCACCGCTTCAGAGCGGAGGGCAAAATCAGAAGTGGCCCATAAATGGGCAAGGTGGCTACATCACCCCTGCCGCCTCGGGGATCCACACCGCTTCAGAGCGGGGGGCAAAATCAGAAGTGGCCCACAAATGGGCAAGGTGGCTACATCACCCCTGCCGCCTCGGAGATCCCCACCGCTTCTGAGCGGGGGGCAAAATCAGAAGTGGCCCACTTATGGGCAAGGTGGCTACATCACCCCTGCCGCCTCGGAGATCCCCACCGCTTCAGAGCGGCGGGCAAAATCAGAAGTGGCCCATAAATGGACAAGGTGGCTACATCGCCCCTGCCGCCTCGGGGATCCCCACCGCTTCAGAGCGGGGGGCAAAATCAGAAGTGGCCCATAAGTGGGCAAGGTGGCTTCATCACCCCTGCCGCCTCGGGGATCTCCACCGCTTCAGAGCGGGGGACAAAATCAGAAGTGGCCCACAAATGGGCAAGGTGGCTACATCACCCCTGCCGCCTCGGGGATCCCCACCGCTTCAGAGCGGGGGGCAAAATCAGAAGTGGCCCACAAATGGGCAAGGTGGCTACATCACCCCTGCCGCCTCGGGGATCCCCACCGCTTCAGAGCGGGGGGCAACATCAGAAGTGGCCCATAAATGGGCAAGGTGGCTACATCACCCCTGCCGCCTCGGGGATCCCCGCCGCTTCAGAGCGGGGGCAAAATCAGAAGTGGCCCATAAATGGGCAAGGTGGCTACATCACCCCTGCCGCATCAGGGATTCCCTCCGCTTCAGGCGGGGGGCAAAATCAGAAGTGGCCCATAAATGGGCAAGGTGGCTACATCACCCCTGCCGCCTCGGGGATCCCCTCCGCTTCAGAGCGGGGGGCAAAATCAGAAGTGGCCCATAAATGGGCAAGGTGGCTACATCACCCCTGCCGCCTCGGGGATCCCCTCCGCTTCAGAGCGGGGGGCAAAATCAGAAGTGGCCCATAAATGGGCAAGGTGGCTACATCACCCCTGCCGCCTCAGGGATCCCCACCGCTTCAGAGCGGGGGGCAAAATCAGAAGTGGCCCATAAATGGGCAAGGTGGCTTCATCACCCTTGCCCCCTCGGGGATCCCCACGGCTTCGGAGCGGGGGGCAAAATCAGAAGTGGCCCATAAATCGGCAAGGTGGCTACATCACCACTGCCGCCTCGGAGATCCCCACCGCTTCAGAGCGGAGGGCAAAATCAGAAGTGGCCCACTTATGGGCAAGGTGGCTACATCACCCCTGCCGCCTCGGGGATCCCCACCGCTTCAGAGCGAGGGGCAAAATCAGAAGTGGCCCATAAATGGGCAAGGTGGCTACATCACCCCTGCCGCCTCGGAGATCCCCACCGCTTCAGAGCGGGGGGCAAAATCAGAAGTGGCCCACAAATAGGCAAGGTGGCTACATCACCCCTGCCGCCTCGGGGATCCCCACCGCTTGAGAGCGGGGGGCGAAATCAGAAGTGGCTCACAAATGGGCAAGGTGGCTACATAACCCCTGACGCCTCGGGGATCCCCGCCGCTTCTGAGCGGGGGGCAAAATCAGAAGTGGCCCATAAATTGGCAAGGTGGCTACATCACCCCTGCCGCCTCGGGGATCCCCACCGCTTCAGAGCGGGGGGCAAAATCAGAAGTGGCCCACAAATGGCCAAGGTGGCTACATCACCCCTGACGCCTCGGGGATCCCCACCGCTTCAGAGCGGGGGGCAAAATCAGAAGTGGCCCACAAATGGGCAAGGTGGCTACATCACCCCTGCCGCCTCGGGGATCCCCACCGCTTCAGAGCGGGGGGCAACATCAGAAGTGGCCCATAAATGGGCAAGGTGGCTACATCACCCCTGCCGCCTCGGGGATCCCCGCCGCTTCAGAGCGGGGGGCAAAATCAGAAGTGGCCCATAAATGGGCAAGGTGGCTACAACACCCCTGCCGCCTCGGGGATCCCCACCGCTTCAGAGCGAGGGGCAAAATCAGAAGTGGCCCATAAATGGACAAGGTGGCTACATCACCTCTGCCACCTGTGGGATCCCCACGGCTTCAGAGCGGGGGGCAAAATCAGAAGTGGCCCATAAATGGGCAAGGTGGCTTCATCACCCCTGCCGCCTCGGGGATCCCCACCGCTTCAGAGCGGAGGGCAAAATCAGAAGTGGCCCACTTATGGGCAAGGTGGCTACATCACCCCTGCCGCCTCGGGGATCCCCACCGCTTCAGAGCGGGGGGCAAAGTCAGAAGTGGCCCACAAATGGGCAAGGTGGCTACATCACCCCTGCCGCCTCGGAGATCCCCACCGCTTCTGAGCGGGGGGCAAAATCAGAAGTGGCCCACTTATGGGCAAGGTGGCTACATCACCCCTGCCGCCTCGGAGATCCCCACCGCTTCAGAGCGGCGGGCAAAATCAGAAGTGGCCCATAAATGGACAAGGTGGCTACATCGCCCCTGCCGCCTCGGGGATCCCCACCGCTTCAGAGCGGGGGGCAAAATCAGAAGTGGCCCATAAGTGGGCAAGGTGGCTTCATCACCCCTGCCGCCTCGGGGATCTCCACCGCTTCAGAGCGGGGGGCAAAATCAGAAGTGGCCCACAAATGGGCAAGGTGGCTACATCACCCCTGCCGCCTCGGGGATCCCCACCGCTTCAGAGCGGGGGGCAAAATCAGAAGTGGCCCACAAATGGGCAAGGTGGCTACATCACCCCTGCCGCCTCGGGGATCCCCACCGCTTCAGAGCGGGGGGCAACATCAGAAGTGGCCCATAAATGGGCAAGGTGGCTACATCACCCCTGCCGCCTCGGGGATCCCCGCCGCTTCAGAGCGGGGGCAAAATCAGAAGTGGCCCATAAATGGGCAAGGTGGCTACATCACCCCTGCCGCATCAGGGATTCCCTCCGCTTCAGGCGGGGGGCAAAATCAGAAGTGGCCCATAAATGGGCAAGGTGGCTACATCACCCCTGCCGCCTCGGGGATCCCCTCCGCTTCAGAGCGGGGGGCAAAATCAGAAGTGGCCCATAAATGGGCAAGGTGGCTACATCACCCCTGCCGCCTCGGGGATCCCCTCCGCTTCAGAGCGGGGGGCAAAATCAGAAGTGGCCCATAAATGGGCAAGGTGGCTACATCACCCCTGCCGCCTCAGGGATCCCCACCGCTTCAGAGCGGGGGGCAAAATCAGAAGTGGCCCATAAATGGGCAAGGTGGCTTCATCACCCTTGCCCCCTCGGGGATCCCCACGGCTTCAGAGCGGGGGGCAAAATCAGAAGTGGCCCATAAATCGGCAAGGTGGCTACATCACCACTGCCGCCTCGGAGATCCCCACCGCTTCAGAGCGGAGGGCAAAATCAGAAGTGGCCCACTTATGGGCAAGGTGGCTACATCACCCCTGCCGCCTCGGGGATCCCCACCGCTTCAGAGCGAGGGGCAAAATCAGAAGTGGCCCATAAATGGGCAAGGTGGCTACATCACCCCTGCCGCCTCGGAGATCCCCACCGCTTCAGAGCGGGGGGCAAAATCAGAAGTGGCCCACAAATAGGCAAGGTGGCTACATCACCCCTGCCGCCTCGGGGATCCCCACCGCTTGAGAGCGGGGGGCGAAATCAGAAGTGGCTCACAAATGGGCAAGGTGGCTACATAACCCCTGACGCCTCGGGGATCCCCGCCGCTTCTGAGCGGGGGGCAAAATCAGAAGTGGCCCATAAATTGGCAAGGTGGCTACATCACCCCTGCCGCCTCGGGGATCCCCACCGCTTCAGAGCGGGGGGCAAAATCAGAAGTGGCCCACAAATGGCCAAGGTGGCTACATCACCCCTGACGCCTCGGGGATCCCCACCGCTTCAGAGCGGGGGGCAAAATCAGAAGTGGCCCACAAATGGGCAAGGTGGCTACATCACCCCTGCCGCCTCGGGGATCCCCACCGCTTCAGAGCGGGGGGCAACATCAGAAGTGGCCCATAAATGGGCAAGGTGGCTACATCACCCCTGCCGCCTCGGGGATCCCCGCCGCTTCAGAGCGGGGGGCAAAATCAGAAGTGGCCCATAAATGGGCAAGGTGGCTACAACACCCCTGCCGCCTCGGGGATCCCCACCGCTTCAGAGCGAGGGGCAAAATCAGAAGTGGCCCATAAATGGACAAGGTGGCTACATCACCTCTGCCACCTGTGGGATCCCCACGGCTTCAGAGCGGGGGGCAAAATCAGAAGTGGCCCATAAATGGGCAAGGTGGCTTCATCACCCCTGCCGCCTCGGGGATCCCCACCGCTTCAGAGCGGAGGGCAAAATCAGAAGTGGCCCACTTATGGGCAAGGTGGCTACATCACCCCTGCCGCCTCGGGGATCCCCACCGCTTCAGAGCGGGGGGCAAAGTCAGAAGTGGCCCACAAATGGGCAAGGTGGCTACATCACCCCTGCCGCCTCGGAGATCCCCACCGCTTCTGAGCGGGGGGTAAAATCAGAAGTGGCCCACTTATGGGCAAGGTGGCTACATCACCCCTGCCGCCTCGGAGATCCCCACCGCTTCAGAGCGGCGGGCAAAATCAGAAGTGGCCCATAAATGGACAAGGTGGCTACATCGCCCCTGCCGCCTCGGGGATCCCCACCGCTTCAGAGCGGGGGGCAAAATCAGAAGTGGCCCATAAATGGGCAAGGTGGCTTCATCACCCCTGCCGCCTCGGGGATCCCCACCGCTTCAGAGCGGGGGGCAAGGTAAGAAGTGGCCCACAAATGGGCAAGGTGGCTACATCACCCATGCCGCCTCGGGGATCCCCACCGCTTCAGAGCGGGGGGCAAAATCAGAAGTGGCCCACAAATGGGCAAGGTGGCTACATCACCCGTGCCGCCTCGGGGATCCCCATCGCTTCAGAGCGGGGGGCAACATCAGAAGTGGCCCATAAATGGGCAAGGTGGCTACATCACCCCTGCCGCCTCGGGGATCCCCGCCCCTTCAGAGCGGGGGGCAAAGTCAGAAGTGGCCCACAAATGGACAAGGTGGCTACATCACCCCTGCCGCCTCGGGGATCCCCACCGCTTCAGAGCGGGGGGCAAAATCAGAAGTGGCCCATAAATGGGCAAGGTGGCTACATCACCCCTGCCGCCTCGGGGATCCCCACCGCTTCAGAGCGGGGGGCAACATCAGAAGTGGCCCATAAATGGGCAAGGTGGCTACATCACCCCTGCCGCATCGGGGATCCCCACCGCTTCAGAGCGGGGGGCAACATCAGAAGTGGCCCACAAATGGGCGAGGTGGCTACATCACTCCTGCCGCCTCGGGGATCCCCTCCGCTTCAGAGCGGGGGGGCAAAATCAGAAGTGGCCCATAAATGGGCAAGGTGGCTACATCACCCCTGCCGCCCCGGTAATCCCCACCGCTTCAGAGCGGGGGGCAAAATCAGAAGTGGCCCATAAATGGGCAAGGTGGCTACATCGCCCCTGCCGCCTCGGGGATTCCCTCCGCTTCAGAGCGGGGGGCAAAATCAGAAGTGGCCCACTTATGGGCAAGGTGGCTACATCACCCCTGCCGCCTCGGGGATCCCCACCGCTTCAGAGCGGGGGGCAAAATCAGAAGTGGTCCACAAATGGGCAAGGTGGCTTCATCACCCCTGCCGCCTCGGGGATCCCCACCGCTTCAGAGCGGGGGGCAAAATCAGAAGTGGCCCCTAAATGCGCAAGGTGGCTACATCACCCCTGCCGCATCAGGGATCCCCACCGCTTCAGAGCGGGGGGCAAAATTAGAAGTGGCCCCTAAATGGGCAAGGTGGCCACATCACCCCCGCCGCCTCGGGGATCCCCACCGCTTCAGAGCGGGGGGCAAAATCAGAAGTGGCCCCTAAATGGGCAAGGTGGCTACATCACCCCTGCCGCCTCGGGGATCCCCACCGCTTCAGAGCGGGGGGCAAAATCAGAAGTGGCCCATAAATCGGCAAGGTGGCTACATCACCCCTGCCGCCTCGGAGATCCTCACCGCTTCAGAGGTGGGGGGCAAAATCAGAAGTGGCCCATAAATGGGCAAGGTGGCTACATCACCCCTGCCGCATCGGGGATCCCCACCGCTTCAGAGCGGGGGGCAAAATCAGAAGTGGCCCCTAAATAGGCAAGGTGGCTACATCACCCCTGCCGCCTCAGGGATCCCCACCGCTTCAGAGCGGGGGGCAAAATCAGGAGTGGCCCATAAATGGACAAGCTGGCTACATCACCCCTGCCGCCTCGGGGATCCCCACCGCTTCAGAGCGGGGCGCAAAATCAGAAGTGGCCCATAAATGGGCAAGGTGGCTTCATCACCCCTGCCGCCTCGGGGATCCCCACCGCTTCAGAGCGGGTGGCAAAATCAGAGATGGCCCATAAATCGGCAAGGTGGCTACATCACCCCTGCCGCCTCGGGGATCCCCACCGCTTCAGAGCGGGGGGCAAAATCAGAAGTGGCCCATAAATGGGCAAGGTGGCTACATCACCCCTGCCGCCTCGGGGATCCCCATCGCTTCAGAGCGGGGGGCAAAATCAGAAGTGGCCCATAAATGGGCAAGGTGGCTTCATCACCCCTGCCGCCTCTGGGATCCCCACCGCATCAGAGCGGAGGGCAAAATCAGAAGTGGCCCATAAATGGACAAGGTGGCTACATCACCCCTGCCGCCTCGGAGATCCCGACCGCTTCAGAGCGGGGGGCAAAATCAGAAGTGGCCCCTAAATGGGCAAGGTGGCTACATCAGCCCTGCCGCATCGGGGATCCCCACCGCTTCAAAGCGGGGGGCAAAATCAGAAGTGGCCCCTAAATAGGCAAGGTGGCTACATCACCCCTGCCGCCTCGGGGATCCCCACCGCTTCAGAGCGGGGGGCAAAATCAGGAGTGGCCCATAAATGGACAAGCTGGCTACATCACCCCTGCCGCCTCGGGGATCCCCACCGCTTCAGAGCGGGGGGCAAAATCAGAAGTGGCCCATAAATGGGCAAGGTGGCTTCATCACCCCTGCCGCCTCGGGATCCCCACCGCTTCAGAGCGGGGGGCAAAATCAGAAGTGGCACATAAATGGGCAAGGTGGCTACATCACCCCTGCCACCTCGGGGATCCCCACCGCTTCAGAGCGGGGGGCAAAATCAGAAGTGGCCCATAAATGGACAAGGTGGCTACATCACCCCTTGCCGCCTCGGGGATCCCCACCGCTTCAGAGCGGAGGGCAAAATCAGAAGTGGCCCACTTATGGGCAAGGTGGCTACATCACCCCTGCCGCCTCGGAGATCCCCACTGCGTCAGAGCGGCGGGCAAAATCAGAAGTGGCCCATAAATGGACAAAGTGGCTACATCGCCCCTGCCGCCTCGGGGATCCCCACCGCTTCAGAGCGGGGGGCAAAATCAGAAGTGGCCCATAAATGGGCAAGGTGCCTTCATCACCCCTGCCGCCTCGGGGATCCCCACCGCTTCAGAGCGGGGGGCAAAATCAGAAGTGGCCCACAAAAAGGCAAGGTGGCTACATCACCCCTGCCGCCTCGGGGATCCCCACCGCTTCAGAGCGGAGGGCAAAGTCAGAAGTGGCCCACAAATGGGCAAGGAGGCTACATCACCCCTGCCGCATCGGGGATCCGCACCGCTTCAGAGCGGGGGGCAAAATCAGAAGTGGCCCACGAATGGGCAAGGAGGCTACATCACCCCTGCCGCATCGGGGATCCCCACCGCTTCAGAGCGGGGGGCAAAATCAGAAGTGGCCAATAAATGGGCAAGGTGGCTACATCACCCCTGCCACCTCGGGGATCCCCACCGCTTCAGAGCGGGGGGCAAAATCACAAGTGGCCCATAAATGGGCAAGGTGGCTACATCACCCCTGCCGCCTCGGGGATCCCCACCGCTTCAGAGCGGGGGGCAAAATCAGAAGTGGCCCATAAATCGGCAAGGTGGCTACATCACCCCTGCCGCCTCGGGGATCCCCACTGCTTCAGAGGGGGGGGCCAAATCAGAAGTGGCCCACAAATGGGCAAGGAGGCTACATCACCCCTGCCGCATCGGGGATCCCCACCGCTTCAGAGCGGGGGGCAAAATCAGAAGTGGCCCATAAATGGGCAAGGTGCCTTCATCACCCCTGCCGCCTCTGGGATCCCCACCGCTTCAGAGCGGGAGGCAAAATCAGAAGTGGCCCACAAAAAGGCAAGGTGGCTACATCACCCCTGCCGCCTCGGGGATCCCCACCGCTTCAGAGCGGAGGGCAAAATCAGAAGTGGCCCACAAAAAGGCAAGGTGGCTACATCACCCCTGCCGCCTCGGGGATCCCCACCGCTTCAAAGCCGGGGGAAAAATCAGAAGTGGCCCACAAATGGGCAAGGTTGCTATATCACCCCTGCAGCCTCGGGAATCCCCTCCGCTTCAGAGCGGGGGGCAAAATCAGAAGTGGCCCATAAATAGGCAAAGTGGCTACATCACCCCTGCCGCCTCGGGGATCCCCACCGATTCAGAGTGGGGGGCAAAATCAGAAGTGGCCCTTAAATGGGCAAGGTGGCTACATCACCCCTGCCGCCTCGGGGATCCCCACCGCTTCAGAGCGGGGGGCAAAGTCAGAAGTGGCCCATAAATGGGCAAGGTGGCTTCATCACCCCTGCCGCCTCGGGGATCCCCACCGCTTCAGAGCGGGGGGCAAAATCAGAAGTGGCCCATAAATGGGCAAAGTGGCTACATCACCCCTGCCGCCTCAGGGATCCCCACCGCTTCAATGCGGGGGGCAAAATCAGAAGTGGCCCATAAATGGGCAAGGTGGCTTCATCACCCCTGCCGCCTCGGGGATCCCCACCGCTTCAGAGCGGGGGGCAAAGTCAGAAGTGGCCCATAAATGGGCAAAGTGGCTACATCACCCCTGCCGCCTCGGGTACCCACCGCTTCAGAGCGGGGGGCAAAATCAGAAGTGGCCCATAAATGGGCAAGGTGGCTTCATCACCCCTGCCGCCTCGGGGATCCCCGCCGCTTCAGAGCGGGGGCAAAGTCAGAAGTGGCCCACAAATGGGCAAGGTGGCTACATCACCCTTGCCGCCCGGGGGATCCGCGCCGCTTCAGAGCGGGGGGCAAAATCAGAAGTGGCCCATAAATGGGCAAGGTGGCTACATCACCCCTGCCGCCTCAGGGATCCCCACCGCTTCAGAGCGGGGGGGAAAATCAGAAGTGGCCCACAAATGGGCAAGGAGGCTACATCACCCCTGCCGCATCGGGGATCCCCACCGCTTCGGAGCGGGGGGCAAAATCAGAAGTGGCCAATAAATGGGCAAGGTGGCTACATCACCCCTGCCACCTCGGGGATCCCCGCCGCTTCAGAGCGGGGGGCAAAGTCAGAAGTGGCCCACAAATGGGCAAGGTGGCTACATCACCCCTGCCGCCTCGGGGATCCCCTCCGCTTTAGAGCGGGGGGCAAAGTCAGGAGTGGCCCACAAGTGGGCAAGGTGGCTACATCACCCCTGCCGCCCCGGGGATCCCCACCGCTTCAAAGCCGGGGGAAAAATCAGAAGTGGCCCACAAATGGGCAAGGTTGCTACATCACCCCTGCAGTCTCGGGGATCCCCTCCGCTTCAGAGCGGGGGGCAAAATCAGAAGTGGCCCATAAATGGGCAAAGTGGCTACATCACCCCTGCCGCCTCAGAGATCCCCACCGCTTCAGAGCGGGGGGCAAAATCAGAAGTGGCCCATAAATGGGCAAGATGGCTACATCACCCCTGCCGCCTCGGGGATCCCCACCGCTTCAAAGCCGGGGGAAAAATCAGAAGTGGCCCATAAATGGGCAAAGTGGCTACATCACCCCTGCCGCCTCGGGGATCCCCACCGCTTCACAGCGGGGGGCAAAGTCAGAAGTGGCCCACAAGTGGGCAAGGTGGCTACATCACCCATGCCGCCTCGGGGATCCCCACCGCTTCAAAGCCGGGGGAAAAATCAGAAGTGGCCCACAAAAGGGCAAGGTTGCTATATCACCCCTGCAGCCTCGGGGATCCCCTCCGCTTCAGAGCGGGGGGCAAAATCAGAAGTGGCCCATAAATGGGCAAAGTGGCTACTTCACCCCTGCCGCCTCAGGGATCCCCACCGCTTCAATGCGGGGGGCAAAATCAGAAGTGGCCCATAAATGGGCAAGATGGCTACATCACCCCTGCCGCCTCGGGGATCCCCACCGCTTCAGAGCGGGGGGCAAAGTCAGAAGTGGCCCATAAATGGGCAAAGTGGCTACATCACCCCTGCCGCCTCGGGGATCCCCACCGCTTCAGAGCGGGGGGCAAAATCAGAAGTGGCCCATAAATGGGCAAGGTGGCTTCATCACCCCTGCCGCCTCGGGGATCCCCGCCGCTTCAGAGCGGGGGGCAAAGTCAGAAGTGGCCCACAAATGGGCAAGGTGGCTACATCACCCTTTCCGCCCGGGAGATCCCCGCCGCTTCAGAGCGGGGGGCAAAATCAGAAGTGGCCCATAAATGGGCAAGGTGGCTACATCACCCCTGCCGCCCCAGGGATCCCCACCGCTTCACAGCGGGGGGGAAAATCAGAAGTGGCCCACAAATGGGCAAGGAGGCTACATCACCCCTGCCGCATCGGGGATCCCCACCGCTTCGGAGCGGGGGGCAAAATCAGAAGTGGCCAATAAATGGGCAAGGTGGCTACATCACCCGTGCCACCTCGGGGATCCCCACCGCTTCAGAGCGGGGGGCAAAATCAGAAGTGGCATATAAATGGGCAAGGTGGCTACATCACCCCTGCCGCCTCGGGGATCCCCGCCGCTTCAGAGCGGGGGGCAAAATCAGAAGTGGCCCATAAATGGGCAACGTGGCTACATCACCTCTGCCGCCTCGGGGATCCCCTCCGCTTCAGAGCGGGGGGCAAAATCAGAAGTGGCCCATAAATGGGCAAAGTGGCTACATCACCCCTGCCGCCTCGGGGATCCCCACCGCTTCAGAGCGGGGGGCAAAATCAGAAGTGGCCCATAAATGGGCAAGGTGGCTTCATCACCCCTGCATCCCCGCCGCTTCAGAGCGGGGGGCAAAATCAGAAGTGGCCCACAAATGGGCAAGGTGGCTACATCACCCTTGCCGCCTGGGGGATCCCCACCGCTTCAGAGCGGGGGGCAAAATCAGAAGTGGCCCATAAATGGGCAAGGTGGCTACATCACCCCTGCCGCCTCAGGGATCCCCACCGCTTCAGAGCGGGGGGGAAAATCAGAAGTGGCCCACAAATGGGCAAGGAGGCTACATCACCCCTGCCGCATCGGGGATCCCCACCGCTTCAGAGCGGGGGGCAAAATCAGAAGTGGCCAATAAATGGGCAAGGTGGCTACATCACCCCTGCCACCTCGGGGATCCCCACCGCTTCAGAGCGGGGGGCAAAATCAGAAGTGGCCCATAAATGGGCAAGGTGGCTTCATCACCCCTGCCGCCTCGGGGATCCCCGCCGCTTCAGAGCGGGGGGCAAAATCAGAAGTGGCCCACAAATGGGCAAGGTGGCTACATCACCCTTGCCGCCCGGGGGATCCCCACCGCTTCAGAGCGGGGGGCAAAATCAGAAGTGGCCCATAAATGGGCAAGGTGGCTACATCACCCCTGCCGCCTCAGGGATCCCCACCGCTTCAGAGCGGGGGGGAAAATCAGAAGTGGCCCACAAATGGGCAAGGAGGCTACATCACCCCTGCCGCATCGGGGATCCCCACCGCTTCAGAGCGGGGGGCAAAATCAGAAGTGGCCAATAAATGGGCAAGGTGGCTACATCACCCCTGCCACCTCGGGGATCCCCACCGCTTCAGAGCGGGGGGCAAAATCAGAAGTGGCATATAAATGGGCAAGGTGGCTACATCACCCCTGCCGCCTCGGGGATCCCCGCCGCTTCAGAGCGGGGGGCAAAATCAGAAGTGGCCCATAAATGGGCAAGGTGGCTACATCACCCCTGCCGCCTCGGGGATCCCCACCGCTTCAGAGCGGGGGGCAAAATCAGAAGTGGCCCACAAATGGGCAAGGAGGCTACATCACCCCTGCCGCATCGGGGATCCCCACCGCTTCAGAGCGGGGGGCAAAATCACAAGTGGCCAATAAATGGGCAAGGTGGCTACATCACCCCTGCCGCCTCGGGGATCCCCTCCGCTTCAGAGCGGGGGGCAAAATCAGAAGTGGCCCACAAATGGGCAAGGTGGCTACATCACCCCTGCCGCCTCGGGGATCCCCACCGCTTTAGAGCGGGGGGCAAAGTCAGGAGTGGCCCACAAGTGGGCAAGGTGGCTACATCACCCCTGCCGCCTCGGGGATCCCCACCGCTTCAAAGCCGGGGGAAAAATCAGAAGTGGCCCACAAATGGGCAAGGTTGCTACATCACCCCTGCAGCCTCGGGGATCCCCTCCGCTTCAGAGCGGGGGGCAAAATCAGAAGTGGCCCATAAATGGGCAAAGTGGCTACATCACCCCTGCCGCCTCAGGGATCCCCACCGCTTCAGAGCGGGGGGCAAAATCAGAAGTGGCCCATAAATGGGCAAGATGGCTACATCACCCCTGCCGCCTCGGGGATCCCCACCGCTTCAGAGCGGGGGGCAAAATCAGAAGTGGCCCATAAATGGGCAAGGTTGCTACATCACCCCTGCAGCCTCGGGGATCCCCTCCGCTTCAGAGCGGGGGGCAAAATCAGAAGTGGCCCATAAATGGGCAAAGTGGCTACATCACCCCTGCCGCCTCAGAGATCCCCACCGCTTCTGAGCGGGGGGCAAAATCAGAAGTGGCCCATAAATGGGCAAGGTGGCTACATCACCCGTGCCGCCTCGGGGATCCCCGCCGCTTCAGAAGGGGGGGCAAAGTCAGAAGTGGCCCACGAATGGGCAAGGTGGCTACATCACCCCTGCCGCCTCGGGGATCCCCGCCGCTTCAGAGCGGGGGGCAAAATCAGAAGTGGCCCATAAATGGGCAAGGTGGCTACATCACCCCTGCCGCCTCGGGGATCCCCACCGCTTCAGAGCGGGGGGCAAAATCAGAAGTGGCCCACAAATGGGCAAGGAGGCTACATCACCCCTGCCGCATCGGGGATCCCCACCGCTTCAGAGCGGGGGGCAAAATCACAAGTGGCCAATAAATGGGCAAGGTGGCTACATCACCCCTGCCGCCTCGGGGATCCCCGCCGCTTCAGAGCGGGGGGCAAAATCAGAAGTGGCCCATAAACGGGCAAGGTGGCTACATCACCCCTGCCGCCTCGGGGATCCCCGCCGCTTCAGAGCGGGGGGCAAAATCAGAAGTGGCCCACAAATGGGCAAGGTGGCTACATCACCCCTGCCGCCTCGGGGATCCCCACCGCTTCAGAGCGGGGGGCAAAATCAGAAGTGGCATATAAATGGGCAAGGTGGCTACATCACCCCTGCCGCCTCGGGGATCCCCGCCGCTTCAGAGCGGGGGGCAAAATCAGAAGTGGCCCATAAATGGGCAAGGTGGCTACATCACCCCTGCCGCCTCGGGGATCCCCACCGCTTCAGAGCGGGGGGCAAAATCAGAAGTGGCCCACAAATGGGCAAGGAGGCTACATCACCCCTGCCGCATCGGGGATCCCCACCGCTTCAGAGCGGGGGGCAAAATCACAAGTGGCCAATAAATGGGCAAGGTGGCTACATCACCCCTGCCGCCTCGGGGATCCCCTCCGCTTCAGAGCGGGGGGCAAAATCAGAAGTGGCCCACAAATGGGCAAGGTGGCTACATCACCACTGCCGCCTCGGGGATCCCCACCGCTTTAGAGCGGGGGGCAAAGTCAGGAGTGGCCCACAAGTGGGCAAGGTGGCTACATCACCCCTGCCGCCTCGGGGATCCCCACCGCTTCAAAGCCGGGGGAAAAATCAGAAGTGGCCCACAAATGGGCAAGGTTGCTACATCACCCCTGCAGCCTCGGGGATCCCCTCCGCTTCAGAGCGGGGGGCAAAATCAGAAGTGGCCCATAAATGGGCAAAGTGGCTACATCACCCCTGCCGCCTCAGAGATCCCCACCGCTTCAGAGCGGGGGGCAAAATCAGAAGTGGCCCATAAATGGGCAAGATGGCTACATCACCCCTGCCGCCTCGGGGATCCCCACCGCTTCAGAGCGGGGGGCAAAATCAGAAGTGGCCCATAAATGGGCAAGGTTGCTACATCACCCCTGCAGCCTCGGGGATCCCCTCCGCTTCAGAGCGGGGGGCAAAATCAGAAGTGGCCCATAAATGGGCAAAGTGGCTACATCACCCCTGCCGCCTCAGAGATCCCCACCGCTTCAGAGCGGGGGGCAAAATCAGAAGTGGCCCATAAATGGGCAAGGTGGCTACATCACCCGTGCCGCCTCGGGGATCCCCGCCGCTTCAGAAGGGGGGGCAAAGTCAGAAGTGGCCCACGAATGGGCAAGGTGGCTACATCACCCCTGCCGCCTCGGGGATCCCCGCCGCTTCAGAGCGGGGGGCAAAATCAGAAGTGGCCCATAAATGGGCAAGGTGGCTACATCACCCCTGCCGCCTCGGGGATCCCCACCGCTTCAGAGCGGGGGGCAAAATCAGAAGTGGCCCACAAATGGGCAAGGAGGCTACATCACCCCTGCCGCATCGGGGATCCCCACCGCTTCAGAGCGGGGGGCAAAATCACAAGTGGCCAATAAATGGGCAAGGTGGCTACATCACCCCTGCCGCCTCGGGGATCCCCACCGCTTCAGAGCGGGGGGCAAAATCAGAAGTGGCCCATAAACGGGCAAGGTGGCTACATCACCCCTGCCGCCTCGGGGATCCCCGCCGCTTCAGAGCGGGGGGCAAAATCAGAAGTGGCCCACAAATGGGCAAGGTGGCTACATCACCCCTGCCGCCTCGGGGATCCCCACCGCTTCAGAGCGGGAAACAAAGTCAGAAGTGGCCCACAAGTGGGCAAGGTGGCTACATCACCCCTGCCGCCTCGGGGATCCCCACCGCTTCAAAGCCGGGGGAAAAATCAGAAGTGGCCCACAAATGGGCAAGGTTGCTACATCACCCCTGCCACCTCGGGGATCCCCACCGCTTCAGAGCGGGGGGCAAAATCAGAAGTGGCCCATAAATGGGCAAAGTGGCTACATCACCCCTGCCGCCTCAGGGATCCCCACCGCTTCAGAGCGGGGGGCAAAATCAGAAGTGGCCCATAAATGGGCAAGATGGCTACATCACCCCTGCCGCCTCGGGGATCCCCACCGCTTCAGAGCGGGGGGCAAAATCAGAAGTGGCCCACAAAATGGGCAAGGTGGCTACATCACCCCTGCCGCCTCGGGGATCCCCGCCGCTTCAGAGCGGGGGGCAAAGTCAGAAGTGGCCCACAAATGGGCAAGGTGGCTACATCACCCCTGCCGCATCGGGGATCCCCACCGCTTCAGAGCGGGGGGCAAAATCACAAGTGGCCAATAAATGGGCAAGGTGGCTACATCACCCCTGCCGCCTCGGGGATCCCCACCGCTTCAGAGCGGGGGGCAAAATCAGAAGTGGCCCATAAATGGGCAAGGTGGCTACATCACCCCTGCCGCCTCGGGGATCCCCGCCGCTTCAGAGCGGGGGGCAAAATCAGAAGTGGCCCACAAATGGGCAAGGTGGCTACATCACCCCTGCCGCCTCGGGGATCCCCACCGCTTCAGAGCGGGGGGCAAAGTCAGAAGTGGCCCACAAGTGGGCAAGGTGGCTGCATCACCCCTGCCGCCTCGGGGATCCCCACCGCTTCAAAGCCGGGGGAAAAATCAGAAGTGGCCCACAAATGGGCAAGGTTGCTACATCACCCCTGCAGCCTCGTGGATCCCCTCCGCTTCAGAGCGGGGGGCAAAATCAGAAGTGGCCCATAAATGGGCAAAGTGGCTACATCACCCCTGCCGCCTCAGGGATCCCCACCGCTTCAGAGCGGGGGGCAAAATCAGAAGTGGCCCACAAATGGGCAAGATGGCTACATCACCCCTGCCGCCTCGGGGATCCCCACCGCTTCAGAGCGGGGGGCAAAATCAGAAGTGGCCCACAAATGGGCAAGGTGGCTACATCACCCCTGCCGCCTCGGGGATCCCCGCCGCTCCAGAGCGGGGGGCAAAGTCAGAAGTGGCCCACAAATGGGCAAGGTGGCTACATCACCCCTGCCGCCTCGGGGATCCCCGCCGCCTCAGAGCGGGGGGCAAAATCAGAAGTGGCCCACTTATGGGCAAGGTGGCTACATCACCCCTGCCGCCTCGGGGATCCCCACCGCTTCAGAGCGGGGGGCAAAATCAGAAGTGGCCCACAAATGGGCAAGGAGGCTACATCACCCTTGCCGCATCGGGGATCCCCACCGCTTCAGAGCGGGGGGCAAAATCAGAAGTGGCCAATAAATGGGCAAGGTGGCTACATCACCCGTGCCACCTCGGCGATCCCCACCGCTTCAGAGCGGGGGGCAAAATCAGAAGTGGCCCATAAATGGGCAAGGTGGCTACATCACCCCTGCCGCCTCGGGGATCCCCGCCGCTTCAGAGCGGGGGGCAAAATCACAAGTGGCCCATAAATGGGCAAGGTGGCTACATCACCCCTGCCACCTCGGGGATCCCCACCGCTTCAGAGCGGGGGGCAAAGTCAGAAGTGGCCCACAAATGGGCAAGGTGGCTACATCACCCCTGCCGCCTCGGGGATCCCCACCGCTTCAGAGCGGGGGGCAAAGTCAGAAGTGGCCCACAAGTGGGCAAGGTGGCTACATCACCCCTGCCGCCTCGGGGATCCCCGGCGCTTCAAAGCGGGGGGAAAAATCAGAAGTGGCCCATAAATGGGCAAGGTTGCTACATCACCCCTGCAGCCTCGGGGATCCCCTCCGCTTCACAGCGGGGGGCAAAATCAGAAGTGGCCCATAAATGGGCAAAGTGCCTACATCACCCCTGTGCCTCACGGATCCCCGCCGCTTCATAGCGGGGGGCAAAATCAGAAGTGGCCCATAAATGGGCAAGGTGGCTACATCACCCCTGCCGCCTCAAGGATCCCCACCGCTTCAGAGCGGGGGGCAAAATCAGAAGTGGCCCATAAATAGGCAAGGTGGCTACATCACCCCTGCCGCCTCGGGGATCCCCGCCGCTTCAGAGCGGGGGGCAAAATCAGAAGTGGCCCACAAATGGGCAAGGTGGCTACATCACCCCTGCCGCCTCGGGGATCCCCACCGCTTCAGAGCGGGGGGCAAAATCAGAAGTGGCCCATAAATGGGCAAGGTGGCTACATCACCCCTGCCGCCCCGGGGATCCCCACCGCTTCAGAGCGGGCGGCAAAATCAGAAGTGGCCCATAAATGGGTAAGGTGGCTACATCACCCCTGCCGCCTCGGGGATTCCCTCCGCTTCAGAGCGGGGGGGAAAATCAGAAGTGGCCCACAAATGGGCAAGGTGGCTACATCACCCCTGCCGCCTCGGGGATCCCCACCGCTTCAGAGCGGGGGGCAAAATCAGAAGTGGCCCACTTATGGGCAAGGTGGCTACATCACCCCTGCCGCCTCGGGGATCCCCGCCGCTTCAGAGCGGGGGGCAAAATCAGAAGTGACCCCTAAATGGGCAAGGTGGCTACATCACCCCTGACGCCTCGGGGATCCCCGCTGCTTCAGAGCGGGGGGCAAAATCAGAAGTGGCCCATAAATGGGCAAGGTGGCTACATCACCCCTGCCGCCTCGGGGATCCCCGCCGCTTCAGAGCGGGGGGCAAAATCAGAAGTGGCCCATAAATGGGCAAGGTGGCTACATCACCCCTGCCGCCTCGGGGATCCCCACCGCTTCAGAGCGGGGGGCAAAATCAGAAGTGGCCCACAAATGGGCAAGGTGGCTACATCACCCCTGCCGCCTCGGGGATCCCCACCGCTTCAGAGCGGGGGGCAAAATCAGAAGTGGCCCACAAATGGGCAAGGAGGCTACATCACCCCTGCCGCATTGGGGATCCCCACCGCTTCAGAGCGGGGGGCAAAATCAGAAGTGGCCCATAAATGGGCAAGGTGGCTACATCACCCCTGCCGCCTCGGGGATACCCGCCGCTTCGGAGCGGCGGGCAAAATCAGAAGTGGCCCAGAAATGGGCAAGGTGGCTACATCACCCCTGCCGCCTCGGGGATCCCCACCGCTTCAGAGCGGGGGGCAAAATCAGAAGTGGCCCCCAAATGGGCAAGGTGGCTACATCACCCCTGCCACCTCGGGGATCCCCACCGCTTCAAAGCGGGGGGCAAAATCAGAAGTGGCCCATAAATGGGCAAGGAGGCTACATCACCCCTGCCGCCTCGGGGATCCCCACCGCTTCAAAGCCGGGGGAAAAATCAGAAGTGGCCCACAAATGGGCAAGGTTGCTACATCACCCCTGCAGCCTCGGGGATCCCCTCCGCTTCAGAGCGGGGGGCAAAATCAGAAGTGGCCCATAAATGGGCAAGGTGGCTACATCACCCCTGCCGCCTCGGGGATCCCCACCGCTTCAGAGCGGGGGGCAAAATCAGAAGTGGCCCATAAATGGGCAAGGTGGCTACATCACCCCTGCCGCCTCGGGGATCCCCGCCGCTTCAGAGCGGGGGGCAAAGTCAGAAGTGGCCCACAAATGGGCAAGGTGGCTACATCACCCCTTCCGCCTCGGGGATCCCCGCCGCTTCAGAGCGGGGGACAAAATCAGAAGTGGCACACAAATGGGCAAGGTGGCTACATCACCCCTGCCGCCTCGGGGATCCCCACCGCTTCAGAGCGGGGGGCAAAATCAGAAGTGGCCCATAAATGGGCAAGGAGGCTACATCACCCCTGCCGCCTCGGGGATCCCCACCGCTTCAGAGCGGGGGGCAAAATCAGAAGTGGCCCACAAATGGGCAAGGTGGCTACATCACCCCTGCCGCCTCGGGGATCCCCACCGCTTCAGAGCGGGGGGCAAAATCAGAAATGGCCCATAAATGGGCAAGGTGGCTACATCACCCCTGCCGCCTCGGGGATCCCCGCCGCTTCAGAGCGGGGGGCAAAGTCAGAAGTGGCCCACAAATGGGCAAGGTGGCTGCATCACCCCTTCCGCCTCGGGGATCCCCGCCGCTTCAGAGCGGGGGGCAAAATCAGAAGTGGCACACAAATGGGCAAGGTGGCTACATGACCCCTGCCGCCTCGGGGATCCCCACCGCTTCAGAGCGGGGGGCAAAATCAGAAGTGGCCCATAAATGGGCAAGGTGGCTACATCACCCCTGCCACCTCGGGGATCCCCACCACTTCAGAGCGGGGGGCAAAGTCAGAAGTGGCCCACAAGTGGGCAAGGTAGCTACATCACCCCTGCCGCCTCGGGGATCCCCACCGCTTCAGAGCGGGGGGCAAAGTCAGAAGTGGCCCACAAGTGGGCAAGGTAGCTACATCACCCCTGCCGCCTCGGGGATCCCCACCGCTTCAGAGCGGGGGGCAAAGTCAGAAGTGGCCCACAAGTGGGCAAGGTAGCTACATCACCCCTGCCGCCTCGGGGATCCCCACCGCTTCAGAGCGGGGGGCAAAATCAGAAGTGGCCCCTAAATGGGCAAGGTGGCTACATCACCCCTGCCGCCTCGGGGATCCCCACCGCTTCAGAGCGGGGGGCAAAGTCAGAAGTGGCCCACAAGTGGGCAAGGTGGCTACATCACCCCTGCCGCCTCGGGGATCCCCACCGCTTCAGAGCGGGGGGCAAAATCAGAAGTGGCCCATAAATGGCTAAGGTGGCTACATCACCCCTGCCGCCTCGGGGATCCCCGCCGCTGGGGAGCGGGGGGCAAAATCAGAAGTGGCCCATAAATGGGCAAGGTGGCTACATCACCCCTGCCGCCTCGGGGTTCCCCGCCGCTTCAGAGCGGGGGAAAAAATCAGAAGTGGCCCATAAATGGGCAAGGTGGCTACATCACCCCTGCCGCCTCGGGGATCCCCACCGCTTCAGAGCGGGGGGCAAAATCCGAAGTGGCCCACAAATGGGCAAGGTGGCTACATCACCCCTGCCGCCTCGGGGATCCCCGCCGTTTCAGAGCGGGGGGCAAAATCAGAAGTGGCCCACAAATGGGCAAGGTGGCTACATCACCCCTGCCGCCTCGGGGATCCCCGCCGCTTCAGAGCGGGGGGCAAAATCAGAAGTGGCATAGAAATGGGCAACGTGGCTACATCACCCGTGCCGCCCCGGGGATCCCCGCCGCCTCAGAGCGGGGGGCAAAATCAGAAGTGGCCCACTTATGGGCAAGGTGGCTACATCACCCATGCCGCCTCGGAGATCCCCACCGCTTCAAAGCGGGGGGCTAAATCAGAAGTGGCCCACAAACGGGCAAGGTGGCTACATCACCTCTGCAGCCTCGGGGATCCCCTCCGCTTCAGAGTGGGGGGCAAAACCAGAAGTGGCCCATAAATGGGCAAGGTGGCTACATCACCCCTGCCGCCTCGGGGTTCCCCGCCGCTTCAGAGCGGGGGGCAAAATCAGAAGTGGCCCACGAATGGGCAAGGTGGCTACATCACCCCTGCCGCCTCGGGGATCCCCACCGCTTCAGAGCGGGGGGCAAAATCCGAAGTGGCCCACAAATGGGCAAGGTGGCTACATCACCCCTGCCGCCTGGGGGATCCCCACCGCTTCAGAGCGGGGGGCAAAATCAGAAGTGGCCCACAAATGGGCAAGGTGGCTACATCACCCCTGCCGCCTCGGAGATCCCCACTGCTTCAAAGCGGGGGGCTAAATCAGAAGTGGCCCACAAATGGGCAAGGTGGCTACATCACCCCTGCAGCCTCGGGGATCCCCTCCGCTTCAGAGCGGGGGGCAAAATCCGAGGTGGCCCACAAATGGGCAAGGTGGCTACATCACCCCTGCCGCCTCGGGGATCCCCGCCGTTTCAGAGCGGGGGGCAAAATCAGAAGTGGCCCACAAATGGGCAAGGTGGCTACATCACCCCTGCCGCCTCGGGGATCCCCGCCGCTTCAGAGCGGGGGGCAAAATCAGAAGTGGCATACAAATGGGCAACGTGGCTACATCACCCCTGCCGCCCCGGGGATCCCCACCGCTTCAGAGCGGAGGGCAAAATCAGAAGTGGCCCACTTATGGGCAAGGTGGCTACATCACCCCTGCCGCCTCGGAGATCCCCACCGCTTCAAAGCGGGGGGCTAAATCAGAAGTGGCCCACAAACGGGCAAGGTGGCTACATCACCTCTGCAGCCTCGGGGATCCCCTCCGCTTCAGAGTGGGGGGCAAAACCAGAAGTGGCCCATAAATGGGCAAGGTGGCTACATCACCCCTACCGCCTCGGGGATCCCCGCCGATTCGGAGCGGGGGGCAAAATCAGAAGTGGCCCACAAATGGGCAAGGTGGCTACATCACCCCTGCCGCCCCGGGGATCCCCGCCGCTTCAGAGCGGGGGGCAAAATCAGAAGTGGCCTAGAAATGGGCAACGTGGCTACATCACCCTTGCCGCCTGGGGGATCCCCACCGCTTCAGAGCGGGGGGCAAAATCAGAAGTGGCCCACAAATGGGCAAGGTGGCTACATCACCCCTGCCGCCTCGGAGATCCCCACTGCTTCAAAGCGGGGGGCTAAATCAGAAGTGGCCCACAAATGGGCAAGGTGGCTACATCACCCCTGCAGCCTCGGGGATCCCCTCCGCTTCAGAGCGGGGGGCAAAATCAGAAGTGGCCCATAAATGGGCAAGGTGGCTACATCACCCCTGCCGCCTCGGGGATCCCCGCCGCTTCAGAGCGGGGGGCAAAATCAGAAGTAGCCCCCAAATGGGCAAGGTGGCTACATCACCCCTGCCGCCTTGGGGATCCCCGCCGCCTCAGAGCGGGGGGCAAAATCAGAAGTGGCCCATAAATGGGCAAGGTGGCTACATCACCCCTGCCGCCTCGGGGATCCCCACCGCTTCAGAGCGGGTGACAAAATCAGAAGTGGCCCATAAATGGGCAAGATGGCTACATCACCCGTGCCGCCTCGGGGATCCCCTCCGCCTCAGAGCGGGGGGCAAAATCAGAAGTGGCCCACAAATGGGCAAGGTGGCTACATCACCACTGCCGCCTCGGGGATCCCCACCGCTTCAGAGCGGGGGGCAAAATCAGAAGTGGCCCATAAATGGGCAAGGTGGCTACATCACCCCTGCCGCATCGGGGATCCCCGCCACTTTTGAGCGGGGGGCAAAATCAGAAGTGGCCCATAAATGGGCAAGGTGGCTACATCACCCCTGCCGCCCCGGGGATCCCCACCGCTTCAGAGCGGGGGGCAAAATCAGAAGTGGCCCATAAATGGGCAAGGTGGCTACATAACCCCTGCCACCTCGGGGATCCCCGCCGCTTCAGAGCGGGGGGCAAAATCAGAAGTCGCCCATAAATGGGCAAGGTGGCTACATCACCCCTGCCGCCCCGGGGATCCCCACCGCTTTAGAGCGGGGGGCAAAAGCAGAAGTGGCCCATAAATGGGCAAGGTAGCTACATCACCCCTGCCGCCTCGGGGATCCCCACCGCTTCAAAGAGGGGGGCAAAATCAGAAGTGTCCCACAGATGGGCAAGGTAGCTACATCACCCGTGCCGTGTCGGGGATCCCCACCGCGTCAGAGCGGGGGGCAAAAACCGAAGTGGCCCACAAATGGGCAAGGTGGCTACATCACCCCTGCCGCCTCGGGGATCCCCGCCGCTTCAGAGTGGGGGGCAAAATCACAAGTGGCCCATAAATGGGCAAGGTGGCTACATCACCCCTGCCGCCTCGGGGATCCCCGCCGCTTCAGAGCGGGGGGCAAAATCAGAAGTGGACCATAAATGGGCAAGGTGGCTACATCACCCCTGCCGCCTCGGGGATCCCCGCCGCTTCACAGCGGGGGGCAAAATCAGAAGTGGCCCATAAATGGGCAAGGTGGCTACATCACCCCTGCCGCCTCGGGGATCCCCGCCGCTTCAGAGCGGGGGGCAAAATCAGAAGTGGCCCATAAATGGGCAAGGTGGCTACATCACCCCTGCCGCCTCGGGGATCCCCACCGCTTCAGAGCGGGGGGCAAAACCCGAAGTGGCCCATAAATGGGCAAGGTGGCTACATCACCCCTGCCGCCTCGGGGATCCCCACCGCTTCAGAGCGGGGGGCAAAATCAGAAGTGGCCCACAAATGGGGAAGGTGGCTACATCACCCCTGCCGCCTCGGGGATCCCCACCGCTTCAGAGCGGGGGGCAAAACCCGAAGTGGCCCATAAATGGGCAAGGTGGCTACATCACCCCTGCCGCCTCGGGGATCCCCACCGCTTCAGAGCGGGGGGCAAAATCAGAAGTGGCCCACAAATGGGGAAGGTGGCTACATCTCCCATGCCGCCTCGGGGATCCCCGCCGCTTCGGTGCGGGGGGCAAAATCAGAAGTGGACCATAAATGGGCAAGGTGGCCACATCACCCCTGCCGCCTCGGGGATCCCCGCCACTTCAAAGCGGAGGGCAAAATCAGAAGTGGCCCATAAATGGGCAAGGTGGCTACATCACCCATGCCGCCACGGGGATCCCCACCGCTTCAGAGCGGGGGGCAAAATCAGAAGTGGCCCATAAATGGGCAAGGTGGCTACATAACCCCTGCAGCCTCGGGGATCCCCGCCGCTTTAGAGCGGGGGTCAAAATCAGAAGTGGCCCATAAATGGGCAAGGTGGCTACATCACCCCTGCCGCCACGGGGATCCCCACCGCTTCAGAGCGGGGGGCAAAATCAGAAGTGGCCGATAAATGGGCAAGGTGGCTACATCACCCCTGCCGCCTCGGGGATCCCCACCGCTTCAGAGCGGGGGGCAGAATCAGAAGTAGCCCCCAAATGGGCAAGGTGGCTACATCACCCCTGCCGCCTTGGGGATCCCCGCCGCCTCAGAGCGGGGGGCAAAATCAGAAGTGGCCCATAAATGGGCAAGGTGGCTACATCACCCCTGCCGCATCGGGGATCCCCTCCGCTTCAGAGCGGGGGGCAAAATCAGAAGTGGCCAATAAATGGGCAAGGTGGCTACATCACCCCTGCCGCCTCGGGGATCCCCTCCACCTCAGAGCGGGGGGCAAAATCAGAAGTGGCCCACTAATGGGCAAGGTGGCTACATCACCACTGCCGCCTCGGGGATCCCCACCGCTTCAGAGCGGGGGGCAAAATCAGAAGTGGCCCATAAATGGGCAAGGTGGCTACATCACCCCTGCCGCATCGGGGATCCCCGCCACTTCTGAGCGGGGGGCAAAATCAGAAGTGGCCCATAAATGGGCAAGGTGGCTACATCACCCCTGCCGCCCCGGGGATCCCCACCGCTTCAATGCGGGGGGCAAAATCAGAAGTGGCCCATAAATGGGCAAGGTGGCTACATAACCCCTGCCACCTCGGGGATCCCCGCCGCTTCAGAGCGGGGGGCAAAATCAGAAGTGGCCCATAAATGGGCAAGGTGGCTACATCACCCCTGCCGCCCCGGGGATCCCCACCGCTTTAGAGCGGGGGGCAAAAGCAGAAGTGGCCCATAAATGGGCAAGGTAGCTACATCACCCCTGCCGCCTCGGGGATCCCCACCGCTTCAAAGCGGGGGGCAAAATCAGAAGTGTCCCACAAATGGGCAAGGTAGCTACATCACCCGTGCCGTGTCGGGGATCCCCACCGCGTCAGAGCGGGGGGCAAAAACCGAAGTGGCCCACAAATGGGCAAGGTGGCTACATCACCCCTGCCGCCTCGGGGATCCCCGCCGCTTCAGAGTGGGGGGCAAACTCAGAAGTGGCCCATAAATGGGCAAGGTGGCTACATCACCCCTGCCGCCTCGGGGATCCCCGCCGCTTCAGAGCGGCGGGCAAAATCAGAAGTGGCCCACTTATGGGCAAGGTGGCTACATCACCCCTGCCGCATCGGGGATCCCCACCGCTTCAGAGCGGGGGGCAAAATCAGAAGTGGCCGATAAATGGGCAAGGTGGCTACATCACCCCTGCCGCCTCGGGGATCCCCACCGCTTCAGAGCGGGGGGCAAAACCCGAAGTGGCCCATAAATGGGCAAGGTGGCTACATCACCCCTGCCGCCTCGGGGATCCCCACCGCTTCAGAGCGGGGGGCAAAATCAGAATTGGCCCACAAATGGGGAAGGTGGCTACATCACCCATGCCGCCTCGGGGATCCCCGCCGCTTCGGAGCGGGGGGCAAAATGAGAAGTGGACCATAAATGGGCAAGGTGGCCACATCACCCCTGCCGCCTCGGGGATCCCCGCCGCTTTAGAGCGGGGGGCAAAATCAGAAGTGGCCCATAAATGGGCAAGGTGGCTACATCACCCCTGCCGCCTCGGGGATCCCCGCCACTTCAAAGCGGGGGGCAAAATCAGAAGTGGCCCATAAATGGGCAAGGTGGCTACATCACCCATGCCGCCACGGGGATCCCCTCCGCTTCAGAGCGGGGGGCAAAATCAGAAGTGGCCCATAAATGGGCAAGGTGGCTACATAACCCCTGCAGCCTCGGGGATCCCCGCCGCTTTAGAGCGGGGGTCAAAATCAGAAGTGGCCCATAAATGGGCAGGGTGGCTACATAACCCCTGCCGCCCCGGGGATCCCCACCGCTTCAGAGCGGGAGGCAAAGTCAGAATTGGTCCACAAGTGGGCAAGGTGGCTACATCACCCCTGCCGCCTCGGAGATCCCCACCGTTTCAAAGCGGGGGGCAAAATCAGAAGTGTCCCACAAATGGGCAAGGTGGCTACATCACCCCTGCCGCCTGGGGGATCCCCACCGCGTCAGAGCGGGGGGCAAAATCAGAAGTGGCCCATAAATGGGCAAGGTGGCTACACAACCCCTGCCGCCTCGGGGATCCCCGCCGCTTCAGAGCGGGGGGCAAAATCAGAAGTGGCCTAGAAATGGGCAAGGTGGCTACATCACCCCTGCCGCCTCGGGGATCCCCGCCGCTTCAGAGCGGGGGGCAAAATCAGAAGTGGCCCATAAATGGGCAAGGTGGCTACATCACCCCTGCCGCCTCGGGGATCCCCACCGCTTCAGAGCAGGGGGCAAAATCAGAAGTGACCCATAAATGGGCAAGGTGGCTACATCACCCCTGCCGCCTCGGGGATCCCCACCGCTTCAGAGCGGGGGACAAAATCAGAAGTGGCCCATAAATGGGCAAGGTGGCTACATCACCCGTGCCGCCTCGGGGATCCCCTCCGCCTCAGAGCGGGTGGCAAAATCAGAAGTGGCCCACAAATGGGCAAGGTGGCTACATCACCCCTGCCGCCTCGGGGATCCCCACCGCTTCAGAGCGGGGGGCAAAATCAGAAGTGGCCCATAAATGGGCAAGGTGGCTACATCACCCCCGCCGCATCGGGGATCCCCGCCACTTCTGAGCGGGGGGCAAAATCAGAAGTGGCCCATAAATGGGCAAGGTGGCTACATCACCCCTGCCGCCTCGGGGATCCCCACCGCTTCAGAGCGGGGGGCAAAATCAGAAGTGGCCCATAAGTGGGCAAGGTGGCTACATCACCCGTGCCGCCTCGGGGATCCCCTCCGCCTCAGAGCGGGGGGCAAAATCAGAAGTGGCCCACAAATGGGCAAGGTGGCTACATCACCCCTGCCGCCTCGGGGATCCCCACCGCTTCAGAGCGGGGGGCAAAATCAGAAGTGGCCCATAAGTGGGCAAGGTGGCTACATCACCCCTGCCGCCTCGGGGATCCCCGCCGCTTCAGAGCGGGGGACGAAATCAGAAGTGGCCCATAAATGGGCAAGGTGGCTACATCACCACTGCCGCCTCGGGGATCCCCTCCGCCTCAGAGCGGGGGGCAAAATCAGAAGTGGCCCACAAATGGGCAAGGTGGCTACATCACCCCTGCCGCCTCGGGGATCCCCGCCACTTCTGAGCGGAGAATGAGCAAGGTGGCTACATCACCCCTGCCGCCTCGGGGATCCCCGCCGCTTCAGAGCGGGGGGCAAAATCAGAAGTGGCCCATAAATGGGCAAGGTGGCTACATCACCCCTGCCACCTCAGGGATCCCCACCGCTTCAGAGCGGGGGGCAAAATCAGAAGTGGCCCATAAATGGGCAAGGTGGCTACATCACCCCTTCCGCCTCGGGGATCCCCGCCGCTTCAGAGCGGGGGGCAAAATCAGAAGTGGACCACAAATGGGCAACGTGGCTACATCACCCCTGTCGCCCCGGGGATCCCCACCGCTTCAGAGCGGGGGGCAAAATCAGAAGTGGCCCATAAATGGGCAAGGTGGCTACATCACCCCTGCCACCTCGGAGATCCCCACCGCTTCGGAGCGGGGGGCAAAATCAGAAGTGTCCCATAAATGGGCAAGGTGGCTACATCACCCCTGCCGCCTCGGGGATCCCCACCGCTTCAGAGCGGCGGGCAAAATCAGAAGTGGCCCATAAATAGGCAAGGTGGCTACATCACCCCTGCCACCTCGGGGATCCCCACCGCTTCCGAGCGGGGGGCAAAATCAGAAGTGGCCCATAAATGGGGAAGGTGGCTACATCACCCTTGCCGCCTAGGGGATCCCCACCGCTTCAAAGCGGGGGGCAAAATCAGAAGTGGCCCACTTATGGGCAAGGTGGCTACATCACCCCTGCCGCCTCGGGGATCCCCACCGCTTCAGAGCGGGGGGCAAAATCAGAAGTGGCCCATAAATGGGCAAGGTGGCTACATAACCCCTGCCGCCTCGGGGATCCCCGCCGCTTCTAAGCGGGGGGCAAAATCAGAAGTGGCCCATAAATGGGCAAGGTGGCTACATCACCCCTGCCGCCTCGGAGATCCCCACCGCTTCAGAGCGGGGGGCAAAATCAGAAGTGGCCCATAAATGGGGAAGGTGGCTACATCACCCTTGCCGCCTAGGGGATCCCCACCGCTTCAAAGCGGGGGGCAAAATCAGAAGTGGCCCACTTATGGGCAAGGTGGCTACATCACCCCTGCCGCCTGGGGGATCCCCACCGCTTCAGAGCGGGGGGCAAAATCAGAAGTGGCCCATAAATGGGCAAGGTGGCTACATCACCCCTGCTGCCTCGGGGATCCCCACCGCTTCAGAGCGGGGGGGGAAATCAGAAGTGGCCCATAAATGGGCAACGTGGCTACATCACCCCTGCCGCCTCGGGGATCCCCACCGCTTCAGAGCGGGGGGCAAAATCAGAAGTGGCCCACAAATGGGCAAGGTGGCTACATCACCCCTGCCGCCTCGGAGATTCCCACCGCTTCAGAGCGGGGGGCAAAATCAGAAGTGGCCCATAAAGGGGCAAGGTGGCTACATCACCCCTGCCGCCTCGGGGATCCCCACCGCTTCAGAGCGGGGGGCAAAATCACAAGTGGCCCATAAATGGGCAAGGTGGCTACATCACCCCTGCCGCCTCGGGGATCCCTACCGCTTCAGAGCGGGGCTCAAAATAAGAAATGTCCAAAAGAGGGCGGAAATGCAATGTCACCTTGCATTATGGGGGGTATCTAGCTAAGGGGACAAAATCAAAAGTGGCTGAATTGGGGGCAAGGACAAAACTCTGGATGTGCAGTCCAAAAGAATACCACCAAAAAAAACAATCGCACAAATGATGCGTTTGCGTCAAAAAACACCCTTAAAACCCCCCCTCGGACCATTTTTGAAAAAGGGGTTTTTTTCCAAAACCCCCCACGCTATCGGATTTCTCAGAAACCCCCCCCCCCTTGCCTAAGGGGCACCCTAATAGGCCCGCCAATAGGCGCCCTAATAGGCCCCCCCCAATAGCCTCCCAATAGCCAATGGGCCACACCGGTAGTGGCAACCTGCTTAGGAAGTTGGCGGTGATGTGGAGGGGGAGTAAAAAATGATGTCCTGGTTGATGTGGGGCAAGATGACCTTTGCGTGCGCTCTGGACTGGTCCAAGGGGAGTGCTCGATGCACCGGTGTCGTGCTTCAGTGCCTTGGGGCATGTCCCTGGGCAAGCATGGAAAGAATGACACTCAAAAAGCCCGTCCGGATGACAGTGGGGGTCAACACATGTCTGAGAGGGGTTGGTCGCGGCACTGTTTCCCATACATCGCGGATGCACATGCACATACGCTTAACCCAATGCCAAATGGTCTACCCCAGACAAACACCATTTAGTAGCCCCACACACACGCGCGTTCGCTTGCGTTGCCTCGCCAAGCAAAGCCGCGGCATGGTTGGCATGGCATGGCATGGTTTGTTAGGGTGTGATTGTGCCTTATCATCCCTCTATCATTCTGCAGGCCATTTACCCCAAAAAGTGAGCTACTTGCACCCGTCAAACTTGTTGTACACGTACGTGTTGCGCAGGGAATAATTATGGTTGAATAAGAAATAGAGACCGCGGGGTTCAATTTTGAGAATGGGCGGCCCGTCCGGATGACAGTGGGGGTCAAGACATGTTTGAGAGGGTTTGGATGCGGACAGTTCCCCAACGGGGCTGTGACCAAGTTGAGGGGTTTTGCGTCTCCACCCTCCTCCCTCCTCGACGAGCCCACGGACCCATAGCCACCCCTAGGTCGCCCAGTCGGTCCCTAGAGACCAATCCAAAGCCCGAGCACAACAACACGGAGGACCACAGCTACAACACCTTGGAACGAGGCATACCACCCACCTCCCCCTCCATGTCCACCACCTCCTACCCGCGCCAACGAGGACGCCCGCGCACCGCATAGCGACCTAGCCCAGAGTAGCTAGTGAGCACTGTTGTGCGCCTTACTTGACTGCTGGTGCCTCCTCCGACACATGAGGGCAAAGGGGCCGCATGACCGTCCTCGAAAGTCAGAACTATACTGTGCTCCGTTAGTTGGGAGCACGAAGCGTCCAAACGGGAGGAGGCTGTCATGGACCATGACACTAATCCGACCCACTGCGAGCATCCGGGCCCACATGTGGGCACAGCGGCTACCTAGGCCCTGGGGTCCCCAATCACGGGGGGGCGACTACCAACGGTCCTGATGCGCCCCCCCCCCCCCAACTATCTGTCAAAACTCGGGCTGCAATGGGTCAGGTTGCAATGTCCGCATTAGGCTCAAGCCGCGCCTGCTCCCACGGCCATGCTTCATAGCGGGGGACAAAATAGGCAGTGGCCCACAAGTGGGCGGCTTGGCTACCTAAGCCCTGCTGTATCGGGCGTCCGCTACGCTTCATAGCGGGGGACAAAATAGGGAGTGGCCCACATGTGAGCACAGTGGCTACCTAACCCTTGCCGTCTCGGAGATCCCCACTGCTCTGCACGGGGACAAAAGCAGAAATGGCCCACATGTGGGCATAGTGGCTACCTAACCCTTGCCGTCTCGGGGCTCCCCAATGCTTCATAGCGGGGGACAAAATAGGAAGTGGCCCACATGTGAGCATGGTGGCTACCTAACCCTTGCCGTCTCGGGGATCCCGAATGCTTCATAGTGGGGGACAAAATAGGAAGTGGCCCACACTGAGCACAGTGGCTACCTAACGCCTGCCGTCTCGGGGGTCCCCAGTGCTCTACACGGGGACAAAGTCAGAAATGGCCCACATGTGAGCATAATGGCTACCTAACCCCTGCCGTCTCGGGGGTCCCCAATGCTCTGAACGGGGACAAAAGCAGAAATGGCCCACATGTGGGCATAGTGGCTACCTAACCCCTGCTGTCTCGGGGGTAGCCAATGCTCTGCACGGGGACAAAAGCAGAAATGGCCCCCATGTGGGCATAGTGGCTAGCTAACCCTTGCCGTCTCGGGGCTCCCCAATGCTTCATAGCGGGGGAGAAAATAGGAAGTGGCCCACATGTGAGCATAATGGCTACCTAACCCCTACCGTCTCGGGGATCCCCTATGCTCTGCACTGGGACAAAAGCAGAAATGGCCCACATGTGAGCATGGTGGCTACCCAACCCTTGCCATCTCGGGGATCCCGAATGCTTCATAGCGGGGGACAAAATAGGAAGTGGCCCACTCTGAGCACAGTGGCTACCTAAGCCCTACTGTCTCGGGGGTCCCCAATGCTCTACACGGGGACAAAATCAGAAATGGCCCACATGTGAGCATAGTGGCTACCTCACCCCTGCCGTCTCGGGGGTCCCCATGCTCTGAACAGGGACAAAAGCAGAAATGGCCCACATGTGGGCATAGTGGCTACCTAACCCTTGCCGTCTCGGGGGTCCCCAATGCGTAATAGCGGGGGACAAAATAGGAAGTGGCCCACATGTGAGCACAGTGGCTACCTAACCCTTGCTGCCTCGGGGATCACCAATGCTTCATAGCGGGGGACAAAATAGGAAGTGGCCCACATGTGAGCATAATGGCTACCTAACCCCTGCCGTCTCGGGGGTCCCAAATGCTCTGCACGGGGACAAAAGCAGAAATGGCCCACATGTGGGCATAGTGGCTACCTAACCCTTGCCGTCTCGGGGGTCCCCAATGCGTCATAGCGGGGGACAAAATAGGAAGTGGCCCACATGTGAGCATAATGGCTACCTAACCCCTACCGTCTCGGGGATCCCCTATGCTCTGCACTGGGACAAAGTCATAAATGGCCCACATGTGAGCATAGTGGCTACCTAACCCCGCATGACCGTCCTCGAAAGTCAAAACTATAATGTGCTCCGTTAGTTGGGAGCACGAAGCGCCAAAACGGGAGAATACTGTCATGGACCATGACACTAATCCGACCCACTGCGAGCATCCGGGCCCACATGTGGGCACAGCGGCTACCTAGGCCCTGGGGTCCCCAATCACGGGGGGGCGACTACCAACGGTCCTGATGCGCCCCCCCCCCCCCCAACTATCTGTCAAAACTCGGGCTGCAATGGGTCAGGTTGCAATGTCCGCATTAGGCTCAAGCCGCGCCTGCTCCCACGGCCATGCTTCATAGCGGGGGACAAAAGAGGAAGTGGCCCACATGTGAGCACAGTGGCTACCTAACCCTTGCCGTCTCGGGGATCCCCACTGCTCTGCACGGGGACAAAATCAGAAATAGCCCACCTGTGAGCATAGTGGCTACCTAACCCTTGCCGTCTCGGGGGTCCCCAATGCTCTGCACGGGGACAAAAGCAGAAATGGCCCCCATGTGGGCATAGTGGCTACCTAACCCTTGCCGTCTCGGGGGTCCCCAATGCTTCATAGCGGGGGACCAAATAGGAAGTGGCCCACATGTGAGCATGGTGGCTACCTAACCCTTGCCGTCTCGGGGATCCCGCATGCTTCATAGCGGGGGACAAAATAGGAAGTGGCCCACATGTGAGCAAAGTGGCTACCTAACGCCTGCCGTCTCGAGGATCCCCACTGCTCTGCACTGGGACAAAGTCAGAAATGGCCCACATGTGAGCATAGTGGCTACCTAACCCCTGCCGTCTCGGGGGTAGCCAATGCTCTGGATGGGGACAAAAGCAGAAATGGCCCACATGTGGGCATAGTGGCTACCTAACCCCTGCCGTCTCGGGGGTCCCCCCTTCCGCATAGCGGGGGACAAAATAGGAAGTGGCCCACATGTGAGCACAGTGGCTACCTAACGCCTGCCGTCTCGGGGATCCCCACTGCTCTGCACTGGGACAAAGTCAGAAATGGCCCACATGTGAGCATAGTGGCTACCTAACCCCTGCCGTCTCGGGGGTCCCCAATGCTCTGCACGGGAACAAAAGCAGAAATGGCCCACATGTGGGCATAGTGGCTACCTCACCCCTGCTTTCTCGGGGGTCCCAAATGCTCTGCACGGGGACAAAAGCAAAAATGGCCCACATGTGGGCATAGTGGCTACCTAACCCCTGCCGTCTCGGGGGTCCCCCATGCGTCATAGCGGGGGACAAAATAGGAAGTGGCCCACAGGTGAGCATAGTGGCTACCTAACCCTTGCCGTCTCGGGGATCTCCAATGCTCTGCACGGGGACAAAATCAGAAATGGCCCACATGTGGGCATAGTGGCTACCTAACCCCTGCTTTCACGGGGGTCCCAAATGCTCTGCACGAGGAGAAAAGCAGAAATGGCCCACATGTGGGCATAATGGCTACCTAACCCCTGCCGTCTCGGGGGTCCCCCATGCGTCATAGCGGGGGACAAAATGGGAAGTGGCCCACATGTGAGCACAGTGGCTACCTAACCCTTGCCGTCTCGGGGATCCCGAATGCTTCATAGCGGGGGACAAAATAGGAAGTGGCCCACATGTGAGCACAGTGGCTACCTAACCCTTGCCGTCTCGGGGATCCCCAATGCTCTGCGCGGGGACAAAATCAGAAATGGCCCACATGTGAGCATAGTGGCTACCTCACCCCTGCTTTCTCGGGGGTCCCCATGCTCTGCACGGGGACAAAAGCAGAAATGGCCCACATGTGGGCATAGTGGCTACCTAACCCTTGCCGTGTTGGGGGTCCCCAAGGCTTCATAGCGAGGGACAAAATAGGAAGTGGCCCACATGTGAGCACAGTGGCTACCTCCCCTGCCGTCTCGGGGATCTAGGTACCAGTGCAGTCGGCAACCCGACAGGGCGTCGCGGTTTCGGATGCAGATTCAGGCCGTGCTCGTCAGCGGCCCAGATGCTCCAGTCCCCGGCAGCCAAGGGGGAGGGGGGGGTCAAGAAATGAAATCCCGGCATGAACACCCGGACTGCAGAAATGGGGGTTTTCTGGAAAGAACAATTAAATCGAGCGCAACAAAGCCATCAGACAACAGGAGGCGTCATGTGTCGTGATGGACCTGTGGACCCATATTGCAGTCCTCCATCACTGCACAGTGCTCTGCAATATTAGAAAACAAAGGGATCACTGGGCATTCAGCATGTGTGCAGCAATGTGTGAGTGGACAACTGCAATGACATCATGGACGAGACAACCAAAGAAAGCGGACTGTCACTCACTTGCCAAAGTGGCACTCAAAACAGCAGCAGCCAAGGGAGAGGAAGGACATGCCGGACTGCGGGGGATTCTCTTGAAAGAACAATCAAATCGAGCGCAAGGCGCATGCCTGGCACATACATTGGATACAAAAGCAGACAGGCTTGTCCGCTGTGGGCGCCGCGTGCCTGTGCCAGGGGCCTCAGACCCCACACCACAAATGGGGTGTAGAAATGTAATCCATGACACAGAATGTGCCCAGTTGCACTGAGTGTGCACAAGCTTGTACCAACTTACGCCGTTTGATGGGCAAAAGGTGGTAACTTCACAGCCCTGCAGGCGGATTGTGCTGCAGTCTGCGCCCTACATGCGCAATGTGCGTGTAGTCCAGAAGGGGACCCATCGGACTATGGGTTCCAGCCACAGCACATCCAGACCTCCATGAGGGTGAGATTGGTATCCGGCTGCAATGCGTTTGGGCAGCACAGATTCAGGACGGCCAGCGTCCCGGACGTGCCATGGGGTGGGAGTAAACCCAACTACAGCTATCGTGATTATGGGATAAATCCTCCAAATTTACTCTCGACAGAACATGGCACTCGAGCTCTCGACAGAACATGGCACTGGGCTGCCAGACGAGATTGCTGCTAGTTCAAACGACAAACACACAAAGGGCATGCCCCGGCCAGAAGGATCCTGGCTCCCCACGCACTTCCGGCACCGAAGTCAGAGGGGCGCTTGGGTGGGTGGAGTGGGGGGGGGGAGGTTTGGCACGAGGCCATGGTGCTGGTTTGTTTGCCGTTGGCGGCGCCATTTGGCCTCTCGCCACTGTGCATCCCGACCCTCTGTGGGTCCGCACGTCGTTTGGTTGTGTCAACGGAGCCCCTGGATGACTTGTCGTGTTTGACTACTCCGGGGTCGGCCCTCCCAGAGACGGGCTGTTGCCCATGCCATTGACCAGGTGCATCCAGATGCACACTCCGAGTCCCTGCTGGGTTTGCCGACTCCAGCATTGACTTGTGCGCGCTGGTGTGTGCATCTGCAGGATCCTTTTCCTGACAGGGGCTTCTAACAACCACAATGATTCTGTCCCTTTTGTCAGTTTTGTTTGGAGGGGGGGGGGTTCGGCAACAGGGGTCAGGGAGAAATCGGGGGGTTCCATTCAAGCCATCCAACTGCGGGAGTTCCCACAGCCTTGGTGACCTCAGGGTAGAGCGAACAAAATAAAAATTCTGCAGGCTAGAAAAGCAAAGGTGGCCATCGGCGACAAGTAAAAATCTCTGGCCGGCGTTTGCCGGCACATACATGGCTCTTCAACATACGGGAACACTCACTTCCGGTGTCAAAATCAGGGGCTGGGTGGGGGGAGGGGCCCCAGACCACCTGAGAAGGATCCCCGTGCAGCCCCGGACCAGCGGCAAAACGTGGAAGGGAATCCCACCCCCTTTTTTCGGTGCAGACCTTGGCAAGTTGGCAAAGGCCTCTTACCAGACGGTACTAGAGAGAACTCTTGGAATGAGGAATCAGAGCAGTCCAGTGCTACGATGAAGGGAGTCCCACTCTCTCACTGTGGTTCCAGAGGATGGTCGCTGGTGCTGCCGGCGCTCTTGGCGCGGCTGCAATTGAAACGCTGCACGTTATGCAGCAGAAGAAGGCTTTGAGAGATATATTTTTCACTGTCTGGGACATCACTGTCGGAAAGCGGTCAGCAGGCAGGTGCCCACAGAGTGGGTTTTCTCATGTACACAGTGCGCTGTGCGCGCACTGTTCAGCCCCCCACGCAAACGTTTCAAGGGTTTGTGGTTGGTGTGGCGGCGCTGTTGGTCTTTAGGCACCACAGCCCCGGCCACAAGGATCCTGGCTCCCCACGCACTTCCGGCACCGATGAACACCCGGACTGCAGAAATGGGGGTTTCCTGGAAAGAACAATTAAATCGAGCGCAACAAAGCCATCAGACAACAGGATGCGTCATGTGTCGTGATGGACCTGTGGACCCATATTGCAGTCCTCCATCACTGCACAGTGCTCTGCAATATTAGAAAACAAAGGGATCACTGGGCATTCAGAGTGGGTTTTCTCATGTACACAGTGCGCTGTGCGCGCACTGTTCAGCCCCCCACGCAAACGTTTCAAGGTTTGCCGTTTGCTGCTTCGAATTTGTGATTTTGCATCCCAATGTTCCGAGTTTGGGCGTCGGCGACTTCCCCAGCGGCAAATTTGTTGCGTGCGCTGTTTCCAGCCGCACCGTGCAGCTGCTTCCCCTGGAAGACAATTACAAAATGAAGTGAAGGACGTAACAGGCCGGCGGCAGTATGGCACACGTGTCGGGCTGGGATGCACTGGGAGGCACACGAGATTTTCCAGGAACCCATGGGGGAAAAATTGGGACACACAAACTGTACAAAGCTTGTTGGGACACACACTAACCAAACGTCTGCAATTGCATTCAAGATTTCCACTTGATTGCAAAGAAAAGCCTAATTGCGGGCAAACGCTTTACGAACCACACGCACACGGTCTGTCGTAATGGATAACTGACTTTCGCCTTCATCGATCAAATGGGCTGAACTTCATGTGGCACGTAAGGGGAAAGGCGCGGGGTGCCGGAGCTCCCCCGAAGTCTTGCACACAGGATGACTTACCCAGGCTGCAGTGCCGCAGCTGCGCGCGCAGTGGGGCACCGGACCCTCAGAAACCCCGTACTTGGGTTTCTGCACAGCGCGTGCACAGCGCGTGCACATCGCGCGCACAGCGCCAAATAGTAATGCTACTTTCCTATGACCGGGATTGAGAGGACAGCAAAAGCATACCAGCCTAATCGTAGGTGCTGTAGTTAGCTCGGGCCTGGTTCCATTTCCAGTTCCAGTGGCCGAGGGAACTAGGCGCCATTCATTGGAGGGATAGTCGTGTTTCATGGTACCATCCTGGTTCAACCCTGAAGTTCTGTAGTGGCAATGTGGGGTAGTGGGCAATGGGGGTCGGCCATCGCCGCGTGAAATGGTCCGGTTTGAACACCCCGGGCACAATGGGAACACCAGCTGGTCCACTGTACACTGACGTCGGCGTTGGTGCTGCAGCGGAGGTACCAGTGCAGTCGGCAACCCGACAGGGCGTCGCAGTTTCGGATGCAGATTCAGGCCGTGCTCGTCAGCGGCCCAGATGCTCCAGTCCCCGGCAGCCAAGGGGGAGGGGGGGGTCAAGAAATGAAATCCCGGCATGAACACCCGGACTGCAGAAATGGGGGTTTCCTGGAAAGAACAATTAAATCGAGCGCAACAAAGCCATCAGACAACAGGATGCGTCATGTGTCGTGATGGACCTGTGGACCCATATTGCAGTCCTCCATCACTGCACAGTGCTCTGCAATATTAGAAAACAAAGGGATCACTGGGCATTCAGCATGTGTGCAGCAATGTGTGAGTGGACAACTGCAATGACATCATGGACGAGACAACCAAAGAAAGCGGACTGTCACTCACTTGCCAAAGTGGCACTCAAAACAGCAGCAGCCAAGGGAGAGGAAGGACATGCCGGACTGCGGGGGATTCTCTTGAAAGAACAATCAAATCGAGCGCAAGGCGTATGCCTGGCACATACATTGGATACAAAAGCAGACAGGCTTGTCCGCTGTGGGCGCCGCGTGCCTGTGCCAGGGGCCTCAGACCCCACACCACAAATGGGGTGTAGAAATGTAATCCATGACACAGAATGTGCCCAGTTGCACTGAGTGTGCACAAGCTTGTACCAACTTACGCCGTTTGATGGGCAAAAGGTGGTAACTTCACAGCCCTGCAGGCGGATTGTGCTGCAGTCTGCGCCCTACATGCGCAATGTGCGTGTAGTCCAGAAGGGGACCCATCGGACTATGGGTTCCAGCCACAGCACATCCAGACCTCCATGAGGGTGAGATTGGTATCCGGCTGCAATGCGTTTGGGCAGCACAGATCCAGGACGGCCAGCGTCCCGGACGTGCCATGGGGTGGGAGTAAACCCAACTACAGCTATCGTGATTATGGGATAAATCCTCCAAATTTACTCTCGACAGAACATGGCACTCGAGCTCTCGACAGAACATGGCACTGGGCTGCCAGACGAGATTGCTGCTGGTTCAAACGACAAACACACAAAGGGCATGCAACGAAGCAATCGATTACACCTGAGTACGAAAGGCTCGCAAGGCTGACAATGGCACACACTTTCGGTGAGTGCAGCTGCCGCCGGTTTGTGATCTACAAAAAAGTGTTTTGGGACTTTTGTGATGGGAATGGGGGACGGGGGGTTTTGGGGGGACACAGTGGGATACACCCGAGTACGTTGTATCTGCAGAGGCAGGGTTTGTGGTTGGTGTGGCGGCGCTGTTGGTCTTTAGGCACCACAGCCCCGGCCACAAGGATCCTGGCTCCCCACGCACTTCCGGCACCGATGAACACCCGGACTGCAGAAATGGGGGTTTCCTGGAAAGAACAATTAAATCGAGCGCAACAAAGCCATCAGACAACAGGATGCGTCATGTGTCGTGATGGACCTGTGGACCCATATTGCAGTCCTCCATCACTGCACAGTGCTCTGCAATATTAGAAAACAAAGGGATCACTGGGCATTCAGCATGTGTGCAGCAATGTGTGAGTGGACAACTACAATGACATCATGGACGAGACAACCAAAGAAAGCAGACTGTCACTCACTTGCCAAAGTGGCACTCAAAACAGCAGCAGCCAAGGGAGAGGAAGGACATGCCGGACTGCGGGGGATTCTCTTGAAAGAACAATCAAATCGAGCGCAAGGCGCATGCCTGGCACATACATTGGATACAAAAGCAGACAGGCAGACAGGCAGACAGGCAGACAGCGGCGGCCAGTCCCTCGACAGCATCTCGTTAATCGGGTTTGAACGCGGTTTCTTTCCAACGTGCATCCACCGCTCATCCTGCTCAGCCACGCCAGCTTGCGGCGGGGCTGGGGGGGTGATGAGGGGCCTGATGAGGGGGTACATGTTGAGGCTTTGAAAAACGTGGCCTGAAAAAATTCATTGTGTGACCATGATTATGTGACCTTTGTAGGTGTAGTCACTGAACGCCATGCACACACACCCACAAAACGAACGCCACAATGAGCGGCTGCAAAAAAACAACATAATCATTGCGCAAAATTGAATCAAGAACACCCAAATCGCAGGCTGGACTGTCAACGGGAACACGCCGCAACATCACAGCCCTGCGGCACTTCCCTGAAACGCGTCGCAGGCGTGTAAAAGCACTTGTCGCACACGCGCTTGGGGCCCATGATGCCGTACTGGGGGAGAGGCATTGTTTGCCCGGAGCACGGCTCGCACACCACGCGCCCGCACGCGTGGCAGTGCTGCATCCTGCGCCACTTCTCTGGCTCGGATTTACGTGCGGTGTGCCACGTGAAAGCGGCCTTGCAGAGCGCACAGCAAAGCTCCGTGTCGAAGGACCGCCACGCGGGCGGCTGCGCCAGGGCCCTCCGCGCCTCAGCGACGGCCTGCAGCGCCTCCCAGTACGACGAGCCTGCGTGGTCCTCCACCACCTGCGGCGACGGCTGGATCTCGAGGAGCGGTCCGAAATCGTTAGGAACGTACGACGCCCGGAGCTGGCCCTGGACGTGGTATATGTGCACGACCTTCCCCGGACAATACAAGTCCTGGGGGACACTCATGCAAGACTCCGCGACCTTAGAGCTGCAGGGAGCGTCTTTGCTGTCTGCTGCACCTGGAGGCTTGGGCGCATGCCGGTGCTGCGGTTTGCAGACTGTTCGTATGCGCTCAAACACGTCCCTTAGATCCCTTTTCAAATGCTTCTTCCACTCAACAGACGTCAACTGGTGCAGAAGGGCCTGCGCAGCCCCGACGCTGATGCGCGGCACGATGTCGTCGCGGAGCACAACGGACGTGAAGAATTGTTTGCTGTGCACCGCAAGACCCAGCGTCATCGTTCGGGGCGTCGCGTACCCAATCCCGGTCACATGCGGGAGCGTCCGGCGCAGAAGCAGCGTCACAAACGCGGCGACCCCGGCCCCAAGGGAGTGGCCGGTGACCACGATGCGGTACCCGGCGTCCGCGAGTTGCGTCAGCGGCTCGCGCACCTCCTCATGCAACCACTTTGCAGAATTCATCATGCCCTCGTGGACACAGTGGGGCTTGTCATGGTCCGGTTGTGGGATGCCAGGGGATTGTGAGAAATCGAGGAACTCCGAGAATTCCCGCACTCCGGCGTTCGCATCAGTCAGGACGTCGGCCAGTGACTTCGTGCCTCGGATCACAAGAAGCGCGAGTTTGAGGTCGTGCCGTGCCACCACCTGAAATACGGGCTTGCAAAACTCATTGAGACCCGGACTGGCGAACAACAGCTGGAACTCCTGATATTGCACTTGCCGCTGCACCTCCACCACAGAGCTGTCGTACGCAAAGTGCAGGGCATAAGCCGAGTACCACTGCAGGTCTGCAAGCTGCTGTGAGCTCACATGCCCGTCCCCTTTGTCCACATGCACTTCCTCCTCTGACTGCGGGTTGCTGCCACGTTCATGCCTGTGGTAGGCCACCAGGTAGCACAGCCCGAACCCTAGCTGGGTTAGCTGCTTGAGGCTGAAGATGTTCAGCCCAGCGCTCTTGACAAGCTGGGTCAACACCTTGAGGGTCTGGAGCATCTCCTCGTGTAGCCGGAGAACGCCTACCACGTCTGTCCAATGCTTGACAACCTTGTCCACAATCACAGAGGAGGGTCCAATATCCACCACCAACATCTTCCCCGCACGCAGCACCTTATCCGTATTGGTGTCGGTTGTGTCCTCCACGTATTCCTGGAGCGAGTTGCTGCAATACTGCTCCACCCGCTTGAACAGGTGCTCGCGGAACGTGGTCTTGTGGCAGGTGTCGCAGAGGTTTGTCTCCATCCACATACAGGCTCCCTCAGGCTTGTCGGCTGCACGGTAGCGTTTCTTGATGTGTCTGGAACAGAAGAAACCTCCGCATTCGCTGCAGGACCCTTTGCTGCTCCTCTGACAAACTTCACAATCTTTGCAATCTTTGGACTTGCCGGACATCATTGCAGACTGGGGCGCATCCTTCTTCTGCCCCTCGTTCTCGTCCACTATGCTGTCCTGGGAGGCCGCCGCACAGGCAGAGGAGTCCAGCGACACCTCCCTTTTTTGCAAATCACTGTCCAGTTCCTTGGCCTGGACCAAGGTCCTTCGCACAGAACCCATCACAAAAAGCGGCCGAAAAAAAATAGACACTCAGAAAGATATGAAATCATGAAATTTACGACACGCCGACACATAGCACACGGTCTGAGGTACACACAAAATACACATTGTGCCCTATGATACACTTTTTGCATGCGCATGCCCACAGTTAGCCTACTCCATGAGGAAACGTTTGCCCGGCATCCAAATCAATGATCCGGCCATCCATTCCCCCCAAACATCACTCACTGCCCTAGGAGCCCAAAGCACAAATGACACAACTGCAAGGGAACAGAAAAGCTTCCATGCACTGTTCTTCAACAAATGTATCTCCTGTCCAAGACTGTGTTCCAAACAAATAATATGGGGTGTATTGCAACATGGAAAGGTCAAAGAGGTTAAGAAGGATCATACACTTACGGTGCAACATGCACACCTTCATCCCCACAAGTGTGAGGGTCAATACATTCAGCGCAATACTTCTCATTGCACTGCCCACAAACCGTGGTGTTGCGTTTGCAACAACGCAAAGCACAAACGTCTTCATCCTCATCTTCACAATCATCTTGTGGGGCGTTGCTTGGGTCGTCTACAACGGCCCCAACATGTGGCGGCACATGGTCCCATGGACCATAAGGCCAATACCGCACTTGCCTCCTAATGCAAAACTGTGTGAAATGCAACAAGACGCGCACACTTTGGTGCAACTTATCGGCATCGCCACACCACACGTTCCTAACCAAACCCCAATGCCACAAATGACAAAACAATTGCTCAATCCTTGCCCTATACCAGCCATGCACTTGGTGACTCACTTGGTGCCTCACTTGGTGACTCACTTGGTGACTCATCTGGTGACTCACTTGGTGACGCCCTTCGTGACTCACTTGGTGACTCATCTGATGACTCACCCGGTGTCTCACTTGGTGTACTCACTTGGTGACTCACTTGGTGACTCACTTGGTGAGTCACTTGGTGACTCACTTGGTGACTCACTTGGTGACTCACTTGGTGACTCACTTGGTGACTCACTTGGTGACTCATCTGGTGACTCATCTGGTGACTCACGTGGTGCCTCACTTGGTAACTGACTTGGTTACTGAGTTGGCCAACATGACCCCTAAGCCATCTCCCATGCAGACCAGGCTATGCTTGGAGCATCACAGCAGCAGAGTTCAGGGTCCTGCATCACCCTTGTTCCGTTCCACTCTCCCTTTTTCTCCCTGACTGGCTTTATTACCCTTGACCTCTTGCCACTTGTCACCTTCTGCAGTGCACAGGTTTGCGAACTCCTCATGTGAAGAATCCCCATGACACATCATGCAGCATTGCACAACACCACGGGGGTTGCCGCCTACTCGGAAGTGACCCCGAGGGGTGTTCCACCATTTTGGGGCTTGTAGAGGGGGGGGACCCCAATCCCCCCCCCCCCTCTCAGGGTTGGTTTCCACCCGCCACCACCCACCACGCGGGGTCGGGGTCAGGGGTCAATGTTTTTTTTATGTTTTTGATGCATATTTCAATTTTTCATCAAATTCTGAGTATTTTGAGTATACACACGTGGGGTAGACAAAAATTTTTTTACCCCCTTCAATAGGAGAGAAACAAAACTTCCGGCGCCAAGAAAAGCAGGGAAAATCAAGCGACCACACAACCGTTTTGGGGTCCGTAGAGCCCCCCCCCCCCCCCGGGGTCGGGTCCTAGCAGGCAGCCACCCCTGTGCACCACAGACAAAACTCTCTCATACTGAGGATAGCGTGGGCAGACCGGTTGTCCTCATCACCTACCCTGCGCGTAATATCTCGCTCCAGTCCAGTGCACTCTTGCTCCGTGCCACTTCCTCCCCTGGTTACCTGCGGGGCAGGCTCCCGGTGAGTAGGCGGCACGTCGCTCGAGCCCACATTCTCAGGTGAGGCACTGTGCACCAAAAAGGAATCCAATGCACGCTTGGCCATCCCAGAGGCCCCCGCCCGCAAATAATGCTTGGAAAAGGCGACAAGATTCTCCCATTGCCCAATGGCGGCAATCACTTCGCTGGGGAGTTGCAGGCACCGATAAAACTCGACAAATGCTGCTCTGGTGGTATGGGGGCCCCAAGGGCCCGTGATGCCAAACTTGGCGAGCGCTGAGCGCGTGAGAGCACCAATGGTGTTAAAGCGCTGAACAGCTTATGCAATGTAACCAACAAAGGCCCCCCGGGGGGGACTTGGTGTGAGGTGAGTCGCATATACAATTGCAAAATATGCCACGGTGAATAGGAAGTGTCCTTTAACACGAGAACTTCTTCCCACCTATGATGCCTTTGATTCTTTCTGCGTACAACAACAAAATGGCGGTCGCCAACCGATGACAAATCCCCTAATTTAATCTAGTCCTTGTTTGTAAGTGTGGGCTAAGATGTTGAGATTGTTTTTGCAGAGTCACACTGATTGTGTGGTGATTTGGATGACCCGTCCTCCACTCATCTGGAACCAACTCACTTCGTTGAGGGTTGATGGCGGAGACGTACAAGTTGGGACACAGCTGGACCCATAAATTGGAGCCAGCTGTGTCCCGGTGCCTCGATAAGGGAAGTTTAAGTGCTTCACGTAAGATACACTCTACCCAAGATACAAAGAGCACATGAATTCATTTTGGTTTGGACCTGGCCGTAGCTTAGACAAGGGGGGTATGGACATTCAGGCATGTGTATTGTCTTTTCGCAGAGTAGATCCGCCGTGTTGCCCTGACCGCATGCCGCAGGTATTTCTGGTACATGCTTCGCAATGCAGTATGTGGGGCTGATTGCTCTGCAGGCGCACCGCACCTTTGCTGTTTCACTACATCCCCACCGCTCCAGAGCATGGGGCAAAATCAGAAGTGGCCCATAAATGGGCAAGGTGGCTACATCACCCGACCGCCTCAGGGATCCCCACCGCTTCAGAGCGGGGGGCAAAATCAGAAGTGGCCCCCAAATGGGCAAGGTGGCTACATCACCCCTGCCGCCTCGGGGATCCCCACTGCTTCAGATCGGGGGGCAAAATCAGAAGTGGCCCACAAATGGGCAAGGTGGCTACATGAGCCTTGCCGCCACGGGGATCCCAACCGCTTCAGAGCATGGGGCAAAATTAGAAGTGGCCCATAAATGGGCAAGGTGGCTACATCACCCCTGACGCCTCGGGGATCCCCACCGCTTTAGAGCGGGGCGCAAAATCAGAAGTGGCCCCCGAATGGCGAAAGTGGCTACATCACCCCTGCCGCCTCGGGGATCCCCACCGCTTCCGAGCGGGGGGCAAAATCAGAAGTGGCCCATAAACGGGCAAGGTGGCTACATCACCCCTGCCGCCTGGGGGATCCCCACCGCTTCAGAGCGGGGGACAAAATCAGAAGTGGCCTACAAATGGGCAAGGTGGCTACATCACCCCTGCCACCTCGGAGATTCCCACCGCTTCAGAGCGGGGGGCAAAATCAGAAGTGGCCCATAAATGGGCAAGGTGGCTACATCACCCTTGCCGTCTCAGGGATCCCCACCGCTTCAGAGCGGGGGGCAAAATCAGAAGTGGCCCACAAATGGGCAAGGTGGCTACATCACCCCTGCCGCCTCGGGGATCCCCACCGCTTCAGAGCGGGGGGCAAAATCAGAAGTGGCCCATAAATGGGCAAGGTGGCTACATCACCCCTGCCGCCTCGGGGATCCCCACCGCTTCAGAGCGGGGGGCAAAATCAGAAGTGGCCCCCAAATGGGCAAGGTGGCTACATCACCCCTGCCGCCTCGGGGTTCCCCACTGCTTCAGAGCGGGAGGCAAAATCAGAAGTGGCCCACAAATGGGCAAGGTGGCTACATCACCCCTGCCGCCTCGGGGATCCCCTCCGCTTCAAAGCGGGGGGCAAAATCGGAAGTGGCCCATAAATGGGCAAGGTGGCTACATCACCCCTGCCACCTCGGGGATCCCCACCGCTTCAGAGCGGGGGGCAAAATCAGAAGTGGCCCACAAATGGGCAAGGTGGCTACATCACCCCTGCCGCCTCGGGGATCCCCACCGCTTCAGAGTGGGGGGCAAAATCAGAAGTGGCCCACAAATGGGCAAGGTGGCTACATCAGCCCTGCCACCTCGGGGATCCCCACCGCTTCAGAGCGGGGGGCAAAATCAGAAGTGGCCCACCAATGGGCAAGGTGGCTACATCACCCCTACCGCCTCGTTGATCCCCACCGCTTCAGAGCATGGGGCAAACTTAGAAGTGGCCCATAAATGGGCAAGGTGGCTACATCACCCGTGCGGCCTCAGGGATCCCCACCGCTTCAGAACGGGGGGCAAAATCAGAAGTGGCCCCCGAATGGGGAAGGTGGCTACATCATCCCTGCCATCTCGGGGATCCCCACCGCTTCAGAGCGGGGGGGAAAATCAGAAGTGGCCCATAAATGGGCAAGGTGGCTACATCAGCCCTGCCACCTCGGGGATCCCCACCGCTTCAGAGCGGGGGGCAAAATCAGAAGTGGCCCACAAATGGGCAAGGTGGCTACATCACCCCTGCCGCCTCGGGGATCCCCACCGCTTCAGAGCGGAGGGCAAAATCAGAAGTGGCCCATAAATGGGCAAGGTGGCTACATCAGCCCTACCGCCTCGGGGATCCCCACCGCTTCAGGGTGGGGAGCAAAATCAGAAGTGGCCCATAAATGGGCAAGGTGGCTACATCACCCCTGCGGCCTCGGGGAGCCCCACCTTCAGAACGGGGGTCATAATCGGAAGTGGCCCCAAATGGGCAAGGTGGCTACATCACCCCTGCCACCTCGCGGATCCCCTCCGCTTTAGAGCGGGGGGCAAAATCAGAAGTGGCCCATAAATGGGCAAGGTGGTTACATCACCCCTGCCGCCTCGGGGATCCCCGCCGCTTCAGAGCGGGGGGCAAAATCAGAAGTGGCCCATAAATGGGCAAGGTGGCTACATCACCCCTGCGGCCTCGGGGATCCGCACCGCTTCAGAGCGGGGGGCAAAATCAGAAGTGGCCCATAAATGGGCAAGGTGGCTACATCACCCCTGCCGCCTCGGGGATCCCCACCGCTTCAGAGCGGGGGGCAAAATCAGAAGTGGCCCATAAATGGGCAAGGTGGCTACATCACCCCTGCCGCCTCGGGGATCCCCACCGCTTCAGGGTGGGGGGCAAAATCAGAAGTGGCCCCCGAATGGGCAAGGTGGCTACATCACCCCTGCCGCCTCGGGGATCCCCAGCGCTTCGGAGCGGGGGGCAAGATCAGAAGTGGCCCCCAAATGGGCAAGGTGGCTACATCACCCCTGCCACCTCGGGGATTCCCACCGCTTCAGGGTGGGGGGCAAAATCAGAAGTGGCCCATATATGGGCAAGGTGGCTACATCACCCCTGCCGCCCCGGGGATCCCCGCCGCTTCACAGCGGGGGGCAAAATCAGAAGTAGCCCACAAATGGGCTACATGGCTACATCACCCCTGCCGCCTCCGGGATCCCCTCCGCTTCAGAGCGGGGGGCAAAATCAGAAGTGGCCCCCAAATGGGCAAGGTGGCTACATCACCCCTGCCACCTCGGGGATCCCCACCACTTCAGAGCGGGGGGCAAAATCAGAATTGGCCCCCAAATGGGCCATGAAGCAACGGATACTTGGCTACCGAACGCCCCCGTGTCACAGGCGACCGGTCATTGCCACGCAAAGTTCAATCAGTTCCTCGTATTGTGCATTAATCACGACTGCAATGTTCCTTTGTGTACCTGCTCACAGGTCTGCTCTGCTTACGAAACACCAATACTATAGCACCTCAAAATCGTCTACCTCAAGCGATCCTCAACATGAAGATCTCAACTTCGATATCATTGCACCTTGACATAATGTAATATCATGCCTTCCGAGTTCCCCCGGCTGGAGACCCACAAGTGAAGCTTAAAAGCGTTGCAGAGGCTCTACAGTGCTCCCCGACACTCATTCGGTCTTGGGGAATCCAACAGCGGGCCATAGGAAGCTTTACGCCCCTGCCCAAACGTCAGCGACACTCAGAGAGAGCGAAGGCTGACAGGTCGTTGCCAACACTTAGAGAAACCGCGGGTAGTGGGGTCAGGGCCGGAGGGGCCCTGAAGCACCAAGATCGGCTGCCTTTAATCAAACAAAATGTAAAATCTATATATACTGGTCACTGTCTGGTCGGCTCGGCATGTTGAAAAAAAGCAGGCTCAAAACTGATCATCTAACTCCTGATGTGCCGGTGACATTTCCACTGGAGCCGCATTCGGCCACTGCTCCTGACAGGTGTCCAGATGCAACCGAGCAACGGGGCTCAACTACGCGCATGTCCAAGACAATCAATTAATCCTCTCAATATTGATCATTTGAATCCTCCCCCCGGATCCTGAGGGCTGTCGCTGCAGTCGGTTGGGGTGTTACTGATCTTCATAATGACGTCAAACCCATCCTTCACACATCCAAAGACGGGGCGCTTGGAGGGGAATAGGTCCGTGTTCTCACCGGTGGCATAACACCAGTGAGACCCTCCGCGACAGGGCGCGGGGCTTGTTGCCAGCTCATTAGAAATGTTGCCTCTTGCATTGTGCTGCACTTCCAGCTCATGAAGAATGTCGCCTCCTGCATAGCGCCGCACTTCCAGCTCATTAGGAACGTTGCCTCCTGCATTGTGCTGCACTTCCAGCTCATTAGGAATGTTGCCTCCTGCATGGCGCTGCACTTCTTGCTCATTAGGAATGCTGCCTCCTGCAGTGCGCTGCACCTCTAGCTCATTACGAATGTTGCCTCCTGCATTGCGTTGCACTTCCAGCTCATTAGGTATGTTGTCTCCTGCATTGCGCTGCACGTCTTGGTCACCAAACTTAAAAGCTGAATTGGGCTAAGGATCTCCATTCCCACTTCGAGGGTTTTTGGGGTCCCGTGCAAATGGGTATCCAAACTGTAGCATAAAATTGGGAATTTTGTCAGAACTCTTCTGCGGCAGTAGATCAGCGTGAGGCCGGCTGTCGGCCTTGGCGTTTGCCTTGCCGACGATCCTGCCGTCCCCTGCTATCATCCGCCATCTCCTGTCGATGCTTCATGTAACCCAAATGGGCAAGGTGGCTACATCACCCTTGCCATCTCGGGGATCCCCTCCGCTTCAGAGCGGGGGGCAAAATCAGAAGTGGCCCATAAATGGGCAAGGTGGCTACATCACCCCTGCCACCTCGGGGTTCCCCACTGCTTCAGAGCGGGGGGCAAAATCAGAATTGGCCCCCAAATGGGCAAGGTGGCTACATCACCCCTGCCGCCTCGGGGATCCCCAATGCTTCACAGCCGGGGGCAAAATCAGAAGTGGCCCATAAATTGGCAAGGTGGCTACATCACCCTTGCCGCCTCAGGGATCCCCACCGCTTCAGAGCGGGGGGCAAAATCAGAAGTGGACCACAAATGGGCAAGGTGGCTACATCAACCCTGCCACCTCGGGGATCCCCACCGCTTCAGAGCGGGGGGCAAAATCAGAATTGGCCCCCAAATGGGCAAGGTGGCTACATCATCCTTGCCATCTCGGGGATCGCCACCGCTTCAGAGCGGGGGGCAAAATCAGAAGTGGCCCATAAATGGGCAAGGTGGCTACATCATCCCTGCCGCCTCGAGGATCCCCACCTCTTCAGAGCGGGGGGCAAAATCAGAAGTGGCCCATAAATTGGCAAGGTGGCTACATCATCCCTGCCGCCTCGGGGATCGCCAACGCTTCAAAGCGGGGGGCAAAATCAGAAGTGGCCCCCTAATGGGCAAGGTGGCTACATCATCCCTGCCGCCTCGGGGATCCCCAACGCTTCAAAGCGGGGGGCAAAATCAGAAGTGGCCCCCAAATGGGCAAGGTGGCTACATCACCCCTGACGCCTCAGGGATCCCCACCGCTTCAGAGCGGGGGGCAAAATCAGAAGTGGCCCACAAATGGGCAAGGTGGCTACATCAGCCCTGCCGCCTCGGGGATCCCCACCGCTTCAGAGCGGGGGGCAAAATCAGAATTGGCCCCCAAATGGGCAAGGTGGCTACATCACCCTTGCCATCTCGGGGATCCCCACCGCTTCAGAGCGGGGGGCAAAATCAGAAGTGGCCCACAAATGGGCAAGGTGGCTACATAACCCCTGCCGCCCCGGGGATCCCCACCGCTTCAATGCGGGGGGCAAAATCAGAAGTGGCCCATAAATGGGCAAGGTGGCTACATCACCCCTGCCACCTCGGGGATCCCCACCGCTTCAGAGCGGGGGGCAAAATCAGAAGTGGCCCCCAAATGGGCAAGGTGGCTACATCACCCCTGCCGCCTCGGGGATCCCCACCGCTTCGGAGAGGGGGGCAAAATCAGAAGTGGCCCATAAGTGGGGAAGGTGGCTACATCATCCGTGCCGCCTCGGGGATCCCCGCCACTTCTGAGCGGGGGGCAAAATCAGAAGTGGCCCATAAATGGGCAAGGTGGCTACATCACCCCTGCCGCCTCGGGGATCCCCACTGCTTCAGAGCGGGGGGCAAAATCAGAAGTGGCCCATAAATGGGCAAGGTGGCTACATCACCCCTGCCGCCTCGGGGATCCCCACCGCTTCAGAGCGGGGGCAAAATCAGGAGTAGCCCCCAACTGGGCAAGGTGGCTACATCACCCCTGCCGCCTCGGGGATCCCCACCGCTTCAATGCGGGGGGCAAAATCAGAAGTGGCCCATAAATGGGCAAGGTGGCTACATCACCCCTGCCACCTCGGGGATCCCCACCGCTTCAGAGCGGGGGGCAAAATCAGAAGTGGCCCCCAAATGGGCAAGGTGGCTACATCACCCCTGCCGCCTCGGGGATCCCCACCGCTTCGGAGAGGGGGGCAAAATCAGAAGTGGCCCATAAATGGGCAAGGTGGCTACATCACCCCTGCCGCCTCGGGGATCCCCGGCGCTTCTGAGCGGGGGGCAAAATCAGAAGTGGCCCATAAATGGGCAAGGTAGCTACATCACCCCTGCCGCCTCAGGGATCCCCTCCGCTTCAGAGCGGGGGGCAAAATCAGAAGTGGCCCATAAATTGGCAAGGTGGCTACATCACCCCTGCCACCTCGGGGATCCCCACCGCTTCAAAGCGGGGGGCAAAATCAGAAGTGGCCCATAAATGGGCAAGGTGGCTACATCACCCTTGCCGCCTCGGGGATCCCCATCGCTTCAGAGCGGGGGGCAAAATCAGAAGTGGCCCACAAATGGGCAAGGTGGCTACATCACCCCTGCCACCTCGAGGATCCCCACCGCTTCAGAGCGGGGGGCAAAATCAGAAGTGGCCCATAAATGGGCAAGGTGGCTACATCACCCATGCTGCCTCGGGGATCCCCACCCCTACAAAGAGGGGGGCAAAATCAGAAGTAGCCCCCAAATGGGCAAGGTGGCTACATCACCCCTACCGCCTCGGGGATCCCCACCGCTTCAAAGCGGGGGGCAAAATCAGAAGTGGCCCCCAAATGGGCAAGGTGGCTACATCACCCCTACCGCCTCGGGGATCCCCACCGCTTCAGAGCCGGGGGCAAAATCAGAAGTGGCCCATAAATGGGCAAGGTGGCTACATCACCCCTGCCGCCTTAGGGATCGCCACCGCTTCAGAGCGGGGGGCAAAATCAGAAGTGGCCCACAAATGGGCAAGGTGGCTACATCACCCCTGCCGCCTCGGGGATCCCCACCGCTTCAGAGCGGGGGGCAAAGTCGGAAGTGGCCTATAAATGGGCAAGGTGGCTACATCACCCCTGCGGCCTCGGGGATCGCCACCGCTTCAGAGCGGGGGGCAAAATCAGAAGTGGCCCATAAATGGGCAAGGTGGCTACATCACCTCTGCCGTCTTAGAGCTAAGGGGACAAAATCAAAAGTGGCTGAATTGGGGGCAAGGACAAAACTCTGGATGTGTAGTCCAAAAGAATACCAGCAAAAAAAGAATCGCACAAATGATGTGTCTGCGTCAAAAAACACCCTTAAAACCCCCCCTCGGACCATTTTTAAAAAGGGGTTTTTTCTTGAAAACCCCCCACGCTATCGGATTTCTCAGACCCCCCCCCCCCCCCCTTGCCTAAGGGGCACCCTAATAGGCCCGCCAATAGGCGCCCTAATAGGCCCCCCAAATAGCCTCCCAATAGCCAATGGGCCACACCGGTAGTGGCAACCCGCTTAGGAAGTTGGCGGCGATGTTGAGGGGGAGTAAAAAATGATGTCTTGGTTGATGCGGGGCAAGATGACCTTTGCGTGCGCTCTGGACTGGTCCAAGGGGAGTGCTCGATGCACCGGTGTCGTGCTTCAGTGCCTTGGGGCATGTCCCTGGGCAAGCATGGAAAGAATGACACTTAGAAAGCCCGTCCGGATGACAGTGGGGGTCAACACATGTCTGAGAGGGGTTGGCCGCGGCACTTTTTCCCACACATCGCGGATGCACATGCACATACACTTAACCCAATGCCAAATGGTCTACCCCAGACAAGCACCATTTAGTAGCCCCACACACACGCGCGTTCGCTTGCGTTGCCTCGCCAAGCAAAGCCACGGCATGGTTGGCATGGCATCGCATGGTTTGGTAGGGTGTGATTGTGCCTTATCAGCCCTCTATCATTCTGCAGGCCATTTACCCCAAAAAGTGAGCTACTTGCACCCGTCAAACTTGTTGTACACGTACGGGTTGCGCAGGGAATAATTATGGTTGAATCAGAAATAGAGACCGCGGTGTTCAATTTTGAGAATGGGCGGCCCTTCCGGATGACACTGGGGGTCAAGACATGTTTGAGAGGGTTTGAATGCGGACAGTTCCCCAACGGGGCTGTGACCAAGTTGAGGGGTTTTGCGTCTCCACCCTCCTCCATGCAGAGCCAATCCAACGGCAGTCATTGGCACTCTAAAAAAGTCTCCGGTTAGTCCATGTACACCTCTACCCATGCAATTTTCATACCGAAACATGAAGTACAGTCGTTGTTGTCACCGGCAGTTATATAGCTGGATAGTACTATATGTGGCCTGGCCTCAGAGACGGTCTGCCTAACTTTTATAAGAAGTGACACCCATGTTTGTGCATGGTGCCCACTGCTGCATCCGAAGCACCTGGCTACAGGCCCGTGCCTCAATCACCGCTCACAACCCACTGCCCCACTCAAAAATCCTGGATATGGAGTCCGCCGGGTTCCATCTCGAAGGCACGTACGTCAGCCGCAACGCCAACCCGCTCCAGCGCAGCGCGTGTTGTATCCTGCGCACCACTGTGGCGTGGTCTCTGTGATGGATCTTCGACCTTCTGTTCAGCACTGCCCACAATGCCGCCAAGTTGTCCACTCCTAGGTTCAGCTCCTTCACGCCTCAGTATGCCGCCATCTTGACCGCCTTCTCTACGCCATGCAGTTCACCCGCTTGCTGGTTCCATACCGTTGGTGGTGTCTCCCACAGTCGTGTGCCCGCGTCGTCGGCCCATACTCCCACCGGGTACGTCGACTTCCACTCCGCCGCGTCCATGTACATGTGCACCTCTTTTCCCACCAACTTGCTGCTTGCCATCCACGGCCCAATCGTCGTGGCTATCGCGTGCCCCAGCGCCTTCAGGACTTTGGGCGGCGTGTACTTTGCGTTCTGCGGCCCCCACATCAACCAGGCCAGCGGACCACTGGTGAGCGGGCTTGTCTCACGAGGTGGGCGGTCAGCCCATGCCAGCTTGCCCAGGAGTCGTCGCAGTGTCTTCTGGCAGTACCCACAGGGCCAGCATGCCTGCCACATATCCCGCCAAGGACTGCATGCTCCACGCTTGACCGTCCAGCTTCTTGCCCATCCGGTCAATAGCCGTGGACGGTTCTAGCTGTGACTTTGGGCTGCGCAGCCGGTCGTCGTGCTCCAGTAGGTCCCATAGTTTCCGGCCCGCCTCCCTGACACCGCCTCTATCGAATCCGTACACCAGGATATCATCCACATACTGCACCAGCCGTATACCCCGCATGTCAAATTTCTCTAAGGTCTTCGCCAGGAGCTCAGTCGCGATCACGGGGCTGGGGATCCAACCGAACGGCAAGCCGTGGAACCCTTAGCCCTCGTCCATCACTCCTACCTTGATGGTGTTGCGCTCCTCCTCCGGGACCCAGCACGACCAGAGCATGTTCGCCACGTCCAACTTGCCGAGCAGGATTGTGTGTGAGCTGCGCGCCGCCTCCCAAAATGTGTTTCCCCCGGGGAGGGGGGGGGGGTAGAAAAAAATTCCTCGTACCGGCGTACAGCTTTTTTTTTTCGGGGGGTACCCCCGGAGGGGGGGTTACGAAAATCAAATTCGCGCAAATATTTTTTCCGGACCCCAAAACCTGAAATTTCTTCAACTCTACCCCACGTGTTTGGGTTTGGAAGGTGCAAGCAGGGTATTTTTCAAGGTGAAGGACAAGGGTGATTGATGTCCATTCTGGCCGTTCTGCAGGTTGCCCAAGCCTACAGTGGACCCCACAATGTCATGTCCCCATTGCCTTCTCACATGTTGGTTGATGACCGCTACGCAACAATGGGTTGCCAACAAAGATTGGTTCTCGGTGAGGTTACAGTTTGTGTGTCGGTGTGTTAGTATGTCTCTGTATGTGTGTGAATGGTGCGCATTGTTGCACTACGCCGTTGTTGCGCACACATCGCCAAAAAAGTTTTTCTCTTGTGGTTTTATCTGACTACAAAAAATATATAGTTAGGCGCGTGTTTATCGCTGCACTGCATGCACATCGTTCTTGACCCCCCCAACCGTAGCCCCATGTCCTACCAACCTTCATTGGTTTGCCAACATTTCGCACGCCAAACGGGGTGCCCAATCCCGTAAGGCCGTTTCGAGTCGTTTCGCGTTTCGAGTGCCATTACGTGGTCAGCCCATTGCCGGCCAACGCACCTTGTTGCCGGTTATCCCCGGCGCCACTTATCGCTTCTTTTGCTTCCCACCTTAGGAAGCTGCGGGTCGCTTTTGGCCCCTGTTGCCCAGAGCTTGCTGCTTTACCGGGGATTTCGTTTTCGTGTTATTCTTCTTCCGCTTCTTGGTCTTCGGGAGGAGTTGTTGAAAAAGCGCGTCATGGACAGTTGGCGTCCCTTGACAACGGGCGAAATGCTTGCGCGATGCTTCTTGCCCTGGCAATGCAACCGAATGGTCTATCCGCCGGCCATGCCGCCAGCTTGTGCGAAATTTGCTCACCCATCCAAAAAAAATGATGCCGGCTTTTGCAAACCCTCATTCAAATCAACTAAGTTACAAATCAGGGACACTTTCTCGGAGGTTTTGGGTATTATGAAAGGCCAGCATGTTGTCCTCAGAGGGTAACCCCTATCCGTAATGCACACCACCCCCGCATTCAGGAGCCAACGAACCATGGGTACAACCATGTCCTCCCGAGTCGAGGAGTAAACATCTCGAGGCAAGGAAACCTCCGCAACAGAGGCCTCAAAATCCACAGGGGCCAGCTCATGCCACAGTGCATCGGATATCTCATAATTACCTACGGTACGCAGCCCCTGCCCAATCAACGGAGGATCCACCTTACCCAATTGAGGTACGGGGGATGTGGACAGGTGCAATAGCGTATCCCAGGAGTTCGAAGTAAAATCCTTCACAACATCAAAATTGCTATCCGGCGCAGATGTGAGTCGAAAATCTTCAGTGGTGATGAACATTCGCGAGACAAACATATGCATGCGCCGCATAAGCAACAACACACTACAAGACAACGCCCGCTGAAGCCAGGGCAAGATAGAAAAGAACATACTTAAAAAACTAACAAACTGAGGCACTGGCTCAGACCTAACATACAGTGGGTCGCACTGACGTAACGGCCGAGGACCCTGATCCGACGGGGCAAGCACCTGCAAGGACCCCCGCACTGACCTCAACACTAGGTCACAGGCAGATGGGACTTCGCGAATCACTCCCCCGGGGGGCGAACTTCCAGGAGACTCCACCACGTACCTCACCGGACCGTGTTCCCGTGCCCGCGCCCTAACACTTACTTTCGGGATGCGAAGCCGCTTTGCTGGCAGGCCCGCCTGAAGGCCCACCATGATGCCGTCGCTTGGGGGCAGGTTGACGGGCACTCGCAGAACCCAAGCACACCGCCGCGCTCGCCGCATGATGCCGTCGGACAAGTAAGGAATGGCCCAGACCAACGACCCTCCTCTTGACTCTCGGCGCGCCGGTGTCAGCTCCTCCCGCCGTACCGACTCCCAGCGCCTGGACGGTCGCCCGGGCACGCCTCGCACGCTTTCCCCCAACCCCGGCCAGAGGCCGGGGGCCTGGTGTGAACTCCGCGGAGACGGTCTCCGGCACTGTGGCTGTGGCAAGGGCGGCTGATGCATTCCTCGCAAACGTCGGAGACTCCCCAGACTCTGACGACACGGACGAAACAGCCGTAGAATCAAAATCAGACCCAGCGCCATCCAACTCCTTCTGAGCCTCCGCCATATCCATATCAGCAAGAGATACGGTAGGCCCCTCAAGGACACGTACAGGTACCTCCGACCCACCACTTTTGGTCGACCTCTCTGATTTGGCATACATGGCGTCGCACCACAGGTCCGCCAAGAGCACAACCAGCCCCCCATCAGCAGCTTGAATGCCAACAGGCCACGGCAACTCCAGTGCCCCAACCACCGCAGGGTCAGAGTACCCCAGAGCGTACTCCAGAGCCGTTGCTAGCCGTTGCCACCGCCCCCACCAAACGAAATAGGGGACGTTGGGGGAGTGGTGGAAGGCAGCGGCGCCCCCCCCCCCCCCGCCGCAGGCTGTGCCATCGATGACCAGCATACGGGGAATCCGGGAGGAGGTCCGCAAAGGTCTTCTCCACTACCTCAACTGCTCCCCGAACCAAGGGCCGACCTTCAGGGATGCAACAGACCTAGGCATAGGCCCTGAGGAACCAGATCCAATACCCCCCACCCATAGAGCGGCCTCTGCACCTCTTGATGACCTCCGACTTTGGTTGTGACGAACATGACCACAGAATCGCTCGCCATGCCTCCCGGCGTGATGGACAGCGCTTCAGAGACTCTGAGGAAAAGCAACCAACTGAGGCAAGCAAAGGCTGCCACAATTTGTTCTTTCGGCGATGATGCTCTAGACCACAGGAAACGGAGACCGCACGGTCCCATGTGAGGCTGCCCGGGTGTGGGCTTACCCGACTTTGCAAGCATCCAGTGGATGGCCCGCACACACCCCGGAAGCAGTCTGACATCCTCAGCAGCCCGCACGGCTGAGACGTATCCTCGGATGGTTGACCTTGCCTGCCCCAGACTGACCGCGACGCTAGGAACTCAGGTAGCGTGTCAATAAGCGACGACTGCAGTGCCCTTGCTCCCTCGAAGCCTGCCAAAGTGGACAACGCGGATTGGTACCTCGTCTAGGTCTTGAGCGCCCATCCACGCACGCCCACGGCAGCCACCCGATACGAGCCCACAGCTACCATCGCCATGGCCCAAGAGGCCGCTGCCGCCCGGAAGGTCGGTCCTGGTGCATGGGAGGGCACTGGCACGGGGTTTCCAACGACCGATCTCGAATCCGAACACCAGCAGGGCCACCCCCACCCGGTCTAGCTACACAGGCCGCAGTCCCGTCAGGACCAGTGGGGGCATTGGAAATGCCCATGCCTCAATTGCTCTTGTGGGACATTTTCTCTGGTGCATCTTTGACAATAACGTTGGGCGTACACGTGCTGCAAGTTCAAGATGATTCCCCATAGTCTGTATGCCAAGCGGTCTCCTCGTGGACATTCCATGGCGTTGCCCATGACGTCCGACGGCCGAACGGGTGCAGCATCAGACGATCGCACGTAATCACGCAGGGCTTCGCGTGATTGCCACATCCAACTTGCCGGCCTGCCTCCTCCCAGAATTTGCTCCACCGCCGCCAAGTTTAGGTCCGGTACTATGTTGTGCTTAGCGATCGCCAAACCCTCCAAGCGTGCCTACAAATGTCCAATAGCTTCCTGTTGAGACCGCAGGAGAGCTCGCAGTTCATCCGCAGACATCTGGCTGGTGTTGGACACTGCTGAGCCGCTCCCAGCGCCCGATGGGTCCTAATTGGGACCCTTAGATGATGAGCTTTTGAATGGGGATTTAAAAACTTGCATGCTGTGTCAACACAAACACAATAAATTTTCAACAAATTTGTACACAACAGTAGATGTGATCCCCTGTTCAAGAAAGACAAGTAGGCAAGTAAAACATGGGAGTCATGGTCCATCAACTGTTCGGTCATAGTCAGAGTGGTACCGCACTGTGGTCTCAAAATATAAAATTGACCTGAACCAGAATGCAAAACTTATGCTTTTGGCAAAGCATTGGCTTCCCATTGGTCTGGATTTGGTCCCCGACCATCAACACTTCTCTAGTGGGTTGGATCGTGCTGTGTTGTAGCATACCAGGGGGGGGGGGGGGATTTGGAATGGATTTTTGGAAGGACAAAATTTGGCGCAACAAACTTGCACCAAATTTTGCCGTGAGATTTAAGGACCGAAGGACCGAAGGACCGGTTTAGGTATCATGGTGGTTACCTTTGTGGTGTGTGCTTGTTCATATGCCACAATTTGCACCTGTTGTACCAAAATTTCCTATGGTATTCAAGAATTCGTGACAAATGTTCACTGCACCGCATTTAGCCATTCCAAATTTTGCACGTTCCAACCCCTTTTGTGACATTCTGTCGGGTTGTTGTCTCTTTACGGGGCCCCAGACAGCCACCCGTTCTTCCCTTCCCTTGTTGCGTCAGGTCGCTGCTTTTGCCCCCCCCCCCCCCCCGGGGTTTGTGGTCTCACCAAAGGTGCATTGCTGACCTTGTTACCGGTATCAGCGGCCTTCTCCGCTACAGCGCTCCTGCGACAGTCCCTGCGCCCTCCCCTCCGGTGCTGTTAACACTCCGGTGGGTCGCAAGATTCTGTTGGGGCCACCGTGGCCCAGAGGACTTTGGAACACGGGACTGTATGTTGCCTGCCCCGGACCGCCTGCAGGCGCTGCACATGGGGCCTGGGTGCTGTTCTGTGGCTCTAGCGCTGACAGGACTAGTGGGCAGACCAGCGGGTGGGCCACGGATGTGTTGTGTGGCCTGACCAAAGGGGGGGGGGGGTTTCCGAACAGGTACCCTGTGCCTTGTGTTCAAGGAGTGGTGGTGAGCACCCTCCAAATATCACTGTTGTGGGAAAGACTTTGTGTGTGGAGCATGCCGGCGCTGGTCCCCTGGCTGTTAGGGAGCCCAACTGGCAATGATGACCCTTTTGGACACCGCCTCGGGGCTGTCCTTCATGCCAACAAAACAGCGCCAGCCTCTGCAATTGGTCCAAAAAACAAAAATTGGTACCTTTAGCACCACATCTTCAGGGGTTGCTGTAGCAAGGATCTCCGTTTCCTTGTACCGTTTCCAAAGCTTGTCCCAGCACGTGGCATGAGGTACGACATGTTTACATCTCGTTCGGCAACTTGTCCCCATCCCCCCGCCCGACTGCACTGTTTTGGCCCGTACTGCAATAGATGGTATCAAATTCGATGACATGAGACCCACCACTGGTTACGCTCCGACGTCAGGTGACGCCGCATATGATTGTGCAGTCATCAGGGGGAGCCCCAACCTTCAGGAATTGCCACCCTCCCCCCCCATCCGGCCGGTACAACAACATGCCGTCACAATAGCAACACACAGGCATGCTCTGGGGGAGTAGCCGCACCGCGCGTGCACCGCGCACGCACCGTGCGTGCACCGCGTCAGGCATTTGAACAACTTCTCCAGGAGATGGTCTACCGGGAGAGGAGTTGTAGATGGTACCTGGTGGGCTCTGAGGTGTTACCATTCCCCCTGATCGGCTCTGGATGAAAGGGTCTGCGGAACAACTCCAGTACCCGCACCGCGTGCGCACAGCGGCAGGTACTCCCCCTCTGAGGAGCTCGCTGTTAACAACCAAAACAAGCTGTGCTTTTTGGCCATCATGGGTCCCCCGTCAAGTGGTACCGCAAGGAGCAATATCCCAGAAAATGGGCCATGCTGTTGCACTGCGTGCGCACTGCAAGCATGCGTGAAGTCCAGGCAAACCCCCCTGGACGCTGGGGAGGCGGGGGACAAAGCAACTGATCTCCAATCGGGTGTTATCACCTGCCGTCTGCTCGCTGGGACTTCCAAGAAGGCTGCCATTGTTGTCAATTGCCCAGGAGGGATAGGCACCGTGGCATGGGTATTTACATGGCAGGCTATGAACGGACTTAGTAGTATTTACATCTAGAAAAGGAACGGAGGGAGTGGCGAGCACTGCCTCCACCCCGTCAGCAGAACAGGCAGTGGGGGTGTTGAAGGAAGCAGACAATTCATGGAATACACCACCAGCAAAAACGGCAGGAAACGCGCGCATGGGCAGTGTGGCCACTCTGAAAGCCACTGACTTCGTGGCTGAGAGTGACGCCAACACCGTATGTGGCTCCGGCACCGGCAGCTGTCACATGATCTTTACGAAGGTCTTGGCACATTGCCGGCTACATCACAGACCAGCACATGCACAGCGCAGACTGCGCTTCAGGTGAACAGGATCGAGAAGACTGGCGGGGGGGGGCGGGTGTTGGCAGGCGGAGAAGACGACTTGGAAGCGTGTCAACAGGTGTCACAATGATTGGGCAGGGGTTAGCGCCATGCGGGCGCGCCATGAGGACACGCTGTAGCGCAATGTGCCCATTTCACAGTGGCCAATGCGCACACAAACAAGAGTGAAGGGGTTAAAAACAGGCGCCACGATGCCCAGTGCACTACCATGCCATAACCTCCAGGCGCCCTGCCCGGACATGAGGCAAAGGTACGGTTGCCTCAATGCGACATTCTCTTTGTTCGGCGTTCCAGACACGGCCTAATGCCCCACGGTGCACACACACCGGGGGGACATCGGTGGGGAACGACACTCTATGGACCACAAAACCGACAGGACTGGGGGGGCAGGACGATGACGGGGGGGGGGAGGTGATCCAACCGGCCACCAGCTGCCCCCCAGCGGTACAGGGAGGTCCTTGGGCACTGGAATGTGGCTCGATGGGGCAGACGGGTTCTGCGCCGGCTCCCAATGCCACTTGTGAGATCAGGGGCGGCCACATCAGCAGCGACCCCGCCCCCACCCCAGCCCAACTTGTGAATCTTCGCCCCCACCCCAGCCCAACTTGTGAATTTTCCCCCTTCTTTTTTTTGGGGGGGGGGCGGGGTTGATGCCATGGCAAGCTGGCGAAGCCCGCTCACCAGAAGGCACTCGAGAAATCTCCCGGAATCAGGGATCAGAGCTGTCCGATGCTACGATGTGGTAGCGGACATGACACGTAGTGCGGATAAGCTGAATCTGATGCCTGGAAATATTTGTGAACCCGCCCCCTTCACCCCCATCCAAATGGGTGGACAACCAACCCCCCCATCCACAAGTGGACGATTCCTTCCTCAAACGGCGACCACGTACGTACGGAAGTGCCAACCGGCACACTCGCTCAGCCTTGATCCCGCCTGCCCCCCCCCCAAGCCCCTGACCCCACCAAGGGCTGGGCGCGATGGGAGCCATGTGTTTTTTTTTGGGGGGGGGGGTCTTTAGGGTAGCGCCGGTTGACCAGGCAGTGCCCGTTGGACAGGGCCATGCAAGGCCAGGGGCCTGCAGAGTTGTTCTTCCGGCGCTTCACGGTGGAGATGTGCTGCGAAACGCGGCGCCCCCAATCCGAGCGGCCACTGTGACTGCCCCACTGGCCCGCATACCCATGTCCACCGGCCTCCCCCACAGCGCGCAGGACCGTGGAGGGCAGTCCGGGTCGAGATACACCGTCCCGTCAAGGGGCATGGGTCACGCAGGCCCCTGAAGGGCCATGATCTCCTCGCTGCTGCTCTGCTGCTCAGACTGCAGTGGTCATGACTGACTGCAAAACCGATCGTTCAACGGTCATGCCCTCCTTCTGAGCCACAAACATTAGACCCGGGCCCATCAAGAGACCCTACAAAGGCCCCGACAGCGCGGGGTTTCGAGCCCCTCGCCCCTGCCCCCCCGCCCGCCCAAAAAGCGCCCGGCTCGGGCCCTGAATGGACTGAGTCGGCCCCCCGGGGGTCTCCCCGGCCCCAAACGTCAGAACAAGCGAAAACGGTGGTTTTGGATTTTTCTTTCTTTTTTTTTTACTCGTGACCGAAGTTCCACCAAGTGTCCAACGAGAGTACACGTAGCAGGTCATGGGTCAGTGACAGGGCTGGTGGTTTTGGAATGACCGTGTCGGGGGGGCCAACGAGAGTTACCATTGGCCTTCGGTGAAGTGTCGCTTGAATCATATGTGACCCTCAAACTTATTTCTGGGGGCCGTATTCCATAGAGGGGGCCTGCACCACCCGTGCACCACGGGCACACCGCGCGGGGGTTCTGAACGACCCCTGGGCAAATGGTCTTTCCTTGGAGCCCCGAAATTTGCTGCGCTTTAGAGGCTTTTGGGGGCGCTTGCTGTTCATTTCTGGATGGTGGCGGTTAATTCTTCGAGGTTTATGGGTGTTCGTGATGGTTGCGGTCCTTGCTCCCCTTGCACATCAGGGTCTTGATGTTGCTCTGGTGCTTGCTCAGGGTGTCCAGTTCAGCAGGGGGGCGGGCTGCATACATGAACTTCGATTCGATGAGCACTGACTGACACAGGCTGACATCCAAGCCCCATGCCCACGGACTGCCTGCATGGGGCGGGGTGGCAACGGTGGCAGGCACCCTGCCTGCATTGGATCGGGTGTAGGTTGCAGTGGGTAGCAATGCAAGGGAGATTGTAAATGCTGAAGGGATGTGCAGTGTTGGGCCTAATGAGGGGCCTATTAGGGGGCCTATTGGGGGGCCTATTGGGGGGCCTATTAGGGGGCCTATTAGGGGGCCTGTTAGGGGGCCTATTGGGGGACCTATTGGGGGGCCTATTGGGGGGCCTATTAGGGGGCCTGTTAGGGGTCCTATAAGGGGGCCTATTGGGGGGCCTATTGGGGGGCCTATTAGGGGGCCTGTTAGGGGGCCTATTGGGGGGCCTATTGGGGGGGGCTATTAGGGGGCCTATTGGGGGGCCTATTGCGGGGCCTATTGGGGGACCTATTGGGGGGCCTATTGGGGGGCCTATTGGGGGGCCTATTAGGGGGCCTGTTAGGGGGCCTATAAGGGGGCCTATTGGGGGGCCTATTGGGGGGCCTATTAGGGGGCGTATTAGGGGGCCTATTAGAGGCTAATAGGTAGAGCCATGAAATGCATGCACGTTTTTTTGTAACTCGTGACCGAAGTTCCCCCAAGTGTCCGCTGAGCGTTCATAAAGCGGGTCAAGGGTCAGCGACGTGCATGCACTGCTCTGGCTATGTGGAAGGTTCGGGGAACACCACCACCAATCCATGCCCCACACGCAGTGTGCATCAAACTCTGCACATTTTGACAATAAATTACATAAGTGAGAGGTAACATTCCACAATTCTATTGCCTTCGGCAGCCAATGAAGTTGCGCCCCTCGCAGTGCAAACACGCCCAAAAACGCGCTTTTGGGGCCAATTTAGCACCATGAGGAGGGCCTGATTGGTGCGTATGGCAGTCCTTCATAGTGGCTGATGAATGGCCGCCCCTTTGGTGCCCCCGAGCGAGACCCTCTTTGAGATACGGATGCGTGTGCATAACCGGTACTGTCCAGCACAAAGCAGAAGTGCAAAGCAAAAGTCAAAGAGAAAAGAGAAAAGCTCTTCAGTGACGTGCCATGGGCGCCTTTCGCTGCAGTAGAGGCAAACACAGAGAATGCAAAGCGGTTCCACTGCACCTAAGTCCCATGAACTAATTCTGGTTGACCCCCAGACCTCCCCCCCCTCACCTCCCCCTGTCCGATGCGCTAGGGCAGGCGAAGTGCACACGACCGCCCCCCCCCCCCCCCCCCCACGTGCGCACAACTTTGCCTGGCTCGGCCACATCGGACCGCGCGCGTGTGGGGGTGACAAGGGACTCGCCATGCGCATGTATTCCCCCCCCCACCCCCCTTCCCCTTTCCGACCCTTTGCTGCATTGCGCTCGCCTCCCTGATCGAGGCCCTCACCCTGCGAGCACGCGACTGACAGCGCTGCATGCACCACGTCCCCCGTGGTACTGGGGGGACTGGCGGCGATGCATGCGGCTGCCACCCGTCTCACGCCATCGCCCACCGCCTGAGTGCCCCAGCGCTGCTCCTCAGGCACGATCAGATAACAGAGGCCCCACCAGCAGCGCTCGCAGTCCCCACAGCTGCGCAAGACGTCGCGGTGACGAAAAGCAGGCGTCAGCGGTGGCCTGGAACGTGTGGCTGCGACCCCCTCGGGTTTGGAGCACCGCGCGTCTTTATTCGGTGGGTCCGGCGAAAGGTGCGCCTTCAAGCGGCGCTGGCGGCAATCGTCGCCCACGACCAACGGAGCGCGTGTGCATCGCTGGCAATCGGCGGGCCCAAGACCCCTCTGCACCGCCCGGGACCGCCACACTCACCCACCGCTCAAGCCCCGGATACTGCAGTCGAGTCTATCTGCACTGTTACCCCCTCTTGCACCGCCTCCCCAATCTACAACGCATCGTGTCACTGACAGCCGCGGACAGGGGGGCATTGCATGACCGATGCGGGGTCAGGCCCGGATTTTGGGGTGCGGACAACGCCGGGGACAGAAAACATTACAAAACACACACCGGAAACATGGTGATGGCCTGCACAATCACAATGCGGTTAGTTATTAAATGGAGCGGGTGCCTTCTGAACGGAATTACATTATTACGAAACCAGAACTGAACCACTCGAGTGCAGTCTGAAGATGAAACGCTAACGCAGGACCTACTCTCTCTCTCCGCGTTTGAGGGAGAAAATGAGGCGGTAGTGGTAGCAGCACGATAATTGCTACGCTGCAGGACGATGTCCCTGTGGACTAGATTAAAGAGCAACCTTCACCTCCCACTCCTGCGCTGGTGGAATGCACCTTGACACTGGAAATGGCACACGTTTCGGAGTGGAACTGGACACGGGGGCCTGTCCAAGGGCAGTCCCGGGCCAAAAACGGCCCCCCCTCCCTTGTCCTGCCCCACCTTCGGGAAGACGGTCCCCCGCCACCCCCTGGGGGACGGTTGCCTAGTGACGGTCCCCCACCTCCGCCGTTGGGGAACTGCACTACCACCGTACACGCACATTTGCAGGCACAGAAATTGCATTGCAAAACGAAAGAATACGTGGCAGGACTGTCTTGCCTTCATGCTCATAAGAGATCTGCATCACCGTGCTCTGAATCCCCAACGCCCTGCGCCAAAACAGGTTCCCCCTGTGGAGCGGAACATTACATTCGTCCCAGCGATAAACATGGCTGCGCTGTCAAGTTCCATGTCAGCGAAAGTGAGCAAAATGTCCTGCCATGAGTGCAAGGGATACAAGTGGCAGTGCCCCACAACACAGTCACCCACACAACAACACAATGAGCCGCAACGAAAAATTTTGTGTTGACCAAGTGACAGTCCCCCACCCCGCCCCCTGGGGAAGGACGAGGGGTGGGGCAGGGGGGGGGGCGCTGTTCAGGGGGTGCCATAAGGACACTCACCCCCCCCCCCTTTTTTACTATGGCATGCACTCTCTGATGTTGTAGTGATGACAGATCCTGAGGTACCTTAGTTGGTTGTTGTACTACACCTTAGTACCAAGGGTCCCAGGTTTAATTCCCGGAGTACATACTTTTGGGGGCTTCGCTTTTTTTGGTCTTTTTTATGTCTGCATGTTACCCCCGGGACTGTGTTTGGCTTCTTTTTTTTGGTGTGTTTTATGTCCGCATGTTACCCCCAGCGGTTACCCTCCAACTGCCATCGGTTACCCACCAACCGCCATCGGCTACCCACCAACCGCCATCGTAGGGCGTATTGGACACTCCGAGTTTTTTTTTTTATTACGGCACCCCCTGGCGCTGTTTATGGACCGCGTGTTGCCCCGTTTGGCTGCAGCTTCGCCCACTGCGAATGCCCCCAGCGGGGCCATGTTCCGGTTTCAGGCGTTGTTGCCGCGCGTCCTGTCTTGTCTTGTCCTTGGGCCACTGCAACGGATGATGAATGGGGGGGGGGGGGGGCACGCCATGGCCCTGTGGACGGCCTTTGTGCCATGTCGAAGGCGGGGCAAAAGGGACCCATGAACCGCCACCATTTTGTCCCGGAGACGCACAACTCGGGGCATCGAGTCGTGGCTGCACCCGGTCCCCAGCCCCGGGCTCATGCCCCATCACGGCCCTGGCCCTGGCCTCACCTCCGCGGTTGTGGGCACCGCACAGTGTGTGTGCGGATGGCCCACGGCACCGGAGGCCCAGTCCGATGCGCCGCACAGGCCATGCCCTCGGGAGCCCGCATCCGACGGGCCTTGCGGTCTTACCCCCCCCCCCCCCCACTCCCCCCCTTGCGCTCGGACGGGCGACGCCAGGACAACAACGGTATGCCGGACTTGAACAAGGCCGTTCTTGCGCGCGGACCGTGGGACGACAAATGACGCGCCTCGACACAGTGTCGCAGTGTTTTGGGGTTGAGGTGGACCTCCGGGGACGCCCGGCTCGTGGGGTCGCCTTGGACACCTCGGACAGTTGCCTGTTGTTGTTTGTGCCCACAGCAGGGCTCGATCTCGGGACCTTTTCGGCCAGGCAACAAGGGGGTTGACAGCTGAGCTACATGACATCATTTCGCTATATTTCAATACGGTTCGGTGCTGGTGGCTGTCTGGACGCACATACAAAAGTGGCCTCGTACAACATCCATGCACAACGATACCCTCGGATCGAAGGCTTCGGTGGAAAGACATTGGACAGTTGGCACCCACCAAACATGCCAAACCGCCAAACCACCGAAACCACCGAAACCACCGAAACCACCAAACATGAAACCACCAAACACAAAACCTCCGACTGTGGCCCAGAAACCGCAGCTGTCGGGCTTCGATCATCACGCAGCACCGCAGCGGGACCTGGCAGCTCTGAATCCGGCTCGGCAGGGCTGTGTTGGCAGCAGGCGTTCAGGCAGTGTGCAGCCCATCGGCAGGGGGTACGCAAACAAAATTTATGGCACACAGTGGGAGACACGGGACATCCGTTGGGGATACCGCAGGATACATGCGTGACAAGGCGCTGTCGTGGAGAAGCAGTGGAAGGCACCTGACGTGCAAATGGTGCGTACCACCACGAGCGCAGTCTACACACCCGATGCCATCAAAGCACCGCGAGAACAAACAGTACTTTGAGAGGAGGGGCCAAAGGGGGTCACGGGGGACCAGACGATAAATACCTCAAAGTTATCAGTGCGCCGCGCGGGATCGTTCCGAGAGACTCATCGTGGGGTGGAAGAGCACTGAAGAGCACAGGATGAAAAGCAATTTCTCCGGCGCCCTGCCTTCGCCTTTCATTGTAGGCTCATCGGCAGGGGACGCCCCCCCCCCCTCCCCACAGCTAAAGGGGCTCCCGTGCCCCTCCGGTTCGCGGGGTCGCAAAGGACACCCAGTGCCCAGGACGGTCTGGCGTCAACACAGTCGTCCCGTCCGGGACGCGAACTCGGTACCTTGTGGTCAGGCACAGCACCGTCACCACGGCAAAGGGCTGCAGAGAACGCCGTCTTCACCCCGTTCACCCCACAGCACATGGGGCACAGCGGGAGACACGGGACATCTGGTGGGGACACCGGATGTCATGGCAGTGAAAGGCCCTTGGGCCCCAACGGGACCGGCTTCGGGCGGGGCAAGCCCAGCGTCTCGTTCCTAACAAAGGGCCCTGGCACGCGCCTGAGGGCAGGGATGCATTAGAAGGGAAGGAACCTCCGAGGCGGTCCCAGAGGCGGTTAGGCAGGCGGTTGGAGGAGGTTGCCAAAGCGGTTGGGGGCGGTTACTGTCGGTTACAAATGCCCCTGAAGCTGGCAGTTGCGGTCAGAAGGACAGTGGCTCGGCATAGGCTGGGGGCCCTGGAGGGGGCTTTCCTCCCCCCCTTCCAATGCATCCCTGCCTGAGGGGCTCTAGGGGCTGATCCGCCCAGTGGACTGCCGCGCTTTGCCCGGGGTCGGGGGCCGGGCCGTGAGACTGTCGCGGGGGTGCGCGCCCGGGGCATTGGTCAAGTCGCTGAACGGGAGGCGCGGCTCTGGGGCATGGCCTTTGGGGGAGGCACCGCTGGCGGTGGGGGCGCAGGCAACGGGCGCCGACGGGAGTTTGGGGCCCCGGGCCAGCGGGCCCGGCCTCGGGGACGGGGACTGCGGCGGCACCGCGCGGGCGCGGGGGCACTGCGGGGGGGAGGCGGGGAGGGGGCCGCAGGGGGAGCCCGATGCGCTGGGGCGCGAGGGGCCGAGGGGCGCCGGGGGAGACGCGGGGCCGGGGGGGCCGGCGGGGGGGCCGCGGGTGAGGGCGAGAGGCTCGTGTGTGGCGCGCCCGTGCGTGAGGCCCGCGAGGGACGTCATGCTCGTCGTCAGTGGGCCGAGGCGCGCGGGCGGCCGGCGGCGGCCGGGGCTGCGCAGGGGCTGCGGGGGGGAGCGGAGGGCCGCGGCGTCGGAGGGCGTGGCCCGCAGCTGCGCCGCGGATCGCGGGCCGGTGGGGCCTGGCGCCGGGGCGCGGGCGGCCGCGGGGGAGGTCCCGGGCCGTGCCTGCGCCGCCGGCTTCTCCGGGGCAGCGGTCTTTGCGGCCCTTTTACTGGGCCTTGCCCCCTTCGTTGGCGTGCGGAGGCGGGATTGGGGGGGGCGGTCGGGGCTGCCGGGGGGGGGCGTTCCATTGCACGGGGCCGTGGGGTGCGGCCGCCCTTTGGACTTTGGGGACGCGCGTTCGGAACGGGGGCGTTTGGGGTCGGGCGTCGTCTGCGGTGTGCCTGACCCTGAGCCACTGCTCTGCCTGAGGCCCTCGGGGGCGCTGTCCCCGGGGCCCTCCGGAGTGCCATCGGGCGGCCCCACTGGGGCACTGCCGCCGCCGCCGCACGTCCCGGTCCCGCCCACAGACGCGCCCGCGGCGTCTCGGATCGACCACGGACATGAGAGGGCCGTGGGGGCATCGGCCGGGGGTGTCCCCGCGGCCGGGGGGCGGGCACGGTCCAGGCCCGGCGCGTTGTCACGGGGGTCCGACGGGGACGGCGGCCCCGGGGGCGGGCCGTCGGGCCTAGGGCTCCCCCCGCGGCTGCCGCGCGCCGCGCGCGCGGGGCCGGGGTCGGGGTCGTCGTCGAACCGCAGCTGCGTGGGCCGGATGGCCTGCGCGATGTCGTCGGCCCCGGGCGCCGGGGCCGGGGCCGGCGCGGCCGCCGGAGGGACGGCGGCACGTGGGGGCGCAGGGCCGGGGCAGTCCACGCCCGCACGGACGGCCTGTGCTGCGGTGCCGTCCCCAGAGGCATCCGCAGGGGGCGTGCGGATGGCGGGCAGGGCCGGGGGCGGGAGGGTCGGTGTGCCGGCGTCCCCGCCAGGCGTCGCGGAGCCGGGGCTGTGCCCTTGGGGGCGGCGAGTCGCGCGCGTCACCCCGCGACCAAACGCCCGGTCCGGCGGCGCCGCCGCGGCCTCGTCCGGTCCCCCTGGACGCCCTGCCGCCGGCCCTAAGCCTGCGCCGCACCCGGCGCCGGGCCCGCGTCGCGGCAGTCCGCGCGCGCCGGGCCGCCGCCGCCCCCGCGCAGCGCCGGCCGACGCGCCCGCGCCCGGGCGCCCGGTGGGGGACGCCGCGCAGACGCCCGGGGGCTGGCCCGGCGCGCTGCGCCCCGGGACGGCCCCGCAGTGGTCCGTACCCCACCGCTGAGGGCTGGGCCGGCGGGGGGGGGAGGCGCCGACGCCGGGGGCGAACTGTACGGTGCGCCGCCGCCGGGGGGGGCTGGGCGCAGGGCGCGGGTCGGGGTCCCCCGCGCCGCCACGGGCCTCCCGGGGGCTGGGGCTCGACCTCGGACTCCAATCGGAATCCCCGTATCTCGGGTGGCCGGGGCTCGGGCTGGACATGGGGTTGGGGCTGGAGCCGGGGCTGCCGTGCGGAGCGGGCGACGGGGCGCGCTCGTCGCCGGACCCCGGGTCATGTCCGCGGCGACGGGTGGAGTCGGGGGCCGCGTCGGCGTCCGCGTCGGCGGGGGCAGGGGGAGGGCTGGGGCGCAGGCGGTCGTTGCGGCTGCGGCCCCGAAGCGGGTTGGGGTGTGCCATTGGCTTAGGTCTAGTGGCAGGACAACGGCGCGGCGATGCGTTGGGGGCTGGGGGGGTCGGGGGTGGATCGGTCCCCGACGTCCCCACGACGGCCTGTCCCTGTGCCCCGTGTGGCTGGGCGGGGGGGGGCAGCGGCACAGGCCCCGGGCTGCCGGGCACCGCACGGCCCTCGGACTCGGGACGTCGCGCGCGCGTTCCAGAGGGCGGTGCTCGAGTGAGGGGCAGGCAGTCGCCGGATGGCACGGGACTGGGGGGCGCCGGAGCCGCCGGTGCCACTGCCCCGTCCTCCGCCGCTTGCGGGACCAGTCCGTCGCCGATCGGAGGCGGAGGGGGAGAGGGTGGTCCAGCCACAGCCCCATCCCCCGGCGCACGGGGGCCCGTTCGAGGCATCGGACTGGGGTCACTGCGGTGGAGCGCCGGGGCGCACTGCGCCGCGTCCGCAACCGCCAGGCGGCGGCCGGGGCCGGCGGCGTCGCGAGGCCCGGGCCCCGGGCGTTGCAGCCACGACCTGAGGTCTGGACGTGGCACCGCCACGTCTGCGTATGACACCTCCGCCGTGCGCGACATGGCGGGCGCTCGCACGGGCCCCGCGGCCCCGGCCTGCGCCGCGGTGCCGCACGCGGACCGGCTCCCGCGAACGGCGCGCTCGGCTGCGCCCACCCCTTCCGGACCCCCTGGCGGCGCAGGGCAGGGGCCCGGGCCAAACCGCAGCTCCAGCGCCTGCGACAGCTCGCCAGACACGGCCGGGCCCGGCGCTGTGCCGCGCGGAGCACCCCCGGCAGAGACCGTCGGATGGCCGGGCCGGGGGACGGCGGGGGCGGGCGCGCGCACGACCGCCCCCGCGTCGGCCGGATGGTCGCCTGCGCAGGGGCCGGGGGCCACGGGGCCGGCACTGAGGCCGCGGGGGCGGAGCTGTCGCCGCCAGTCCTCCCACTCGTCGGAGCCCACGGACGTCGCCCCCCCTGCGACATCGAAGGGGCTCTCAGGCCCCGGGGCGTACGCCCGCCGCTTCTCGCTGGCCCTGCCCGCCCGGGCCCTGAGCAGCAGCGCGTCGCCGCTCGCGCGGAGGTCGTGGATCAGGCGTTGGGCGAGGCCGGAGGCCGGGGCGGGGGGGTCCCCTGCCTCTCGCCGGACTGCCGCCGCACGCTCTGAAGGCCCGGCGCCGTGCGCGGCTTCGGGGCCCCGTCGACCGGGGCTGCACACCGGAGACTCAGAGGCGGGGGGTTCAGCGCTCTCGGCCTCGGGGGCCCGGGCCGTCGAGAGATCGAACTCCGGGGGTCGCGTGAACTCGGCAAGCGCGGCCGCACGCCTTGAGCGCCGAGCGCAGCACATCGTCAGGGCCGCAAGGGCACAGCACAGCAGAGCCACGAGCGCTCCAGCGATCACGAGGAAGTGTCCGAGGGGCTGATGAAGCGCAAAGGCCCCGGGGGACCCATGTGGCCCCGGCGAAGGGGAGACCGAGAACGAGATAAGGGGGAACCACTGCTGAGTGGCGTGGTACCTGTGGAAAAAAATCCGGCATCAGGGAGGGAAGGGGGGGGCGGGGGGGCGGCACGTGACAGGAACTCATGGCCTCCGGCGTCTGGTGCACGCCGTCAGGGGGTGGGCGAGTGGCCGATGACGGCGGGAAGGTTACTGGGGGGTGGTGGGGGTGACCGACGGCGGATGGAGGGTAAACGACGACCTCAGCACAGGCAAAGCGCACGCAACGGTACCAAATGCCCTCAGCGGAACGAACTGCACCAGACGGGAGGGTGTTGTGTTGTGTTGTGTTGTGTTGTGTTGTGTTGTGTTGTGTTGTGTTGTGTTGTGTTGTGTTGTGTTGTGTTGTGTTGTGTTGTGTTGTGTTGTGTTGTGTTGTGTTGTGTTGTGTTGTGTTGTGTTGTGTTGTGTTGTGTTGTGTTGTGTTGTGTTGTGTTGTGTTGTGTTGTGTTGTGTTGTGTTGTGTTGTGTTGTGTTGTGTTGTGTTGTGTTGTGTTGTGTTGTGTTGTGTTGTGTTGTGTTGTGTTGTGTTGTGTTGTGTTGTGTTGTGTTGTGTTGTGTTGTGTTGTGTTGTGTTGTGTTGTGTTGTGTTGTGTTGTGTTGTGTTGTGTTGTGTTGTGTTGTGTTGTGTTGTGTTGTGTTGTGTTGTGTTGTGTTGTGTTGTGTTGTGTTGTGTTGTGTTGTGTTGTGTTGTGTTGTGTTGTGTTGTGTTGTGTTGTGTTGTGTTGTGTTGTGTTGTGTTGTGTTGTGTTGTGTTGTGTTGTGTTGTGTTGTGTTGTGTTGTGTTGTGTTGTGTTGTGTTGTGTTGTGTTGTGTTGTGTTGTGTTGTGTTGTGTTGTGTTGTGTTGTGTTGTGTTGTGTTGTGTTGTGTTGTGTTGTGTTGTGTTGTGTTGTGTTGTGTTGTGTTGTGTTGTGTTGTGTTGTGTTGTGTTGTGTTGTGTTGTGTTGGGTTGGGTTGGGTTGGGTTGGGTTGGGTTGGGTTGGGTTGGGTTGGGTTGGGTTGGGTTGGGTTGGGTTGGGTTGGGTTGGGTTGGGTTGGGTTGGGTTGGGTTGGGTTGGGTTGGGTTGGGTTGGGTTGGGTTGGGTTGGGTTGGGTTGGGTTGGGTTGGGTTGGGTTGGGTTGGGTTGGGTTGGGTTGGGTTGGGTTGGGTTGGGTTGGGTTGGGTTGGGTTGGGTTGGGTTGGGTTGGGTTGGGTTGGGTTGGGTTGCGTTGCGTTGCGTTGCGTTGCGTTGCGTTGCGTTGCGTTGCGTTGCGTTGCGTTGCGTTGCGTTGCGTTGCGTTGCGTTGCGTTGCGTTGCGTTGCGTTGCGTTGCGTTGCGTTGCGTTGCGTTGCGTTGCGTTGCGTTGCGTTGCGTTGCGTTGCGTTGCGTTGCGTTGCGTTGCGTTGCGTTGCGTTGCGTTGCGTTGCGTTGCGTTGCGTTGCGTTGCGTTGCGTTGCGTTGCGTTGCGTTGCGTTGCGTTGCGTTGCGTTGCGTTGCGTTGCGTTGCGTTGCGTTGCGTTGCGTTGCGTTGCGTTGCGTTGCGTTGCGTTGCGTTGCGTTGCGTTGCGTTGCGTTGCGTTGCGTTGCGTTGCGTTGCGTTGCGTTGCGTTGCGTTGCGTTGCGTTGCGTTGCGTTGCGTTGCGTTGCGTTGCGTTGCGTTGCGTTGCGTTGCGTTGCGTTGCGTTGCGTTGCGTTGCGTTGCGTTGCGTTGCGTTGCGTTGCGTTGCGTTGCGTTGCGTTGCGTTGCGTTGCGTTGCGTTGCGTTGCGTTGCGTTGCGTTGCGTTGCGTTGCGTTGCGTTGCGTTGCGTTGCGTTGTGTTGTGTTGTGTTGTGTTGTGTTGTGTTGTGTTGTGTTGTGTTGTGTTGTGTTGTGTTGTGTTGTGTTGTGTTGTGTTGTGCTGTGCTGTGGTGTGGTGTGGTGTGGTGTGGTGTGGTGTGGTGTGGTGTGGTGTGTTGTGTTGTGTTGTGTTGTGTTGTGTTGTGTTGTGTTGTGTTGTGTTGTGTTGTGTTGTGTTGTGTTGTGTTGTGTTGTGTTGTGTTGTGTTGTGTTGTGTTGTGTTGTGTTGTGTTGTGTTGTGTTGTGCTGTGTTGTGTTGTGTTGTGTTGTGTTGTGTTGTGTTGTGTTGTGTTGTGTTGTGTTGTGTTGTGTTGTGTTGTGTTGTGTTGTGTTGTGTTGTGTTGTGTTGTGTTGTGTTGTGTTGTGTTGTGTTGTGTTGTGTTGTGTTGTGTTGTGTTGTGTTGTGTTGTGTTGTGTTGTGTTGTGTTGTGTTGTGTTGTGTTGTGTTGTGTTGTGTTGTGTTGTGTTGTGTTGTGTTGTGTTGTGTTGTGTTGTGTTGTGTTGTGTTGTGTTGCGTTGCGTTGTGTTGTGTTGTGTTGTGTTGTGGAGTGGGAGTGCAGATGCCAACGCCACACACACCTGTAGCAGACGACGTACTGCGCTGCTGCAGCAACGCTCTGGTTCTCCAGCAGCAGATAGGTCTGGTTCAGGTGGGCGTACTGCGGGTCCACTGCGAGCGTGCCTGAGCTCAGCGGTCTGCGGGACGCCGCACGCTCGCAGCCGCCGCTCCGCCTCTCCTGCGAGTGGACCGTGGACAGCACGAGGCGGTCCTCCAGCGACAGGCCGAACCCGATGACCTGCACATGGAACGACTGTGAGGCCGCGACGGGCGGGGCCATGCGGCTGTAGTCCCGCGACCAAATCACCGCCGTAACGGGCCCGTGCACTACCAGCGGCTGCGGCAGAGCCACCGGCCCTGCGCTGGAGCCGATGCAGAGGGCGTAGACCCCGGGGTCCGGCCACCGCACGTCGATGGAGTGGGGGTGGGGGCCGGTCCTGGGCCGCCAGTCCCGCACGCCCTCACACCGGACGCTGTTCACGAAGTCCGAGGAGGAGGTGGTCGCGGAGGGCGCCTCCGGGGCCAGCAGTGCCCCGGCGGCGGAGGCGGTGGTCGCCGCGCCCGTCGGCGGGAGGGGCCCGGGGTCCGGGAGGTCGGCACGGGCGAGGGAGGGGGTGCTGGTGGCCGTGGGGGTGACGGTGGTGGGGGCCGGCGACTGCGGCGGACCCGCCCCCGCGGCCCCGGGGAAGCGCGTGCGCAGCGAGACGAGGGCGTACTGCGACGGGGCCGGCACCGCCCGGACGGGGAGCAGGACAGAGAAGCGCTGGTGGGCGACGGGGAGGCACGACGTGGTATAGGGCACCGGCGCCGGCCGGACGACGGGGCGGGACGGGGTCGCGGTTGGGGTCCCGGGCACCACCGCATCTGACAGCGTCGGGGGCTCTGTGACGGTCGCGGGCGCACTCCAACTGAAACTTTCGGACGGCCGCAGGGTCGCGTTGGGGGAGAGGGTGTGCGTAGCGGAGGAGGTGAGTGCACCGCCGGGCGTGAGCGGACGGCTACTGAGGGCGACGCCCTCGATGGTGGAGGGCGGCGCGGCGGTGGGGGGCGACGGGCTGAAAGATGACGCCGTGACAGCGGCGGGGGGGCGGGTGGCGGAGAGCGCGGGGGATGGCGTGGGCGGGCGAGCGGTGGCAGTGCCCGACACGCGTGTGGGCGTCGGGGGTGCGGTCGGAGTGGCGGAGGGCCCCGGCGGGTGCGAGCGCGTGGCGGTGCTGTGCGTGGGCGGAGCGTGGGGGGTCGAGGGGGTCGGATGGGGGCGTGGGGACGGTGTGGAGGTGGGGCGTGTGCGGGGGGTGCGGGACGGGGTGCGGGGGGGCGACGCGCCGCGCGCCCGCGTGGGCGTCGGGGCAGGGGAGCGGGTCGGGGGGGGCACGGCGGTCACAGACCCGCGGGGGGGCGGGGTCGCGGTGCAGGATCGTGAGACGCGGAGGAGCTGGCTCCCGGTGCGCCCCCGCGACGCGGAGGCGGACGCAGCCGTGGAGCTCCGCGGGACGCGGTCCGTGGGGGTGAGCGAGGGCGACGAGGTCGGCGCTCGGGCCGCTGTCTGCCACTGGGGCGCCGTGGGGCTGCCCGAGAGGGAGGCCGAGGGGGCCGCCCCGGAGTCGTCTGTCCGACTGAAGCGGGGGCTGGGGGAGGGGGACCAGGTCTGCCTCAGGAGTGTTCGTGAGCACGAGCACGTGACGGAGGTGCAGGACGGCGTTCGCGGGGGTGCGGCCCTCGCGGGCGGCGTGGGCGTCGGGGTCGGCGTGGCTGTGGGCGGTGGCGGGGTGGCGGTGGTCGGCGCCGGCGCCCGCGCATGCGTCAGCGGCGCGGGGGGCGTCGGCGGCGGCGCCGTTGCTCTCGGCGTCGGCGTGGGTGGGACGGTTGTCGGGGCCCGGGGTGGCGCGTGTGTCGGTGCCGGTGATGCCGTGGGCTTTGGGGTGGGTGTGGGCGTCAATGGGGGCGGTCGTGTGGATGGGAGAGTCCACGTCGGAGTCGGTGCGAGCGTTGATGCGCACGTTGGGGCCCATGTCGGTGTGGACGCCCGCGCAGGCGCCGATGGAGAGGTGGAGGTGGGTGCGGGTGTAGAGGTGGGCGTAGATGGAGGCGTCCGTGTGGATGTGCGGGTGGGTGTTCGTCTGTTGGGTGTGCTCTTGGATGGCGTGGTGGCTGTTGCGAAGGACGGTTTTGGAAGGGCGGATGCGGGTGTTGATCGGGTTGGTGAGCTGGGCGTGGGTGTGGGTGCACGTGTAGACGCAGGATGACAGGCTGGTGTCGCTGTGGGTGGCAGTGTGTGCGCGTAGCGCAGACTGTGAGGCGGTGTATCCGTTGATGTATGCGCTGGTGTGTGCGTCGCTGCTGGACGATCGGTCACTGTGGCCGTCCGTGCACTTGCCCCTCCCGCAGCAGGCGCCCAAGGCAAAGTGTACGTGGGTGTTGGTGTGGACTGTGCCGTGTGCATGAGTGCGAGTGTCGGTGCAGGTGCTGATGTGGCGGTGGATGTCGTTGACGGCGTCGTCAATGTGGGCGTCAATGTGAGCGCCGGTGTGGCTGTCAATGCGGCCGTTGGCGTCGCGCTCAATGACGGGCCGCTGGATGTGGCGGTCCACATCGCGGCGGACGTTGAGTTCGCGCGCGTTCCGCCAGCAATGACCATCGCGGGGGTGCGTGTGAAGCTGGTCAGGGCGCTGCACGTTGCGCTGCGAGGCCGGGCATGTATGTGTCCGAACGGGGGGGTGTTGGTCGGGGTCAGAGTGGCCGCAGAGATCGACCCCCGGGCGACCTTTTCGCTGGAAGATCTTGTACATGAGGACGTGCGTGCGCGGGTCGCGGTGCGCGTAGGAGCCGCGCAGAGAGTTGCACTCGCCACTGTTGCTGCTGCGGACGACACGATCAGCGCAGCGTCGCCAGTGCCAGAGGGAGTGCAGGTCCGCGTGGATCTCGACTGCGCTGGCGCCAATGTGCGTGTGCCTGTCGATGCGTGCGTCAGCGAGGAGGTCCGTCCCAACGTGACGGTGTGCGGAGACTGCGAGGCGAGGGCCGGCGGGTCCGACTCCGTGCTGGCGCCGTGGGTCTGCGGTGCGGTACGAGTGCAGGGGGGCGTGCGGCTTTGTGCCAGTCCATGGGGGCCTGTGGCCGCATTCTGGGCCGTGCCTACGGGCGGGGGGCGGATGGGGGAGGAGGCGGTGACTGTCCGTGAGGCACGTTCTGTCGGACTGTCGGTCGGGCCTGCGGTGGGGATTGGTGCGAGAGTGGACGTCCATGTGCGGCTGGTCCCCAGCACAGGGGTGGGGGCGAGCGGTGCGGGACTGGGCGTGTGAGTGCGGGTCAGCGCGTGCGCGCGGTCCGGGAGCCGCGTGTGCGTGGCGGCGGGGGGCAGCGTGTGGATACGGGTCAGCGTGCGGCAGCGCTGCGTGGCAACGGTCGGTGGGGGCGACGATGTGGGGGTGGAGGTCGGTGCTGCGGGCCTCGAGCACGAGGGGGGGACAGTGTGGGATAGGGTGTGGTCCGCGGCGAGGATCCTTGTGTCTGTGGAGGATGGGGCTGTGCGAGTCCGACTCACGGTCCAGATTTGTGTCGCCGAGGGAGTCGTTGGTCGGGCGGGGGTACCGGGCGCCATTGCCCACAGTGCCGCGTCCGGGACCAGGGTGTTGGTCGCAGACAGGGGTGGCCTTCGTGTGACGGTCGTACTGAGGGTCGGGGCCCCGGCGGTGGCAGACGAGGCCGTCCCGAATGGGGTTGGCGTGGGCGTTGGTGTCGGCGTTTGTGGCAGCGTCCCGGTCGGAGCTGGTGTCGCCGGAGGTGTGGCGTGCGACCTCCCGGGCGATGCGAGACCTTTTGTACGTGTTGCTGTGGTACGTGTCATGGGACCGGGTGTGGCACTGGGTGTGGCAATGGGTGGCCGCGTCGGGGTGCACGTCGTGGGAGAGAACTTGAGCGGAGTGCGGGAAGAGGGGGTATGAGTGGCGTGGGCACCGGCCGGAGGAGTGCCTGTGCCTGTGCCTGTGCCTGTGAAGGTGATGTGCAGGAGTGGCGTCACGGAAGAGCCTTTGCCATGCGATGGTACCCGGGGGAGGTCTGATGCAGCGGTTTGGGTTGGGCTGCAGCTTCCAGTGCCACAAGCACCAGAAAGCGCTGCGGGGGTTTGCAGGGCTGTTGCTGAGCAGGTCTGCGTGGGTGTTGCTGCGCGCGCGGCCGCAGATGCCGACGCGCGTTGTGGCGGAGCAGTGGGAGCCGGTGTCACAGGCGGAGAGGGGGTCGACGCCGTGGATTGCAAGGGCGCCTGAGTCGCGCTGCTGGTTCGGGTGGCGGCAGCCGCCGTCGCGTTTGCGCGTGTTGCGGACCGCGTTGGTTGGCGCGACCGTGTGGAGGTCGCTGTTGATGCGGGCGGGCAGCCGGGCGACCAGACGCGTGTTGGTGTCGGGGTCGCTGTGCAGGTCGGGGCACGGCACAGGCCCGGGGTCGTTGCGCAGGCTGTCGTCAGTGTGGTCGTCCGGGAACAGGACGCAGTTGGCTTCCGTGTCGGGACCGCAGGGGGCGGTGGTGCGGGGATCGTGAGCGTCGTGCTGGCGGTGCGACTGGTTGGGGCTCCGGGTGTGCGGGCGACCGGGAACGTCATTGCTCTCGCTTGCGTTGATGACGCTGTGCGTGACTGTGACGCGGGGGTGCGTGTGAAGCTGGTCCGGGCGCTGCACGTTGCGCTGCGAGGCCGGGCACGTATGTGTCCGAACGGGGCGGTGGTGGTCGCGGTCAGAGTGGCCGCAGAGATCGACCCCAGGGCGACCTTTTCGGTGGAAGATCTTGTACATGAGGACGTGCGTGCGCGGGTCGCGGTGCGCGTAGGAGCCGCACAGAGAGTTGCACTCGCCACTGTTGCTGCTGCGGACGACACGGTCAGCGCAGCGTCGCCAGTGCCAGAGGGAGTGCAGGTCCGCGTGGATCTCGACTGCGCTGGCGCCAATGTGCGTGTGCCTGTCGATGCGTGCGTCAGCGAGGAGGTCCGTCCCAACGTGACGGTGTGCGGAGACTGCGTGTGGGTGACTGTGAATATCACTGTCCCCGCTTGTCTTGATGGCGCTGTACATGACTGTGATGGAGTTGGTGTGGGGGGGATTGTGCAGGGAACAGAGCGGCGTGAGCTTGATGCACAGGTACGGGTGACTATCATGCTCTGAATACTTGTCGGTGTGACTGTGACGAGAGGTATCAGTCTTGATGTCATTGTTGGCGGGAGTGTTGGTGTTGGAAACAATGTGGCATTTGCAGTTGCCGACAGCAAGGTGCTTTCTGTGGGTGCTGCAGCAGGTGTTGCTACTGCTGCCGGTGTTGCTGTCAGTGACAGTGCTGGGAAAGGGGCATGCAGCTGTGTAGCCGAGCGCGTCACTGCTTGAGCCCGCGATGGCGAAGCCGTATGGCTCGTGGTCAAGGCCTCTGTTGAGGCAGACATTGAAAGTAGTGTGGCACTTCGTGTGGGGCTTGGCCTGGGGCTTGGTGAAGGGCTCGGTGCGCGGAAATGATTTCCGTTGGCTGCGAGCGGGGCTGTGCGAGTCCGACTCACGGTCCAGATTTGTGTCGCCGAGGGAGTCGTTGGTCGGGCGGGGGTAACGGTCGCCATTGCCCACAGTGCCGCGTCCGGGACCAGGGTGTTGGTCGCAGACGGGGGTGGCCGTCGTGGGACGGTCGTACTGAAGGTCGGGGCCCCGGCGGTGGCAGACGAGGCCGTCCCGAATGGGGTTGGCGTGGGCGTTGGTGTCGGCGTTTGTGGCAGCGTCCCGGTCGGAGCTGGTGTCGCCGGAGGTGTGGCGTGCGACCTCCCGGGCGATGCGAGACCTTTTGTACGTGTTGCTGTGGTACGTGTCATGGGACCGGGTGTGGCACTGGCTGTGGCACTGGGTGTGGCAATGGGTGGCCGCGTCGGGATTGGAGGCGAGCTCACCGTGGCACCTTGCGACGCGGGCGTTGCCGACGCACTGGTCACTGCCAGCGTTGGAGTGGGGGTTGAAATGCGCGTCGGTGTTGCTGCGGGCGTTGTGGGTGTGGGACTGAGGGGGTACGTCGGCGACGTCGTTCGTGGCGCAGGCGCTGTAAACGAGACGGTCCATGTCCGTTGTGGCGTCGTTGTGGGAGTCAGGGTAGAAGCTGCAGTGGGTGGCCACGTTGGTGTCAAGTTCGAGTCCACCGTCGGTGCCGGGGAAGACGTCACGATCTCGCTCGGTGACGTCCTGCGGCTCCGTGTAACCGTTGCGGTGGGAGTTGCCATGGCAGTCGCAGTAATGACATGTGTCGGTGTAGGTATTGGGCTCACTCTTGATGTCACTGCGGGACTGGCAGTGAACGTAGTTCCTCGGCTGCACGACATTGTGGACGGTGGTGTGACCGTCATTGTGGCCGTCGGTGTCCGCACCCGTGCGGCCGTCGATGTAGACGACCGGGGAGGCGTGGCGGTGGGGCTGAGTGCGGCGGCCGCAGACGCACGGGAGCTCGGCGTGCAGGGAATGCTTGGGGTGGCGGTTGGGGTGCCAGTGGATGTAGCGGTGATCAACGATGTCAGCGTTGGTGTCGGGATTGGCGTCAATGCTGGTGTCGATGTTGGTGTTGGAGACCAAATGAGTGTGTGACTCTGTGCCAAAGTGCCACTTGGCGTGCGTGTCAGTGTAGAAGTCGGCTCAGGACCCGACGTCGGGGTCGCTGTCGGTGTTGATGTCAGCGTACGGCTGCGAGGAGGGGTCAGTGTCACCGTGCACGTGGCTGTAGGGGATGCGGGAGGTGTGGCTGCCGCGCTGAGTGTACCTGTTGCAGAGGGGCTGGTCGTTGGCGCCGCGGTCGTGCTTGGCCTGGGGCTTGAAGTGGCCGTGCGTGTGGGTGTGCCACACGACAACGTCGGAGTTGGTGTTGGCGTCGGTGCACGCGTTGAAGTGGGTGTCTGAGTGGAGGTGGGGACGCGGCTCGAGGACAAGGTGGTGCTCCGCGTTGGAGGGGGTGTCGGCGTCCAGGTGGGCGAGGACGTCGGCGTCGATGTGGGGGTTGGGGTAAGGGTGAGACAACAAGAGTGCGTGGGAGTCACAGTAGTTGATGCCCATTCCGTGCCGCTGCTGGTCAGCGTGCACCTGGGCGACGGCGTAAGCGTCGCCTGAGGCGTTCGGGTGGGCGTCAGGGTGGGACTGCGCGTCAGCGTCGCACTATTTGATGCCGACGTTCCGAGGCTCGTGGTGGGCGTTCGGGTTTCTCTTGCGGTTCGGCTTGGCGTTGGTGTCGGGGTCGGCGTGCCGGTTGCATGTGATGCCGTGGGTGTCAGCGTTGGTGGGGGTGTCGCTGTATGCGTCGGTGTGGCAGTGAGCGTAGGGGTGGCTGCAGAGGTACACGAAGGCGTGGCAGAAGCGGGTTGTGACATGGAGCAGCTGAGGCTGTTGGTCGGTGCAGCGGTCGTCGTTGCGGTGGGTGTTGCAGGCGGCGTTGGTGCCGCCGTCGCGCTGGCAGTGCGGGTCAGGCTCACGCTTGTGGCAGGGGAGAGCGTAGACGTGGTCGTGGCTGTCCTGGGCGGAGTCCAGGTGGGGGACGCGGAGGCCGTGCGGGTCTCTCGGGGGGTGGGGGTGGCACTCGGTGGTGGCGTCCGGGTTGGGCTTGCGGTGGGCGTGTGCGTGTGGCTTGGCGTGGGCGACAGGGCCCCGGTCACCGAAGGAGAGGGCGTGGCTGTGAGGGTGCCGGCGGCGGTGGGGGAGGACGAGCCGGTCCGCGGCGGGGTCGCGGTGGGGCTGCCGGTGCCGGTGGAGACCGCTGTGCGGGTGGCCGTGGACGTGGGGCTCTGCGTGGGCGACGGGGAGGCCGTGCAGGTGCGGGTGGGGCCCGGCGAGGGAGAGGGGGACGCGGTGGGCCTTGCACTCGGCGTGAGGGTGGGGGTCGGGGTGCGCGTGGCAGTGGGTGTCCGGGTCGCGGCGGCGGAGGGGCTCGCCGAGGGAGAGGCGGTGCCGCTCGCCGTGCGGCTGGGGGTCCGCGCGGCGGTGGCGGTGGGGGTGGGGGACGCGGACGGGGTCGCGGCGGCGGAGCGCGTCGCGGTGGCGGTGGGGGTGGGGGACGCGGACGGGGTCGCGGCGGCGGAGCGCGTCGGTGTAGCGGTGGGAGTGGGGGACGCGGACGGTGTCGCGGCGGCGGAGCGCGTCGCGGTGGCGGTGGGGGTGGGGGACGCGGACGGGGTCGCGGCGGCGGAGCGCGTCGCGGTGGCGGTGGGGGTGGGGGACGCGGACGGGGTCGCGGCGGCGGAGCGCGTCGGTGTAGCGGTGGGAGTGGGGGACGCGGACGGGGTCGCGGCGGCGGAGCGCGTCGGGGTGGCGGTGGGGGTGGGGGACGTGGACGGGGTCGCGGCGGCGGAGCGCGTCGCGGTGGCGGTGGGGGTGGGGGACGCGGACGGTGTCGCGGCGGCGGAGGGCGTCGCGGTGGCGGTGGGGGTGGGGGACGCGGACGGGGTCGCGGCGGCGGAGCGCGTCGGGGTGGCGGTGGGGGTGGGGGACGTGGACGGGGTCGCGGCGGCGGAGCGCGTCGCGGTGGCGGTGGGGGTGGGGGACGTGGACGGTGTCGCGGCGGCGGAGCGCGTCGCGGTAGCGGTGGGGGTGGGGGACGTGGACGGGGTCGCGGCGGCGGAGCGCGTCGCGGTGGCGGTGGGGGTGGGGGACGTGGACGGTGTCGCGGCGGCGGAGCGCGTCGCGGTAGCGGTGGGGGTGGGGGACGCGGACGGTGTCGCGGCGGCGGAGCGCGTCGGAGTAGCGGTGGGGGTGGGGGACGCGGACGGTGTCGCGGCGGCGGAGCGCGTCGCGGTGGCGGTGGGAGTGGGGGACGCGGACGGTGTCGCGGCGGCGGATCGCGTCGCGGTGGCGGTGGGGGTGGGGGACGCGGACGGGGTCGCGGCGGCGGAGGGCGTCGCGGTGGCGGTGGGGGTGGGGGACGTGGACGGGGTCGCGGCGGCGGAGCGCGTCGCGGTGGCGGAGGGGGTGGGGGACGTGGACGGGGTCGCGGCGGCGGAGGGCGTCGGGGTAGCGGTGGGGGTGGGGGACGCGGACGGTGTCGCGGCGGCGGAGCGCGTCGCGGTAGCGGTGGGGGTGGGGGACGTGGACGGGGTCGCGGCGGCGGATCGCGTCGGGGTGGCGGTGGGGGTGGGGGTGGCGCTCGGCGTCGGGGTGCACGTGTTGTCGCCGATGACCAGCAGCCGCGCGGCCTGTGCGGCCGAGGCCTCGCGGCTTTTGATGGTGCGTTTGTTGGGGTGCGCACCGGCGGGGCCCTCGATGATGAACAGCACGGCATTGCCCTGAGGAGAGGGTCAGACGGCGGGGGGGAGCACAGCCAAATCACGACCACGAATCGGACCAGCCCCCGACACTACATCTGAATTCGGGTGGTGGGGAGGGGGGCAGGGAAGGGGGAGGTACCCCCCTCCAGGGCGCCCAGCTCATGCCCAGTCACTGTCCCCCTGGCGGCACGCGCCAGCCTGAAGGGCATCTGTAACCGACAGTAACCGCCCCCAACCGCTTCGACAACCTCCTCCAACCGCCTGCCTGACCGCCGCTGAGGGCCCCTTCCCCTCGGATGCATCCCTGGGGCTGAGAGCGTGGGGCCTGCCCGAGGGCAAAGGGTGGGGCTGGGGTGGGTGGGTGTGTGCCCACTCACGACGTCGACGGTTCCCGGGGCGCTCTCTGTCGCCCCTCATACGCAGCCCCGCCGGGACGGGCCTCACGACCTACGCTGTCCCGCGGCGGTTGTCCCGCGGGTTTGCGGTGCTTTGATGGTCGCACGGAGCATCCGAAGGGAAGGGGCCCTCAGCGGCGGTTAGGCAGGCAGTTGAAGGAGGTTGTCGAAGCGGTTGGGGGCGGTTACTGTCGGTTACAGATGCCCTTCAGGCTGGCGCGTGCCGCCAGGGGGACAGTGACTGGGCATGAGCTGGGCGCCCTGGAGGGGGGTACCTCCCCCTTCCCTGCCCCCCTCCCCACCACCCGAATTCAGAGGTAGTGTCGGGGGTGCACGAGGGGAACCGGGGTGGTCTCCAGGGGGCCTCTCTACGTGAGGCACGCCGCCGGCCGCCGCACACCGACGGGGGCGTCCACGGCCGTGGCACGCCATTTTCGGCGGTGCCCCGGATGCGGCCACCCCGAGGCCGTGGCCAGGCAGTCCCGCAGGGGCCGTGCCAGGGACGACCGACAGCACAGCGGGACCCCGCCCCAACTGCCTCAACCCCTGGGCCCCCCTGAGACGACCCAGGCCCGTCCCCACACGCCCGCTAACACCCCACGGACTGGCCCGGGGAGGCGGGGCACGTGCTGCCACATGTAAAGAGCGCGCGGCCCTCTGCAGCCCCTTGGCCATGGTCCGCACGGGACCAGCGCATTGGAACCGCCCGGCGTTTCGGCCGGCCGAGACCGCCGCCGAGCCGAAGCGCCGGCCACTCCTCCGTAGATATGTCCCCTGCGGCACACGGCACCGAATCGGGGGTTGTGGGGCCCGGTGATGGAAGTGGAGTGTGGGGCATTGGAGGTCGCGCCCTCAGTGGGGCCATGCTGCAGCCCTCCCACAACACGGGGCTCTACGCCCATCCCTCGCCCCCCCACCTCCCCGGATTGCTAGACAAAGGACGCGCGACACAAAACAAGAGATGCAAACACAGGGACCAGGGCTTTTCTTAACCACGTGTGGGGGCACAAAATCGTGTGACGGGCCAACCTGATGTCCACAGTGATCGTGTGCCTGCGGCCGTGTGGCCGCCCCCCCCCCCAAAAAGAAGTCGAAATGGGAACAAAGAAATGCAGCGACTGGAGCCTCGATGCTCCAGACACAAGACCGTGGACCGCCATGTCATCCGCGTTGAGGCACCGGGAAATCCCTTTTGCGGTGCATGGGCCCGACGGTAAGGCCCTCAGGGGGGGGCAGGCACGGGGGGCTGGGACTAGGCAGAGGTCGAGAAGAAAATTGCTCCAGGGCTTGGGGGGGGGGGGGGCACAGAAGCCCATTTGCTGCCCCCCCACCCCTCCTTGTCCGCGTGCCAGGAGGGGGGGTCGGCGCGGGGGGTGCCTTGCCTGCCGTGCCGGGGGCGGTGGGGGGGGGGGGGGGGTTGACTCCAACATCCACGGCTCAAAATGATCCCCACGTCGCGCTGGTCATTTTGACTGCACAGATGTGGGGGGGGGGGGGGGTTTGGTGGAGAAAAATTTTTTGAGCCAAAATTTTATTGCCTTCGGCAAGTCCACCTCGCAGAGAATCTACCTTGAGCATTGAAGCCCAAATGGGGTGCAGAACACATAAATACTGCCAAAAACATGCTTTACATAGGCTGGATGGCCATTCTGAGTGGCCAGCATATGAAAAAAACAAGTTTTGAAAACTTCGATTTTTGAGCTGCCCACGGTAAAAAAAACTGCATTAGCAGGTTGTAAGTGTACCAATCTCTGGGGAGCCCCCCCCCCCCCCCCCGCATCCAATACCCAAATAATGTGAAAAACACACAAAAACTGCCTAAAACATGCTTTACATACCTTGGATGGTCATTTTCTGTGGTCACCATTTAAAAAAATAAGTCTCGAAAACTTTGATTTTTGAGCCGCCCAAGGTGAAAAACTGCATAAGCCCCCCTGTGGAACGTGTGCGGCGATGTCTGTGTGATGCGGCCCCATGGCCCGCGCATGCGCATGCAAAGAGGGTACCTGTGCCCATCCGGAGCGATTCACGAGCTCTTGTACGAGGGACGTGACCTGAACAGGGGCACGTCGATGGGGCGGGCGAGGCCTACGCTGGGGCGGAGAACGGGGGGAGGGGGGGAGCTCGGCCGGACACGCAAACAAGACTCGCCCCCGTGGGCCCCTGAACCACCCAGCCCCCGGGGCAGGGGGATGTATTGGAACGGGGGTGAGGTACGCCCCTCCAGGGCGCCCAGCCTGTGCCCAGCCACTGTCCCCTGACGCCAAGTCAACTTCGATGGCATTTGTAACCGACAGTAACCGCCCCCAACCGCTTCGGCAACCTCCTCTAACCGCCTGCCTAACCGCCTCTGGGACCGCCTCCCAGGTCCCTCCTCTTCTAATGCATCCCTGCCCCTCCCCCCTGCCTGTGCCTGGGCACATGAATGCACGTGCACATGCACCTGCAACCGCTTCTGTCCGCCCCAAAACGACCCTCCAACCGGTTTGTACCTGCCAGAGATTGCCTCATAACCGCGTTTTCAGCCGGTGACCGGTTTTTCCACCGCTCTTGAAACGCGTCGCCCCCTCAAGAGGTGCTCTGGGGTCATGGGTTCGCTTGAGGGGGAGGGAGGCTGAAGGGGGGATTTCCCGAGCGGTTGCAGAGCAGGTTAGGCCCAGTTCCGGCGGTCACAATACGGCTGGCAGAGGCAGTTGTGGGTGGAATCGGCTGTTATCCCTAAAGGGGGACCCCCACCCCCCCCAGGATGCATTGGAAGGAGGGGGGGGGGGGGGGTAACCCGCCCTGTGTGACATTCCGTCGGGTTGCTGTTTCTGTACGGGGCCCTGGACAGTCACCCGTTCGTCCCTTCGCATGTTGCGTCGGGTCGCTGCGTTCTGTCGGCCGCTGCGGCCGGTGCTCCTGCTGCTACCCCGTACGGAGACGGGTGGTGTGCAAGTCACAGAGAGCAAGCACACGTCAACACAAGAAAATCCTCGTCAGTGGTACCATAGACGCCTTTCGCCCCGCCCGCCCCCCTCCAAGGTGCCCAGCCTATGCCCAGCCACCGTCTCCCTGACGGTAGGCGCCAGCCTCAATGGCATTTGTAACCAACAGTAACCGCCCCCAACCGCTTTGGTAACCTCCTCCAACCGCCTGTCTAACCGCTTCTGGGGCCGCCTCTCAGGCCCTCTTCCATCCAATGCATCCTTGCCCCCCCACCACCCCCCACTTCAAGCAAATGCCTGGACTGGAATTGTGGTTCCCAACCGGCATTTTGAATCTCTCATCCCTCACCTGCACCTGCACCTGCACATGTGCCTGCGCATGCAAAGGCGCAAAGCACCTACACATTCACGTGCCACGGCATGCACATTCACGTGCACAGGCGCATGCGCGTCCACATGCACACCCACCCCGCACATGGAATTGTGTAGCAGCCCCCCCCCCCCCCGCCCGGAGCAGGAGGGGGTGGGGGAGGAGGGGGTCTGGGACCCAAAGGTTTGTGTACCAGATATGGCCAGACGAAATTTTCCCTTGTAAATTTCGTTTTTTCCCACGATGGTCACTTTGGTTTGGGGGGGGGGGGGGGGTCCTCCTGGGGTTGTAAGCCGAACTACATCCTTCCCCCCGCTATGGGATACGGATGCGTGTGCACGACCGGTACCGTCAGGCACAAAGCAGAAGTGCAAAGCAAAAGTCAAAGAGAAAAGCTCTTCAGTGACATGTCATGGGCGCCTTTCGCTGCAGTAGGAAAGCAGGTGCAGAGTATGCAATACGAGTCCACTGCATCTAAGTCCTATGAACTAAATCCTGGCAGAATGACGTATCATCGGGCACAGAGGAACCCCCCCCCCCCGTATGGTGGCGTGTGAGCTGTCATGTGTGGTGTTGGTTGGCGCGACGCCAGCACAACAGGCAGAACATGCAGTTCACAGGAGGGAAAGAAAAGCTTGTCAAGCGCCGAAAAGCGGCCCTGGGCGCCTTTCGCAAAAAGGTCTGTGAGATGCAATGTGAACGAACCTTTTTTTGCGTGAGAGTGGGGGCAACATCATCCGTGTCATACATGCAATCCTGGGACACGCCGCCGAGGGATAGCGAACCAAAGCCATCGCCGGAACCGCCGGCAATGAACGGACAAGACCGGCGGCCGCTGTGCCGTGTCGCCCACAGAGATCTGCACCCCCTCCCCATCCCCTCCCACCAGAAGGTCCACAGCGCCGCAAACCAGACCCCGCACCACGCACCACCTCGGACCCCTCCCCATGTGGTGACGTGCGGACCGTCACGTGCGGTGGTGTTGTTCGAGACACTGTCCGCTCCACAAGCGGCACATGCAGGCCACGCGGCAGAAGGAAGAGCATGTCAAGGGCCGACACCGGCCCCGGCGCCTTTCGCAGACTGGTCTGGGGGAAAGAGCACAGAACTGCGGTCCCGTGGGAGAGGGTACACCACGGGCCAGAGAACGGCATTGGGGAGTGCCAACAAAACGATGCCGCCGCCAGGGCCGGACGCACTGGCAACGAACAACACGGCAGCCCGAGACCGCTGACAAGGGACGCCGTACGCGGCGTACCGCCACCGCCCCCCGCCCCCCGCCCCCCGCCCCCTTACACGGACAGCGATACTGGGAGTTAGGGGGCACCTGCAGGTAGTAGTAGAACCCCAGCCGAAACAGCGGGACGTGCGGAAGCGAAATGGACGTCTGCGTCCGGGGACGGCTCGAGATATCAAACGGCAGCGACGTGTTGATGGGGTCCGCGTCGTCGGCGGCCTTCGAGAAGGGGCAGCAGGGGCCGGGGGTAGAACAGGGGGCGGGGGATGTTAGGCCGGTGGGAAAGGGAGTTGAGGGGGCGGGGGGTGGGGCAGAGAGGTACTCGCACCGCTCACTTCTGGGAGGGTCGTGCTGTGGGGCACCGACCGGAGCACTTGCGGTGCAGCGGTGATAATGGACGGCACCAGCACCTCCGCTGAACTGCCGGACCGTCAGCATCTTCACCCGATCATCAACCCCAAATCAAAACCACCCCCGACGGGGGGGGGGGGGTTTCAAGTCATGTTGACCCCGCCCCGGTGGGATTTCCCCATCCAATCGCATGCACATTTGTGCATGTGGTTGCTTTTGGGTTGAACAGGGCACATTTCGTGCCGCAACCAGAGTTTTCCTTAGAAGGGGGGGGGGGGGGGGCAGAAGACCCTGAGTTGTTAGAGGCGCCAAAGGCGCCGAACGAATTTTTTGGCCTAAACTGACTTGCGCCCAAGGTGCCAGAAAATTTTTTGATTGGCCGAAGGCCCGGAGGAAAAATTTGCCCACTTAGGGGGGGGGGGTCTGAGAAGGGGCGGGGGAGGGGGTGTCAGACCCCCCCCCCACCCCACCCCACCCCCGTATGGAGTCTTGTGGGTGACACGCGGTGACAGGCAAGTGCGCAAGCTCAGCAAAACAAAATCCTCATCAGTGGTACCAGGGGCGCCTTTTGGTCTGGAAACAGATGTGCAACAGGGGGATGATGATGTCCTTATCCAGGTACTAGACAGCAGGTGCTTTGCAAGGACAGCGACCTACAAAGAACACAGTGTCAGTTGACACCGTGCTCACTGTTAAAAAAAAAAAGACAGCAACTGTTAGAGGCATTCCCAGGTGCCTGCAAGGATACAACCCTGTGGCACAGCAGCGGTATGCACAGCCACCAAGCAAATATCACGTCTACCAATTGAACCATCGGTGCACACACTATATTTTCGTTCCCTCTATATACTGACCCCCCCCCCCCCGCCCCCAGTCATGTGGCGCGTCGAGATAGTCATAAAGCAAGTAGCCGGAGTGTAGCAAAATCATGATGCCAGGGCGCACAGTGCTCATGGCAAGGTCCTGCATGTGGCACATGCCATGAAGCATACACCGACCCATCCCATACAGCCTCTTTTTTCAGCCACCGGCACAAAAGAGATCCGGTGTCAGATGGCGTCGTGGGCAGGTGACGTGCTTGTACTACAGCCCACTGAATGGAGGCATCAACACACCATGCAGTTCTGCTGCAGCACTTATGTATTGCAACTTTAATGGCTCGTAGGATTATAGACACTGGGTGATTGCAAAGTACTGCAACCTGCATCCACGTAGACACACTAAGCATGAAACAGGCCCATGAAAAATGGAATGGTAGCGCATTGATCAGGGATCCTGTAAAGATGTTAGCCAGGCTGGTGGTTGGCATGGCCCTTGGGCTGTGTAAACTGGGACCCCATTTGAATTGCCAATCATCCTTGAGGGCAGACGGTGTGGAGTAGCAAAGGACTCCTGAGTGTACGTGGATGGATGCTGAGTTGTTAAGCGAAACTCTGGCCGGAACGTGAACCTACGGGACACGCGGTCGTAATTCTTCTTTGTTTCCAAAGCCCTGGTTTCAGACCGCGTGGTTTTGCCGTTGCCGTTGGGGACCATCCAGTGGACCCCTCGCATCTTGACAGCACCGCTGGGCATTGGCCGGGCATCCCAAGCGGCTTGGGTTGCGGGAATGCCCTGTGGAACAGCGCGGTGTGGATCCCCTTGTGACCTCTTGCCGGCCCCAAAATGGCCCACTCCCTCGGCTTTCGGGGACTTATGGAGGGCCATCCGGGCATCCCATGTGGTTTGGGACAGGGCTGTCCGATGCTCTCTGCTTCATGGTCATGGGACCTTCTCCACTTCAAAGGTCGGCGGCGGTTGGCGGTTGGCGGTTGGCGGTTGGCAGTTGGCAGTTGGCGGTTGGCGGTTGGCGGTTGGCGGTCCCTGGGGGCTGTCCTTAACGGCTGTCCTTTGCCAAAACAAAATCTGGTTTCTTAAGGACAGGCATGGTTTGGGATCGCTGCCGGAAAGCAAACTGGACCTGGCAACCGACGCCCCCCCCCCCGCCCGCGTGCTGCAGAATGCAGACGATGCCGCAGACCCTGGGCCCTCTGATGCCGGGCTGCGGGATAACAGCGAAACTTGCCACAGGCCCCTTCTGCTGTGGCCACAGAAGCACCCGGTGCAGGTGCACGGAGGGCTCATTATCATGTCTCACCCTCAATCCCGACACAACGTCAGCCACGTTGGGTACACCGTAGCCCCCCCCCTCCGCCGGCGGAGCCCCCGGTCCACCGGACTGGGCCCGTGCCCTTGCCGCGGCACGCTTCTCGGCGCCGGGGCATCCCCGGACCAATCCCCGCACCCATCAGTGCACGGCAGCGCATGCCACAAGTGCCCTGAGCCGTTCCAGGCTGCACCCCCCCCCCCCCCCCCCGTGTGACATTCCGTCTGGTTGTTGTTTCTTTGCGGGGCCCTGGACGGTCACCCGCTCTTCCCTTCGCATGTTGCGTCGGGTCTCTGCGTTCTGTCGGCCGCTGTAGCCTGTGCTCCCGCTGGTGTCGTTTCCGCGTTCGCGGAGCCCAGTGGTTGGTGTGCCGGGGCTGTGCTAGATGTGGCGGGATGTGCCGTGCGTCCGCCCCCCCCACTGTGGGATGCAGATGTGGAACGCTGACCCTTACCACACAGCCCAAGGCTGCAAAGCGACAAAATCAGAAGACAAAGCTCTTCCGTAACATTGCTGTCGGGGCCTTTCGCTGTCACAGACAAGGTACCCCGTGTGACCGTTCGTGGGGAAGCCCATTCAAACGACACATCAAAATGGGCACTACAGAACGTCGGACACCGAACGGGGTATCATCCTTCCTGCCGGACCCCCTCCCCCGGTGCACCCCCCCCAAGTGGTGCAGAGCGCAGAAGGAGGCAAAGGAGAGAACAAAAGGGAAAGAATCATTGTGGTTGTTGGAAGCCCCTGTCAGGAAAATGATCCGGCAGATGCACACCCCAGCCCGCACAAGTCAGTGATGGAGTCGGCAAACCCCCGCATGGACTAGGAGTGTGCACCTGGATGCCCCTGGTCAACGGGCAACAGCCCGTCTCCGGGACGGCCGACCCCCCAGAGTAGTCAAACAGGACAAGTCATCCAGGGGCTCCGTTGACACGACCAAAACACGTTCGGACCCACAGAGGGTCAGAATGTGCAGTGGCGAGAGGCCAACAGGCGCCGCCAAAGGCGACCAAACTGGCCTCGTGCCAACCCCCCCCCCCCGAGTCCCCCAGCCCTGGACCACCACATTTAGCCCCCCCCCCCCCCCCCCCCCCCCCCCTTCCAGAGGCTGGAAGTTCGACCTCCGAGAGTGCGCAGGGGACCAAATGGCGAAGGGGCTGGGAGGGCGATGGGGGGCATCGAGGGCAGTGGCATCGCACATCTGGATCGCTCTGGCCACGCGCCGCAGCGGGGGGGGGGGGGGGGCAGTGAGGGTGCACCTGCGCACTGATGGTCAGCTCCGTGCGGACACAGTCCGTCTCTGCGGCGCGCACCTGAGGGATAGGGGGACCGCATGTGAGGGACGACGAGGGGGGGCATGGGGGGATCCCTCTCTGCGGACAGAGACTCGAGACCAGGACCCACTCCGGCGGATATGCAGCGATGCACTGGTCAAAGGCCACACCAGGCGTACCGTTGCCGAGGGGGGGGGGGGGAGAATGGCAGCCTGGGCCCCTCCGCCTGACCCCCCCATCCCCCACATCAGAAAATTGTTCCTCAGAAAACAAAAAGACATTTGTCAAAGGGGCCCAAAATTGGAGGTCAATTTTAGGTACAAAAAACTTTTTTTTGGCCTCTGACCCCCCCCCCCCCCGGTGTAGGTCACGGTCGCCACTCAGCCGTGGCCTGGGCCACACGCCCACCCAGCGATGTGCCCTGACGAAAGGAACCAATCCGCCCCTGCAGAACACGGTACCGACTCGACAGTGTAGATCCCCAATCCTCTGAAACCGCCTTGACACAACTGTGCGGCTTTGTGAAGCCCCCCCTCTCCGGTCCTATGGGCAATCGCCACAGATCACATACACACACACACACACACACACACTTTGTAACAAGCAAAACAGAAATGCAAAAGAGTAAAACTCCCACTCCAGAACAGATGCTCCACTGCCGGCGGCTGACGACATCCCCTGTGCTCTGGAGCATCTGTTCTGGAGTGGGAGTTTTGCTCTTTTGCACTTCTGTTTTGGTCGTCAAAGTGTGTGTGTGTGTGTGTGTGTGTGCGTGTGCTCTCCTTCCTCCTGCACCTACAGAAAAGCGCCGAGCCGCCGATGGTCATGCCTTTTCTTTGACTGTCAGGTTGGCCTGACGAGAATCTTTGCACTCGGCGCCTTTGTAGTGCCTATTTGTCACGTTCATTGTGTGTGTGTGTGTGTGTGTGTGTGTGTGTGAGTGAGAGAGTGTGTGTGTGAGTGTGTGTCTATGTGTGTGCCGGCTGTATGCATGTGTTTGTCAGGGCTCAGCTTTGCCCCGTTCTGTTTGTGTACTTCCGGCTGCTGACTAGATCCCCTTTGCTGTGGACACAAACAGACCGGGGCAAACCTCAGCACTGACAAACACATGCATACAGCCGGCACACCCACCAACCCACACACACACACACTCCGTGCGGGTAACCAGGGGGCCAAATACCACTGGCCGCACAACGTCAGTGAGGACGAGACGCGCAAGCAGGCAGGGCACTGGTCACCAGAACAATATCACCATGAACACAAAAAGGTAGGCAAGGTCCTTTCTGAAATGGAAGTATGAGTCTGCAGAGTAACATGTTTCACTGTGGATAGATCACTTCTGTACTTGTCTAACTCACTGGCTCCGTCTGCCTAAAGAATGTAAGATCGTGTTGAAGCACGCAGCGCTACTTACATGTCTAGGTCATGGGGGATCTGTTTCTGGACACAGGTGTAACCACCTGCTCACACACACACACACACACACACACACACTTCGTGAGGGAAACAATGAGCCCACACACACACACACACACCCATCCACCAGCCCACTCGCCCACATACACACACACACACACACTTTGTGAGGGAAACAATGAGCCAACACACACACACACACACACACCGAACCACCCACCCACCCACACCCACACCCACACCCACACCTGCCCGCGCCCGCGCCCGCGCCCCCTCCCCCACCTCCACCCCCACCCGCACACGTGCGCGCACACACGCACACACACACGCACACGCACACGCACACGCACACGCACACGCACAGACACACGCACAGACACACACCCACACACAAAAACCCAAAACCAAACCCACACGCACACACACCCACACCCACACACACCCACCCAACCACCCCCGCCCACACGCACACACACACGCACCCACACCCACCCACACCCACCCACACCTACCCACACACACCCACATGCACACACACACACACACACACATGCGAAACACAGCACAACAATAGTGGCTGAGTGTGAATCCTCGTCAGTTGGATTTAAACAAAAGACATATTCAACGCCAATCGGCGCCTTTCTGTAGGAAGCAGGCGCCAGCAGATGTCCGTACTCCTGGGGACCTGAGGGCAGAATGAGGCACTGCACTGCCACGAAGGCAGCTCAGCCTCATTCGGTTGGGGTCGTAGGTATAAAAACAGTCACAACCAGGATGCTGGGTCAGGCGGCTTCTGCGGATCTGACCCTGTATGCACTATGCCACGCGCACGTGTGATGTGTGATGTCGTCGCTTCACACCGCTCTCAGTGATGGAGTTCGGGCCCTACTATTTGCTTCCTGCCCCAGCACACACACACACACACACTCTCTCTCTCTCTCTCTCTCTCTCTCTCTCTCTCTCTCACGCACACGCATACCCACCCACACCCACCCACACCCACCCACCCACCCACACACACACACACACCACACACACACACACACACACACACACACGATTGAAGCAAGACGAACAGGCGTGACAAACAGAGCACAGCACTGGTCGCTAACGAATCTCGTCAGGCAGAATGGATCAGTAGAAGGAGGAGTTGAAAAGCATGTCAGCTAGCAGGCACACACACACACACACGATTGACGCGAGACACACTCACACACATACACCCACACACACACTCACACACTCACACACATACACTCACACACACACAAACGCTCTCTCTCTCTCCCCCCACCATCGTCAACGGGTACTTTGTGCGGTGCTGATCCCAACGGAAGCGCAGGCGTCAGGCTGCACTGCATTGCTCTACGGGCGCTGTGCCTTCCTAATGTGCTTCCAGATGCGCCGAGGCGCTGTGCGGCTGCGGTGCGAACCACTGTCGCACTGTCTGCACGAGTGCACGCAAATCTGGGGGCAACCCCCCCCCACCACGTGGTGGCGCAGCGGCAGGAGCGGGGGGGGTGGCAGTGGCACGGGGGAGAGCCGGGGGCACCCTCCGACGCGCAGCACCCGCAGAACCGGAGCCAAGCACCCGGCACATCAGACGCCCGGGGGCCCCACGCGTACCTTGATAGCTGCCCACGACACCGGCTGCCCCCCTCTCACTGGCACGTGACTGAAGCGGAGGCCCACCGTTTGGATGCGGCTCTTGACAGGGTCGCTACTCATCTGCAGGTCGTCCTCTGTGGCCACCACCTGCGCGGACCACATGCAGGGGGCAAGACCAGGCCGGACGGAGCGCATCCCCAGGGCTCCGTTTAAGAGGGTGGAGGGTCCAGCCCCCCCCCTGTGTGACATTGCGTCGGGTTGTTGTTTCTTTACGGGGCCCCGGACAGTCACCCGGTCGTCCCTCGCATGTTGCGTCGGGTCGCTGCGCTCTGTCGGCCGCTGCGGCCGGTGCCCCTGCTGGTGTTGTTTCCGCATTCGCAGAGCCCAGTGGTTGGTGTGTTGGGGCTGTGCTGGATGTGGCGGGATGTGCCGTTTGCGCGTCAGCAGCGCCCAGTAGTTGGGGTATTGGGGTTGTGCTGTTTGTTGTGGGGGTCGTTTGACTGTTTTTGGTGCCCATGCACCTCCGTCCTCAGGCCGTCCACGACCTGCCTCTCTGTGTTTCCTTGTTCTTGAGGCCCAGGTGCCATGCTCCGCATGGTGTCCCGGGTGAATTACGCTGCACGGTGGCCGCGCCGTTGTCCTTGGTTCTTCCCACCCCGGTTTTGTTGGGGGTTCCGTCCCGTGCCTGGCCCACCACTCCTTTCCACAGTGCGCCTCAGGGGCCCCAGCGGTGGCCGACAGGGTGCTCCATCCCCCGGGCGCAGACGAACAGCGGCGCTGTGCCGCAGGGGCCCCAGGGTTGGCTCCCTGGGTGCCTGATCCCCTGCGCTCACTGGTGGCTCCACTGAACGCCTCAGGGCCCACTGGTGGCCCACTGGGTGCTGGGTCCCCCGAGCGTGGACGGACAAAGACAATGCGCTGCAGGGGCCCCGCGGTCGCGCGCACTCACCATTTCATGTACCGGGGGGAGAATTATTTCAGGGGGTTTTTTTTGTGGCCGGCCAAAATTGGGGGGGGGGGGGATTTGGTACTGCTCCTTAGAAATGAAGGAAAAATTTGGTGTAAGGCCCCTTGTTGTTGCATCCTAGTGGACGGTTGTCGTCATTTCCTGGTGCATGCTGGATGGTCATTGTCCAATGCTGATGGGCTGTGGATGCTTGCTGTTGCTTCCTGCTGGGATCCATGCCCCCAACGCACCTTTTCTTTGGTTCTTGCAACCCCCCCCCCCCCCCCCCCAAATCGGGGGAAATTTTCCAACAAATCGGGGCAACAAATCGGGGACCACTTTCAGCAGGTGAAATGCTTCCCAGTCACCAGGATTATGGCTCTGGCCCCCCAAACACACTGTCCCTTTGGTTGTCTCATTGTCGTCTCATCTATGTTGCGCCTTCACACTGCATGCAGCGCGCAGAAAACCCCTCCTGCAGCCCATGCCTGGTGCACACATTTTGACACATTGCATCCTTAAAATTGAAGGAAATATTTGGTACGAGGTAGGAGTACGAAATTTGTCCATATTTGTACTGTGCAAAATAATTATCCCCCCGGTAACTCCTCACGGGCCCTGCTGCCCCACTGGGAGTCCGATCTCCCGGCCGGCCCCCCTGTGGGGTCAATAGGTCTGCTCGACAGCCAATGCTCCTGTGCGAAATGGCGGTGCAGCGGTACACTGGGTCGGACTGGGGGGGGGCATGGGTGGGGTGGGCGGGGCCTGGGCGCCCCTGGGTGGGTGGCTGGTGTTGGTGTGAGGTGTGGACTGGGGGGCCCTTGTCAGCCCTTTCTCCCTCACGGCTGCTCTGCCCCTGGTGCCCCCCCCGAATGGTGACGTGTGAGCTGTCACGTGTGGGTTGTTGTTTGAGACGGTGTCAGCAACAAATCAGCACATGCAGATCACAAGAAGGAGGTGAAAGCTTATCAAGGGCCGAAAACGACCCTAGGCGCCTTTCGCAAAAGGTCTGTGGGAAAGTTGTATTGAAAGTGCGACCAATTGCGGGAGAAAGGAGGCAACATCATCGTCATTGCAGCTACAAGACACGCACACCACAAAGAATGACAGACTGCCAGAGCCACCGCCACCCCCCCCCCCCCGCCCCCCCGGCGGTCAAAGAGAATCTTTGGTCTAAACGGACTGACGCTGAAGGTGCCAGAGAAAAATTTTGAATAACCGAAGGTCCGGAAGAAAATTTGGTCCAATCGTTTCGGTGCGGGCGGGAACCCCCCCCCCCAGCCCAGTGGTGCCGAGACGTTAAAGGGACGCCTGCTCATCCCACGAAAACATGACGAAATGCGCCCAAAGCGAGGCCGCTTGTCGCGGGACATTCGTGGCGAGAAAGTCGTCCGGCGTGAGCACGCCCCCCTGCTCCCTCAGCCGATGTGCAGCGCGAGGGCCGTGATCAAATTGGTGTTGGCCGGGAGGCGTCGGTTCGAATCCCTGTGCAGGGCGTTGCCCCCGGGGGGGCGACTACAACCGGTCCGGATGCGACACCCCCCCCCCAGCTATCTGTCAAAACTCGGGGGGGGGGGGGGTCGGCTGGGGGTAGTTTTGGGGGGGGGTCGGCTGGGGGTGTAGGGGGGGATTTCGGCCGGGGGGGGGGGTTCCAAAGGTGGGGGGGCTTGCGCGCAACCCACTACTACCACATGCATACCTCCTGGGGGGATGTGTGTCTGGGGGTTTGGGGGTACGGAGGTATGTATGCGATAATAGCGCTTTCTCGTCATTGGGGGGCACCGTTGGCGCGATCCCCAACCCACTATCTCTCGAAACCCGGGGGGGGGGGGGGGGCTGGGGGGTGTCGCATACAAGGACCGGGCCCGGCCGCCCCCCCTGGGCGTTGCCCTGCGCTGCGCCGACCTCCTGTGTACGTGGCTTCCAGGGCCATAGAACTGGGCACTGCCCCTCAGCCAATGTGCAACGGCACCCGAATCTCAGATATGAGGCCTCCGAGAGGTGGGTCAGTGATGAGGATGGCAGCGCTGCAGCAGGCGACCGTCGCGCGCACGGCTGCGGACTCCACGGCACCAGCCCCTACACCAGGTTTACCCAGGCCCCCAGACCAGCACAGGCGCACACGCGGACACCTGCCCATTCTCCAGCTCTTCTGCGTCGTCGGCGCCGTCGCTCAGCGGCACGACGCGCATGCACGCGGCGCTCTGGCACACGCCACCCACGCATTCTTCGGTGACGGCGCACTGCCGTCGGCAAGAGCCACAGAAGCTCTTGGTGCTTTGTGTATCTGAACGAAGAATGCGATGCTGGTACCACCGCCACCACCACTGCCATTGCCACCACCACCGCTACCGCCGCCACCACCACCACCAACACCGCCACCACCACCACTACCACCACCACCACCACCACCACCATGACCATCACCACCACCGCCGCTACCACCGCCAACACCGCCACCACCACCACCACCACCACCACCACCACCGCCAACACCGCCACCACCACCACCACCACCACTGCCACCACCGCCAACACCACCACCACCACCACCACCACCACTGCCACCACCGCCAACACCGCCACCATCACCACCACCGCCGCTACCACCACCACCACCACCACCACCACCACCACCACCACCATGACCACGGCCACGGCCACTCCAAGCGCACCCAACCCACCCAACCTACATTAAAAAACACCGTCAAAATTGGCAAAAGATCTGATCACATTTCTTTCGTGCGCCTGCGGCCGCCAAAACTCATCTTGGCCACATTTGACTGCCCGCCAAAACTCATTTTGGCCACATTTGACCGGCCGCCAAAACTCATTTTGGCCACATTTGACCGGCCGCCAAAACTCATTTTGGCCAAATTTGACCGGCCGCCAAAACTCATTTTGGCCAAATTTGACCGGCCGCCAAAACTCAGTTTGGCCAAATTTGACCGGCCGCCAAAACTCATTTTGGCCAAATTTGACCGGCCGCCGAAACTCATTTTGGCCAAATTTGACCGGCCGCCAAAACTCATTTTGGCCAAATTTGACCGGCCGCCAAAACTCAGTTTGGCCAAATTTGACCGGCCGCCAAAACTCATTTTGGCCACATTTGACCGGCCGCCAAAACTCATTTTGGCCAAATTCGACCGGCCGCCAAAACTCATTTTGGCCAAATTTGACCGGCCGCCAAAACTCATTTTGGCCACATTTGACCGGCTGACAACACCATTTTGGCCACATTTGACCGGCTGACAACACCATTTTGGCCACATTTGACCGGCTGACAACACCATTTTGGCCACATTTGACCCCGCCTTTCGTGGCACTCCACCAAACCACCCCCTCCCCCGCATCTGAAAACCCGACTTCCCATGCGATAGCACTCGTACGGACCCGGCCAAAACGACCATCAAATCAAATCAAATCAAATCAAATCAAATCAAATCAAATCAAATTGCCACTGCCGCCAGCAGACTTTGTTTATAAGAGGGGGGGGGGGGGTCTTTCGGCTGTGAGACCCACCCACCCAAAAAAATCTCGACCCAAAATTCGGCTGAGGGGAAATCAAGTTTGAATAAGCGGCCCCTTTGTGGGACACACCCAGACCAGACCTGTGGTTATAGCCGTGCGCGCACGGTTACGCACGGTTGCGCACATCGGGGCCGCACGGTTACGCACGCTTGCGCCTGATTCCTTCGCACGCTTGCGCACGGTTGCCTTACTGGTGCTGGTGGTATTTCTGTTTAAGGGCACTGTTTGTTTACCAAGACCCCTGTGGCCCAAGCAACTTCCGACTTCCATGCCCACAGTAGCGCCAAATACCCATCTTTTCATACCATAAATGCTGTCAGAATATTCCACTTGGTGCTGCATGCTTGCCTCTCCGCAGTGTGAATACCATGGGTCTGCTTCTGGGTTCGTTTTGTACAGCAGCTTTTGTTGGCCAAGAAGTGGACCTCAATAAAAAACCCCCACCCCTCCGGTGTTGTACACACCATCATCGGACGCGGCCGGCACCTAAGGGGCTCTGCGGTCAAAAATGTTTTCTTACAAGGTTGCGCACGGTTACGCACGGTTGCGCACATCGGGGCCGCACGGCTACGCACGCTTGCAACCATAACCTCTGCACGGCTGCGCACGGTTGCACCTCATTAGACCGCACGGCTATAACCACAGGTCTGACCCAGACCCCCCCCCCCATTTTGGTAGTAATTCCTCATAACCAAAGCCGGGCCGCCACCACTACTCCCCAGCGCGTTTCTTTATTCCCATCCCCCTCTCGATCCCACGCCCCCACACCGGCACACTGACGCCACACACGACTCGCGAGCAACGGGCGTCAGAGATCGGGCAATACCCACGCACTCCGTCCCCTGGGGTCCGTCACACAACGTGTACTGGCAGGCGGGAGGGCTGCGGTGAACGACCGAGAGATATGGGGCGGGGGCTGTCCATGCGCCCCCGGGTTGATACCCATTCCACTTGCGTGACCTGCAGCCCAGAGGGAGGCAATGAGGGAGGGAGGAGGGAATCGGGGAAGGGGAGAGGGAGAGAGGGAGGGGGGGGGCGGGGAAGGGGAGAGGGAGAGAGGGAGGGGAGGGGGAAGGGGGAGGGGGGGGGGCGGGGAAGGGAAGCGGGGAGTGGGAGAGAGGGAGGTGGGGGGGGGGGGCGGGGAAGGGAGAGGGATTTGGATTTAGATTTGGGGGCCCGATCTTAAGGCTCACGGGACGTCCGGGAGGAGCACAATGGCGTCCCCGACGACTCTGCATATCGGCCAGCCATGAAGGGGAGAGGGAGAGAGGGGGGGAGGGAGGGGGAGGGAGGGACGGGGCAAGAGCAGGGTCGGTACTGCAGCTCCGTGCGCATGCGGTGACAACCCGTCCGTGATACAAAATCCAGCATCGAAAAGGCCCGCGCGAAGTGACAAAGGGCATGTCCAGAACAAACACAGTGTAACTCGAGCAAATTTCAAAAGAGCGAAGGATACAAAAAAACGATAGTCGAGTATTTTGGTTTCCGTTGGGGCAACAGAAATTTTTTTTCTGAAACTCCCCCTCTTGGTACATGGACCGGCCGCCGGCTCCGCGCGGCGGGCCAGAACGCCGGGACGCTGCTCCCACAGCGCCGGTCGTGTCAGCCCCCCCCCTGAATGGGCTGCGTCGTGAGGGGGATGGGGGATGGGGGATGGGGGGGGGGGGGGCTGTGCTCCTCCCCCTGTCCGTTGGCGCTCCTGGGTGCCCCTGTCGCACACCCCCTCCTGTCCCACCCGCTGCCCCCCCCGTACAAGGATTTCACATCTCCGTACGACATGGACTGTCCCGTGCACAGTTGGCTCGTCATGGCCCTGTTGCCACCCCCGTGGCGGGCACCTCCCGGCGCTGGGGGTGCAGCCCCGCCCTTGTGGAGTACGTGGGCACCTTGAAGGTGGGCATCCCCGTCCGGTGGTGCTGAGTTTTTAGAGGTGCCGAAGAAAACTTGGGGTCTACACAAATTGGCACCGAAGGCGCCAGAGAAAATTTGTGATTGGCCAAAGGCCTGGAAGAAAATTTGGCCTAATGTTTTCAGGGGCGGGGGGGGGACCCCCCGCCCCCCCAAGTGGTGCCAAGCTGTTAAAAGGAGCCCTGACCGCAGGGCACCAAACAAAATGAGGTGCGCCGTGGAAAACCAATGAATACCCCGATCACCCACGGCAACAGACGGCAGCTGGATTACCCCCCCCCCAACACAGGCAGGACAGAGGACAGCCTCCCCCCCTTCGAACTGCTCAATCCATGCGGGTTAGAGCTGAGGCTAGACTCCGGCAAGCTGATGGCGAGGTCAAATCCGTGCTGGAGGCCGCTGGATGCGATCCCCCCCTCTGCCGGAGGCTGCCGGATGCGGCTATTGTGAAACTTGTGGACGCGCATTGCTTGTAAGGGTCTCTGCCGGGCTGAAAGAATGGCAGCCTCGCCAAGGAGGTGGGTGGTCGCAGATTTCCGACCCCGCTGCCCTCCCAGAAATGTCTACTTAAGGTTCTGGGAGGGTGGTCTTTACCCCGCCGGAGGCTGCCACATGCAAACAAAATCCTTTTGCCGGAGTCCAGCTTCACCTCTGGTGCAGGTTCCGGGGAGGGTCTGCAGACCCACGCGGAGCACGCGCACACACGTGTTTCCGACAGGCGGCCCAGCGTCAGATAAAAGGGAACAATGGAGAGACCACACATGAGGCCCTATGAACTGCGGGTCACACAGTCATCGAACCCCCGGGCCACCGCGAGGGTCCGTCCATCGGGTCCATTGCCCATGCGACGCACATCAATTCACACGGTGGCCGGCGCCGCAAGGAATGGTCCTGCCGGGGGTGCCAGGCCCAGCCATTTCCTGCAAAGCGCTACCAAGTGCAGCTCTGCCAGTGGCCGGCCGGGCGTCTAAAATGGCCATAACTCGGTCTGGGCGCGTCGAAATGCGCGGCAACCCGAACCATCGAATCCGGAATTCCACGCTCTTCGATCTTGTCCGCGGGCAAAATTTGCTGAAAATGCACGGAGCCCCGGGAAATCGCGATTTCTTGTCGTTTCGGGCCGTTTTTGGTTCGCAAATTTCAGCCGTGGCGTGCCGACATACGATGACCAGATGCCGGAGGCAAACGTGAAAGAAAACGCCACATCCATTTTTTTTTTGGCTCAGACCAAGATGAGCCGGCGTAGCCTGCTCACTTTACAGTACTCGAGACAAGGTCTCGGACTCAAGGTTCAGAGCTGTCCAGTGCTACGATGATCCCACAGTGGCTGTGGTAGCGGATCTGACACGTGGTGACGGATTAGCTGAGTCTGAAATCGGGTGAAAGAATACCACATCCTTTCCGACCGCGCCAAGTGCTTCGCCCCAGTCGCAGGGCCATGCACGGCATTCAGCGCCTGGGGTGCACCACTTAAGAAGGGGGGATGCCATGGGCTGAAGGCGTTGCCGCGACCCCCTCTGGTCTGCGGCCTCGCGTCCGTCACTGTCCCGTTCTCGGCCTGGCCCAGCAGCCCTGCGTGGAGGTCTTCCGTGTGCCCCCCCCCCCGGAGGCGTACGCACGCCCCGCGCCCCCCGCCCCCCGCCCGGCGTGTCTGCCCGGCTGCTGCGGGGATGGTGGGGCGTTCCGTAGCAGCACCACGGGATGAAGGGAGGGGGGATATCAATTGTGCCCGGCCAACGGCATGCCCGGGTGAGTGCGGGCCGCAGTGGGCGGGTGGGGGGGGCAGGGCTTCTTTTGAGCAGGGGGGGGGAGGGGGGAGGGGGTTTTGGACCCAAAACTTGGTGTACCAAAAATGGCCTGACCAGATTTTCCCTATTGTAAATTTCGTTTTTTCCCACTATGTTCACTTTGGTCTGGGGAGGGGGGGAGGGGGTTTTGGGGGAGGGGCCCCCCCCTTGGTTTTTAATTATTCTAAAGAAGCCCGGGGGGGGGGGGGGTGCCCGCGCAATGCGTGCGCAGGCGCTGCAGCAGTGATACGCCGTCCCGCTCAGTGTGAAAAACGCGCCCGCAATCGCAACCGCGACCAACAACACGCGGCTGCTGAGCCGACGGGTCGCGAGTCCAGCCGCCACCCGCACTGCCCCGCCGGGGCCCCTGTGCTCAGGGCTCACGCGCCGCGCGCGCAGTGCAGATTCGCACACGAATGCCAGCCGACTGCCGCACGCGGTACCAAATGGTCGGCCCTGCGGTTCCACGAGGCCACGTGGTGTCGCTAGGCACGTGTATGGCCAACGTCAAACCCCCACCAGCAACCGGGGGTTCCGATACGCATGGGTTCACTTGAGGAGCCCTTTTCAGGTTCAAACGCACTCTATCCGGGAGGCATCAGATCGCGGGACTTGGCGAGTAGCCGCACGCCACTGGCGTGGGAACCAGCACCTGCACTGGCACAGCCAAGGGCCAAGGCAGCAAGCGGTGGGGCAGCGCCTGGCGTGGGAGGCGGGAAATGTGAGATGCCTGAGAATCCTCCGAAGAAGGGCGGCGTCCCAGACGGACCCTTCACAACACGAGGGCATCCGCCCGGGGCCTGGCACGCCACCGCGGGGCAGACGATGCCCACGTCGCGATGCCCCGCGGGACCAGGGGGTGCCGTAATGAAAAAAAAAAAAACTCGGAGTGTCCAATACGCCCTACGATGGCGGCCGGTGGGTAACCGATGGCGGTTGATGGGTAACCGATGGCGGTTGATGGGTAACCGATGGCGGCCGGTGGGTAACCGATGGCGGTTAGTGTGTAACCGATGGCGGTTGGTGGGTAACCGATGGCGGTTGGTGGGTAGCCACCAAACATCAGAGAGTGGATGCCATAGTATAAAAAAAAAAGGGTGAGTGTCCTTATGGCACCCCCTGCGCGGGACTGAAAGGGCATTCGGAGGTTGGTCCAACACGCGGAACATACCCAGTGAAGGCCCCTCCGAAAGGGGAGGGCCTCAGCAGAAAGCTGATGTGGTTCCCATACGTCCAGCCTGTGGCAAGGTATGATGCGCTGCAGATGGGGGGTGAAGAGGGGCGGGGATGGGTGTCGGACGGGTGGGGGCGTGCAGACCGGGATGCTGCCCCCCCCCCCCCCCCCCATGTCCACCCCCCCCCAAGGGACGACGCCCCCCCCCCCCCACACCCTCGGGGGGGGCTGTCACCAAATGATGGTTCCCCCCCCCCACCCCCCGGGGGGGACGGACACCACACAACAGTTCACCTGAATTCTAGTATACCCAATTAAAATTTTTCTTCAGCGTCTTTGGCGCCTGTGATTTCCTGTTGATTTCTTATTATTCATGGGCCAAGTGACGCCCCCCCCCTGGGGGGGGATGGACAAGGGGGGGGGGGGGGCTGGACAGGGGGGGGGGTACGTGTGGGAGGAGGCACGTGCGGAGATAGGAGCGGGGATATAACTGTGGGGGAGACGTGGTGCCGCAGGTGTATTGATAAGTGTAGTGTAGTGGAGTGGAGTGGAGTGCGACTCGGCGTATCGACCAGCAACCCAACGTCAAACCCCCACCAGCAACCGGGGGTTCCGATATGCATGGGTTCACTTGAGGAGCCCTTTTCAGGTTCAAACGCACTCTATCCGGGAGGCATCAGATCGCGGGACTTGGCGAGTGGCCGCACGCCAGTGGCGTGGGGACCAGCACCCGCACTGGCACAGACAAGGGCCAAGGCAGCAAGCGGTGGGGCAGCGCCTGGCGTGGGAGGCGGGAAATGTGAGGGCACTGTCGTGACAGCAGTGGTCGGGGGGCAGGTTTGCAAGACCGCAGCAAAGCCGGGGGGTGCAGCGGCTGCAGGCGTGGGGTTTGAGAGCTGGTTGAGGGATGCAGGGCCCCCAGAGTCGTTCACTGCGCAGTGGACTGGGCGGATGGGACTGTGACGGGCACACACTGCGTGCGACTTGGCATGAGAGTGAGGCCATGTGGCGCAGCTTGCGGGCACTGGGGAACGGGGGGAGGGGATCGGCTTGCGCATACCCACACATGGTGAGCTGGTGCAAGAAAGGGGAATATAATGCACTAATATCCCCAAAAGTCAGAGCTCTGTGGGTTCAAGTGGGCAAACCCTCACAACAAATGTGTCCATGACCCTATGTAACTAGTAAATTTGTCACCAAACCCATGTCTTACGTGCTCGACAAGGCCGTAGCTTGCGCGTACCCCATACATGGTGAGCTGGTGCAAGAAAGGGGAATATAATGCACAAATATACCAAAAATCAGAGCTGTGTGAGTGGGCAAACACTCACAACAAATGTGTCCATGACCCTATGTAATTAGCAAATTTGTCCCCAAACCCTTATCTTATGTGGCTTATCCCTTGTCTTATGTGGCTGCACTACATTCGGTACCGAATCAAATTAGGTCCCAAATTAATACGGTCCCTACGCCCGCTGTAGCTTGGACAAGGGCGTAGCTATTACAACGGGGGCCGGGTGTACCAGCACGGGGCTGTAGGGTGCAGAACTCAGGACCCTCAGACCCATGGCTATCGGTGGTGGAAAACAGCCGAGTTTTCGCACAGCGCGCGGGCAGCGCACGGTGCGCCCCCACACCTGAAGTGCTCTTTGGTTATGGTCCAGGCTCGCTGGGCCTATGAATCTCCGCTCGACCCAGCGCCCCCCACCGGGCGCTACCCAAGATATCTTGATGACAGGCCTGCGGTTTTTGGAGGGGTAACCCCAGCCCTCTTCTGCCAAACGGTCTCCCCGGCACCGCCCGGGGGTCGAACCAGCGCTGCAGTGCATTACCAAATCCCCGCCCGGTGCCGAAGCGGCCAGGGCAGGTCACACTTGGCCTGCCTCGTGATGTATGGGGACACGCACATGTGGGGGCACAACAAACGGCGCACAGGGCACGCACGTGCAAGGGGACAACACCTGGCCTCGAGGCAGCAAACGTAAGAAGACTGGCCAAATGTGGAGTATCGACGAATTCCCCAGCCCCCCACGGGGCGGTTATGAACCAGTTCACCGAACCCACGACGGGCTGATTGGAAAGGTTGTAGGGGTAGGCCGTGTACCCAGGGTGGTCAATGTTGTCCACGAGGGATATTTCAGTGGCGGACATTGCTGCAAAGGATCAACGTGAACAAGTGCAAACCTGCGTCATGGGGCCGGAGGTGGAAGCTCCTAGGGCTAAAGCGGGCGTGTAAACGACTGGAGGCCCACGTTTCGTCGTTTATCCTCCCACTGAAATTAGACATCGGCCACCCGAGCCCTCAGAAATCGCCTGCTGCCTCAAGCAGAGGCACTGCACGAGCGAAAAAGGTGGTGTGGAGGCGCGGCACCTGTTTGCGAGGTGTTTGAGTGTAGAACGACGTATGAGTACAGGATGTCAGGGTCGGCCTCCAACCCCAACTTGAATCTCCAGGCGGAATAGTAGTCATGGCCGATCATATGTGTCGGGCCCTGCAACGTCACGCGCCCCGTAGCCTTCTCCTCCTCCGCCGAGCTACTTGCATCATGCAAGCCGAACTCGTCGAAGCAGGTCCAGGCCTCCAACTCTTGGCCCCGGATGACAACAAAAGGGCCCCAAAGCAGAAGTAGGGCGCGGCACGTATGAGTGAAAGCAAGGCCTCGGAGCATGGGGCCTGCAGATAGGGAGTAACACAGTGTTGGAAGGGTGCAAGTGAGACAACTCAGTGAGGGTTGCGCCCCAAAGATTAGAACAAAATGAGGGATACGATGAATGAAATCTATGACATGCAATGTTATGAAACTTGAGATGACTAAATGCTCTGAAATATGGATGCATTGTACAGGCGTATGCACAACACATTGTGTGATCAAGAAATGAAATGCAAATGTGATAGCAATGGCGCAAACCATGATATGCAGTGTGATGCTACAAAGAGATAAAATGATGAGATGTGATGCAATGACATGAACACGAATGCATGGCCAAGAAGCTGCTGTCTCGGAAAGAATGCATGTTAAAGAATGCGGATCCTGGGCGTTGTGATTGTGTCCTTTCTGTCTTGTCAAAAGGCCTTGCACCAAAGTCAAAGTCCTCACAGCATCCCTCGCCCCATGAGCTAGCCGACATGTGCATCACATGCGATACCCTTTTCTCAGCTTTCCTGCCCATTCGTTGGGCCTGATGCCCAATCAAGACCATCCAACTTCCTTCGAAAACATTTTCCCAATTTGCACCTGAAAAAAGTTTCAGTTGCCGACCTAAGGTCCCAAGGAGGCCCATGGCAGGTGAACGTGAGACAATCTGGTGGATAAGCAATTCTGCAACACCGACTACCAATTGAGTACTCACAGTATGAGGGTACCCCGCCCCCCCCTTGCGCAAGCACGGCTGCGGTCCCAAAAACCAGGCAAAACAGCGGTTCAACGCGCACCCCGTGCTTAGACAAGACCATGCTTGCATGTGGCACACATGATGGCAGACACACATGACCGCCCACATCCCGGAGAGCCCTCACATGCAGATGGTGATAGGCTGTGGAAGGGGAATATCAGGAATGGCTAAGAATCACCTCAAAACAAACATCATCGGGTTGCAATGTGTGGTAAATTGTTTTTAAAACCCATGTCACATCTGAGACCACAAAAACAATGGTACCAAAAATTCGTAAAAACAGCGGTTCAACGCCCACCCGTGCTTAGACAAGACCGTGCTTGCGCAAGGGGGAGGGGGGGTACCCCTCCAGGCATGCTTGCATCACAATGGTTGTGGGTGCGGCAGCCCCTGGCTCTGCACACTCAATGTGTCCCCTCGCAACGTGTCCCCTTGGGACTTTGGCGCATCCAGGGCAGCATAACCGCCCTTGCTCCTTCAACTTGACATTGCGCCAAACACACGGTGTGCCATCCATGTGGGCAGCCTTGGCCTCAGGAATCATGCTCTTATCAGATACTACACCCGCACTTACACGAGCACATTCAGCACAACAAACCTTATCAAATGATATATAAATGCACCGGATTCGATGTCGGCACTTTTTGAACTTGCTTACCTTTTGGTGGCCGGTCTCGGGCAACAATTCGGTTGCTGCGGGAGTTGGCTTTGTTTTCATTTCCGTTGAGTGAAAATGGAATTGAAGATGCCAGCTCGATGGCTTTGGAACTGTGTTTTATTAAACGATAAATTTACAATTTTAGCAGATTTGTCTTGCCCGTTCGGGGGTCTAGGGAAAATCGAAATAAAACCTTGGAACGAAGCCTCAAAGTGACAACCTACCAAAGAAAATGTCCAAACCAAAAGCCAAACAAACACGAAAAACTGCAAACTTAGACCTCATTCTGCACACTCTCCCTGCAGGCAACACTGGCATCAAGTTGGTTGGCGATGCCAATCGACGCAGTCGTGCACGTCTCCATGGGAGCCCCGAAATCAGTATGTCATCTGCAAATACCCAGGCTCATACCCGCATGCCCTTGATGGCAGACGGCACCAGCCCCCGCAGGACGGTTTGGTAAATCAGGTGGGCATATTTCCGTCCGAAATGCAGCCTGCAGTATTTATATCGACGCCCATGGGCTGTCTCGAGCCGAAAAATGTTCTTCCAGTCCTCCGGCGGGACCAGCGACTAGAAGGCATTCGGTATATCAAATTTTGCCAGCCATGGCGGACTGTGCCTTCTGCCTTTCGGAGCTCGCATGAAATCTTGCACTTCCACCCATCGCAGTCGGGATTTCCTGGGCCGTCAGCCTGTCGGCGTCGAAATGGAACAAGCACCGCACAAAGGAATATATCAGGAAGCGTAGTGGGCAAAAAAAAAACAAGTACTCTGCGATATCTACTGGCAGGTGCGCCAATGGTTCGGAGTCAGTGATGCGTGCCTGCGTTGCAAAAACCATGTGCTCGGAAAAACCCTTGAGCACTTTTGCCCTGGGCTTGAAATGCACCGATGCCCAAACGACACATGCCTGTTCCTTGAATTGAAAAAAAAAAAAAAAGCATTGTCAAACCAGAGGTGCTTGCTGCCGGACATAGGCGGTGGACAATCACAGGCTATACAACGCGCATCATCGGCTGCACGGCATGAGACGCGCATCATACTACACCAATATATCATACAACACGAATCGAACTGTTTCACAACGGAGAAACGCATGCTACTTGATCAAGGCTCATGCATCCGGAATCCGAGGCAGACTTTGTGAACGTGCCTGCAGACGCTGACAGACCACAGTAACCGAGGGCAGAAGCATGACTGGTCGTCATACGCATGGGAGGCTGCAAGCCTGCAGGTCTGGCTCAGTGCATCGACCGGTGTGCCTGCTGCAAGTCAAAGGGGAGTTTGCGCACCGCGTCAGGTGTTTGAACAACTTCTGTAGGAGATGGTCTACCTTTGAAGCCCTTGTAAATACTGTCCCTTGGTATAAGTTGCTGGGGGAAGAGTTATTGCAAAGTGTGAGGGTCCCCTTGGGCGAACTCACACGCACCCTGTGCAGCAGAAGGCTGAAAGAAGACAACTCACAGGCCTGCCAACAAGGGAACATTCCAAAGGACGTGGCACAGGCAAAAACAAGGCGCTCGTGCATATCTGGAACGTTTTGGGCCTCCCAACCGGACGCAGTAGCCTCTAAATTAGCTGAAACAGTCTGCAAAACACGTATACGCACCGCGTCTGACTCCCCCAAAGGGGGGCGCCCCAACGTTGCCTCCCACTTCTTCAAATCATGAACCGTGGCACATTGATTGTCTTGAGGAATGAGATGCGGCACGGGGAAGACGACAATGCGAGAAATGTTCTGATTTTCGAGCCATCACTGATCCTCAGACTGCCCTTCTCATCTGATCCATAGGCCAAGCCCTCCACCCGTCCCCTTTCCCGGGGCTAGGCCCATCCCTCCCGCGCTCCATCCCTCTCCAGCCTGCCTGCCAAGTACTACACGGGGCGTTGCTGAGGAGGAGTTGCAAAAATGGTGACGGGCTGTTGCAAATCGTGCCGGAGCAAGACCGATCAACGCAAAAGTGGACGAGGTTGCTGAACTTAAATAGATTTTTTGCGACTTTTTTCTCAAGAAGAATGAATTATAGTCTTGGAACTCTGTAGAAGAATTCCGTCTGCAACAGTGGCAGAGCATAATAAAAGAAGCGCAGAAGAAAGTTTTAGCGCAAGAAACAGGTATTCTGCGCTGTTTTAAACAGAAAGACGTTTTTTTATAAATACAGCAATAAGGCGACGGCCTGTGGAATCTGCCCGCCCTCAGCCCTCAGGGTGATCTTCGCAACCCCCCGCCAACCACGACGTGAAGAGCTCCATGACGGCGGTTGTCACCCCTTTGCCCGCATCTCCGTTCGTGTGGACAGTGATGCCGACCCCCAGGTCGGCAATGAGGCCAAACACCAGCTTCCAACCCGGATTCGACCCCGTGTGCCCCTGCAACAGCCCCATCACCCTCCTCCCGTCTCGGAGCACCACGGGGACCACTGCGAGCTGGTACCCGAGCCCCCACGCCTGACGGCCCCCGGAGAACACCCACTGCGGCCGGGCCATCTCTGCGATGGTGTCAGGCCGCAGCGCTCCCCGCCCGGGGCATTCACTGTCAGGGCCGGGGCACGATTCAGCAGCGGGAGCAGTAGTGGGGTCAGGATTCCGGATCCCATTCGGCATCGCGTCGCGCAAAAGACCGGCCCGCAGGCCTGGGTCAGGGTCGTGGGAGGGGGACATGTGGGCGGCCAGAAACAGGGTGAAGTCGTGTGCGGTGGAGTACAGCCCCGCCGCACTTGACGCCGGGAACGCGAGGTTCGGCAGCCGCCGCATGGCATCGGCGTACGGCTGACAGCCCCTGAAGTCCCGGTCGGGGCGGGGACAGCGACTCTCCGCCAGCGCCGCGGGCCACTCGGCGGTTGGGGCGGCAATGAACCCGGAGGACTGCATTCCCAAGTGGTGGAGCAGGGGCTGCATGATCTGCGCGAACGTCATGGAAGGGTACGCCTCTTCCAGCAGCAGCTGCAGGAGATGGTACCCACCGCCTGCGACAAGGGACGGCCCCATGTGCCACACCAGCCCCTCCCCTCCCCCGGCAGGCGCAGGGCATGCGGGTACCCACACGGGGGGCAGTGAAGCGGGGCCCAGGTATCCGCCGGAAGGCTGTGTCATGGCAGCGCACAGGCGCGCACTGGCAGCACAGAAGACGGATGCTCGTCAGCGACTGGCAAAGTACCACCTTTCTGCCAAAGGCACCCCCCCCCCGTCCCAATATGGGCCAGGTTCTGGTTCTGGGGGCAAAGGTGCGGGAACACGGGGTCACCGTGTTTGGACAGGCCCGTGTTACCGCGCGGCACGTACCACAGAACACATGTGGCAGGCATAGGCCAACCCGACCCCTCAAAACATCACACTACAAAGCAACAGCCCAGCGTACACCCCAGAACACATGAGCACATGGAATCACAGCCACACCAACACTTTGACACCCACATCGGCCCGTCCTCATGGGGGGGCGTAGCAACGGGCCATACGCCGGCTCCCTCCCTCTTTCCAGCCACTTTCAGGGAAGGGGGGGGGGGGTCTGGGGGCCAGCTGGATGGGGGGGGGGGGGGGGGGACTCCCGTGCCCAACATATATGGCTTAAAATGACCGCCTCATCGCGCTGATCATATTGAGTCATGTATGTTGGGGCGAAAATTTTTTGAAACAGGGGGGGGGGGGGGCGGCGTAAGGGTCCGGGCCCGGCGCCCCCCCCCTCCCCATCCCGTGCCTGTCCTGCAGCCTGCACAAAGTTACAAACCACGATCTCTATTGGATTGGAACGCAAAACCGATGGTTCCACAAAAGCCCGTGTTTGGACAAAGGGGGGGTACCTTTCTGCCAACAAGATGGAGTCGGGTGCCCCCCACACCCACCACCCCCTCCTTCAGGGGGCTGCCCCCCCCCCCCCCCCCCCCCGCCCTGTTCCCGGGGGCAACGCTCGGTTCCCCTCTCCCTGACCAGTCCCTTCCCCGATGTTTGTAGCCAGGACATGCCTGTGAGCCCCTGGTAGTGGAAGCGAAAGGGCCATGGGAGTCATCCCGTGCCTCTGCCCCTGAGAGTGTCTTTTGTCATAACTCATTCCGTTTGGGACACCTGCGGCCATTCGCTCATCTGCGATGCTATAGACTCAGTGCAGCGGGACATGGCACTAGCGTCCGGCAGGGGGAACTGGGTTTCGTTAGGAATCAGCCCTGTACCATGTGGCGCACAGTAATATCTGCTCCTGTTGCACCCGAGGCTCAGTAGGAACCAGCTGTGTCTTGTGTCGGACCCGGTAGGACCCAGCCCCATCTGATCATGTGTAACCTGGCGGACGCTCATGGCAACTCTGAGTGCAGGTGCCTGCCACCGTAGCACCGTGTCATCGTAGCAGTCCCGCCCCCTCAAGTGGGCCCCTTTGCGGTCCCCCACCCGTCCCAAGGCCCCCTCTTTCTCGCCTCCATTTTACACTCTGCATCCGCACGTCGCCCTCGTCTGGTGTGCCCTTGGCCGCATGCAGAGTTTTCCTTAAGAGGGGGGGGGTCCAGGGGGGGGGGGGTTGGTTTTGGGTTGGACCCTTTTGCCAGGACCCCTCCATGCCAGGCCACGCCGGGCCATGCTACCATGCATGCTTAGAGGGTTCTGGTTGCCTCTTCGGGTCCGGGAGGCCACAGGGGTGGTGCCACTGCCGCCTTCGCGATAGACGGGTGAAACATTCAGGGGGCCTAATCCTGACCATGTCACTTCATGGTGGCTGCCACTGGACGGTTTGGGTCCATGCTACATGACCGCCGGGGTGGATGCCATGCACATGCAGGGTGATGACAGGGCAGTCCTCATATCGGACTGGTACCACTGTAGATCATCACACAGTGAGGTCTAGACCCTGTCCAAACACTTCTGAGCCATAGGCTAAGGGTCACAAGCCCCCTCTGAGAAGGGTCCCTTGCTACCCTCTCGGAGGACTGACCTGACTGGGTGAGCCACTGGCCACATTCTCCTCTGGTGTGCATCCATTGGCGCCACTTGGGACAACCAGGAGGATTAACCCACAGGTCCACAAGACCACTTGTGACAGTGAGAACCATGGACAATACAGAAGGACAATCAAGGGTGGGGCTGTGGGGGGGACCCCCCCTCCCAGGAGACCCTGACTTGTTAGAGGCGCCAAAGGCGCCGAACAAATTTTTTGGCCTAAACTGACTTGCGCCAAAGGCGCCAGAAAAACTTTTGATTGGCCAAAGGCCGGGAGAAAAATTTGCACAATCACTTAAGGGGGGGGAGGTCCGAGGGGGGGTGGGTGTGGGGTGTCAGAGCCCCACTCCCAGGAGATGCTGAGTTGTTAAGCAAAGCTCTGGCTGCATGGGGCCCCCCTGGCCGACAGCACTGGACTTTTGGGCCAGGGCATCCGGGATCGACTCAGGGGGTTGTGCACAGCCACTTGGGCGGTTACTGTCGGTTACGAATGCCACTCAAGCTGGCACTTGCCGTCAGGGGACAGTGGCTGGGCGTAGGCTGGGCGCCCTGGAGGGGGGTTACCCCCCCCCCTCCAATGCATCCCTGGGTGGGGGGGGGTTCCCCGACCCACGCCCCGCAAGCCAACCGCTTCGGCAACCACCTTCAACCGCCTGCCTAACCGCTGCCGGGGCCGCCTCTGCGGTCCCTCCCCTCCTAATGCATCCCTGCCCCCCATCCCCCTCCCCGCACAGGTGGGTGGACTTCATGGACCCGAAAGAGGGTCCCCTTGTCTGCCAGGAAGGGCCCTTGTCGGTTGGTGCACGGGCCAGTCCCGCTGTCCAGGGCCGGGATGTTCTGGGAGGTGAAGGCTTGGGAAGCAATTCGCGATGCCGCAGACATGCACACGGACTACGGCGCCCGGCCAATGACGCCCCAAGAGGACAACACTTCATCCGGGTCCCAATTCAAAAATCATTCCACCGTGGCTCGTCACGTCCCCCAGGGCCATGGCCTTCGGGATGTGATTGGAAGGAAATCAGGTCCTGGGGTGCTGGCGCCGCCATCCGGTCGAGAGTGGGGGCAAGATGATGCAGAATGACCGCCGCGCCGCGCTTATAATTGTGACGCACATGTGTTGGGGCAAAAACCGTTGTCTTTCAGCGAGAGGGAGGGGGGGGGGGTAGGGGAGGGGCAGGCACGCCGCACAAGAAAACCCCGAAGGCCACTCAAGATTCCCCCCTGTGTGACATTCCGTCTGGTTGTTGCTCCTTTACGGGGCCCTGGACAGTCACCCGTTCTTCCCTTCGCATGTTGCGTCGGGGCGCTGCTTTCTGTCGGCCGCTGCGGCCGGTGCTCTTGCTGGTGTCATCTCCGCGTTCGCGGAGCCCAGTAGTTGGTGTGTTGGGACTGTGCTGAATGTGGCATGGTGTGCCGTTTGCGCGTCAGCGGCGCCCAATAGTTGGCGTATTGAGGTTGTGCTGGTTGTTGCCGGGGTCGTTTGACTGTTTTTGATGTCCACGCACCTCTGTCCACAGGCCGTCCATAGCCTGCCTCGCTGTGTTTCTGTGTGCGTGAGGCCCAGGTGCCCTGTTCCTCCACGCGTTGTCCCCGCCGTCCACCATATGTCCTTTTCCCCCTCACGGCTGGTCTGCCCCTGATGGGCTCCCGCTCCTGTTGCACAAACAGCCCATCGGGACTGCGGGAGACACCCCCCACCTGATGCCGGTTGAGCAGGGCTTGCCCTGGCACCCGGTAGCGACGGGGCTGGCTGGCCAGGCCATCCCCTTTGTTGCCCCCGCCCCCCTCTGAATCCCCTGGAAACGGAGCGGTTCAGGTGACCCCCCCCTCCCCTCTGATGAAACAAAAGCCTGGCAATGCACTGTCACTGTCCGGCACCCTGAGAGTGCTCTTGCCGCGGCGCGCGCGCAGTGCGGGTGCAGTGCAAATTTTGGGTATACCTGGGGCCCCTCCCGGTGATAATTGCAGCCATTTAGAGGCCTCCACGAAAGAACAAAAACTACCCCAAAGCCTCTGAATGGTTTGTTGGCTGCGTAGTTTATTTGTTGGCAATAAAAAAAAAAGCCTCGGAAGATGGGTGGTGTGCGTGCAACCCAGCGTTTCTAGGGTTCCATGGGCGGTTTGGGCGGGTGCATCTTGGTCTGGTGCATCGGTGTTTGACCGCTCATCGGTGCCACGGTGCGGACGCGGTGCGCGCGCGGCGCAGCAACTCCCACCCTCGGGTTCCTCCGTGGCTTGAATGTCTCCGTCGGATGAACTGCCCATCTGATCCCGCAACCAAATCATCATTGGTTGCAATGACAGAACTGAGTTGGATGTCTGCCGCGCCCGAAGTGGGAACGCGATTGCCGCATGGCAGTCACTACCCACAGAAAAGCCCAGACTCCTCCTCATTCCACATACCCTCGCCCCACCCCTCCTTGGGAAGCCCACAGTCCTCCGTCCGGGAAGATACCCAGGGGCAGCTTTAGCCCCCGTGTGACATTCCGTCGGGTTGTTGCTCCTTTACGGGGCCCTGGACAGTCACCCGTTCTTCCCTTCGCATGTTGCGTCGGGGCGCTGCTTTCTGTCGGCCGCTGTGGCCGGTGCTCTTGCTGGTGTCGTTTCCGCGTTCGCGGAGCCCAGTGGTTGGCGTGCCAGGGCTGTGCTGGATGTGGCGGGATGTGCCGTTTGCACGTCAGCAGCGCCCAGTGTTTGGCGTATTGCAGTTGTGCTGGTTGTTGTGGGGGTCGTGTGACTGTTTTTGCTGTCCCCACACCTCTGTCCTCAGGCCGTCCACGAACTGCCTCGTTGCGTTTCCGTGTGCGTGAGGCCCAGGTGCCCTGATCCTCCGCGCGTTGTCCCGGCTGTCCACCACATACGCTCACCCACTCCGTGGGTCGCGCGTGCGCAGCGCGCGTTCCTTGTGGGTTGCGGGTAGCGGGTAGCGGGTAACCTCCCCCCCCCCCGTCCTAACACAGGCCAGGTTCTGGTTCTGGGGGCAAAGGTGCGGGAACACGGGGTCACCGTGCTTGGACAAGGCTGTGTTACCGCGCGGCACGTACCACGGAACACATGTGGCAGGCATAGGCCAACCCGACCCCTCAAAACATCACAATACAAAGCAACAGCCCAGCGTACACCCCAGAACACAAGAGCACATGGAATCACAGCCACACCAACACTTTGACACCCACATTGACCCGTCCTGCAGCCCTGCACAAAGCCACAAACCACATTCTCTTTTGGAGTGGGACCGCAAAACCGATGGTTCCAAAAAAGACCCAAAAGTGCGGAAACACAGAGCCCGTGTTTAGACAAGCCCGTGTTAGGCCACAGAAAGATGATGGTCGTTGCCATCTGGAGTCACTCCGGGAACACACTCAGTTCATTGCCATGAATACGGCGCCGGAGGTGCCGCCACAGATTGTCCACATGCTGTCCGCAGATCCGCGCCGGAGGCGCCCTCACCAATGCCCGTTTCAGGCCAAAGGCCATGAGGCAACGGATACTGGGCTCGCATACGCCCCCGTGTCACAGGCGCATGGTCATCACCACTCAGTTCAATGTTTTGCCTTGCTGCACTGCAGCGCAGACCAGTTCAGCACCACTCCAGGTGGTTTTTGATTGTGCTTTGGCTATCTGTATCAGGCCAAAGGGGGGGGGGTGCAAGTGAGAGAGCGGGGCATGTACCGCTGTAGCTGAACGCCGACCCAGGCTCGGTCACGACGCGCGTTGCCCCGTCCCCTGGGGCCCACGATCCGGGGGGCATGCAGCAGTCCTCGCGCTGGGCGTCCAGGGCCGTTCGGGTGTCCGGCAAAGCGCCGATCAGCCCCGTGTACCCGTGGCAGGCCACGCCCCCCGTGTGGCTCAGCAGCCGCCGCACCGTGACCCCCTGGCCGCTGAAGGCGCCGGTGGGAAGGCGCCAGGAGATGTACTGCTGCACCGGCGCGTCGAGATCGACGCGCCCGGCCTCGACCAGCTGCATGACCCGCCAGGCGGTGAGGACCTTCGAGGTGCTGCCCTGCGACACCGGACGGGCGATGCGCCGGCAATGTCCGGATGTCGTGCGTGCGGCGTTCGACAGCCGAATGCCGAGGACGGTGCCGGACCCAGTTCGTTCATTCCCGAACCGAACGAAACGTTCCTACTGCCTGTCCAGCGCCGGGAGGGCGCTGCCTCCGCTTGCGCGGCCGCCCGTCGCCTGTTGCTGCTTTGCGGTGGTCCGCAAGGCGACGGTGCCCCCACCCCCCGCCGGCGGACGCCATGGGCCATGACATCAGGTTTTGAAATGGCCGTCACGATCCCGACCTCGTGCCAGGCTCACGCAGTCCACTCGCGCTCACTCGTGACCAGTGCAATGGTCTGTCCCTGGCCCAGCGCACGACCTGGGGTTCGTAGGCTTTGGGGTCCGGCCGGCGCACGCCCCGCCCTTCGAGTCTGGGAGGGGGTGTTTGGGCATCCGCACCGATGCCCCGGCCATCCATCCCCGCGCTTTACCCCCAGAAATCACTCACCCCACGAGCCCCAGAATGGCAGAACATTGGGGGAAAGGGGGGGGGGGGCTGCTTGGCGCGCCCTCTGGCGTCCCCTCTGGAGCTGTGTGCAGAGGTGTGCTCCCCCCCCCAAAAGCAGGGCCTCAGGCGCCACAAGGCAAATAGCGGTCGCTGGGGTAGTCCCAGGGATGACTTTGCAATTTTGCAATGCATGTGCACCGCACGCCCGTTGCCAAAAGATATGAGGGTGCTCCACCAAAGCGTCGCTGGGTGTGCCCGTTACCCCCCCCCCCAACACACACCTTTGCGAGAACAGCGGGAAAAGCACTGAAAAGGGCGGAAATAACACCTCCCGTTGCTTTGAAAAGGCCATTGCTTGCGCACCTCGTGAGGAGACCCAAGCGGCATGGGGGCCCCCACAGCCGTGTCTAGGGGGGTGCGTGAAAGTCGCGCAGGAAGGAGGGGGGTGGGGGCGTGGCAGGACCATAACTGTTGTAAGACGCCCCATCTTAGAAAATCTAAGACAGATGTAAGAGGGATGTAAGGCGGACGTAAGACGGATGAAAGACGGATGTAAGATGCCCCGTCTTAGAAAATGACGGGGCATCTTACATTACCAAAGAAACTAGAATTTTATCAAAAAATAATTTATTATTCCGGGCCACATGGGTCACAAACAGCCTGATGCAAAGAAAAAATTAATTGGCAAAATCAATTAATTATGCGGTGAAAAATTCATTTCTAGGCGGGGGAGGGGGGGGTAGTGTGCGCGCCGATGGTTCAACAGGTAGACGTGATATTTGCTTGGCACTGCAATCTGGGAATGCCTCTCCCAGTAGCTGCCTTTCGGAGCTGAGCATGGTGTCAAGTGACACTGTGTTCTCTGTTGGTCGCTGTTTCAGCAGCAGCCGCTGTCTAGTACTTGGATGAAGACATCTTCTCCTTGTTGCACATCTTTGTCTAGACTGAAAGGCGCTTCTGGTACCACTAATGAGGAAGTATTAGAACCGCCGTACACCGTAGGAGGAGGGGGGGTACCCCCCGACCCCCCCCCCAAGTGTCTCTCATCGCCTGCGAACACAAGATGCGGACAACCGGGGGCTGGGAGAACACCCCGCCTGCCTAGGCCCGCGGTCACCTGCCCATGGCCCGGCCGGCGGAGCTACCACCAGGGACTGGGAGAAGAGTGTGCCTCCTCGAGCCCACATTCGCCTGCCCATAGTCTGGCCGGCGGAGCTACTGCCAGGGGCCAGGAGAAGAGTCCGCCTCCCTGAGCCTGTGGCTGCCGCTGGCCCATGCCTTCTGTATATAGCAGATCAATGTGACCTACCCTCATGCGTCTCCGTTGCCTCAATGTGGCCACACCAATGGGGATGGGGGGGGGCGTGCCCTCCCCCTCCCGCGGTCGCCCCCCCCCCTTGGTTGCACACGACCCGTTCCAAATTGGGGGGGGGGGGGGGTGCTGTTGGTTACCCACGGATCAGCAATGGCCACTGGTTGGGGGGAAGCCCCGGGTGGCAGATGTGCCTAGCTCTTGCAGCCGGCGGTAGGGAGACTCGGTCCGCCCCCCCCCCCTTGACGCGCCCCCTCCCCACCTTCTAATGTGTAATTGAATGCATGGAACTGGGGTCTCCCCCTTTATTGAGGGGACCCGGTTCATCAGTTAGTCATAGGCCATCATATTCCTTAAACCCCTCCCCCTTGCTCTCGACCCCTTCCCCAAAACTCTGTTGAACAACCAGTCCCAATCAATGAGGAAGTAAGTTAAACACAGGGGGCCACGGACAGCACCACTTGCAAAATGTTTTTTTCCTTTTGGAACCATCTCTTCTTTGTTAAACAAGTGCTGTTTGATGGCTTGGTGCCTGGGCAGGCAGGGTTCACCTTCTGCCCTACAGGGGGCCCGGGCACCCAAGGGGTCCGAGAGAGCAGGTTGGGTTGTAAAAATAAAAACCTGTAAATTCCTCTCTTGCCTTCCCTGCCCGGCCACCCCCGCCTTGTTTGCCCCCACAGCTTCAACTTCGACACATTTGGATAGTCATAGGGAAGGGGGTAGTTAACAACCCTGAAAATTTTGTGTTTGTGTGAACATCTGAAGTTCTTGCCTTGGTTTACATCTGTTTTTGTATGCCCCCCTTCTAATACTTCCCTGGGCTGGACTTAGTTGGGCGCTCTCCCCCTAGATTTCTGTACATTTGTCCTCGTTTTCCATGTTCTTCCTGTTTTATTCCCTCTTCCCCTCATGCTTCACTGCACGTGGATTTGTTGCATGCACGGGGACTTTTTGGAAATATATTTTTAAAGCAAAATTTCCAAACCAGAGCTGGGTAGAGATATGTCAGAGACTATTTGTACCCTAGTGGTAGATCACTTGACGTGCAGTTCAACTAGCGGTGGTTCAATTCCTGGTACGATATCAAAATGCTTGGCAGGGTGCTACACAAAATGAGAAAATTTTTTCTCCATTTTTTCACAGCTCATTAGGAAAGTACTGAAAGTACTGGGACACCCTAGGAGGAGTGGGGTCCAAGCCAAACCCCCTTCCTACTTCATGGACACGTGGATTTGCTGCACGCATGTGTCCCTTTTCGTGTCATGCTTCACTGACATGCGGATGGAGATGTGTATTGCACACTGCACAAGTCATGGTCTTGCACTGTTGCTCTTTGTTGCAAAATTGGTGAATTTCTATACCGAATTGTGCCCTGCTACAGGGAGCATTTGTGTTGCTTTGTGACTATGTTGTACACTCGGGGCTTTCCTTGTAAACTGGTATGCATTGACTGTGCCATGTCTGTTATCTTATACAGGATCACTACATGTCTGCATTCCAGCATTGTGAGGGCTGCTTGTGGCCTTTGGATGCTGCACGCTAGTGCACAAAGGGGCGATTGCACTGTGCTCCTTGTGGTTGCATGTTCAAGAATGATGGCTCTTGCCGCGGTTGCAGCCAAGTAGTGCAGGACAACAATTTAAAATACTATGTTCCACCCTTGCAAGACACACAAGAAGGCATGGAGGCGGACTCTGGGCTTGATAGTGGGTGGGATGCCCCATCTTTACAATGGTCACCAACACCACCACCCTCGTTTTGGGAGTTTGAGTCTTCCTCGAACTTGGACTTTTGAGACATACCCCAATGCTGTTTCCATGATGACCGACACCTTTTGTGTCGAACACGGTGTTTTTCAACACCACCGAATGGCCCATTTGACAGGGCCATGTGAAGTTGCGCCGTGTGTCTGTTTGTACCTGTTACACAGGCAATTGATCGATTTTTAGAGGCCTAGGTATCCTACCCAAGGGGGGGGGGGGGTCTGCGTACTATTTTTTGAATTTTTGGGTGCCCTCACCAAAAATGCGGGGGTAGGCGAACAATGATTGTGGAATTTTTTCTGAACGTCATGGGCAGGCCTTGACTGATTTGTTACACAGCACTAACAACTGTGTGCAGTAGTTGAGTTGTTAGTACAATGGACTGCAATTGAGAGGGTCATGGGTTGTGTCCCCCATGGTGTGAAATTGATGCATACAAATGCCCATGACCCCCAGATCCCCATGAGGCCAACAATGACTGTTTTTGCAACGTTGGGAGTCAGACAACGGTGAACAAATGTAAGTGCCTGCCTGCTGGCTAGCCCCCCCCCCCCCCCCCCACAAGTGAGGCTGGGACAAAAGCAGTGTTTGCCCTCACGAAGTGCCTGCTTGCGCACCCCAAAAAGCGTTGATCACCATCTATGGGAGGCTCGTCACCAACGGAAATGCCATTACCCTTTGTGGAGGTGTTTGGCCCATGGATGTCGAGACTCATGACTTTGTCCTCGGGTTTTTGGCGAAGCATTTCCACTGCTACGTGGACTTTATCCGTCATGAAGGCTACGACAATGCATTGAATATCATGGTCAGTGACATTCGTGAATCAAAAAATAGTATGTTTTGTGTCCTGCCTGGGCCAATATTGGCAATGTTGTTGGGACGTGGAGTACTGTTTTGTCCTTTGATGCTCCCTGATGTGCCAGTCCATGCAAAGGGGGTTGACTAGAAGTATCGAAGGGGCAACGGAACCGTGTGGGGATCAGGCACCAAAGGATGAAGCATGCCACAACATGCCGCAGCACCTGTTTTTTTGGGGCCCGTTGATGGGTGGCTTGAAGCATGCCACAACATGCTGCAGAACATTGAAAATTTGGTTGGGTTTTTTTGGGGGAATTTTTTCGGACCAAAACATCAATCCCATCCCTGAGCAGGCATATGTCAGAGTTTGACCGGTACTCTGATGGTCAAACAATTCATCCCTGATTGGGAGATCATGGGTTCAATTCCTAGAAATGCCAAATTGCAGCAACCCAGGGAGGGTTAGGACACGCAATCCACTCTGTTTTTTATTTTTTTTTGTTGTGTTGTGCTTTGATAGTTCATTGTTTTCTTCACTTTGTCTTCTGATGTCAGCTGTTGAGCCGACTAAAGAGGGGACAACGGAACCCAAGAGGAACAAGGAGACAACTAGGTATACTACAAGGACTACTACAGACTGTTTCCAATGGGCAATTGGGGAAGGCATCGGGCAGTACCCAGGTTTTGCCACTTTTGCGGCTTTTGGAAAATTTGGGTACCCCAACCTACAACTTGAAGGATGCCGCAGCACAGCAAATTTTTCTTGGGGACCGTTGGTGGGGATATGCGGCTATTGTGCCAGAGATTTAGGCACATGCACACGGCGTTTTTCAGTGTCAGTGGGCACTTGTCACAGGTTCTCTCCACACAGACAAGCGTAAGGCACAGCAGATGGTGCTGGAGATGATGATCTGTGTCAAGCGAAGTGGCGTGCCATTCCTCATTCCGACAGACCATACAGTGGGTCACGAGTGCACCATTGATGAGTCCACACCGCCGAAATACCTCCTCCCATGGACCCCGCATTGTGTCAAGTGCCGTGCCGAAGTGCTGCAGCAAAATGGGAGGATGAGGTGCACAGAAGAGTCAGTCATGCGGTAGCCCATAGCTTTGATTTCGTTTCGATGCCACCGATGTCTTGCATTGTATAGCTACGATGCAGTAACAGTGGGTGAGGGTGAGGATGATTATATTGTACTTGCACGCACTATGTTTGCCCGCCGACAGCACATAGTACTGCAATTGACAAGCTTCCAAGCAGAGGGCGGTGTCAAGGAAGTATCAGCCACCAAACTCCAAGAGGTTGTATTCCTAGATTGGTGCATGCGGTACTGCCGTGAGGGCTGAGGGTAGTCCCTTTTTAGGTGCCCGGATTTGCACAGTGTTGTCTCAAAGCTGATAGGGTTCCTTCGTCCCAATTGCTTGCCCAGCAGACATCATCAGTGTTCTACACGAGAGCCCGATCACCTGAATCACATTCGCGGTATGGCATCATTACACCCAGACACAAAATGACAGACAACACAACTGTATGATAGGTGTGTCGTCGTGCAGTGCATTTCAAAGGTTTGCAAACGGGTATGCATGTACGGCATTCGACGAATAGACGTGACCCGGTCACGGGCCTGCATATACAAGCACGATGTAGCAATTCACCCGTGCCCGGTACATGCTTTTGCAAAGAACATTCTACCCCTAGGTAGGTGGTGTACATACAAGTGTGTGGGGATGAGGATGGTAGCGATGTCATGGAGGCATTGCTAGAGGCTTCATCTGGGGACTCTGAGCCTGAAACTACAGATGCCTGTAGTACTGCACACGAGGAGGAGGTTGATTTGCCACAAAGTCCACAACCCTCTTTTGACGAGGAATACACTTCTATGCTCCATGAAATTGCTCTTCATCGGTCAAGAGGTGCCAACAGCACTCCACATGCAACAACAATGCAACATTCATGGCAACAGTCACCACACAAAGCAACGGGAAAGGGGCAAGGAAAGGGTTTCTAGCAAGGCTCCATACCCAAATTCGCTGGTTGTTACTCCACAATGATTCCCTACAAAATGGGTTTAGATTGAAGCAACAAGAGCCGCCTCAAAAAATGTGCCCGGGGTCTCCCACCTTAGTACCCTGTCACACGTGGCTTAACTTCCGAAATTGGGCACCATCACAAGTCCTCCCCACAGTGCTGCTCATATAACAAGGAGGAGATGCTTGAATGTCATGCGCATCCATGCCCAAATTGGTTGGTTGTTAACCTATGAAATGGGTGTTGAATTAAACGGTAAGAGCCGCCTTCAAAACTTGTGCCTGGGGGTCTCCCACCTTAGTACTTGTGGTGTCACATGTGGTTTAACCTCTAAAATTGGACTATGGGGAGGACCATCACAGGTCCTCCCCATAGTGTTGCTATGGTTGACATACAGCGATTGCAAAACTGGTTTTTTTCATATTTTGGCCATTCACAGTGATCAAATATCCTTTGTGAAGCATGTATTAGACCCTCTTTATGTGTTGTTCATCGTGTTTGGGTGCCTTGACACCGGCATGGTGGCATGTCGTCTGTAGACACTGTCTGCCCCAAGTAGACGCGGGATGCCAATTGTAGACACCACCGGCATGTTGTAGACGCAAAGTGCCAATATTTGGGAAGGGGGCCAAAAGCCCCCATTCCCACAAAACAGTCCTCCGGCATCGTTCACCCATGCACACGGGCATGGTGGCCTGTAGTCTGTAGACACTATCTGCCACAAGTAGACACGGACCGCCAATTGTAGACACCGTTGGCATGTAGTAGACGCAAAGTGCGACGCCCCGTCTTACAACAATATTCGCAGGACAATAAGCAGCATCCCCCAAATACCATCCCCAGCCCCAAATCACAGGGAGAACTTGATCGTCGCGGACCACCAAAACATAGAACTGCCAAACTCCACAGGTCCAAAAGTTGCGGACACAACACCTCAGCTTGTTTTGACGAGGGGATTGCTCTCACAGGGGGGGGGGGGGGTGCCATGACGCCTGGGTGCATTGTGGTCTGCAGCGGGCGGCGCAAATTGGCCTCTCGCCACTTCCCGCTGCCCTTTCCTTGAACCCTCTCCCCCCATAGGCGGCGGCGCCCATCGGCCTCTCACCCCCTTGCGCCCTCCCTCTCAGCCTATCCTCACCTCCCCACACACCCTTCCTTTCCCTTCGGAAGTTGTGCCAACAGAGCCCCCGGACTGTCCCTGCTTCACTGCTCCGTGTCGGCTCCACTCGGAGGAGGGCAACTGCCCTCGCCGTTGGCTGGGTGTGTCCAAGCGCACACCCCAGTGTGGTGACATGTGTGCTGTCACGTGTGTGGTGTTGGTTTAGACAACCCCAGCACAACACGCAACACATGCAGATCACAAGAGTGAAAGAAAAGCTTGTCAACAGCCGCAAACGGCCCTAGGCCCCTTCCTTCCAAAGGTCCGTGGGAAACAGTTGGAAGAGTGACCTTAATGCGTGGGATAGACGGCAGCATCATCATTTCACATGTCATCGCAACAATGTGTAAGACCAGTGCAAGAAAGACAAACAGCGTCATGAATCAAGAACCAGCGCACCCCTTACCCCGCAACCCCATACCACCGGTGGGGGGGAACCCCTCCCCAACGACGGCGTTTTGGCCCCAGGATGTCCACTTGCGGGGTCACCTCCCCGACGGGGGGAAACATACTTACGCCTGTCCATTCCCGCGCTCAGTCCTCCTTGTGGCGAGCGCATCATCCCCCCCCCCCCGCCGCTGTGTCTGTGGTCGCAGTCCATGTGGCCATAGACAGGCCTGAGTTCGGTGCCAGAAGACGCGCCGTATGCCCATGACCTCCTGGGGGCACCACATGCAGAGCGGTGGGGTCAGCCCCCTTCTGCGATCCCCTTCCCACAGTACATCACCGCAGCGCTCGTTCGGTGCATGTTCAGCGTTGCCGTTGGTGCCGGGGTTTGATGATGGATGTCAAAATGCCACGGCAAAACTTGGTACACTTTTGTTGTGCCCAAGGGTTCTGCAAAATTGTTGTGACAAATTTTGCCATTCCAAATTTCGCCTCTTCCTAACCCCCCCCCCCCCCCCCCCCGCGGGTAGGCCTGTGCCTACACCCGGCAACATGCATCTGAACACCTGCTGTGAGACAGTGGTATCCGCAGTATACGGGGCCCCCGTCGTGACGCTCGCCACACCGAACCCCCGCCGGTACGTGGGCTTGCCCCCATACACGATCCCCACCGCCGCCCCATCCACGTCGTGCGCCGCGAGGAGTGCGGGCATCGCGCGCTCGATGGCCCCGATCAGTGAGTCCACTGAGCGCATGTTGCGTCGCTCGGTCTGAAGGCTCGGCGTGACGCGTGAGAACTGGTCCGTGCTGCCTGGGGGGCCGGCATGCCCCCCCTGACCCATCAGCTCGAATGGGCTCCATCCTACTCAAAGTGGGGCGGAGGGCCGACGCAGGCGGCAAGACCGGGCAAGATGGTTAGGAGGGCATAAGGGGAAATAAACACAGGACAGATGGGTTTTGGCAAGTGGCTAGGAGATTGTATTTTCATATTTCTGTGGCTTATACACACTCTGACCCCCCCCCCCCCGCCCCAGGTAGAGCCACCCCCCCCCCCACCCCACCCCAAGGGGCCCGGAACCCATATCGGCCCCTCGTCCAGGCTTCCTTGCTTCGCTCGCTCGAAATACATTCCCATGTGCATGGGCAAACGCTGTTAGCGGCCCGTTTTTTGGAAGGGGGCCGAAATATTGACACTTTGCGTCTACAACACGCCGGTAGTGTCGTCTACTTTCTGCGAATAAGAATAGTCACAGCAACAGTGGATTTCCAGCTGGTTTCCGCTTGCATGCAGGCAGGAAGATGCCTTTGCCACCCGTCTCCTTGCGCCAGCAGAGCCAAAGGGGACAAGGAGTCTTTCGGTGCTGAGAGCGTGGGAAATACTTCCTCAGGACAAAAAAATGCAGAGGCACCCGGCACATACGGCGAGATACGGCAGCGTCACGCAGCGTGAGGGGCACAAGGTCACCATCCGCTTGAACCACTCCAACTGAGTGTACTGCGGGGGGCTGAACTCGAAGACCTCCGGCAGCAGCTTCTCCGAATCCAGCTGCTGCTTGAAGGCCAGGGCTGCCGCCACGAAACCCGCGGCACGGATGGCAGGGTCGTGGCGGCCGGGGGTGGGCTGATGTCAGGGTGATGGGGAGAGACATGGATGTGTCCCATTCAGTGGTTCTGTTGCCACGCCTCGCAGGCCACGGCCGTGCGTAAAGACCAGCGTGCGTCTGAACCGTCTTGATGTGGCCCTCTGGCCATGACGTCAGGTTTTGAAATGACTGGCATGATCCTGACCTACTCACTCAGTTGAATCCATCGCAATGTTCTGCAATCCACGTCCTCTGGGTGGGGGCACTCAGGAGGCCGGGATTTCGTTTGCGGAGGGGGGGGGGGGGGGGTCGATAGAGCCCTCCGGCTGGACCCCCCCCCAAAACAAGGGGCTCAATTGACAGGACCCTCAAAATCCTACCAAGATTGACCCCCGGGCCTCGGAGGTGACCCAGACCCAAAAATCGGTCAAAACTGAAAATGGGATTTTTCGAATCAGCGCGTCGAGGGGGTTCAGAAATGTCATCATTTGCCATGTATTTGGTGAAAAAAAAATTGACCAATTTTAATGCTCAAAACAATTTTCGGCGCCTTCGGCGCCAGAGTTCATGATAACTGATTAATGGTGCCTGTCAATTGAGCCCTTTTCCCGAACCCCCCCCCCATTTTGGGGGGCTCTACTGACCCTCCCCGCCCCCCCCCTGGAAGTGAAAACCCGACATGCCCTCTGACATACAAAAAAGGTCCCCCCCCCCCCGTGCCCAGGAACCGGCAATGTTTGACCGCAGAACCAGGGGGCGGTTCTTGCGCACGCTTTCCCCCAAAAATTCGACCGCGGAACCAGGGGTTGGTTCTTGCGCATGACTGTGGGCAGCCCCGTACCGCGGAAAAAAATTTTGCGGCGTGTTGCGCCAGGGCATGCGCGCCCTCTCCTTTCCCACAGTTAACCACATTGACAAATGAACACCAAAGGAGTGAATCTCAGCTGACTGGGCTGTAGTGTGCCTTCAAACGTACATGGAATGATCTGATGTTCAACTGGTTTGGACGTGTTTAATTGACTTTTGTTTGTTTCCTTGTCAGGGGCTGGTTGCTTCGGGGAAGGGGTCGAGAGCAGGGGGGAGGGGTTTAAGGGGTATGTGCGCCTGTGACTGACTGATAGGGTCCCCCCTGATGGGGGGACCCGTAGCAACATACATGAAATGTTGTCCTGCACACCTGAATAGCTGTCTTGCATCCGCCAGAACCATGAAAAACCCAATACCGTGGTAAAAAAAAGTGGTGCGAGAATTCGACCGCGGAACCAGGGGGCGGTTCTTGTTCCTAGGCATGCGCGGGGGGGGGGGGGGGCGTGCCTCCGAGGGTCCTGACGCTCTTAGTGGACGGCTTTGCTGTTGTGCGCACACGGGGGGTCTACCGGACTCTTGGGGTCTGACTGGACAGTGTGTTCTCAGTTGCAGCAGGACACACACGGGGCATAGGCCCAGGGAACTGGCATGGCACAAAGCACTGCACATAGAGAAGGAGGTTTTGTGTCACAAACCCGTGCTGGTGTCCAGATGATCATGCAGCACTTGCTCTAACGGACTCAGTGCATCCGTTGACTTCGGTGCTTGTATCCGCCGAGCACGCTGACAGCATGGCATTTCCAAGCTGCAGCCCTTGCAGCACTGGCATCAACAGCCCTGCGAAACGGGGAGAATACCAACTTCCAAATTGCCTGGACGGAGTCTCTGCCAACAGGTCACATGCACATTAAAGTCCTGACGTTTGTAAGGTCTCCCGATCATTTGGTCCCGCCATCCATTTTTCCAAGTTACAGCTACCAAAAGAGTGCCCCCGTTTGCCTGTGTCTGGCTGAGCCATAGAGCAGGGATGGAGAACGATCACGTGGTATGGCAGGAGCCTGTTTGCTTCTGTTTGCTTAGGAAGCGCACCTTCGTAAACCGGGTGGACTGGTAGGCAGGAACGCCACTGCACTGTGTGCGCAACGTAACCCCCCCCCTTGTATAAGCTACGCCAATGTACACATTTAGTACGGTCCCTACGCCTACTGTGGCTTGGACAAGGGCGTGGCTTGCGCACAACACGTACAATTGCCGACACATACGTGCGAAGGCCACATGTGCTGAAATTGGCAATTCAGGACCTATGGGATGCATCAGACACAAAAAAAAAATCCTGGTGCACCAGCAGGGGGCCACATGTGCTGAAATTGGCAAATGTGACGGCAAACCCATGTCTTACGTGGCCGCACTACATTTCGTACGTAATTAAATTGCGTACAAAATTATTACAGTCCCTACGCCTACTGTAGCTTGGACAAGGGCGTAGCTTTTACAAGGGGGGGGGGGGTATGGGGTCGTTGAACAAACCCTGGGCAAATGGTCTTGACTCAGAGTCCCCACAAGTGTTGCACCCTGGAGGGTTTGGGGGGGCTTCCTGTTAATGCTACATGTTTGTGGATGCTCGCTGTTAATTCATGGAGATTGGGTGTGTCGTCATTATTCCTGGGGACCTTCAGATTTGGATGGTTTCTGGTAATTTGTGGATGGTTCTGGTCATCTGCTGTTGATGCCCGGAGGTTTCTACATGTTTGTGGTTAAATTCTCGGAGGTTTCTGGGTGTTTGCTGTTCGTTCTTGGAGGTTGTTGGATGGTTGCTGGTAATTGGTGGACACTTTAGGATGTTTGTTGTTAAGGTTTCTATGTGTTTGTGGCCAATTCCTAGAATTTTTGGGGGGGCATTCGCTGTTCATTCTTGTAGACTTTTGGATGGTTGCCAGTAATTTGTGGACGCTGTCAGACACTTGCTGTCAATTCCCAGACGTTTCCAGTTGTTTGTCGAAGCAGCTGCTTTGAGGACCAAATAAATCACTGCAAACTGCTTCGAGTTCTTATCTAGGATGGAGATCAGCAATGCTTTGCTTCTTTGCCTTTGGTGCTTGGGGCTGCACCAAGGAGCTGGAGCTGGAGCTGGCAGATTGGATGCTCCTTGTGAAGGGACCCAAACTCAACGGGCCACTGGTCACACACCGTGCAAACTTTTGGCTAGGTACTAGAAGTACCTCGGAAGCACCTCGGAAGTACGTTGGGAGTACCAAGTACCCTGGAAGTACTAAGAGCCCCAACACTACTCCGGAACTGTCCTGGGAGTACCGCAGAAGTACCTAAGAACCACCATGTGCCCATGAAGTACCCTCCGAGCACCCCAAAAGCACTGCCCAGAGTTCAGGTGCGACAATGAATGCGGCATTGGGGTAGCCCGTCGGTAAGGCATTTTTTCAGTGGAGACTAGGGCATGGCCATTGGCCCCACTGGAGTGCACTTGAGATGCAGCCAAACCCTCCTGTGGAGCTGGCATGGTAGAATGCAGTGCAGAAAGTGGAGGCTACGGACCCAATGGACAATGGGGGCGTGATAGCAGTGGGGAAGCACCAGAAGCATCCACAAATTGCCAGCAACCACCCAAAGTCTCCAAGAATGCATGGTGAACACCCAAAAGGCTCCAAGAGACAACCACAAGCATGCAGAAACCTCTGGTATTTAACAGGCATCCAAAAGCATCCACCACTTACCAGCAACCATCCAAAATCTCAAAGAATGTGTTTGGTGCTTGTGTTTGGTGTTCCTTTTGGGGTTTCCTCCTGTAGATGTGAAGCAACACAGCTGTTTGGAGTACCAACACTTCTTGTGGGGTGCGGGGGGGGGGGGGGGAAGGCGTTCCAATCCACCAGCCCAAGACAGCAACACCACATCTGTCACAAATATCGCCAAACACATTGGCAGGTGATGCCATACAACACACACAAAGCGAAATTGCCAGCAACACCACCACTCCTCCACTCATCCGCTTGTGCCAGCCCAACCAATGTGGAGCACAAGCCGGCATTTAACGGGTGTCGAGAGCCTTCTCAACACCCCGGTACCCAGACCATTAAACCACATAAGGTTTTTGTGTCAATTTGTGCTAATTTTGAAAATCTTCCAAATTTTGTGTGTTCATTTTCAGTACATGTGTGTTATTTGCAGGAAATTCGGCAGTATTTTCCCAAAGAGTGGCGGTGGCGGGGGGGGTCTTTTGCAATACAAATGGGCCATTGGGGGCCCCTTTCAGGGAGGGTTTGCCTGGCACGTGCCCGGCACACTACTTTTGTACTATCTTTCCCGATTTTGAACCCAGGTTTACCCTTCCCTCGAGAAGCTCCCCAAGCAGCCCAGAGTGGACCGCAAACCTTCCCTACAAAGCACGCTGCTCACGGCGAAATAGCTGAATTCAACATCAATGCATGTCACTTCTCATGTGCCTAACAAACAGTGTTATCCCCACAAGTGTGGGCATCAATACATTCAGCACAATAATGCTCCTTGCACTCACCACAAACTGTGGGGGAATGTTTGCCCGGCGTGTTACCTTTGTATTAAGTATCTTATCTCTTGCCCCAGGTTTATCCTCACCCAGGGAAGTCCCCCAAGTAGACCGCATTAGACCGCAAACATTCCCTGCAAGGCACCTTGCATAAGCCAAGATATGAGAATTCAACAACACAAAATGTCACTCCCACCACTTCCAACCACCACCCTTGCCATCGTCATAAACTGGGTGCAAAGGATGGGCCAAATTCTTGGACACGGCCAGAAGGTACTCCAAATTGTTTGGTGAGATGGGGGCAAAAACAGGCACACGTGGGGAATGATGGTGGAACGCTTCTGGAAACACAAATCACACACCTCTGCCTCATCCTCTCCCTCATCTTGTGTTGCTGTTGTGAGTCCAAACATGAGGAAGGACATAGTCCCATGGTCGATTAGGAGGGTCACAATACAACAACGCAACAACGATATGCACTCGGCATTTGCGGATGATGAGTCCATATCCCCAACTCAAAGGGCCACTCAATCTGTGAATTGTTTGGTGTGGATATGGGGTGAGGCAAAGCGGGGAGGGAGTTAAAACTGGTCATGGGTGGGGAATGGGCCCAAAAGGTTGCCCGGCGCGCTAACACTACCCCTTTTGACATCCTGTAGCAGCAACAACCCGCAACTGTTGCATGGCAGAGTATTGCAAACACACAAAAACACATGGAAATGCACTCAGTAACACACGAAATCAACAGCAATCAACACAGTAAATCGGCAGAAACCGGGAAAACTTTAATGAACGCGTCAACAAAGGCCACCAACACGTGGTCTGGCACCCAAATAGCGCTGGCTTGTGTGGAGGAGGTGCGGTTTGTACCGACAGGGCGCCACTGGATATGTGGTCCATGCATGCACATGCGTGATAGAGGGGGAGGGGAGTTCATGGCATCGCGATGGGTGGTCTGCTGGGTCCAGTGGTGATGAGACCCAGCTCAGTTACTTGGACCTTGCCCCACCCAATAGAACGGGCTGATCGCCGGAGGATGCGCCCTCTGGGCTGTCGTTCTTTGGCTGGTGCTTTGTGTGTTATCTTCAATGTCAGTGGTCCACCAAAGTTCTGTCAGAGGGGAGGGGGGGGCTTTGTGCCCGTTCTGTCCCCATTGACAGTTTACTCCCGCCGGACCACCCAACCGCCGCTGTGGCCACGGACATGCCAGGGGCCCGGGAATTGCCTTGGGGTGAGGCTGCTCCTGATGCTGTGGGATGCAGCGCGAGGCAGCCCTGCCAAAAGGCATCGCACCGCGCCGACCCAGTGCACGCATAGCGTTAATGCGGAGATGAGGCCGGCGTCAGTCCGCCTCGCATTTCTGTACGCCATCCTTCAGCCAGCATTTGTGGGTCCGCAAGTGCTGCAGGCAGGGCTGCCATACGTGGGGCCGAGCGGAGCCCGCGAGAGGGGCAAAGTTGTGAAGGTCCACGTACTCCACCCGCGAGGGGATCACCACCGGCTTCCAGAAGTTCCGGATGACCTCCGATGCACATGCGGTTCTGTAGTGCTTGTAGTTCGTTGGGCACCCCACGTGTTTAGGACATGACATGGCGGCATCGAAAAAGATCAGGAAGCCCCCCGTCGATGTGTTGCGCGCAAACCGCGCCGAACGCCATTGGGTGGTTAGGAACGTCTCAAATCGGGGGGGAGGGAGTTCATCGAGATCCGTGAGCACGAGGAAGCGGGCCTTGGAATGCCGAGCGTACAGGAGGCACAGCTGCTGCAGGATGACCTTGTCATATTGCGGCATGGTCGCATTGCTAAATGTCCGTGACCGAACGCTGCAGTGTGCTCTGGGATACGCCTGCTGTACCATATCACAGCCTTGCTGGTCCCGTGCAAAGAGGTACGACCATTTGACGCGGTTCAGCCCCCAGCTCTGCCGAAGCCGCAACAGATACGGAATCTGCTTTGCCACTTTGTAAATGGGCGTCCCAACGCAGTGCTGGTACACGCCGCGGAAGTGCTGCTCCACAAGGGCAATGCGTAGAGACTTTGATTTGCCACGATGCGACATGGTGATGCTGATGGCCTTGCCCGGCGCAGCCGTGAGTCGGCATGACACCACGTGGGCGCAGCAGGAGTCGGCGGCGGCACGAGGCGCAGGCCTCATAGGCGCACACTGCCCTCCCTCGACCCGCACTGTCAGGGGGGGTGTCGCGAAATAGGGCTTATAGAAGTTCCACGGGGGCCATTGGGTGGACAGCTGGTGTGCCGAGGGGTTGATGGCAAGCACCATCTGTAGGCCGCTCCTGAGGGCGCTACAGCCGTATACACAGACGTGCAGGCCAGGGAATGTCCTGCATTGGGGTAGCTCTCCGGAGCACACAAAATGCCCCAGACTCACAGAAGGATCCACCCCGGCATTGTCGGAAGTCTTTGGTCTGGCTGTGCCCACAAAAAAGCATGCGAGCAACAGCAGTAGCATGCAGTGTCTGAAGATGCGGGTGTGCAGCATTCCATGCAGCGGGTGCCGTCATGCAGAGGGGTCAGCAGCAGCAGCAGGAGTTCTACTTGATCCTGGGTCCCCGGGGAGGGGTCTGCTGGAGGCAAGAAGGCTGCACACGGACTGGGGGCAATGAAGAGTGGACCGACCGCCAAGAGAGGTCGGAAGGGAGGATAGGGCAGGCAGGAGCCCATTGCGACCCGATTGGGTAAATGCTTGCGCGGGCGCCTGGCGGGCCACTTTTGTACTAAATATCCCGACTTCAACCCCTGTTTTACTCCCCCAAAGAGAAGGCCCACCAAGCACAACAGAATGCACCGCAAACCCTCCCTGCAAAGTACATTGCATAAGACGAAAGTTGTGAATTCCACATCAACACAAGCGACTTTTCATAAACAATGTTATCGCCACAAGTGTGACGGTCAGTACATTCAGAACAATAATGTTCCTTGCACTCACCACAGACTGTGCTAGTTGAGCACGTATGGCGACACAACACACATGTCTTAGCCCCATCCTCTCCTTACCTTGGTGGCTGGGTTGTTTGCATCCCTCCAAACCTGAGGCGGGACATGCCCCCATGGTCCAGAAGGGGGGTAACAGACTTGCCTCCGGGTACAAAATTGCGCAAAATGCAACAAAATACGCACTAATTGGTGCAACGAATCAGGAGCGCCGCGCCAAATGTTCCTCACCAAACTGCAATGCCACAATTGAGCACACAAATGAGCAAACAACTGCTCAATGCGTGCCCTATACCACCCATGTACAAAATTGCTGGGCAGTCAAAGTGCCATTCTTTCCACCAATAGGGGGAGTATCTGCGGCGCGCGCGCACTGCGCACTACTTTTATGGCGGGTTTACCCGAAATGGGTTGGCTTGTCCCCCATCCCAAAATGCCCCCTAGGGAAAACAAACCCTTGGGTCCAAGGGGGAATCCTTGCACTGCGGGGACATTGCGCGCTACTTTTAGACTAGATTCCCCCCCGAAAAGCTCCTAGGCATGCCCCTTCCAAACACCCCTAAAATTAGGCGACCCCAACTACCCTAGCCTTGAGGGTGCAAAGGAGCCGAGGGGTGTAAAATTGCAATCTAACATGGAAAATTTTTTCTGTTTTTTTCACTGAAAAATCCAAATTTGATGGGTTTTACTCCACTGAAATTTGTGTGTGCTAGAATCCCTTGTATCTGAATATTGTGCATTGACACAATATCACACAATCATGTCAAACATCCGGCATCAACATCGCATGTAAGATGTCGAAGATGCCACATACTCTTCATCTTCTCTTCAAAATCCCTGTTTGATCGGCAGCAAAGGGACCGACGGAATATGTGTCAATATGGCTACATAACCCCGACCTTCTCAGTGTCCCCGTGGTGGGGAGAAATCAACGTAGAAAGGAGTAGATGTGGTGGAAATGAGCACAAAATGTGTGAAGAGGGGTGTAAATGCACAAACCTAGGTGACAATGCCGTATCCCCAGTGTGGAAGAAGCATCAAAACTTGCCATCAAACAACAATAATGCCTAGGGTATGACAAAATATGGGTTTCTAGTGCAGCTAGACGCCGATAGCAGAGGGAAATTATAGCTCTTGTGGCCTAGCCATGGGTCAATCTACATCCGCTTGGTTGGGCTGAACAGCTAATACTCTGCGTCGCGCACACGCCGCGTTAGTTGCTCCCCCATAAATGGTACAATTGCATACACTTGGTCTGAACAAGCAGCATCATGACCCCCAACCTCAAAATTAAAGAAATCACCTCGGGTAGGTCTGTACCTATCCCATTTTAAGAAATCAACGGAGGTCCAAAGGGCCAAATATGAAGCATACCGGCGCCGGCACGGGAGTGACGCCAAGGGGGGGTTCCCCACGATACACCGAAATGGTGCCAAAATGACCCTGAGCAATTGGCCACAACCAATTTCGGCAACACACGCGCAGCGCAACGCGCACAAATGTTTCCATTTTCGCTGGGAACAAATTTGGGTGGATTCGGCTTGCTGGAAAATGGGGGAGAAAATAGGTTTGAAAGTATGGGTCAAGCTGGGCAATATACCCAAATGGTGCCAAAATAGCCCTCGGCTAGCCAATTGGCCAGAACTGATTTCGGCAACACGCGCGTGCGCGCGACGCGCAAGACGGATCTTTCGTTTGCGCTAGGAACAAATTTCAGCTTGCATATCCTGCACGGCGCTCACAACAACACGGGATGACTCATGCGTGTTTTTCGGAGTTCTGCCGTCACCAAACCTCACATCAGAAAGGAACAAATCAGAAAATGACATGACGGTCAACGTGGAACAAACTCGGTCGCCTTGCCCCAGATGATGGGCCATTTCCGGTCGGCTACATTCGCGTTGTGTTTCCTGTGTACTATGCCTTTCTCTAGGGCGCTCCCCTGTTCCTTTCCTCGTTTGCAGATCAACAAGGCCAAGAAGGGCCATCAGATCATCACCTTGGCTTTGGGGGATTTGTGTCCCACGTTCTCAAGCCGGTAATTTACGGAATTTTACAGGCGTTTCGGCCCCCGGCCCCCCAGGTTGTGTAAATGGGTGTCCATTTTTCCCCAAATGGTGTAAATGGGTGTCCATTTTTCCCCAAATGGGCGTGAATTCCCAAGAAAAGTGGCGTACATTCCCAAGAAATGGTGTAAATCAGTAGAACGGACGGTGTCACTCAACAGCTCAACCAACCTCAAAAACTCAAAACAGAGGAACCCAATGTTTTGAAGGTTGGTTGCTTCGGCCTTGTGACCCGAAGTGGCATTTTCCCACCGCTTCAATGATTGGTTTGTTCTTTGGATTAGAAAAGAATGTGTGTGGATACATACTTATATATACCGATAGCCAGGGTTGCTTTTTTTTTTATGGGTTTGCCCATGGACTGCCGGGGCTGGGGTGGGGGGTATGGGGTTGGGGATTGCACCATGGACCCGGGCTTGGGTCAAAATTGTGTCCCGTCCCTCAAAAACACGACTACATGGGCAACTGATTTTTTGGTGCATTCCACAAAAGGGAAAGGAAGGAAATCATATTCAGGAGCAATAGTCCATGGGGCTTCTACCCATTAGGTTGCCTCACGTGAGGCCCGTCCATGCTTCATGAGCCCCTCCGCGCTGTTGGAAGACAGAGCACCCTCCTGCATGCTGTACAGCATGGTGGAGTGTCGTGCATGGGGGTCACGAACCCATCCCTGGCCCTGTCGGGCCATGCCAGGCAATTCCGTGCAGAGACGCTGTGCTCCGCGAAGAGAGGGAAAGGTAAAGGGGTTAGGGGGCCACTCCCCCACGGAGGGTGGGGTAGAGTACTGGACTTCGTACTGACCCATGTCCTCATCGCACTCAAGATGAGTGCTGTCCGCTCGTGAGGCAGACATCACGCTCTCAAAAAGTGGCGCCAGCGGGGTGGGGGGCAGATCGGGGGGGGTAGAACACCGGACGGCATACTGTTGCACGTCCTCATCAGACGCACTCTGAGTGCTGTCCCTTCGCGGGGTAGACATGGCGCTCTCAAATAGGGGCGCCAGCAGGACGGGGGGCAGGTGAGGTGAATCCTGCTGTCGGTCAGACCCCCCCCCTGGTGTGCATGCGGGCGACCAATGCTCTGGGGACACGTGCCGCACTGAGTGCCAACTGGAAGTCACCGCCGGCGACCATGCCGGAGATGGCGAGAATTGCCCTGGCCTACTCAGCACCCGCGGAGACGGGGTGCTAGTTACGTTGAACCCCATCGGAGGGCCGGTGGGCAGGACGGCGGTGCGTGAAGTCCGCGCGTTGGGCCGTGGTTCCCTTCGGGGCTGCAGCTGTTGTGGCCTTGCTTGAGGCATTCGGATTTGCTGCAACATACTTGCTATCCCCGGGGGGATGTCGCGTCCCTTTTCGTGTGGGGGCTGCCCCGGGCTTCGTGTCGGTAGTGGGGTGCGCTGCCCCTCTGGGGTGCTTACCACCACTATGCGTGACGCACGCTCAGGAGTGATAGCTCCTGTGAGCTGTAGGTATGAGAGCGCATGCCTGGACATGGGGAGGGGAGCTCCGGCTGGGCTCCCGTGACGGTCTGAGGCCTCCAGGGCCGTATGTGACCGCGCATCCCCTTGCTGTAGCTGGGGTCGCTTGCGTCGTGGGCTCCCCGACCGTTCTGTGACCGACTGCCGCCTTTTGACCCCTCGGGGCACCCGCGCAGGTGGTGCCCTACGCCGTGACTTCCTCAGCGCCGGGTTCCCTGACCGGTGAACGGATCGAGCCCTCGGAGCGCGTGTGCGGGGCACTGCGTGTGGCGGTGAGGACCGCGCGGGGCCGCATCTGGGCCCCGCTGTCGCTCGTCGGTAGCGTCCCCCGGTGTTGATGGGCTCAGATTCCCACGAGGACGACGAGGAGAAGACCTCCGGGGTAGAGGGCCCTTCCTCCGAGGTGTATGCCATCTGCACCGGGGGTGACGGCGACGGTGGAGCCCATCCTAGAGGTGCATCCGGGGGAGTTAGCGCATCTACGTGCTGAGACAAATCGCTGGGCGCTGCCGCTCGCCCCGCCGGCAGTGCCGCTTGGGGACTCGAGCCCACTGCAGCTACATCAGGTGGAGGCGGGGCCGCCTGCTTGGCAGGTCGGAGCAACCGGTAGGGCCGCGTGGGGGGAGCTCCAGGGTTGCGGTGTGCTGGAAAGTAGTCAGCCGCAAACAAAGTGGCGCTCTTCTTGCCTCCTCCTCTGCCGGTGAGATGCCTGGGGGTGTGCATAGCAGGCAGCAGCGACGATGTGTACTTGAGCTTGGGAATGCGCTCCCTGATGCTGGGGCTGGACTCCGTTGCTTCCCGCCGTTCCTTGGCCCGCTGGGCATTTCTCCGTCTCGTGTCCGGTGAGGGGGGCGGTGCCTGTAGCACAGCCGTCCAGCGCAGCTCACAGTACTCTTGCAGGTTTTGTAGGAGTTTCAGCATGTCCGGGCGCCGTGTGAAGTATGGTCTCGCAGACACACCCACTACTGTGGGGGCCCCCAGTGGGACTAGGGAGGAGCATTTGGTAAGCACACCACCTGGTAGCACGGCCCCAGCCACGCTCAGCTTTTGCAAGGTCGCTAGGGCAAGCTTTAGAACCCTTGCCCTTTCTGGTAGCGGGAGGGCAGTCGCCCGATACACAGCCTGGGGTGAGGCCGGCAAGGTGCGCGCCGCGAAGCATTCAAAGTCCATCGCTAGCTCCATGAAGGAGACTTGCCCTTTCCCTGGTATCCAGACCAGCTCGTTGACCCATCGTAGCAGATCGTCACGAAAGTCGGTGTCCCACCGCCACTCTTGAGCTGTGGGTTGGCGAATCCGCAGCTTCTCCCTGTGCTCCGGCCGCAGTAGCGGCACGATGAACTGCTAGAATGGGTACCCTCTGCCTTGCTTCGTCTTAGGCTGGTCAAAGAGCTGCACATCTTCCCGGTGTGCCCGCGCCCGCAGAATTTGCAGCACCATACTATGAAAACCGTACATGAAGTCGTGCACCTGACCTTTGGGGATGCCGTGCAACAGGTGTTCCGGCATCAAGCCACAGATCCGTAAGCACGTGGGCCAACTACTGATCTGGTCTGATAGCCCCAATGCCCTCGCCGTTCTCATAAGCGAGCGCCAGGCGCCGGATCGATGTGTGCCCCAGGCTGGGCAGGCCCACAAGATGTGTTCGTCGTCTTCTTCTTGTTGCCGCGAGCAGTATGGGCATAGCGGTGTCGCCCTGAGGCCCCTCGCATGCGCCCTGGCAGCCGTCCATAACGCCCCTGTGAGCCAGCCCCGCAGCAGCGCCTTATCAAACTCTGTGCCCTCTGATAGAAGGACTTGACATGCCTCCCTGTCGAGGGCCCCTAAGATGCCTTGAAATTGTCGCGGCCGACGATCTTCCAGTGAGAGCAGGGCCCGCCGCCTGATGGAGTCCCGCAGGATATGCTTGAATTTGTCCTCGTTTATGAGTGTCATGTCTATTTCTTCGGGCACCCCGGGCACATTCCAGACCCACCAATGATCCGCCTGCCTCCAGCCAAGGCTCTCCAACTCCAGGAGGGTTCGTTGAACCGGTCCTGATGTAGTGGGTCGTACCTGCGCTTGCCGAGCTTCAATGCACGACTGCACCACAACCTGAAGGGTGCCTGGCGTGCGCGCCACCGTGAGGAGCCAACATACCCTGTCAAACGTGATTTTCATGTGAGGAGACACTCGGTGTCCCTGTACTAGCAGCACGAAGATGATCTCCTTCGCCCTACCTGGCCTCGAGGTGCCCCACAAACTGTGGAGCACTGCCGTCTCCAGACTCTGTAGATCCCTCCGGGATACCTCCGCCCCCGGGGTACCCCATAGGGCTGCGGCTTGTACCAGAGTGGCGATGATGTGTGTTCGCCGGCTGAAGCCCCCTTGTGCACCCCTCACTCTGGACAGCAGGTGTATCCCCTTGGATGTCCTCTTTTTCAGGAGCGGGCCAGTCCCCCTGGTCAGGCTGGTACGAATACCCACTCCCAGCGAGCGAAATTCAGCTTGGAGGGGGAGTGAGATCCCTTGGAGTACCGTGTGTTTGCGGGCAATTTCCTTGGATTGTCGTACTTGTATGGACAGTGACTTCTTGGGGTTCACTTTTTGCAAGGTGAGAGCCAGCCACTCATCAGTGAGCTGCATCACCGGCGCCATGTATTGGCCCTCAGATCGCAGCGGATACGTGTCATCTGCATAGCCCATGGACCCGACCTGGATCGTGCCCGCCTCTTGTGGCTGGGGTTGAGCACCCCTGAGCTTCACTGGGCTGGGGGGTGGAGACTCCTCCGATGTTGTCATTTCCTCTTCCACCAGCCCTTCGCGTGCGGGCTCAGGTGCGGAGGAGGGGTGTGGCGGCTGCGATTGCTGAGGTGGAGGTGGAGGTCCATGGCCACATGTGCAGGGGTTGGAGTGTTCCCAATATTCAAACTGGTCAATCCCTGAGCCGAAGGTCCTCATGACGCACCTGCTCGGGGCCGGTGGTGGCCGAAAGCGGGACACTGCGGTGGACTGGGAGGGTTTACGTCTGTATCTCAGCTCCTTGGGCTCTTCCAGCTTGGGCGGTATGGGCGGCAGGCTGTGTACCGTCACTGAGATAGCTCCTTCCAGCTCGTCCACGGCGCGCATCCAGACTGTGGTGAGCATGTTGATCATGAGTACGCTCATGGCGCACCCTTGCAGTACGCCGTTCGTGGCGTGAAAGAAGGAGCCTAGCGCCCCGTTTATTTTGAACGCCCTGTGTAATTGTTGATACATGGCCTCCAATGCCGCCTGCGGTTTGGTGTCCAGGCCGAACTCTCGTGCCATCCGGAAGGAGATTTGTTGTGGTTTCAAATCAAAACACTTCACATAGTCAGTGCCAGCGCCAGATAATGCCTGCTTCAGTAGGTGTGCTCGCTCAATGAGGGCGGCCAGTAGAGTTGCTGCGTCCAGGGCGCTCTTCTGCGGCCTGAAGGCAAATGCATTTCTGTGCACCCACTTCTCTTGCCAGATGAGGCAGTCACAGAGGCGGATACCGGACCAGGCGCCATAAATCGCAGACAGCACCGACAGCGGCCTGAGCTGTAGCGGCTCACTGCCCTCGCCTTTGGGGATCAGCGGAATGTACCCTGTGGCAAGTTGCTCAGGCCATACGCCATGGGATTCAACCCAGTTTAACAGCTGAGCCAGCATGTGCAGTAGCGGCCATGGCATGTTCCGCATGTCTACGACAGTCCAGCCGTCTAAACCTGTGGCCCGGCTGCGTTTCATGTCCTTGAACTGACGGCAGAGGCGCTCCGCGGTGATGGGCTGACATTCCATCTGGTGATGCTCCACATATTTGCCGAACCTGCGCCAGAAGGGCTCAGTTTCCGGCTCCGGCAGCGTCGGATCCGCATGCTGCCTCATTATCGGGTCCCATTTCTGGTGTATCACGAGGTCCATTTCGGGCACATTGCCAGTCAAGGTGCCGTCCTCTTTCTGGATCAGGACAGTGGGCGTGTACTTGTCCTCTTTGATCCATTGGTACACCTTCCCTGGCGATGTGGTCCAGGTCTCCTCAATCCATGCTCTCCAATCTTGGTGCCTCTTCTTCTCTTCGTGAGCTAGTTGCCGCCTACTCAGCATTTTAATCTTATCACTGAGTCGGACCAAGTCGGTAATGGTCATGGGTGCACTTTCTGGAGCCTCCATCACCGTGCGCAGTAGTTCTTGGTGCTCTGCAACACATTGCCCTTTGGAGATGAGCTGAAGAATGCGGTGGGCCCTCCTGCTTATCGCCTTCCAATTGTTGAGGACCTCTCGCGGTACGGGGCCCATAACAAGGGACCACGGCTTGTTCCCTGCTTGCCGCCCACTTCATCACCGGCACTAGGGCGCTCAGCAGGGCGGACATCTCCTTAGTTGGTGCAGTGCACGGGAGTCCTGGCGACGTCATGCGCTTCGACGTGAGCTCCACTGTCTTGAGCATCTTCTTGGTTCCCCGTCCTCTCGGCAGCTCTTGGGGAGCCAGTGGTAGTTGGCATATTCCTGTCCTGACCGCTGGCGGCGGTGCCATGGTCAGGACCAGCATGGTTTCTTCAGCCAGCCATGTCCAGAGGTCCCACAGTTGATCTGCCGTGGACGCCTCATTGTCTAGGACTTTCTCCCATATCGCCACGTACGGTTCGGTGACGTCTTTCACTATTTGGTCTCGCTTGCGTTTCTGCAGGTGGGCTGGTATCATGGGTGGTAACCGTACAAACTTCAGAACCCGCTGGGCAGACTGCTTGAAATTGAAGGTGAAGGTGACCGGCTTGTGTCCAGGCACGGGACATCTTTCGGTTGGCAAGACTTTCATGATGGCACTGGCCGTCTTGGCATCTGCCAAAATACCATCAATTCTGGTTGGTTTCTGTTTGATGGAGCCATTGTGGTACGAGCACTGGCAGTCCTGTCCCGTGGTCCGTGCATGTAAGAGGTCGACATCCACAATGCGCCCCAACAGCAGCTCCGTCATCATGAGGTTGGGCATGCAGCGGTAGTGATCTAGTTGGACATTGGCATCCGTGGCTATCAGAAAGGGGGAGTTCCCCAGCTTTGCAACTTGGGTCAGCACTGCCTCCCATAGCTTGCCATTTAGCTTGTGGTCTCCTGGGATCCCATACACCACAATCACGTTTAGGGGGCGTTTACCATCCGCTGGGGTCACGATGACGTGCAGCCACCTGCCTGAATTCCACAGTTCCTCACTTAGTGTGCATCCCGGGTCCCGCTGAGCTTGCTTTGCCGGCCACTTTTCCCGTACCAGAAGGGCCGCCCCTCCTGGGGCAGCTCCCCAAATGCCACCTGTCTTGGATAGTAGGGGGGCTCCCCAAAAGGGTTGCCACCCCTTCTGTCTTGCCATGAAGGCCATTGCATTCTGGGCCCCTTGCGTGAGCCGTGTTTCCGTGAGTGCTACGATGTCCTCTTGCAAATCCAGCACTTCATGGTGGTGTGCTCGCAGGGCCGTCACGTTGATGAGTGCCAGAGAGGTGGGTCCTGGGTTGGGGTGCACATCACCACAGCGTAGGATCTAGTCACGCTTCCAGTGTGGATGCGTGTGTGCGCGTGTGTGTGCGCGCACATGCAGCGCGGCCCACTGGTCAGGTGGCACCAGCTGTGCCAAGTTGTGGGCCGACTGCGTTGGGGTGGGATTCTGATCTGATTGATCCAGGAGCAGGGGGCGAAAAGGAACAAGGCAGGCCAGGCGGTTAGGCAGGCTGGGGGGGTCAGGAAGAGAAGCTCTGAGGTAACAGTGACAGTGAATACTGGCATTGCGGTGTGTTTCAGGCACCGCTGCTGAGGACGGCGGGCTTACCCGACTCGTCCATAATAGTCTGGCGGCTCTCGCCATCACAGACCGTCTCTCGGCACTGTGACGCGGCGGGTGTTCCCGTCTCGCGCACGGCTTAGCTGGGTGGTTAGCGGAGCTCTCCGTCTTAGCTGTGCTGGCCTGCTCGTCACTGGCAGGGTTGAGAGTGTGCATGGACCGCATGGATGGTGCGCCTTGACGGATTTTCAGGTCACGGTCATCTGCCGTCTCGGTAGCCTCGCTGCAGCTTCCATTCCGGGTCGAGCCACTGGAAGTGAGAGGGCAAGTTTGTGTGAGCAGGGGGATAATGTATCTGCATGTGTCAGCGCTGGCTGAGAGGACCGCACGTTCAGGCACCTGCCAAGCAAGGTCAGCACATACCTGGTCCACAAAGTCTTGGCGTGGCGCGTATGCCGGCGGCTGGGCATCTTCGTCTTCCGGTGGCGGTGACAGCGGCCTCACTGCTGTTGTTTGGGCTTGGATGCGGCTGATCAGCCATTCCGCGCCCGAGGCCCATGCGTACTGGGACACTCCATATTTGGCGTTGGAGCTGATGCCGAAAGTAAGTCCCTGGGGTTTCCTTCCCCGCAGCCGCAGCCTCCAGTTTCGTGGCGCCGCATGGGTCCCTTGCTTGACCGTGTCGGGCTCTGGCGCGTCGTCGAAGCCCAGCTGGTGTCCGACATCCGTGGCCCAGTCTCTGACCCAATTATCGCGATGATGCAGCGCAAGATGGGGCTCCAGCGCCAAGGCTATGTATGAGCCTGTTTTGTACAGGACGTCGGTGATCACCGTGGGCCGTTCCGGTTGCATCTGCACCGCTGCCGAGATGTCCCTGGGCTGCTGCAGGGAGTACGGGTTGGCAAGTCCAGATCTGCTGGGGCCATGCTCTGCTTCTTCCTCGTCTGCTGCCATCCCCACTACCTCATCATAGCTGGGTAGAGGTGGGCGGGCCATCACCTGCTCGTAGCTGGGTGTCCATGGCCTGTGTCTCGGCAGGTTGGCCTGGAACGGGATCAGAGGGGCCCTATCAGAGTACTGCGCGGCCGACTGCTGCTCCTCCCGGGCTGCTTGGACTTCAGTTGCCTGTTGGGCGTCGAGCTCTCGCAGCGCGCTTTCCATCCGTCTGGTCTCGCCTTGAATCCTGCATCGTTCTCGGTGTGCACTGCGGCGTTTCGACCGATCTGGGTGCCGCTGTTGGGGCTGGTGGACGTGGACATGGATGTGGGTGTGCTGTTGCGGCTGCTGCCGCCTTCGATGTTGGCGTTCACCTTCCTCGCTGCTGGAGTCCGACCTTCGCCTTTTGTGCGACCGTCCCATGGAATAGAACATAGTACCTGCCATCAGGAATAGGCAGTCCAGGCAGCAGTCGCATGTCCTGGGTGGTGAGAGCCCTGGTAGGGGGAGCATCATTTCAGGGCTGCGTGCCCGAGCGGTTTTCATTGCGTCCTCCCTCGTCAGCTCAGTGGTGGGGCTGGGGGCAAGCCTGACAACTGTACAGCGCAGCTGGCGTGCTCCTTCGCAGGGAACCTGCACCCAACCCCGCGGGCTTTGTGACCAAACGTGGGGGGGGGGCGGGGCGCGTGGCCGATCCGCCCGTGGCAGAACCATCACCCCGTCCCCCTGAGCTAACCCCCCTGGCTCGGCCAAAGATTGACCGTTGTGTTTGTTTTGGACACCAGGGGGGGTCGCCCAAGGTTCAAGGGATCCGGCGTCCAGATGCCGCGTCCCGGCAATCCCCGTCCCCCTCTTGCCTGGGGGGTTGCGTGCACTCAAGGCTGGTGTATGGCAACATTGTCTATGGTTAGAGCATCGTGGCAGAAGGCACAGCATGCACAAGAGGAATCCTCAAGACGTCCCACGCGGCGGACGTGTCCGGCTCGCGTAGCACGGCGGCTGTTTGTACCGGCTCGTGCATGTCCTTGGACGCAGCAATGCCACTGCCCGAACGGTCAGCATTATTGTCCTAACTCCATGTCGTGGTTGTCCTCCACGACGTCTTGCAAAGAGGTAGTCTGTGGGTCGTCGTCCGCCCGTGTGGCTAGACGTAGCCTCTCTTGATGTCCAACTCTTTCCGCTGCTGGTCGGAGTTTGTGCGACACGCACCGCCTCCAAATTCGTGGGTTTGCTCTGGTGTCGGTGGACTCCAGCTTGTGCGCCTGCCATTCCGTTGGCACCCCTGTTACGGTAATGTCGAACACCGGCTTGGTTATGGACGTGTTGACGAGGTGTTGGCAGGAAAGAACTTGGACCCTGCCTGAGGGAAAGACACGTGCGGCCTCCTCTTGAGCCCACGTGGTACCGTAGCCGAAACCGGCCGGGTATCCATACACCCGTATGCGTGTTCGTTTGGTGGGGGCCTCTGCTCCAAGCAGGTTTGCAATACCCGTCCTTTGCTGCTCGCTTGGTTCTTCTGTTCCCCATATTCGGACACCCCATCTGCCGACAGTGTCTCCTGTCAGCACACCGGCAAACCAATATTGGGAGTGAAGGATCTCCCATATGTTGCTGGAGCTCTTCATGTTGGGGGCTTTCAGCCAGAGAATGCGTGCTTCCAGTCCAGGTCCAGGAGATCCTTTCGACATCCACGGCCTTGCCTCGATGCCTTGCAGCTTGCCCGACCCAATGAGCACCCTTTTGGCAGCCTCCAGTGGGAGCTCCATCGTGACTGAGTAATGTTCTGCTCGGCGAAAAATCGCCATTGGCGGTGCCTGTGTCATTTCTTGCATGCACGTTTTCAGGTACTCCATCGTTTGCTGCCTCACCCAGCGTTGTGCAGAGCCTTTGGTTCTGTTCGGAGGCAGTTAGGAATCCGAGCACATAAGAGGGTCTATCTGCAGGGATATCTTGTGGAAGCCACTTTCCCTCTCCGAGGGCGTCACTGGGGCATGCTCCGCCGTGTCTGATTCCAGATGGTCCGATTCGTCGTCTTGTTCCATTGTGGTCCTTTCCCACTGCATCCATAGTTGCTGATCTGCTATGGGCCTGGGCGGACCCTCGGAGTGGACCCACTCGGCCCGCGTGATTCGGGTTGCCAAGGTTAGCAAGCAGCCCTGAACATCCAGATCGGCGCGCGTGAGTCTCATGCGGCGTAGTGTGTCCGCGACATTTGCCTTTTTGACTCCGGCTGTATTTGGCACGTTGACGATGGCAGCCATGTGTTCTACCTGAGGATGGGACGTGAAGGCCATGTCTGCGAGTTCCGCACATGAGTCTGCCGTGCCCCCTAGCATGAGCACCCTTTGGAAGGTGCCTGGTCTCTCTGAGACTTTCCATTCGGCTGGTGGTTTGTTGGGATTCAGCACCGGAAGGCCAAGTTGTTTGTTCTCGGCTTCTTTCCAGAGTTGCAATGGCAGTAGGGCAGAGGCTTGCCAGGTTCGTGCTTCCTCCGCAGCTACTCCATGCGTTGGTTGCACTGGCATACCCACATCTTTTGGCTTGCCAAGTACTTTGACAGCAGATCGTGTTTTGACTACCGTATAAGCACTGGACTGGCTGCTTTCCTGTGACTTTTGCACTGGGGAGGATTTCCCCTTGGCCGCTGCGTCCGCATACGTGCGTGGCCGTTGAGCCAGCTGTGTTGGCTCCGCTGCATCTTCGTTGTCTGAAGTCTTCTTGGGATGTCGAATGGAGGCCCGAAGCTCCTTGATCGTGGCGGTGAGCTCTTTGATCATGTCTTTGAGCTCTCGGATTTCCTTGTCTTTGGGATCTTCTCGCACCGTTTTGCTCCCTGCACCAGTGGTTGACTGGCGGGCTGGGGACTGTGATCTGGCCTTGGATCCTGCTGCCCCCTGGGATTGGGTGGGGTTTTGTGATCGGCTTGCACCTTTGCTGGTGCTCTTTGCAGATGTGGGTGTGTTTCGCGCTCCAGCCGCTGCATTTGGCTGTTGTTGTGAGGTCGCTCCCATGGCCGCCTGGACCTCCTGGCGGATGATGTCGCGCAGCCCTCGTAGCGCTTTGTCGTCCAGCATGATGGGCGACATATCGTATGGCCCCGCTCAAGGGCAGTATCAGCGAGGCCAGAAGCCTGTGTGAGCGCGAAGCGAGGGCATTGGGCCCTGTGTAGGTCAAGAGTTGTTGCTTTCGGTAAGATTCTGGGTCTCAGAGTCTCAGTGGCAGTGTCACCACATGCAGGGGCAACAAAAACACCTTCCAAAAAAGGGAAAGGGCTAAAGGTTGTTGGGTGAGGGTTAGGAAAGAAGCATGGATACTTGGCGCTTGGTTGACGCTGGAGTCTTCTTCACTTTTTTTGTTCGCCCTCTTTTTCTTCGTTTTTGGGGGCCTTGCGAGATTTTCTTTGCTGAGTTGCCCCATTGTGTCAACCATTCGGTCCGTACAAATTTTTTTGACCTTGTGCGTGGTTTTTTTTTTGAAATCTTTTCTGGGGGCCTCGGTAACTCTTCACTCCTAACAACATTTCTTCTCGCTCGCCAATGGACGTTGCCCACGTCCACCTTTGGAGGCGACGAGAGATGAAGGTGTGCGCCACGCCTTTCCACAGCACCGGCCCCAAGGGGGGACTGCGGCACGGCGTTGTTCGTGGCGTTGCTGGTGCTGAGGGTCCTCGTGTTAGTTCATAAAGTTGGCGAAATCTGGTTGGGCCATTTTTTGGAGCACACACTTTTGGTACACACCCAGACCCCCCCCTCCCCCTCCCTCCCCTTTTAATCCCCCCCCCCTGCCGAGTCGGATGGGCATAGACGAGACCACTGAGTACAGCATGGGTGCCTCCACCACCAAGGGACTCCTCCCCTTGGGGAAGGTGCTATCCGGATGGGGCAGGCACACCACTGCCTCAACAAGTGGCCATGCGCGCTTGGGTTCGTCCTTGCGGAGTGAGGAAAGCTGCCAAAGCAGCCGCCGCATGGGTGAACCTAGGGCAACGCAACCACCATGAGACCCTGCCCCAGCGCAACCAGAGGCGCTGAGGACGGGCGGACGGCGCAGTGTGTTGTTGCTGAAGGAGGGTGCATCTATCTGACTACATTGATGGACGTGCCGCTCCCGGAGGACCCATTGGGTCTGTGGCGCAGTGAAAGCCAGGGGAGTCCATCCCATCCCATCCCATCCCCCCCGCCTGGACCCCCCCCACCAAAGGGACCATCGTGGGAAAAGGCGAAATCACCTTGAAGAGAGGTTGTTAGATCAAGCGCAGACGCGGGCGTCGTATACCCCCCTTTTTGGGGGGTCATTCGCGTAGCATACCCCAAGGCATGATATTTGATGTCCAAACCCCTTGTAAAATCATCATTTTGCCATTATTCTATAAGACGATCCTCCTCCAATGAATTTTTTTTATTTTGAGGCCTCTATCCCCTGAAATTGGATGTCACTTTTTGGGGGGGTGGTCAAAAGTTTGTGCTCAGAGGGGTTTGAACGAGGGTCAGATTGGGCAGAGCTGATAGGTCGGCCAGCGCCGCTGGCAGCCGGCCATCTACGCATCCGGGCGATCCCCCACCGGTCAAACCACTCACCACTCAGCCGCCTAACTTTTGTCTTGGGGAAGTTAGTCTGATTGGGCGAGAGATTAGAGCACGTGACTCCTGGACTCATGGCCATGCCGTCTGTGGAGCACACGGGGTTTTGAAGGGAGAGGGAGGGTGGAGGATTCAGCCAGGCCCCTAGCCCCCTGTTTTGTGCACCAAAGGCCCAGAAAAACCTGTAATGCAAAAAAAAAAAAGCCAAAAAATATCATGGATGCTGTCCATTCCTGGAGGTCCGCGGATGGGCGCTGGCAGCAACAATTGGCTGCAGCAACTTCAAGCGGAAGAGCAGTGGCCGAAACTCCGCGCCTGCCTGCCTTTTGACCCTTTTTGTTCGAAGCGTCCAGGGGTAGCCCATTAGACAGGAAGCACCCTTTTAAGCTGCATTCCATCCCTCCTCTTTGGCATGTCGTGTCTGACCATCATGTGAGCGACGAAACAGAACAACAGGGACACATTCCTTGCTTTCCATTCCTCAGGTCAGGGGTGGAAGAAACAAGTGTTTTGCCGGTGCCTAAGTACGATGCATGGACAGACTACCGGTGCCGCGAGTAAAGCCGCCACCTACGAATACCCCGAAAGTCCGAATGGTCGAGAGTCCACACCTGTGGTTTGACACTGATGGAGACACACCCAGTCATGTACTCGCGTGTCGGCGAGTGGTCGTCAGATAATCTGCGGGGAAACATGCCCTTGCTGGAAAAATGAGTAGCGGTAGGACCTATTCCTGCAATAGGGCCACCCTTTCCTGGTGCGTCAGTGGCAACGTTCGCATGAATTCTCCTCGCTGCATTGCCCTCGCAATGGTCGGGGCAAACGCCTCGTCACTGGATACGTGCCCCAGCAGTATCCCCAGATATTTGATTGGACTGACACCCTGAACGATGCCAGGATGCGCCTTGATGGCCCTAACCCTAACCCTAACCCTAACCCTAACCCTAACCGTAACTGAAGGAAGGGGGGGGGGCGGGGTTACGGACGCGTTGGCCACTCACCGTGACCGCGCGGCAGATAACTGAACTCCCGCAAAGCCTCCAACGGCCGGTGGGACAACGCAGGCACCCACGCCACACGAACGGGACCCGCCGCTTGTCTCACTGCCCATGGGCCCATTGTTCTGCTGCGCATTTCGCTTGCGCTCTGCCCCGACCGTCATCCCCCGGGGCCCCTTCGTCCGTCGTGGCGTGCTCTGCTGTGCCTCTGGCGGCGGTGCCAGCGGCGTCGCAAGGCGGCATTCCGGTGGGGCATTGGACCACGGGCACCCCCAAAGGGCCTGCTGCTGGGCCCTGCCATGCAGTTGTACTGTCGACACCGCCCGGGGGGCCTCCCCGGCCCCGGCGGGTGCCAACGGGCAGACAGGCAAGACCATTCAGACACGCAGACACAAGGCCAGGGCGGTCCTTAACGGGGAAAAAAAAAAAAGAAAAAGTGTTCCGGTACCAGTTTTCCCAAAAAAGTCCGCGGGCACTCCATGTGCTCAACCATGGTTGGTGGCGGTTGGCGGTTGGCAGTTGGCGGCGGTTGGCGGTTGGTGGTTGGCCGCAGCGCTCGGCATCGTTGTCTTTGTGATGGTGGCAAGCTGACCGTTCCTGGGCCTTTTGGATACTAGAACCACCCAAAATGATCAAAAATCACGCACAGGGCATGTCCAGGCCGCCAATACTGTTCAAAAAGTGAGTCGCCAAGAGTGGTACTCGGAGTCCGGGACCAGCCAGTAGACACCCGTCTCGGTGAAGAGCTGTCGAGCATAGGAGGAGGATTGGGGCCTCTTCCGATGCCACCATGGCGCTGCAGTGGCAAGCGCCGCTCTCTACCACCCCTGCCATGGCCATTCCTGCTGGGCATGTTCCTGCATCGACGGCCACTATGGTCCCCTGGATGGTTGCCAGGGCAGGGAAACAACACACACACACACACACACACAAACACACACACACACGCACACACACGTTGAGAACCGCAAAACAAGAACAAAGCACAAGCTCCTCAGGAGCTGTAGGGCAGCCCTAGATGTCTTTCGGTCTGATGAAGTGGGACGGAGTGCAAGCGAGTGCTGGTGTGCATAAGTGCAGAACCACACACACACACACACACACACCAGCATAACACACACCCACTAAGATGGCAACCAATGCCTCAGGGATGACGGTGATATTCAGGCGCTCCAGGGCATAGCTCAAGAGACATGTGGCAGCAAGTGTGGTAACCCCCAGAGCTAGGGCAAGGTTATTCTTTTCCTCTGCCTTCTCTTCGTCCTCAGCAAAGGTGCTGGCGTTCCTTGTGGCCTCGACTATACAAAGGCCGAGGACCAGCCATAAAAAGAAGCGCAACACGCCGGCCATGGGCCTGTGCAGTACAAATCAGAAATTGATGCATCGAACTGCACACACTCGCCTGCCATGGGCACAGGTGCGGTGTGGGGCTTGCAGGGGCACACACACTGCAACAGGCGGGGGGGGGAGGGGGCATGGGGAATGAAGCGCCGGATACTTAGCTACCGCAATACCCCTGCGTCACAGGCATTGCCTCCGCTTTTACGCCCCAATGCCTTAGGCTGCGGCAAGGCCCCCCTTGCGCGACCTCAAGTTTTGGAGGTTTGTTGCACGGAGGAATGCCACCTTGTTATTGGTCTGCCCAATTTGGTTTCAATGCACTTTTTTGTTCCTAAGCGACCCATTTATTTTGTGCTAAAATAATGTACAATCAGCAACAAGCAATGATATTGTAATTTGATATAACCTCCATTAATCAGTTTCACGCAATGAAGTTTTCTTGTGGTAGCACCATGAGGCGGAACAAACGCACATCAAGGTTAGCAAGAGTGGCCTTGCCGTGCCAACTTGTGCAGTGCATATCTTTGCACCACTGCAAATCGTTTTTCGATGATGCTTTTCAAATAGCCGTTATTGCAGCCACCCAACAAATGCAACCACTAAATATTTCACAAATACATACTCTGAAAATTAAAAGGATGAACCCTGGAAATGTATCCAGTCAACGTGCTTTGATGTAATGCATCATCTCTGGCATGGGGTGTGGGCAGCTACAACCACCATTGGTAAGGAGGTAGAATGGACGCCTCCGTTGTTGTATGCTAACCCCTTAGGCCACCGCGTCCATGCCACCGCATGTGTGTCCGCCCTTCCAAAGCTCCCCTGTCATCTCTCGTCTCTCTTCAAGGTGCCTTGCCGAAGGCAATGGAATTTGCAATTGAAGGGGCGCCTGTGCGCAAGATGGCAAGAGTACAGTAAACCCCGAAGCAACCGGACAGTGCTATGGCCAAAACAGCTCAGTGACGGGCTTATCTGCTCCAAATTTTCTGTGAAGACAGGGTGGAGCAATACATATCACATTTACATTACATTTCCATGCCAGCTGTTAGATTTGCCACACGTTCTACGCCTTTGGGTAACCAGGCACCAGCACACTCTGGGCCATAATCATGCTCTTTTGGTGAACGTCACATCATAATAAACGTGCTATTTGTCTGTGGTTTTCGCAGCCTCGCCAACGGCATTGCTACCACTTCCAGGAACCAGCAGCAGGTGGGCAGCAACAATGGACCTGGTGGTCAAGTAATGGGAGTTTAGTGGGTCAGAGTAAATGCATTATCATACAGTCTGCAGTAGTCTGATCGGAACAAATATGTCGGTGGGCATGTACTGCGCTCCATACTTGGCCTGTTGTGCTCTTCAATCTGCACAATCATGTCTCCATGCACCACGCAGCAATGTGCCGGACTCACAACCCTGTCATAAGCTGAGTCATCGGATCACTCGATAGTACTCATATAGACCTCTTTTGATCACTTTTGACTTCAGTGTTGTCCTCTGTTTCCGCTGTTTTCGTTTCCCACCTTGCACTGTGCAATGAAGAGCATTGGCTCAGGCCTAAAATAGAGTCAGGGAAATATTGGGCAGAGGGTGACACATGGGTGTGTGGTGGACAGGGTGAGGCAGTGGCAGGTGGCGGGCGTTGAGGGTGACTTGTGGGCGTGTGATGGGGTAGAGGGCGAAGCTAGAAGACCAGTTGCTCATTGCAATGCTGACGTATTGCATATGGATCCCCAAACACGCCCTCTACGAACAATGATTTTCTTCTCATTCAATGATCCATTCATCTGACCCGATCCAAGTGGCATATACACAACTGATCGTCTGATGGACCCATTCTCAATGTTCGGTTTCATGGATGTGGAACAGGTGATGATGCAAGCAACCCCAACACCATCAGCAACCAGCAAGGTGGGTGGGGAACGGGCGCGGCGCATTTACTGGACCTAGATCCGGTGGCGTTCTGCCAACAGCGTCAGCAGAACCGTCACGTCCACTGTTGATGAAAATGCGGTGGTGCATATACAGGACGTCACCCAAATGTGATGCACATTGCGTAGTGTATGATGTGCACTGTTTAGAGTGTGCCATCTGCTGACTGCTCTGAGCTGTGTGTTGTGCTGTGTCTGAACGTCATTGTGACTTTGACTCTCCCTCTGACAAAGATGGTGTTGATTGGGATGATGGTGACGGTGGCGGTGACAGTGAGGGAGGTGGGAATTGTCGTGCATGAGGGCCCACACTTTTCTCGGCGGACTTCAAGGATGGCCTGCCACACCCGCCGGCGGTCCCCTGCCAACTACCAATTGCCCAATGTCATGGGTCAGCACGAGCTTTGACATTCAAATGCTGTAAAGCAGTTGGACGTTGCAAGACGGCCATTGAGCGGCTGCTGTCAGGGGACCGCCAACGAGGGTCCGTGACAAGGTGGCGCTGCATTGGCATGCCAACAGCATTCAGTGAAATGTAACAGAACAGTTGTTGGCCTAGAGGCCGGTCCTGAGTACATGTGCCACTGCAGACCCCCTCCTCATGCCCCCGCTGACCCAGACGGCCCATGCACATTCGATAAGTGTGATTCTGCAGTGAACTTAAGGCAACATTCAGTATTGATCTGGTGGCGATGACCGCCCCCCCCTTCCGAGCGTTGTGGCGATCGTGGCTTCGAAGCCTCTTGACAGTGGTGCAAAGTTTCGGAGTTTCTAGCAAATTACAACATCATTGCTGATTGGTGACTGTACATCATTTTAGCACAAAGGGGTCGCTTAGGAACAAAAAGTGGGAAAAAATACAAGTCATTGAAACCTAATCGCGCAGAACAATAACAAGGTGGCATTCCTCCGTGCAAGAAACCTCCAAAACTTGAGGCCAAGCAAGGGGAGCCTTGCCCCAGCCGAAGGCGTTGGAGCTTAAAAGTGGAGGCAAGGCCCGCACTTCTGAGCGCCGTGGTGATGGTGGCTTCGAAGCCTCTTGATAGTGGTGCAAAGATATGCACTGCACAAGTTGGCATGCCTAGGCCAATCTTGCTAACCTTGAAGTGCATTTGTTCCGCCTCATGGTGCTACCACAAGAAAACTTCATTCCGTGAAACAGATTCACGGAGTTTCTATCAAATTACAATATCATTGCTTGTTGCTGATTGTACATCATTGTAGCACAACATAAAGGGGTCGCTTAGGAACAAAGAAGGGGCGAAAAAATGCCCGTCATTGAAACCAAATCGGGTAGACCAATAACAAGGTGGCCTTCCTCCGTGCAACAAACCTCCAAAGCTTGAGGCCCAGATCCAGGAAAGGGGTGGCTGCGCTCAGGAAAGGGGTGGCTGCGCTCAGGAAAGAGGTCACTGGTTCAATGAGTACGTGTGCAGAAGTGCGCTCACCACACAAATAGCGAGTGCAAGCACAAGCAACGTGCGACTTATTCCAAACCTCTCTGTGTCTCCCTGAGTGTTTCCCTGATACCGACTGACACAGATCAGCCGCGCCTCGATGCTTTGTCGCGCTCGTTTAGTCTGCTGATTACTTGAAATCGCGGCATGAAAAATTCCACTCTTCTTCATGGTTTCGCTATCGAACTGCGTGAAGAGGAGCACGTCATTCATGGTCATTTTCGGATAGTACACCCAGCCGTAGAACTTGTCGTCCTCATCTGTGGTGCTCAGGCCCGTTTCCTCTCGGATCATTCTTCTGGGGAACTCTTTTTCTTGCGTGTGTGGTTGTAGATGGCGTCGGAAGGGATCAATATTGAATGGATCATGCACGAGGACAGTGTCCCGAGTCCATTTTCCGTCGTCGCCACTGAGCGCAGCAGTTGGCAGATAGAATGCAAGTTCATCCTTTTCCACACAGGCTGCTTCGTCAATGCTTCGCCAAGCGTTGATCAAACGCACACGGTCCTTGCCGCGACGAAACCCCATTTCGCGTACACGCTTCCGCACGAAGCCACCACCCCCCTCCTCCGTCCACCATGTCAACACACTTTCATCGGCAAACGTTTTTTGGAAAAAGTCTGTGACTGTAGCGTCGATGTGGGGCTCGGCGAACGGCGGCATGCTTTCTCCAAACGCGTCCTCCGTCGTCCCGCTGTCGCGTACGATAAACGGGTACGGTAGAATCGCAACGGCATCGCAGTTCCGAATGCTTTCTTTCACGCCCCGTACGATTTCCGCGGAATACGTGTACCAGGCCCTCAGGGCCTGCAAGTCCTGAGAACAATATCCTGACAACAACCAACACAATAGGTTTGCGGAAACCTCCTCAGCTGAACGAGGCAAACCCGATTCCAGCCATGGCGCATGTTGGTAGTGCCAATTGGACATTCGATAAAGACCATTCCAGAAATCCGCCGTACGCAACGCAGTCGGCACCGAAACCTTCACGAACCTACTTCTTTCGAGCTGCTCTGTAGCAGCCTCTCTACTTTGCTTCTCAGCTTCAGCGTCAGCAGTCAGCAAAGGCATGATCGCGGGTACTACGCCATGCTCAGGCTTATGATCTGCGATAGAATACCATGCCGATTTGCGATAGAATACCATAGGCACGTTCCGATAAACCAATGAGTCTCCTTTCATTTCGTGAGTCAATCGAAGGAGGGTCGGACAAACACTTGGATCACGCACTGGACGGGCTGGAATGTTTGCTGCCTCCTTGTCAGGCAATAGGGGGCTGCAGGAACCCTCTCCAACTTGTGGTTCGATCGGTTGCGACGTTTCTGACTGGGGGACAAGAAATGTCTTGGGAGAAGGATGTAGTCCATGCAGAAACCGTAAAACATAGCACAGCACACGCACAGGGCACCAGTCCATTGGGGTCCAGGATCCAGGACACACACACACACACACATTAGGGGCCAGGGATGAGCAGCGTTATTTTCTTCATCTTGCACCTCGAAGCGCGGCTGCACATAAGCTCCATCTGAGTAATATTGTACTACCATTGTACTATGCCATCTCCACTTGCGCCATGCATGTTTTTTTCATGCCGTCTCCAACGATCCCACTGGTCACACACACGCCACACCATCCTGCATGTGGCGGGGGTTTTTTCTATAATGTAAATCTATGGTGCCTGCGTTCTGCCAACATTGCAACAACGAGGGCATGTGCAGTGAAAAGTTGGTTCTCAGATCGAATAATGTGGATCCCAGAATGTGGAAGGTCATGGAACGTTCTCCAAGACTAGTAGTGTGTGCACTCGCGCGTGCGCATGTGTGCAACGCAATGCCAAAGGCAACAAGCAATGGTTTCAAAAATATGTGCATCTGTGTGTGTGTGTGTGTGTGTGTGTATGTGTAACGCAATGCCAAAGGCAACGAGCAAAAACTGTGTGTGTCTGTGTGTGTCCGTGCGCATATGTGTGTGTGCGCGCGCGGTGCGCGTTTGTGGGTGCCTACGTGCGTGCGCGTGTGTGTGCACGCATGCATGGTACCTGTAGGAGGGAGCTCTTGCCACTGCTTTGGTCACCCGCAACGCAAATCTGCGGCAGCTCCAGGACCTTCGTGTATGCATCATCGTGAGGCCCTGGGGCAGGGGGTTGAAGCACACTGTCGCTGGAGCTGGGGAAGGAGTCCAGCTGCATGTATTCCCCTGCACCCCTGCGTCGGATGCGCTTGACGTCAACAGCATCCTCCCCCTCTACATCCACGACCTCATGTGGTCGCTTGCCATTGGAATTGCCCGGAGCGTTCCTGCCACGGGCTAACATGCAAGCCCCAGCGCCGCTCGGGAGATGGTCGTGTTTAAGGGGTGAATCAAAGTAGACACTGAGGAAACAAATGAACAAGCACGCTTGAAAAGACAAACTAGCACATACACACAGGCGCGCGCTCACACACGAACACACACACACACACACACACACACAGTGAAGCAATGATGCATGAACCACTGAAATATTCATGGGAGTAGAACAGTAAAGTAGCAGGAAATAACAGTAGGCACACAGTTGATGGGACATGTGTGATATGTATGTCACAATGACAAGCATTATGGTATAGGGACCATATCAACGATTGTCTTAGTTACATAGGAACCACATCTTCCAATGAATAAATGCAGATCCATTGTAATGCAGTGAAAAGGCGAATGGCGCTCAGGACTTACTGCAACCTGAGTTCACTCAAGTTATACCTCTCCATCAGCGAGCACCTTAGTGTGACGTCTCACTGACACCGCTGACTTTGGTGAGAGGTAAGCCACTGCACCAAGGGTCCAATCGCCATCTTCCATTCTGGGGTACCATACAATAGCTGAATTCAAATTGGTCAGCATACACGCAACACACAAACACATTGTCAACCCCATCTAGTCTAGTCCGCCACAACAACCCTTGGCTCAACGATAGTGCGCGCAGGCTCCCGATTATAGAGTAGAGCGCATAGAGCTGCACGCACGTTGCGGGTTGTGCGTTCCGCGTGCTAGGGGGAGTCACACACCGTTTTGAAAGAATTACGGCGTGTCACCCCCTCCCCGGATCCAAGGGACCACAAAAACAAAAGACACAAGAACACACACCTCCATCCTTCCCACAAACATGGGAAAGCCATACATGACCGTTTATTGGCCGGAGCAGGTTGGTGGGATCGAAGCAGTGCATTGCCTTGTTTCGCTCGAAGGAATAGATGGTTGATAATTTGGCACAAGACAAAAGATGAGGCTTCCGATGCAAGGGAAGATGCATGCTCCTTTTGCTCCCTGGGTCGTATGTCATGTGCACTTCTATCAAGTTGCTATGTAAGCAGTTTTGTGCCGAGTGTAGTGCTGCCACACGTGTTACAGAACCCTCAAGCCATTGACCAAACATAGCCAATATGTACCCGACACAAATCCTTCACGAAAATGACCATGGGGGTGACCTGCATGACTTTTATTACTTCATGGCTAACATTGTATGGACGTTAAGTGCCAAAAAGATGGAAAATGGGCTTTGTTGAGAAAAAAGTCACATAAGGTCCTAAGGAGCAAAATATATCGCTAATATCGTACTACTGAACCATACCCTCCCCACATGGACGGATCTTCAGGAAGCTTACCCCCCAATTCGTGCCAGGCTTTTCCCACACTTCCTTCGTTGCTGACGGACGTGGGTAATTAGCTGCGGCATCGGGATCAGATGTGCAAGACCACCCCCAACCCCTCACGAGCACTCCTTTATCTCCTTTATCAAAATAGTGATCGAACCGCATGCAGATTCAGCAACACTTTCATCGCTCGCGTGCCAAGAATCCCCAAATTTAAACACACTGCCATTCGCAAAGGAAATCATGAGGGTCACTCCATCTGTATCAATAGTCCAACCACCACCTTCAGACCATTCACAAGGTTCGAATCAAATCACCGGCTTTCCTTGCCAAGTAGGACCTTCGAAAAGAGCCGGCACAGAGTCATCCAGCCAACAGTTTAATCGGCGCCGCCGACCCCTTCAGCGACTAGACCACAGGGATGGAGGTATGGAGGGGGGAGCGGCCACCCCCCCCCCCCCCCGAAGGAACGCTGGGCTATTGCACGCGTGCACAAGAGGCAGTCAGCACAAAAGCGCAGAAAGCGCAGTCAGTGGCCTACAAGACCATCGGTACCTTTCTGCCCCCCCCCCCCCACCGCTGCTGATGAGGCCCCGTTGCTACATGGCCCACGGGGACATTCGCAGCGCCCTCTCAGAGAGCCAGAGTGAGGACGGAGTCAGAAGTGATGAAAATGATTGTCAATGAGGGTTGATGACACGTTCCACCGAATTCGACGCTTTCAACTGGTCTGGCAGGGACGTGATGTGATAGTGACGGGGGGTATCGTGGTGGGGGGTCTGAGGGGGTGTGGGGCGCTGCGGAGGGGCCCAGATGACGAAATTGACGACTACGAAATCCCCACTTCGCAGCGCGAACCTCGTGCCTGATGCCGCTGACTGCCCTGAGGTGGGTCCAGGTCCAACCGTGATGGCCCCCCGGATCTCCCACATCTACAGCGCCGGGGGCGCCCCGGCCAAAGGCCGGTCCGCCGGCTCCGCAACAGTGAACAGGAAGAAGCACATGCCGGACGTGCCCGGGTCTCGGTACGGCAGTATGCAGCGGGGGCACCGCGTGACCGTGGCCCCACTGCGGGCCTCCGGCCTAGCCGCCAAGTGCCCGGCCCATCCCGTGCCGGTGCCCGCACGCAGGCGCGCTGCGGCCCGCAGCGCCCGCCTCACCTGCTGGTCGCCGGCCCACGCCGCGGCCCAGGCCTCGCACAACTCGCCTCGCAACCCCTGCGCCGCCGTCGGGCACTCCAGGGCCCGTTCCGCAAGCGCCGCTGCGTCCCGGCGTCGGCGCCGCGCCCCCTTCGTGCCGACGAGCGTCCGCGGCCCCGGCGCGCGCGCCCACTCCCGGAGCCTCCGCGCGACTTCGCTCGGGTCGTCATGGCCCGGCTCCTCGGAGGCCTGAGCGCGTGCGACGCCGGGCGGGTCGGAGTGGGCGACTCTGCACTCCTCCGCCGCCACTTCAGCGGCGTCAAACGCGAAACACGCCGCGCCCGGTAGTTGCACGCACACCAGATCCTGCAGCATCGCGTGCGCGGCGGCCGCCCCCGCGATCCCGCCCGCCGCCGCGCCGCAGAGCCGCACCTCCGCCGCGGCGGCCGCCTCCACCAACACGGCGGCCGTCCGCAGGATCGCCTCCGCGCCGCTCCAGCCCTCGCGGGAGCCCCGGAGGGAGAACGTGGCGGCGAGCACCCCCCCGGGCCCCACCCGCCGGTTCCGGAGCGCGTCGTGCAGCTGCGCCTCACGGCCCCGGACGCTGCCGGTGTGGTCCAGCCACACGCCCGTGAGGGGCGTGGGGCTGGGGATGTGCCCGGGGCCGGGGGCGGCGGCGGGCGGGGCCGGGGGGGGCGGGGGCAGGGCGAGGTACGCCGCCACGTCCCCGGCCCACGCCCGGGCCCCGCGCCGGCGGAGGCGGTGCGCCACGGCGGTGGAGCGGCACGGCACCAGCACCCGCGACGGCCCGACCCCCACGGCCCCCAGCGCCTCGAGCGTGCGGCCCGTCGCGTCCTCCAGCACCAGAACGCGCGCGGGGGCAGGGGGCGCGGCGGCGGGGGCGCCCGGGGCGCGGGGGTGCGCCGCGGGGGAGCGCGGGGCGGCGGCGGCCGCCACGGCGCACGCGAAGAGGCGCCGGGTCGCCACTTTGGCCGCGGACATGTGCGCGGGGCTCTGCGCGTGGGGGGCGTAGGGGTCGGCGTGCCAGCGGCAGGAGAACGTGCCGTTGTGCTGGGCCGCCAGGTACCGCGCCTCCAGCGCACGGGCCACCGCGCCATCGCGGTCCAGTGCGCTCCGCGGCGCCGGGGCGGCGCCGGGGGCCCCGCCGGGCGTGGGGCCGCGGGAGGCGCACAGGGCCACCGATGCGGCAGCCCGTCGGTGGGCGCACGGCAAGGGCCTCGCACGGTCCCGCACGGAAGAGGGGGGCCGCACGGGGGCGCGGATCCCCGGCACTGTACCACACCCGGCGGCCCAGGATGCGACCGCCGCCTCCGCCTCGGCTCTGGACGCCGGCATTGACCCTGACTTCCGTCGGGGGTCTTGCAGAACCGCCCACCAACCGCCCGCAGTCCGGGTGCCGGGCCTTGGGTCGGGCCCTGGGCTCGCCGCCACTGTCGGGCCCGGAAACAGGCACTGGCTAAGAGTCGCCCCCATACGGTGCACTGCCGGACAACACATAGCCCCGTCGCGTCCGTCGCTCAGTAGGGCCCGCCCACATCCGACGTCGGAGTCAGTGGCCGTCAGCCCTCCCCAGCCGCGCCTCAGCGCCCAGACACGAGCGGCCAGTCCGCCGAGCCCCGCAGAGCGACAGGGCGGGCCCGGGAGTGCAACGGGGCGCAAGGGGGACGGCCTCCCCTGCGCGCCCCAGCGCCCGCGTGTGGCCAGACCCGTCAGTGAGACGGCCAGGAGCCCCGCAGCAGCCCATGCAACGCCATGCAACCTCGTGCAGGGGCGCGTGTTCGGAGCGGACGAAGGCAATCTGCGGTGGGAGGTGGTGGTGAGGCATGGCTTTGCCCCGGGCCGTGCGTCAGGGATGCCGGTCGCCACGCGTGGGGGCCGGCCGGAGGCGCCGGGGGTGAGGAGCACGGCGTGGGCGGGCCCCACCGCCGGGCCCCGGGCGTGGCACGGCCCCGCGCCCATACGACGAGCGGGGCCGGTGTCCGGGGCGGCCAGCAGCACCGAAGGCGCCGGAGGCCACGGACCGCGCCGGACTGTGCGCGCAGCGGCACCGCCTCGGGGCCGGCCGGTGCGACCGGCCCCGCTGCCGGAGGGCCCCGTTGTGGTCTGGGCCCTGCCAAGACCATGTGTGATCGCGTACTGCGTGACCTTCGCGCTCTGGATGTCCCAGAGCCTCTGACCCCAAGGGGCCCTTGTGTAGAGGACCAGCACCACCATCAGCAGCGCGGCCCCTGCACCGCGTGGCACAAGGCATGGGCATCTTGGAGGAGGGCTGCATGCCGGGACTCCCATTTGGCAACGCATGGTCGTATATCCCGTGCAGCATAAGACTGCGAGACACATGAGGGGGTGCCAGGGTACGCTGCAGTGGCTGCTACAGGCTGCCGGACAAGCGTTGTGTTGTATGGGGAAATGTTTGCCTGGCCCGCTACCTCTGCGTTAAGTATCCTGGCTCAGCCCTCACCTAGGGAAGTCCCCCAAGTAGACCACACTGGACCGCAAACCTTCCCTGCAAAGCAAGTTGCACAAGCCGAAATATGAGAACTCAATAACACAAACTGTCACTCAGAATGCGATTGACAAATAATATTATTCCCACAAGTGTGGGTACCAATACATTCACAACAATAGTGCTCCTTACACTCACCACAAACTGTGACGGTGGAGCACTTGTGACAACACAACGCACACACTTCTACCTCATCCTCTCCCTCATCCTCCGTGGTGGCTGAGTTGCTCTTGTCCATCCAAACATGAGGCTACCTAACCCCTGCCTTCCGGGGGTCCCCAATAGAAGGGGACAAATTCAGAAGGGGCCACATCACCTTTGAGTTGTTGGGGGCAAATAGTTTGTTTGGGGGGGGGGGGGGGCAAAAATAGGCACGGGTGGGGAATGGTCTAAAAAAGATGCCCAGCGCCCGCCCTCGCTAATACTCCCCCTCTACACACCCGACTCAAGCAGCGATGGAAAGCGCATGGGAAGCAGCATTGCACGTTCAAATGTCACCGTTGCATGGCATCGTGCTGATGTTGGGAGGCTCATATCCAATCACTGAATACTAATGAATGCAGCTACCAATGAAGGGTGAATGCCCGCGGAACATGCATGACAGGTACGTCACAAGCATGCCATCTGGCATCCCAGACTGCACCACCTACGGTAAGAAAATGGTTAGGCAAGGTCACTGTGCATGGACAAGGCTGTGCTACAACAGGGTGGGCGGGGTGTGAAGCAACGGATACTCAGCTACCATATGACCCCCGTGACACAGGTCATAGGTCATCGCCAACAACATTGTTCTGCTGCACTGCAGCACTGTTTGTTCACAGACATAGCATTGTTCGCAGGTCACCTCACTCTGCCCTCCCCATGGCCCCGATTAGCTGTACCGACACCGCTTGGGCCAGTTCTCTGAGTTGTCCTCATTTAATTCCTCTGAAATGTGGGACCCCCCCGAGCAGTTTGAGTCCGTGTCATACGAGTCAGGCATTTCCTGCAGTCCCAACTCCCCCCAGATATCCTGCACTGATTTTTGTTTCATGACACATTCATATGCCTTTCTCGCTCCCTTGGACGCCTTGGCGTCTGCATGCTCATTTCCCGTGACCCCCACATGTGACGGCACCCATAGCACATCCACACTGTCCCCTAGTAGCTGCCACTGCCCCCACAAATCCTCCCACAGATCAACATGCGCCAGCGGTCCCCTGGAGCCCACCCATTTGTGCCTGGACCACTTGTTGCATTTTCCTGTTAACCCTTTATACACCAGTTCCGAGTCTGTCACCACCAGGAGAGGCCGTCCTGGGCATTTATGATATACAGCCCGAAGGGCTGCTCTCAGCTCTGCCCGAGTTATAGATTGCCGCTCTGTGTTCAATAGCGGCAGCTCCTCATTGCGAGCGTCATTGTCCCCAAACCACACACCATAGCCTGCATGATGCACACCACCTGTCTCCTGCTTGGACCCATCAACAAAAGCCACATCCCATCCTTGCCGTGCTTTAGCGTCAATTCTCTGCAGCAGGCCCGGCAAAACCGATGCCCATTTTTCCTTTTTTGGCACTTGTACCCCCCGTCCTCTGACAATTGCCCCCTGTGGCTGCATGGAGGGAAATGGCTGATCTCCATCCAAGAATTTCCTTAGACAGTTGCACAGATGCTTGGCCTCTTGCCTCACAAACGATGACTGTGGTGCTGACGCCCACACCTCTACAAGTGTCATCCAGGCTACTACAAAGTCAGGCATTGCCACCGACAGCGATCTAAATTTTGCATCACATCGCAGGACCTAGGACGCTCTTGCCGCAGCCCATAGCGCCAGTCCCTGCGTGGTGCTCAGCGATAACAGTGGCTGAGCCACAAGCAACGTATCCATGGGGCACATGGCCCCGTCTCGGCCCCATACCGGGCCAAAGGCTTTACGCACAATATCCACGGCCACTGGCCAGAATTTGCACGCTGTAAGCACATGTTTGATAGTTTCAGGTACAGAGCATAAAATGCAGTTGGGCTGATGATATGCGTGCTGCGTGCGCGCCCCCACTGCTAGCTTTTTCCACGGCGCCCTTCGCATGAAATCTCGTTGCGCCCCCGGTAGCTTGAGTTGCGCTAACTGTTCCCACACCTCTGGCTCCTGCCGTTGTTGTGGCGCCTCCAGCGGGCAAAGCACTGCTAGCATTTTCTGGTTTGGTTGTGTCCACTCTTTAGGCAAATCCTGCACCGGTAAAGCAAGCACTTGTGGTATTTTCGTCCGATACACCGGCGTCCATGTCGGGGGTAGTTTCACCGCCGCCTGCAACTCTCCTCCCTCCACAATTTGTGCCAAAGTGCAAATCCCCTTGCGCACGAGACTCGGAGAATGATAGGTATGCCCCAATTTGTTTCTGAAGAGCACGTTGTGCCACAGCGGCATGTTGCTGGGTATTCCCACCAAGGGCGGAGCTGCCGCCCGCTGGCGCAACCGCGAAAACATGAGCACTGATGCTTGCAGCCACGTTCGCGCGCTCATTTTTACCACAGCTAGCTGCAGATATGGCAAGAAAGATGGCCTCAGGGACAGCCCAATTGACTCCGCCCACCGTTCGAAATTCGCTACCCATTGGCCTGAGAAGCACACTTTATCCTTTAGAACGGATTGGAACAAGCGCCCATACTGAAATCGCACCCAGACAGCCAGTGGGTACGTCCACACTCCACCCTGGTTGTACGGCAGCGCCAACATCGCTGGGCTGAGGTCCCACGTGGAGATCCCCAAGGCAATTTTGAATATAACATTGAGAGTCGTCAACACCTTCTGTGATGGTTCATACACTTGTGCTGTTAACTGCACCACAGGCTGCACCCACACCTTGTAGATTTCAGCACGTTCCCACAGATCCAATGGTAATGTTTTCAGAAAAGCCGCCCTGGACTTCATTTTAGCCATTGGACCAGCATAGGCCTGCTCCGCATTCACCTGTCCAATTAAAACACCCAGGTACTTGACTCTTTCCCGCACTTCCAACCCAACATAGCGCTCTGGCAACGGACCGCACACCCGTTTGAGTACCGCAAAAGATTTGGACGGATTGACATGTAGTCCCGAGAACTTCCCGAACTCATTGAGCAGACTCATAGCTCGTTCTGCCTGTTTCAGAGCTTCCTCATCCCCCCCAGGTATCCATATTAATAAGTCATCTGCATACAGCATTAGCTGTGCTTCCGGACACCGTTTCCGGAACTGGAACACCAGGAAGATTGTTAGTAACGCAAAGATTGGCGGGGATAGTGGGTCGCCTTGGCGAATCCCAGACTCCGGCTGCATGGAAATGCCAGGAACCACACCATTGTCCACACAGAACTGCACCTGTCCTGACAGTGAATGCACTAGAAGCTCTGTGATCTCAGTCGGCATTCCCAAGAACTGCATGCCTGCTGCAAAGAAGCTGTGTGATACTGAATCATAAGCTTTGGCGAAGTCCACTGACAGAAATGTGCCCTCTGTCTCCGAGTGCCACAGGCCCTTGGCGTTTATTATGTGCTGGAGCATTTGTCTATTTTTCAAAAACCCCTTTTGGGCTGGTGGCACTGCTACCTGCAACGCGTCCTCTATGAGGACTAGGATGGTTGTAGCCATCCATTTCCAAATCACCGTCTGTAATGGAATAGGTCGCATCTCGCCAACTGTGTCCGCTGCCCGACCCTTTGGTATATTTCGCTGCAAGCTCACCAGCCATTGTGTTGGCACCTGACGCTGTTGAAGACAGCTTTTGATCGCCATAGTCATTGGAGGGATGAACACCTCTGCCATTGCTGAGTAGACCTCAACCGGGATCCCGTCTAATCCCGGCGACGATCCCTTCTTCATGCGCTCGAGCGCAGCCTGCACCGTGTCCTCGGACACTTCCTTTGTCAGCTTGGGCAATGCCTGTCGCACCCTGCGCGGTATCCCCAGACCTTCCATCCACTCTCTGCACTGTTCTACCGACTGGTCTGGTTTTTTCATGACTTGCTCCAAGAATTCCTTAAATGCGGCCGCGATGTCTTGCGGCCGTGTGCAGTACACCCCCTGTTTGTTCTTGATACCATACAGCTGCCTCTTGGCTTGCAACTCCCTCAATTGCACATGTACCTTCCTCCGGCGTTCAGCCTGTGCAGCAGCCTCTTGCCGCTTGCTGAGAAGCTCCTCCTTGAGCATATGACACAGTGATTGCCTTTGAGAGCTTTTGGCCTCCTGGTCAGCATATACCACCAGCAACTGGTACGCCTGAGCTGATGTTTCAGGGCAGACCCCTTTGTCTGCCAAATATTCCCACCCAGCCGGGACCACCCTTCCGGGGGATGACAATCGCAGAATGCCCTGTATCGGCAAGTGATCTTCTCGTGGGTTCATTCGTCGCCACTGGACCCCTTGTTCTTGAATGATTGCCTCAGCTTCATTCCACCACTGGAATACATTTTGCGAGTCTGGCGTCTGCAATCCCTGCAACAGACCTCGTAGGTTGTCCACTGCCGACTGATCACTTAACATTTCTGTTGGGAACCGCAGACGCGGTTGCACCCTGCGCATCGGCGGTTGCTCAAATTGCACCACCACTGCCTTGTGGTCGGAAGCCACTGCTTTTGTGGTGTACACTCCTTGGACATATTCCCGTAGGGAGTCTGCCACATGCACCCTGTCTAGTCGTCTGGGCTTCCATCTCACCCCAGGCTTCTGCACCCACCCGTACGTGAACCCATTCGGGCGGTCATCACACTCGCCATACAGGACATCCCACGCATCATGCAACTTACACTTTTCCAGTATCTGGACCTCTTGCTGCCTAGCCTTGTCATTGAGCTGTGTTTTTAATTTACTTTCCTTCATTCCTTCACTGTCCACTCCCGGAATTATATGGGAGTTGTGATCGCATAGCGCGATCAGTGGGGCCCCTGCTGGGCTCAATCGCCTTCCCAGTTGCTCCCATTGTTTTTGTCGCTGAGGCGCATCGTGATGTAAATGCCCCGCGAGCACTTGTATGGAGTCCCCCGACACATGCTTGAGCACAGCTACAATAAGTCGATGTCCAATGTACTCCGCCGACTGCAATTCCCACACTGGGGTCCTCCACATTAATTACACCCCACCACGCATGTTAGTTGGGGTCGGCACTGCCGCCAACCCATACCCTCGCTTCTCCGCCCACAGCTTTTGCGAATCGAGCACCGGTTGTGTGGTGATATGGTGCTCCTGCACTGCCGCTATGTCCACATGATGCTGTCTCAGCATACGGATCAACAGAACTTTACGCATTTCCGCCTTATCCGGTGGCTTCCTATGCCACCCATTGACGTTGGTGGTTACCGCCGCCCAACGTCGGCTCATTAAGGAAAGAGAAATCATCGCTTTCGCTTGTTGAACTTCAGATCCACATCACACTCCATGGCAGCCGACGACGCCACTGACGTGGAGGCACCAGACGATGCCACTGAACTGTAGCTACGCGACGAGGACACAGACGCACTACTGGAGCCGGCTCCCACTTTGCCTCTTCCTTTGCCTCCACCTTTAGGATTGCCTCGCTCCCTACGCATGGCATACTCAGGTTGAGAAATGACCTGCATCAGGAAGTCTCCTTCGGATCCTCGAAACACTGATCCCAGAATTTTGGGCGTTTCTGCCTGCGGCACACACGCTTTCCATGTGAGGGTGCGTATCTCACCCACCGACCATCTCATGCGTCGCACAATAAGTTTCTCCACTTCAGAGGTTTGCATGATTGCCACGATCGCCTTTTCCCCCCACCACGGCGGCACATTGATCAGGAACAAGTTATCTGCCGGTCCCCACTCAGCTGGCGGCTGTATGTACGTGTCACCCTGGCCAACAAACTCCCCTGAACCCTCATCTTTGAATTTAAGGCCATACTGCGAGGAGCATTTGTCCAACTGTTCCACCAGCACGTTGTGCGCAGCGTCAGACAGTCCCAATCGAACTTTATTGTACCCGACCACTTGAATAGCCACACCCGATTGTGCTGCCAAGAGCCCATTGGGCCGGAGCTCCCAAAACAGCGACAGCAGATAGGCAAACATAAACGGTGCGTGTTTCTCACGTACCTCTGCGCTGACGTAAACTTCAAACCTTCTTGGAAGATCGTCCACCGCGTCCCCCTGATACCATTTCAGCGGCATGATGCCAAACCGCGCTCTATTGCCATACAGTCGCACAAGCTCGTGCGCATGGTCTAAAGACAATTGGCAAAACAAGTATCTGGACTGTCCCGGATCTGCCCCAGGAACCAACACCGCCTCCGTTTTCTGAATAGATAGACTGTCGAAAAGTTCCTGCTCCCACTGTACATGGTACTGAAGTACCATCATCTTCTCTTCCTCCTTTGGCACCTTGAAGACTATAACATTGGGCTCATCCCCCGGGGCAAACATGCGAATTTGCCGGAATTTAGGCTGGGCACGCGTCATCCTGCTTGCGGTTGTGGAATGAATTACCCATACTGAATACTGCTGTTTCTTGGTAATCAGAGGCCTGTCCGCCAGCTGTAGCATCGCTGGATTGACTGTCACGCTCTCCTTGACAGTCAGAGCTCTGTTCAAGAACACATCTGGATTGTCACAGACCCCTTCAAGCAGCACCAATGAGATTTTCCCCACCGCTCGCAAATTCTCCGTAAGCATAGCAACAGCCCTGTTGATATTCGCAATTTCAGACATATGAGCACATAGAACAATGTAGGGCTCCTGGCCCCGAAAAGCTTTTTGTACCGTGGCGGGGGCAGACTTTAGCAGAGATGCCAGCTGGTAGGACGGGACAGTGTCCGCAATGGAAGTACCAGCCCTCAGAAAGAACTCTTCGTGAATGAAATAATCAGCATCATCGATCCCAGTGAGAGTAGCAAGCTGCTTGCTATCCGTCTCCACGAGAACATCTTCTCCCTGAGTGCGATCCATCACTCGGGTGTCGGCACTGGCGCGGCCTGTGGACCCGGGCGCTTTCGCTGCGGTTGTACGTTTCATTCACCCCACACGGGGTTGCACATGGCAGAAATAATACAACCGAAAAAAAATAGACACTCAGAAAGTGTCATATATATATGTGTGGGGGGGGGGGGGGCGACCTGGGTTAGTAAATGAAGCAGTGGCCCCGCAGGAATTCATAGGGGCTGAGAGCCTGCCCACATTGCCGCAGCCCCTACGCAGGGGTGTGCGCCCGCCAGCGCCGAACGACGGCTCCCTGCCAGACGACTGGCATTATGGGAATTATGGGGAATTATGGGGAATTATGGGGAATTATGGGGAATTATGTGGAATTGTGGGGAATTATGTGGAATTATGGGGGAATTGTGGGGAATTTGGGTGGAATTATGGGGAAATATGGGGAATTATGGTGGAATTATGGGGAATTATGGGGAATTATGGGGAATTATGGGGGAATTATGGGGAATTATGGGGAATTAGGGGGAATTATGGTGGAATTATGGCTTGGTTTTGATTCTTGATGGGTTGCTGTTTGTTCCCGATGTCTTGCTTTTGATTCTTGTCGGGTTGCTTTTAATTACCGTTGCTAGTTGCTGATGCCTGGTGGTTTGCTGTTGATTCCTGATGTGTTGCCCAGTTGTTGTTGATCCTTGCTGGTCTATTCTTGATTCTTGGTGGCTTACTGTTGATTCCTGCTGGTTTGTTCTTGATTCTTGGTGGCTTGCTGTTGATTCTTGATGTGTTGCTTTTGACTGCTCCCCAGTTGCTGTTGATTCGTGCTGGTCTATTCTTGATTCCTGGTGGCTTGCTGTTGATTCTTGATTCCCATACTTCCCCATAATTCCCCATAATTCCCCCATAATTCCCCATGATTCCCCATAATTCTACCATAATTCCCCATAATGCCCCATAATTCCACCATAATTCCCCATAATTCCCCATAATTCCCCCATAATTCCACCCAAATTCCCCATAATTTTTTTTTTACTTCCGGCGCCACATAAGTTCGAAGTTCAAAGTCTCGCTATGAACAAAGGAGAGGCACTCATAGGCAGGTTGCCTAGCATCAGTCTAGCCGTAGTAACTATAACCACAGGCTTCGTGCAGGTTATGCACGTCCATCAAGGACGCCTGTGGGGACAAGTTATCCCACAAGTCGGCTGACAGTGGTGTGCAGATGTGCTCTGCCACGGGCAGTGGCTGCCCAGTTCGATGTGTCAGGTGTGGTGTTCTCAGCGTGTTGGTTTTCGAGCCACAGGTCACGTGCGGTGGGTCCTGGGAGACCCAGTCAGCTGAATCTCCCACGGGTCTGTCGGATCAGGGTCCCCTGTAAGCTGGATGTAGTCCGGGGTGTCGGAGTGGTGCGTCCCGTACCGCTTGAAGCGCCGACCTGGTGACAGGTCGCCTGCACTCGCCGGCCTCTTTTTCTTGTCCCGACCAAGGCTCCACCGCCCTGCAATTTCCTCTAACCAGGCTTGGTGTTCCATCAGCCACCGGCTCATACAGGTCCGCACCTCTTCCAGTGACTCTTGCCGCCATTGTTTCATGGACCTATGTTGGCTGGTACGGGCAAGTTGCAAGGCATCGCACATGGCCGCGGTCAACCACTTGTCTCTGTCCCCCAGCTTATGGGTCACCATAGCAGCCCATGTGCGGAACTTTTGGAAGGCCAGCTGTTGGTGGCTAATGTTGGCCGGGGCAACCGTGGCCGTGTGGGCGAGCGCAGAGCGCAGCGCCAGTTCCGACACGTCCATATGCCGCAGGGCCCGTGTGGTTAGGCGGCGTAGGCTGGCTCCACCCAAATTCCCCATAATTCCCCCATAATTCCCCATAATTCCCCATAATTCCCCATAATTCCCCAAAATTCCACCAAAGTGACAGGAAAGCCAACAGCTGTTCGACAAGCCCACTATAGCCTTTAGGAATTATGGGAAATTTCCCCGCCACCGCCAGACGAACTTTCCCCCCAGCGCCGCCAGCGGTTTGGCGGCCGCACACCCCTGCCTACCGCACCGGCCCACACAGAACTGGGCGAGTGCATAAAGGAGCTGGTTCAAATCAAACAGGCCCTGCACCAATCGAGGGGGCCTGCTGGCCTGCTGGTAAGCGCAGAACGGCAGGTTGGCTCTAGTTTCTGCCCCGCCCCACCCGGTCCCGCGTCCCCTGCAACACCAGCCGATGGACCAACGGCGAGTGTGGGAGTTAAGGGGGGGGGGGGGGGGGCGCAAGGAAAGCGACAAGGGCCGCCAATATTGGCTGTACATATATATGTGGGGGTGGCCTAGTAACAGTGCAGGGTGCCGTGCATGAGAGTGCAGTGCAAACAAGTGCCGGTGCAGCAGAGAGCGACAAAACAAACCGAGACGCTGGCTCACCCCCCTCCACGGCTCGAGACTGGCCCTGACCAAGGGCGGACACTCTTGTCCCTATCCGCCACTGCTCCCCAGGGCAGCCACTGTGGAGAGCGGTCCCACGGGCCCTCCTTAGCTGCCGCCTCCAAGATCGCTTCCCGCGTGCCCCTCCTGTCAAGGGCCCTGCTGATGGGGTCCGCCCTGTTGAGGCCAAAGGGCGCCCACGCCGCAGTGATTGTGACGCCTGCCCATCTGAGCTTGTGGGCCACGTGTCGTAGGATCCGCTGCCACCAACCTGCATGCCACCACCTCTTCCTCCGCGGCCCCCGTACAACCTTGCGATCTTGCTGGCAGTCCAGGGTCCTCTTCATCCATCTCCCGTGGATCAGCCGACCCTTTGGGGTCAAGACCCCTCTTACCGCGGTACGCGGATAGGGACGCCACCGTGAACGTCCAGACTGCCAGGACGAAGGCCCTCAGCCTGTCGATCTCCTCATCATTCATGGATTCCACACACCACACCTCAGTGTCTGCTGCATCAGAGTCCATGACAGGCGCCAAATCATCTAGCGTGACATCGGTGAACTTCTCCTTATGTGGGAAGCGCGACACGTACTCGTGGGCCGGGACCTCTCTGCACCACAGCAATGTGGACAAAGCCAGCAGGCTGGCATAGACCCACTGGGGCTTGGCATCCAGTTCTCTAATTTTCAGCAACTCAGACTTGCACAACGGGGGCACCCCGCCATTTTCCTCTTTGCTGCGTCCTGGGACTTCGCACTCACCTCCGCCAGCTCCTTGCGCGGCCCCTCCATTGCCATACGTTGGTCCTCCACCAGCTTCTTCAACTCCTGCAGCTCTGGTGTGGCGCTTTGGGGCGGCGCTGACTTCACAAAACCCACCCCCTCCACGTCTAGACTGCATTGTGCCATGACGCAAAAAGCGCCGATCATTTTAGGTAGTCCCCCCTCACTATCCACTGGTACCCCAAATTTTTTGACAATTGTGTCCTCCCATTCCTTTCTCCTGTCCAACAAACTCGACAACGCCATTTCAACTGTCGACGTTGCTGGTGCGATTTCGATGAGGGGAACCGAGTCGATAAAAGTGGAGCAAATACTGCCCCTCGCAAATGCCGCGAAATCTGTTGACAAATCTGCTGGCCGGGTTTGTGCTTATTTATCACGGAGTTTGACTCTACGTGTGACCCACTACCGGCCTGCAGGCTCAAATGCAAAAAATTGCACTGCACCAAGACACACACACATGCACACTACACGCACACACACACGCACACCACAAACAGAGCTAAACCATAGATCAGAACGTGATCTAAGAGTTGATTCCTCCCCATCATGGGGACCCCAAGAAGTCAGTGGTGATGTAGCCACGGTTGTTGAATAGCAATGCATGAAAGTGTCCTTGTTCACCCGCAGTTGTGCTTTGTCGTGTCATTCGTGCTTGGGTTCCTGGGCTGGAGGAGGGAGTGATGTTTAGTGGTAAAGATGGCGGGAACATTGATTTGGATGTCGGAAGTGCCGGGCAAACGTACCCCCGTTACCCCATCCAAGGTGGACCACTGCAGTGGAGCGCTTTGCCCGCAAGCCCCTGTCCCCGAGAGGCCCGCAGTTTCGGCTGTTCGCTCCCTCTCTAGGAAGCCCACCAGTTTGTATGCAACACCCCTCTCCCCTCCCTGTTGTATGCAACGTGGACAATCTCTCTTCGGAGGCGCACTTAGTGTAGTATGCGCGTAGTGTAACTATTTGGGTGTCTTGCCGTACTAGAAACCCATACTTTGTGATACTCTTGGCATCATTGTTGTTTGACACATTGGGGATATGGCATTGTTTTATTTTCACCCAGATGCTCCGAGGATGCTTGGTGGGCAAGTGTGCATCGTGCTCGTTCTTCATTGAATGGTGTTGTTGCTAAAATTTGATGGGCAGACACATTATCGAAGTGGAGCCACGTCCACACTTTCCTTATTTTGTGACACATTACGCAGGGCCCCCAACACGGGGACAAAAAACGGGTGGAATGTGGGGAACTGGGGGAAGATAGGATAAAAGTTTGCCCAGTGCACCTGGCGCGCTCTCAACGAGGACACCTGCGTAGAGCACCTTCAGGAGCTTCCTTACAAGCAGAGAACACAAAGGGTACAGGTTTATGACAAAAGAAACAAAGCATTTTTTCTAGAATTCCAGATACACAGAGTGTCACGGTGTGTCCTCGGGAGCCAGAGATACATTGTCAGGGCTGCTTTGCGTGACCTTTGGCAGGTCAGAATCTGAGTGGATGGCATTGCAAAAAAACTTCATCCAAAATATCTGAGATTTTCAACAATGAAAGCAGCATCTGCGATGGACGCAGCAGCCTGTGCTGAGTCTGTGGCCGCCATGCACAATTCACCACCTATGGGCGCTCCCAGCCCGGGACACTTTCGGTCAGCGGGCCAGGAATTCGTCCCATGTCTTGTCCACACAAGGAATCACATGGACACAAATCAGATACCAAAAAGGTAGACATTCAGAAAATGGGCCTCGGGGTGGCCATAATGTCAGGTTTCAGCATAGCTAGCGTGCCCTGGGGAAACTTTGGCATCGTGGACTGGCGAACATACCCGCACCAGTGAACCACCTTCGTCTGGTGGGGATGCGAGGGGGCAATCCCGGTCGGAGGGGGGGGGGGGGGACAAATGTCAGGCTCGTCTAGAGAGTGGGTGTGTTGTTCACTTTTTTTTGTGGGTTGACTCAAACCGTTCATAGCAGAGTACTCAAGACAGTCCTTGGAAAGCAAGATGTGAGGAAGGAAGGAAGGAAATCATATTAAGGAGCAATAGTCCATGGGGCTTCTACCCATTCCAGCCCCCAAACTCACCCAAGGGGCAAGTCGCGCGGGTTTCTGGAGAGCTGCCGCCCTGTATGTTGGAAAGCAAGATGTGACTCATATGATACGCTGGATCCCTGGCAAGACCAGGGCACAAAGGCACTGACCCATAGCTCACATGGTGCACGTTGCGATGCTCTCTACTGCAGTAGGCCACCGCTACGCCGTAGGCTGCCTAATCAGCGAAAACGAAGTTCAAACTGCAGTGTATGACGGTCTAGGTGATGATGCTGCAACGTTTCGTGGGTGACTCTCGGTCGCCCAGTTTACTCGGTTTGATGAAATGGGGCAGGGGAAGGGGGGCGGGGGGGGTTATGTGTTTGAGTTCGGCAGTAAGTGGCATTATGGGGTTTGGGGTGAAAGGGCAGGTATTGAATTTACTTGGTTCAGTATGTGAGGTTGCTTTTTTTTTTCGTGTTCCGGCGCTAGGCGTGTGCAGCAGCCCCTCACGGGGTCCACAGTCACGAGCGCCATGGACAGTGGGTATGCGGGGTTGCCTTTCGTATGTGGGGATGCTTGTTTATGGCTGGTGAGGAAGGAATGCATGCTTGTGAGCATGGCCCATGGGCATGATGGTGCTTGCCTTGTCCAGGGCTTGCAGTTGGAGCGCTCTTGGTGGTTTGTGAGGCAAGGTGAGTCTGGCCCAGTGGGTACGGTTGAGGATGCACCGCATATACCATGAGGAGTCTTCCATGGGGTTGTAAATGCCCATGGTGGGCGGGGCAAATACCCTCAGTGGGCAAATAATATTGCCTTGTGTGGGCTGAGGCCTCCTGGAGGCAGCATGAGAACTGGCCGCTGAGTTCATGCGGCAAAGGCCCCACGCTGTGCAGGGAACCCTGTGGTCGTTTGACGTGCCCACACCACCTCCACAATGGCCTCAAGGGTACCTTGATGGACTGGAGAACTCAGAAGTCTCAGCTAAGTCAGATAGGAAGGCAAGGGGGCGATGTGGCAGGCTGCCGAAGCTTGCCGGCTGGGTGTGCCTGGACATGGGGGCGGGCGGGGTCTGCGCCAAATGCACCTGCACAGCCCGGTGATTCTTATCAGGGCATTTCATGAGAGAGATAGAGAGTGTGTGTGTGTGTGTGTATGCATATTTAGGAGCGTTGGCCTTGGGCTTGACGGCATTGAGCCCCGCCATTGCTTCCCTGAGGGCCACGTGGCAGGGCGCCTTCGGCGCCGACAGACCACGAGGCTCCAGGGCTGACCTAGCTTATGTTTGCTCAGCGGTTGCCTGGCCATGCGCCGCGCACTCACGCAGCTGCTGCCGATTAGATCGCGTGCTGTACACCGTGGTGTAGTGCTGCAGGGGCAAGCCCTGCTGCATCTGGCAGGGTGGATAAACCCCCCCCCCCCAAATAGTGTACCCCCCCCAAATAGTGTACCCCCCCAAATAGTGTACCCCCCTTGGCTTAATAAGTGTTTTGCCAAATACTGTACCCCCCTTTCATCACATACAAGCAAACAAAACACAAACAGATTCAGGATACGGACTGCACAGTAGCTCACTTGAAGAAAGCGGTGATTTTGGTTTGCCTCTTTACATTGGAGACACTGCTGGAGGCGTGGGACACAACAGCAGAAGGTGCTGCTCCAGCTCCATCAGCCCCTGTGACCTATGAGAAGGCAAAGGGGGGTGAGGGTGAGGGTGACAGCGAAACACCCAAATAGTGTACCTCCCCAAATAGTGTACCCCCCTGGCCCTATTGAGCGTCAGGCAAATACCGTACCCCGGGGTATGTTATTTGGGGGGGGGGGGTTTATCCATTCACCCGTGCCATCCCTGGTATCAGGGCATTTCATGTGAGAAGTTTGGGGTGAAATGCGAGGTCATGGTCAAGGGGTCGCCCTTCTGCACACTGCTTGCAACCGTCCCCTGCTTTTCAGCTATGCTGCTTAGGTTCGGAGATGGAAAAGCTCCGAACTGTCGCAGGGGATGAACCAGGCACACGTGTACCTTGCAGGGTCACGGATCGCTTCTGATGGGATCAGCACATCATCCATGGATCTGGCCCACCGTGGCCCACTGTGCACCCCCACCCTTTGAGGCTGCAAAAGCAGTGGAAGTCGTCGAGTTGCTTCGCACTTGTCAGCACAACACAAAGGCTACAGCCACAAAATGGCATGGTACGGGCCGCACGGGAGGTGGGATGAGACATTGGCCGAATTCTGGTAACTTGCTTCAAAAAGCCTTTGATCTGTGCCGCTGGGCTCCACAGAGGAGGGGGAAGTATCACAGGTTGGAGGTGCAGCAAGTGCTATGCCCAATGGAATGAAGTCATGCTGTCCACCACGTGAAACGGTTATGTCCGGTAACTCATGAGAAGGATGAAGCACAGGGGCAGGGCAAAGGGCGGACGAGGAGCCTCAGCAGGCGCATGGCACCGGAGGTTGTGGTCAGATCGCAGCACAGTGATGAGGGTCATGCAAGAGAACAGCATCGGATGCTGCACAACATGCCCTCCCCCCCTTGTAATAGCTACGCAAAAGTACCAAATTAATACGGTCCCTACGCCTACTGTAGCTTGGACAAGGCCGTGGCTTGCGCACAACACATACAACTACCGACACACACGTGAGTGAGTGCATGGTATGAGTGCACCTTAACCTCTGCCCACATCCCCAAAGGCATGTAAACAGAAGAAAGTGTTTGAAACATGAAACTTCAGGTTCACACCCATGTTCCTACAGGCAATGAGGAATGAGAAGCCTACAAATGTTCGGCTTGGAAACCCTTCTTGTGATCATACACCATGCGGAACAATTGCACATGCTCACCACTTGAAGATGCATTTGAAGATGCCTTTGCGTGAGGTTTAGTGGCTGGTTTGGGCTCGGGCAACTTCAAGTTCTTGGGAATGAAATTGCCTTGCATGTGGACACTCATAACAAATGTGTCCATGACCCTATGTAACTGGCAAATTCGTCACCAAACCCCTGTCTTATGCGGCTGCATTACATTTGGTACCGAATTAAAATTAGGCACCAAAGTAATACGGTCTCTACACCTACTGTAGCTTGGACAAGTGGCCGTTGGGACACAATCATCATTTCCACTGCAACAGTATCGGTGTGATTCAGGTATGTACAATGGGTTGGTGTAGGTATGTACAGATCACCTGGGCAGATAGCTGTGGTACTGCTGTAAGTCATGAAGATTCAAACGGCAGCTGTCGCCAGATACTCACTGCCTGCATACTACCAGTTGGGTGGAGACAGTTCAGCTTGAGGGGAGTCAAAGCACTCATTCGGCCATACTGACTGAAACGTCGGGGGGTCGTGGCTAGGGGGGCACACCTACGCCAGCCCTGTTTCTCGCCGGCCTGCTCCACTGAGCGCAGCGGGTGTGATTCAGGGGACGAAACCAGATAAAATGGCTGTTCGATAGCGTGGCTATTGCAAGGGGGGGGGGGGGGTCGCCAAGCTGCAAAGGGCAGCGGCAGGAGGAACCTGCAGCGGCCTTGCCCTTGTTGATCAGGCGACCAGGCGGTGTCAGCAAGAGACATGTGGCCAGGCACAGTGGGAGTGGGCCTTGCGGCAGCTTTTCGATAGGCCCTACACTTGTGCGAAGCCAACCAAACGCCCCACCGGCTGTGGCCAGTCGCAGTCGCAACAATTGGTGCTGTTGCCCTGATTTCTCAGAGCCATTGAAGGGAGCACGAATTGTGAGGGATATCAGCGTTCTTTCTGGGGGGAGCAATGGTCGGTTCTGATCGGCTGAATGTTCCCGCCGTAGACAATTTCAGCCCTTCGTCTTGGTTGTTTGCTGCAGCCCAATTCTCATGTGTCCCCTTCTTGGTCGGGGTGCTCCACTATCCATGTACCTTCCCCCCCCCCTTTGTAATCCCCCCACCAATGTCGTGACGGTTCCCCCCCACCGGCCGGGGGGGGGGGGGATTGCACCACAAAACTGTACCACAGTATCACAGTGTAAATCAGCTTTGGCGCCTTTGGCGCTTTGCATAAATTTTCTTTGGCACCTAGTATTTTCTATGCTTTTTGGGCCAAGTGACCGTTCCCCCCAAGGCGGGGGGGGGGGGTTGCAAGGGGGGGGGGATTACAAGGGGGGGGTATAAGGTACATCTGCAAGGATGCACCAAAGCGGGCGCTCAGGGAGTATACACACATGTTGCCTCCTGAAAGGAGCGTGCTGATCAAGACCTGCACTTGACACACCCAAAAAATAATAGATAACCCAGGTCAACAAAGCGCTCCACACCTGCACGTCCCAGGACGCATATGCAGCAATGTGCGGCCGTTCCCGCACAACTCCACTCCGCAACCAGCGGCCCTTCATATGTACAACCAAAGGGGGTGGGGGGGGGCAAAACTCGTGACCGAAGTTCCACCAAGTGTCCATCGCGAGTACACGTAGCAGGTCATGGGTCAGTGACAGGGCCGGTTGCGGGTGTGGGATGGGCATGCCCTATCCCTACCTACGCCCGCTGCGGCGGGATGGCAGGAGGAACGAGTCCTGCGCCTTGCCCTCCTCAAGGCAGTCCTATACCTGAAGGCATTCCCATCTCCTGCTCTGGGTCCCCTTGAGTCCTCCCCTTCCGAGGTCGATTCCGCATAAAGGAGTTCTGGGAAACAAAAGTCATGTGATCAGCATCTCCAAGCAAGCCCCTCCCCTGCCACAACGACCGGCCATGTTTCCCTGCTTGACCAGCAGGTAGTCATGGGAGAGTGTTTTCACGTAAACAAGTGCCGCTTAACCAGCGGATGGTCGTTGGACAAGACCATGGGCACTGCTGCAGCCTGGGAAAAAAAATTCCGGCGCGGTGCGCCCTGGAAGGAGAAGTTCCTTTGGGGCAAGGCTCTGGTGCTGCCTGGCCTTTGGGCATGGGCACGGGCTTTGGTTTGGGCTCTAGTACCGGGAACTGCTTTGCGACTGCTGATTGGCCATGGTTGGGGAACCGGTTGGGGGGCAGGGGCCGCTGGTACAAAACAGTTGCAGCCGCGGTTGGAGTTGGAAGGACATCAATAGAGTGTGACTGACAGTTACTGCTACCCGCCCACCCCCTACTCCCGGCCCCTGTTTTTTTATTCAACAATAATTATGCCCTGGCCAACACGTACATGCACAAAAAGTTTGACGGGCACGTTCAGCTCACTTTTTGGGGTCAACCGTCTCCAAAAAGAGACACATGTGATAAGGCACAAGCACACTGTGAACTGTCACCAGCGGATGCAGCGGGATGTGACTGCCACGCCTTGATGGCGTCCCACAAACTTCTGTTCCGGGAACAGAGTGAGAAACAAATCACATGACTTGGGAAACCTGCAAAGTGTGATCGGAAGAAACCAAAGATGTTGATGGGACACTTCTGTCTGGGGCACTCCGAACCCAAGCTAACCCTGATGTGTGCTGTCATGGTGCTTCGGTGATCCACCAACATGGAGTACAGACGGTAACGCCACACCAATCAGTGGCATTACTCCCTCAGTCGTTCAGGAGCCCCATCATTTCGACTTTGATGGCTGTAAGGTCCCGACTTCAGAGCGGGATGTTTGGAGAATGAAGAAGAGGACTCAGAATTGTACTGATCAAGACGCCTCTGGTTCTCCACATTTTGGCCCCTGTTGACGAATGTATGCTGTTGTTGTGGACAAAGGCACACACACTCTGCGCCATGGTGCCTTGAGTCCCAAAAGGACTTATTAAGACCGCCCCAGCCATGGACTTACCTGCCGTCTGGAGTCCCACTCGTTGCAAAGGAGGGCACAGGTTTTGCAGCTGCGGCTGAAACATTGTGACCGAGCGACGCATGAAGGCCAAAACCCTTGTCCGTTGCAGTATGAGAGCAATCCTCAACCATGAAACACCCGTTGGACTCCAATTGGAAGGGTGGTTGGCTCAACACCAACAAGAGTTGCCCGGTCAACCGACAGCGGCTGATGGGTCACCGACGGCGGTCGGCAGACCACCGGTGATCGACGCGGGTTGGCCGTCCCTCGTAGTCCGGGGCATGCCCGGGGCCTTCACACAACAATACACCTATGGGCATTCTGAGGGAAGCACCAGTGTGTGTAGAAGGTGATCATGGGTGTAGCAGGTACACAAACCTTTTTCCAAACCTTCGAAATTGAGGGGGGGGGGGGGGGGGATGGTAAGGGCAGCCCTGTGTGTGCCCAGTAAACGCGCGGTACAGCATTCAGCTCATCCAGCTGCCGTCAGCCGTTGCAACGGCACACCCTTTGAGCTGGTGCTGGACGTGCACCAATAACTCAATTTTCCAAACTCAAATCAACCTTAGCTAGGATGGTTGAGCAAGGCACTTGCACGGCGAGGCAAAAAATGAGCTCAACATTAGAATTCAACAACCAGTGCCTCATTTCAAACAAAAGTAACAGATGCCTCCTGGACATTAGTAGGTGTTGTTGAGCTACCTCTAGATCCGTTATGTTTTGCCCATGCGAAGGGTAGTCAAGGATAAAGTTGATACACACACAACAAAGCGGAAATAACAAGTGCTATTGATGGTGTTTCGTTTGGGTGTGGTATAGGGGGCACCCTTGCACTGCGCGTGCACTGCGCGCTACTTTTTAGACCAGGTTCCCCCTGAAGAGTCCCCAAGCACACCCCTTCCAAACGCCCTTATATCACCCCTGCCTCAGGAGCATATCCCACTGACCCTGGGAGACCTCCTTCAGTGGGGGCGGGAGGTGGTCCATCTTCCATGAATGGGGGTGGGAGGATGGACCCGGGGTTGCTGGGTATGGCCGTCTAGCATAGCCCCGCTGCCGACCGTCTGGGGATGACGGCATGGTACATCTTAGCTAGCATGAAGGATCCTTGGCGTTGATCAAGGCCGTGAGGTCACCTTCAATTATTGTACTTGGACGTGATACAGCACTTGGAGAGGATGCTGGATTGTCCCTCGGCCTTGATCATGATCTTGAGGTCCGACACCAGCCACGCCTGCTCGGGGTCCCCATGATGGGGGGAAAACAACATGGATACATCACCTCTGCCTTCTCGAGGTCCCATGGTGGGGAGAAATCAACCTAGAAAAGAGTGGATGTGGTGGAAATGAGCAAAAAAAAGTGAAAAAGGGTGGAAATGGGTGAAACTAGGTGAAAATCCAAAAATGCCATATCCTCAATGTGGAAGAAGTATCAAAACCTACTCTCAAACAACAATGATGCCCCCCTAGTATCACAAAGTATGGATCTCTCTCCACACGCCCAAATAGTTGCATTGCGCTTGCACTGCGCGCGCATTGCGCTAAGTGCGCCCCCATAGAAGCGAAGGGATGACGGAGGTGTTCAAAGTTCGAAATCTTGTTCGAATTGAACATCGGTTCGTGGGAGAGCTATCCTACCACCTCCAACTGTTGGATCCGGTGCGAAATTGCAAGGACTTCTCCCTTTTTCATACATCGGTGACGAAACTAGTGCAAGCACGACGCCGGCGATTCCCCATCTGCGCCAGTATTTATGGACTTGGGCAGAGGAGGAAATTGAGAGACTCCACGAAACTACGAAATTTTTTCCTGTAAATTTGTAACAAAATTGCATTTGGAGCGCTTTTTGCTGGGTCGCTTGCACAACCCAAGGGCCATTTGGGCAATGGCATTTTGCCGCCGGCCCGTTGGTGCACTGTATAACGGGCGTGCATCGATGACGGTATGCAGACTGCGGCTCACGGCAACAAGTCGAGGATCGGACGCGCCTGTGAAAAGACCAGGGCAACACCTGCGGGACCGCGTGGATGTGTGGAGCAGTACCGCAGTACGGGGCACACCGCAGGACGCATACGCCGTCACAACACACGCGGGCGCCACCACACCCCATGCACCACCGAGTGCATCGACGCGCGCAGACATGTGTTGGGATGACAGGCATGCAAGCCCGGGCCTTGTGCCGTGACCGGCCACGCTGCACCGTATGACCCACCCCACCGTGATACTCACCACTATACTACCGAGGATTGCTGAGGATAACGGTTGGCAGGGCGAACAGTGTTGCGCCTCGCTGTTTCACCCCACCGTCGTTGGACGAGCGGGTTGTTGCACAAAGGGAGGGGGTTGGGGCAACAAAGCAATCGATGCCGAGGGACCGAGTGGCCCCGTATCACAGGTCGAGCGGGTTGTTGCACAAAGGGAGGGGGTTGGGGCAACAAAGCAATCGATGCCGAGGGACCGAGTGGCCCCGTATCACAGGTCCACGGTCATTGCAGTTTGGGGGGGGGGGGGGGATCATCATTCAACAACAACTGCAACAGTTTATGAGCCTAAGATCGAAACTATGGACATCTTGGACAGTCCCAACGGGACAACAGTAGAAGATCCGCAGCCCCCGGCGGGCGGGGGGGGAGGGGGGGGGATGGCCGGTCGTGTCGAATGAGCAGGAGAGCCCAAGGCCGACTCAGAAACGCTACGACCTTCGTCACTGATTCTGCCTCTGCCTCGGGCCTCTCTCCTCAAATACATACAACACGCGAACAACTGGAACACAGAGAAGGGCACAGTCCGTGTCCAAGTCCCCTGTCCAGCAACACCGACACACGTGCGTTGACGCATGGGCCGTCCCGGAGATTGTGCCCATCACCGTGCCTTCAAGACAGTCCAACGACCCGGAGCAAGGCCTGAGGGAGCCCTACGGAACTGCTGCGTGCGCGCGTCGTACACCTCTGCCCCCCCCCCCCATCCGGAAAGGGTGACGGTCGCCAAGTGATCCCCGTACATCAAGTTGGTGGGCATGACCGACGGCGAAGAAGGCACAACCAATGAGACCGGGGGGGCGGGAACGTCGTCGGTGCAGTAATACGACAACATCTTTTTTTTTACATTCCGGCGCAGGCCTCGCGGCTTTTGATGGTGCGTTTGGTGGGGTGCGCGCCGGCGGGGCCCTCGATGATGAACAGCACGGCATTGCCCTGAGCAGAGGGTCAGACGGCGGGGCGGAGCACAGCCAAATCACGGGAATCGGACCAGACCCCGACACTACCTCTGTGAATTCGGGTGGTGGCACTGCGCCCGGCACTGCGCCCGCACCCCCCGGGCGGACAACATGGGGCGGGGAACGACAAAGGGGGCGGCCAGGCTCCGACGTCCCATTGACACCACAAGCAATGTTCGGAATGCGGTGAACGGGCTCGGCGCGCGGCGCAAGTTCATGGCGGTCTCACGCGGCTACGTGCACATTGCAACGCCTTGTTAATCTCACTGGACTCCCTGTGTAGCCGGTACCGCACGGGGGGGGGGGGGGGCAGGCCGGGGGGTATGACCTAATTGAGGTGGGCTTAGTGAAGGTGTACTCGAGACAACCTCTCGGAATCAAGGTTCAGAACTGTCCAGTGCTACGATGACCCCACAAATGACTGTGGTAGCGGATCTGACACGTAGTGAGGATTAGCCGAGTCTGAAACCAAGTTATGCAGTGGGAGACTGCCACGCCCGTAGGCTTCCCAGTGTGTATGAAGCACAAAGAATGTATCCCCCCCCCGGGGGGGGGGGGGGTAGGCTGAAAAAGACAGCGGTGTGAAGATTGAAGGCTGAGATGAATCAGCGTGTGTGTGTGTGTGTGTGTGTGTGTGTGTGTGTGTGTGTGTGTGTGTGTGTGTGTGTGTGTGTGTGTGTGTGTGTGTGTGTGTGTGTGAGTGTGTGTGTGTGTGTGTGTGTGTTTGTGTGTGCGCTGTACTATTAACGAGGGTTGATGGCTTTTAATGTCCTGGCCGCTCTTGCGACGGGAGGGTTAGGGGTTAGCGGGTTAGAGCCTGCCTGAAGCCTGCCCTATCCCACCCCCGGCCCCCCGGTATGTCGCGGCGCGGCGGAAGGACGCCGTCCTGTGGCTATGTGCCCTCCTCGGAGGCCCTCCCGTGGCCCTGACCTGGGCCCTGTGTGCCGCCCCGGGGCGACGCCGCCGTCCGCTGCCCTGCTGGGCCTCCCCCCTCCCCCCTGATCATGGGGGCTGGCACGACCGCCGACCCTCCGGAGGGCAAGACGCCCGCTTGTTGCTGCAGCTGCAGCCCCCCCCTCTGGACCGGCAGACACCGTTGTCCCCCCCCCAACACCCTGGGATGCCCTTCGTGGTGGCGGCTGCAGCAATGCCGCACCCCCCTGTGCCCTTTGCATGACTTGCACGCTGGGGCCCTGTGCTCATCGCACAAGGTCTGCATGGGGCGCCGCGGCTGCCCCACTCTTTTTCCCCCCGCCCGCTGCGCCCTCTTCTGTGGGGGGGAGGGGGGAAGGGACTCTGCCTGCTGTCCTGTGACTGCCCCTGGGGGGGGTTCCTGCTCCGCCCGTGTAGCGGATGCCGCCGCCGCCGCCCCCCCGGAGCTGTCCCCAGGGGGATGGCAGTCAATCGACATCTCCTGTCCCCCCCCTGAGGGGTCCCCCTCCGCCGCCTCCGCCCCCGGCGCGCCGCCCCCCGAAAGGCTTGGGTGAGGTTCGACCGAAGCCCCCTGGTCCTGCCCCCCCCCTCGGGGGGGGTTCGCGGCCCCCGGGGGGGGGTCGGCGCCCTCCCCTTTGGCTGATGACCCCGCCCGAGCCGCCGTCAGCCGGCGAGAGATGTCCCCGAAAATGTCCGCCAGCCCCCGGGAGGGGAGGGAGGGGGGGTGGGGACGCGGCTGAACCCCCCCCACCCGTGCGTGTCCGCCCGGGCGTCCGGCTGGCACGCGTGGCGCTTGGACTCCGCGTGCCCCCCCGTGCCCGGTGGCTCCCGCTGGGAGGGGCGGGGAGAGCGGGAAGGGCCTCCTGAGCTCTCCCTGCTGGTTTAACATACCGGAGCCGCTTAAGCTGTGTGCCCCCCCCCTGGAGACGCTTGGGGGGGGGGGCGGGAACTCCTCCTGGCGTCGCGCGTGCTCGTGCTCCGGGCGTGCTCGTCGCGTCTCGCGCTCTGGCGAGGATGATTGCGGGCGGGGTCGTTTGCGAGCGCTGGGCGAGCCCCGTGCGGCCTGGGACGCCGCCACGGGGCCGGCCCCGGCCGGCCGCGCGGGCTGCAGCCACGCCCGCAGTGCTCGCGCCGCCACGCGTGCTTGTGCCGCGTCCATGCGGTGCCCTTCGTGCGCCCGCTGGCAGCAGTGCTCGGCGCCCCGCTGCACGCAGGCGGCACAGGGCGGGGCCCGGTGTCGCGCACACAGGGCCACCTGCGGCGGCGGTGCTACGCGGTCCGCGTCCCCGCCTCCGGCCCCGCGCCGGTCGCGCTGCACCCGCCGGCGCGGCAAGCGTTGAAAGGGCCGCAGGGGCTGCTGTCCTGGTCCTGCCGGGGGGAGGTAATCCAAGAGGAACACGTCCTGCCGCCCCGCTCCCGGCCGCGCCAGGCGCCGCGCCCACAGCGCTCGGCAGTGTGCCTCCAGCTGGCGCATCTGGAACAGCATGGCTTCCGGGCGCGCGAACAGTGGGCGCGCCGACCGCCCCACACACCTGAAGCCCCCCAGCGGCAGCAGGGACTTCGCCATCCATACCTCCTTGCCATGCATGAGGTCCCCTGCCTGTAGATGTGGCTGCAATGCATCCAGGGCCATCTTCAGCACTTGGCCCCTGGTGCGTAGCGGCAGGGTGACCCCCCGCAGCCGGTGGTCGCTGGGGGCCGGGAGGGCCCGTTCCGCGTGTGCCTCGAAGTCCAGGGCCAGCTCCACGTATGTCACATGGCCCGGCCCTGGTAGCCACCGCAGCTGGCCTGCCCACTGCAGGAGCGCCACCGCGAAGGATGCCTCCCATGGCCATCCCGGCGGCGGGCCGGCGCGCAACGCCAGCGGCGCCGCTGGTGGCGCCGGGCGATGTGGGCCCGCGCCCAGTTGCCCCCATGGGTAGCCCCGGCGCGCATCGGGAGGGCGTCTGCGCGCGATCGCAAAGACCGAGGGGCCCGCGCCCGCGTCTCGGCGAGCCGCGACTTCCGCTCCCATGCGCGCCGATAGCACCGCCAGATACATGCCATAGAGACGGTACATGAGCCGCCCCGCCTGCTCCACCCCCTCTGGCTGGACCAATGCCGCCGGCAACAGGCCCGTCGCGCGCAGGCACACCGGCCACGCCTGCGGGAGGGCCAGTGCCGGTAGCGGCGCTGCCTCGGCCTGCACCAGCGGGAGCCAGGCGGCCCGTTGCACTTGCCACTGCGGGCAGTCCCACAGGAGGTGGACCTCCGTCTCCGGTGGGCCCCCGCAATAGGGGCAGGTAGCTAAATCCGAAATTTGATGCTTCTGGACCCGCGCCCCGGTCCATGTCGCCCCGGCTTGCAGTGCTCGCAGCAGTGAGCGCTCCGTCTCCGAGCCGGCCACCGTCATGCCCTGGGAGCAGGCGGGCCTGCATACCTCCGCCCCCAGCCCCCCAAAGGTGGCTGGTCTGCGCCGTTCCAGCGCCGCCAACGCGGTGTATCGCTGCGACTCCCGCACCCGGTGGCATACTTCGCCCCAGTCCCCCAAGACCAGGTGTAGCTGTTCGCGCTGCCCTGGCACGCGCCACACCCACCAGCCGTGCACCGCCTCCCAGCGCAGCTGCCGGACCGACTGCAAGGCCCTGCCCACTGGTCCCGTGTCCGGCGGGCGGTCCGTTTCCTCCAATATTGCCTGGACTAGCACTTGCCCGGCCCCTGGCGTGCGTGCCTGGCGGGCTAGCCATAGTACTCTCGAGTACTGGAGGCGCCACATGGGGGAGACCCGGTGCCCCGGCACCAAGACCGCCCATAGCACCTCCTTTGCCCGCGAGGTGCGTGTGGGTCCCCACAGTGCGCGGACCGCGGCCAACTCCAGCCGCGCCACGTCCCGTGAGCCGACATCTGCTAGCTCCACCCCGTACATCGCCTTGGCGAGGGCCAGCGTCCCAATGGCTACTTCCCGCATGCGGAACGTAGGCAGGCACCCCACCCGCCGCAAAATGGTGGTCCCGCGCGCGAACCGCTCCTGGAGCACCGGTCCGGTGCCCTTCTCTGGATCCAGGCGCACTCCGATCCCGAGCTGCTTAAACTCCCGTGCCAGCGGGACCGGCACCCCGTGCAGGGTGACCGGCTGCGCCTGCTGGTCGCTCATCCGCCATGAGCTTGACTTCGCGGCGTTGGCGCTCTGCCCGGTGTCCGCCAGCCAAACGGCCGTGCGGTCCACGACCGCCTGCGAGTCGGGGACCCCTGGCGCGCCGGGCCGGGGCTCGAGCGTGATGGCCTGGGTGTCGTCCGCATATCCCAGGGGGCATAAGTCCGCGCGCCCCGGGCCCTGCGTCCGCAGGCGCGGTGATGGCAGCGGCTGCCCCGGGGCTGCCCGTGGCTGTTCGAGCAGCGGCGGGAGTGCGGCGGTCGCCACCACGACGTGGCGTCGCATTGTGTCAATTTCCATCTTCCACACCGTGGTGAGGATATTGATCAAAATGACGCTGAGCGGGCACCCCTGCAGGATGCCGTTGGTGGCTTGCCACCACGCCCCCAGCGCCCCTGCCAGGCGGAACGCCCGCCGTAGCTGCCGATACATGGCCGCCAGGGCGCGCAGCACCCCGTCGTCCATGCCCAACTCGCGGGCGATCCGCAGCACTACCGCTTGCGGGATGAGGTCAAAGCACTTGACATAATCTAGGCTCAGCCCCTCCAGCCGCCATCCCTTGAGCCGGGCCAGCTCTAGGAGGGCCTGCGTGACCGTGGCCGCATCTACGGCCCCCCGCGCCAGGCGGAACCCGAAGGCCTGCGGATGGACCCAGGACTCCTGCCACCGCATTACTTCCCACAGACGGGTCCCCGCCCACAGTCTGTAGACCATGGACAGGACCGTCAGCGGGCGCGTGCCCAATGGCCCCTCCTCCCCTGGCTTGGGGATGAGGGAGGTGTATCCCTGGGCCAATAAGGTGGGCCACCGGCCCACCTCCTCAATCAGCGTGAGGAGCTGGGCCAGCCAATTCAGCACCCTGTCCGGGAGCGCCCGCAGGTCCTGCAGGCTCCACCCGTCCAGGCCCATGGCCGATGGGCGCATGGCCATGAGGCGGCGCCTGAGGTACGGCCCTGTCAGCTGCTTGGCCAACATGGGTACGCGATACAGCAGGTGGCCGTACTTCGCTACGAAGGCATCTGGGCAGGGCTCCGGCCCTTCCGCGTACTTGCGGTTGATGGGCCCCCACGCCGCCCGGACCAGCTCGTCCATCTCCTGGACGCTGGCCGTGGGGGTACCATCCGGCCGCGCAATAAACACCACCGGCGGTGAGAACCCCTCCTCCTTGAGCCATCGGTACACTGCACCTGGCTTGGTTCCCCACTCGGCCTGCAGCCAGGATCGCCACGCCTGCACTCGCTCCCGGTCCTCCCGCTGCACCTGTGTGGCTGCCAGCCTCTTGAGCTGCTCTATGCACTCGTCCAGTGCCGCCGCGGACGGCACGGGCGCCCCGGCGTTGGCTACCGCCTGCGGCGTCAGCGGAAATCGGGCCAGTTCCGGCATCTGCAACTCGTGCAACCGCTGCACCCGCCGGCGCAGCGCGCACCAGGAGTGGGACGTGCTCTCCCCCCTCCCCCGCACCCTGTCGGCCGGCCGTTGTGGGGGGTGCGCTTGCCGCCGCAACGAGCGCGCTGCCCCCTGCGCGGCATGTATGCGGGCCAGTACCGACGTCTTCGGCCCTCCGCCTGCCCGCATCTGCTTGGGGCATTGCCGCACCTCGCGGATCAAGGCCGCCGTGCCCCGCCCCCGTGGCAGGGCCATCGGTGCCACCGGCAGTGGGTGCGCCTGGTCGACGTCCTCGGGCTGCAGGGTGGGCACCGACAGCGCCAGGAGGGACTCCTCTGCCGCCCACGTCCAGTAGGACCACAACGCGTCCACCTCCTGCAACGCTAGCAACCGGTCCCAGTCCGGTTGCAGCGGCGCCGTCAGCCGCTCCTCCAGCTCCATCCGCAAGACTGATTCCCTCTTGGGCACCTCCACTGGCCGGGGGCGCACCGCTCGGACCAAGCGCCGCGCGGCCCGCTCCATGGCCAAGGTGAACACCACCGGGAGGTGTCCCGGGATACCCGTGCCGGGCAGCGCCGCGACGTCCGTGACCATGGCCGCCACGCGCGGGTCTGCAAGGACCCCGTCAATGCGGGTGCCCGGGTGCACCCCCTGCCTGTGGTAGGAGCACTGCAGGGGACGCCCTGCGCCTGTGGCAAAGGCGGCGTCCACGTCCACGAGCCGCTGCGTCAGCAGGTGCCCCAGGACCACTGGCGGCAATGCCCCCAGCTCCCCCAGGGGGAAATTGAAATCCCCCCCGACGACGAACGGGGCATTCCCCAGCCTTGCCGCGTACTGGAGTACGGAGTCCCACAGCCCCGCATTGAGCTCCGGGTCGCCCGGCACTCCATATACACAGAGCACATGCAGCACGGTGCTGCCCGTTCGCACGGCGACGCGCACATGCAGGAACCTCGCTGACAGCCACAGGTCCCACGCCAACGGGTCCGCCTGCCTGGTTTTCGGCAGCTTTGCTGCCTCCGCCGCGTGCCCGTCGCGCACGAGCACCGCGACGCCCCCCTCCGGAACGTCCCAGATCCCCCGTCCCCGCGTCTCCAGGGGCGCCCCCCAGAAAACAACCCACCCCCGCTGGCGCAGCGCCCCCCGGAGCACCCGCTGCCCTGATGCAGACAGCTTGGTCTCCTGGACCAAAATGACGTCCACGTCCCACGACGTCACCTCATCCATGTGTAGACGCAGCGACGTCGTGTTGACGATGGCCGTCCGCAGCGGCCCCGGGTGGGGGTGGACGTCGCCGCTCAGCAGCGTTTTCAGCCCCGCGGCGTCACGCGCACGGCATACCCTGTCCGCCCCACACCCCCCTGTGCAGGTCGGGGCAGGGGCCTGCCCAGACCGTACCCCCGCTACGGTCAGGGCTGTGGTCTGCCAAGACTGGGCACCTGCCCTGGCCAGGGTCGGGGCCTGCCAAGACTGGGCCCCGGTACAGTGCACTGCGAGGGCCGGGCGGAGCTGGAGCTGGTGCTGCCCCCCCCCCCCCCTCCAGGTCAGCGTCAGGGCCTGAGACCGGGACCTGGGGCTGGTCCCTGCCAGGGCCTGACAGGACTGGACCCCTGTTTCGTCCTGGGCCACAACTTGCCCACGCTGGACCCCTGTTCTGTCGTGCACACAGTGCCGCGCCATCAGGGCCTGGCAGGACTGGGCCCTGGCGCTGGCCAGCGCTGGGGCCTGACAAGACTGGGCCCCTGTCGTGATCAGTCCCAGTCCCTGTCCCGGCTGGACCCCCCTGCTGACGCGTGCACGTTGATGCGCCACCAGGGCCTGGCAAGACTGGGCCCTGGTGTGATTCAATGCTGGGGCCTGACATGTCTGGACCCCTGAATAGGTTAGAACCGGGGCCCGAGCAGGCTGCACCCCCCTGCAGGCGTGCGCAAATTGGAGCGCCAGCAGGGCCTGACAAAACTGGACCCTGTCGCCCAAGAGTGGGGCCTCTGCCACCGCCAGCGTCCACACAGAGGCTGGCCGTGCAGCCCACAGCCACAGGTCACCGAGACCCACCATCAGGAGGGCCAGAAGGGTCAGCGTGGCCAGGGTCAGTGGCGGCACCCTCCCCAAGTTGGGCCCCGGGTTAGGCTCCACGTCCCCGCACTCCAACAGGGCCTTGCCCGAGCCCCCTTGGGCGAGCGACGGCCCGCCGATGCGCACCCTGCGCACCCCACAGTCTGGCAGCCGCCCCCGCGACCGAAGGGGCCACGGGACCCAGGCCCGCGGCGCCCACCTCCCCCCCCCGCGCAGCTCGAGCAGGGCTACAGGAGGTCCGGGCGCTGTGCGAGGGCGGCGTCGCTGACTCCCTCCATAGGTGCTGCCCCCGCCGCAGCGGCGTCTTCCTCGCCACCCCCCTCCTGTCCCGTCTGCTCTGAGGGGGGCGGGGGACCCTGCACCCTGTGGAACTTCCCGAGGCGCTGAACTCGCTGGGGGGGGCGCTGCATCCCCCTGACCTCCCACACCCGGTCGCGGCCCCTGGAGTCCAACGAGGGTATCCAGACCCCTGGCCAGCCCTCTGGGACCCCTGTCAGAGTGAGGTCCCAGCGCGGGCGAGCAAACCCCGAGTGCGGGAGGTGCTCGCATCGGACTATGCGAACGTCCCCCGCTTCCCCCCCGAACACCTCCGGAAGCTCCTGCCGAAAGGCCGCCCAGCCATCCTCGGGCAGCCCGTAGTGGAGGGGGTAGCCCCCCACCCGCACCACCACCTTTCGCGGAGATACCTGCGCCCCCAGGAGGTCCCCCACCGCCTGCGCCACACCCTGAGGCACCTGCTGTGCACCGAAAAAACGGATCCCCACTCTCCCCTCTTGATCCCCTTGGATCAGCCCCCCGAAATAGCCGCAGATCTGGGGGTCGGAGGAAAGCTTGACCCACAGATCGGGGAGGGGGGCCCTGGCCGAGGCTGGAAGGCGCACCCAGAGCATGCCCCCCGGCACCGGCGAATCCCCCCCTTGCATCCAAGGCCTGCAGGTGATCCCCTTGTGCTTGCCACTGGCCCTGATCACGGCCTGGGCCTGCACGAGGGGGAGCACCACTGACGCCTCGCAGCGCTTCCCCTGCGCGTCCCCTGCTTCCTGCATCGGGTACGAGGAGGGGTCGCAGAGGGCCACGAACTCGCGCAAAAAATTCTGGACCGTGGCCCGGGTCCAGCCCCGCGCCCTCCTCTTCTCCCCCTGCCCCAGCAGGACCTGGGGGTCGAGGGTGATGGCCACCCGCACCTGAGCCCCCCCCCCGAGGGGTTGGGGGTCTTGCAGGGGGGGGGGCTCTGCGCCGTCGAGCTGCCCATGCCCCCCCTCCCCACCACCGTCCAGCATGTCTTGGTCCTCCTGGTCCCCCCCCTCGTCTGCGGCGCGGCGCCACCGGATACGGAGTGTGTGGCCCGGCGGGGCCGGGTCGACCTCCCCCTCCGCGGCGCACTCCCAGGGCCCCCTGTGGGTGAGGGGCTGGCAGTGCAGGGCGCCCCCCTGCACCTCCAGATCGGCCCTGGACAGATTCAGGGCCCGCAGCAGGCGCTCCACAGAGCAATGCGCCTTCGCCGCGGACTGCACCAGGATGACGGTGGAGACGGCCTGCACCGCCTCCCACTGCTGCAGTGCGGCGCCGGCAATGTCCCGCACCTCCTCCGCGGTCGCGCCCAGAACGAGGAGCTCCTTGAACGCGGCCCCCTTGTCCTCGACGGGCCACTCGGAGACGCGGCCGCGGGGCTTGATCTGCTGCGCCCCTTCCGCCCGCAGGGGGGCGTAGTCGCGCTCCGTGAAGGGCCGCGACAGCGACATAACGCCCGTGATGCGTGGCGCGCCCTCCAAGAGCCGCAGCAAGTGCTGCGGGGTGGGCTGCAGGGGGGCGCTGAGGCCTCCAGGGCGTTGCGGCGCCGGCCGCACCACAACTCGGGCCCGGCGCGCTGATGGCTGGGCCTGCCCCCCCCTCGGCGCCACGACAACCTGAGGCCCACTCTGTGCTGCCCCACGCGCCCGCGATGCGGCCGCAGCGGCGTAGCCCGTCGCAGAGGAGCCGCCAGCAGGTGCGGCCGAGGCGGCGGCAGCCGGCGAGGCCCCACTCGTCAGGGGGCGGTACTCCTCCGGCAGGCCCACAGACCAGCGCGCTGCCGTGGCCGCCAAGGCACGATCCGCGTGAGGGACCGCATCCCACACCTCCCGAGTGTACGTGGGGGGCGGGAGGCTCCGCGGCGGCGGGGGGCGGCTGGTCTCGCAGTTGACCCTGCCCCTGCACTGCCCCGCATGCTGCCAGGCGACCCCGTACGTGTCCTGCGTCCAGTAGCAGGGCACCTGCCGCGTATCGGTCGAAGCGGCCACGCTGGGGTCCCATGGCCGGCCGCCGCGGTAGGGATTCGGTGGCCCCTTGGGGATGTTCCCCCCGCAGGTGCAGGGCAGCGCGTGCACATACCTGTGGACCGTCTCGTCGTGGCGGTTGGTCCACGACATCCAGCCGCACCCGGCCGCCGCGCCCGCCGCGCGAGCTGCAGCTTGCGCCCTCGGTGGAGATGATGTCGTCGATGTCGGCGCAGCCGCGGCGCCCCCCGGCGCACGCCCACTGCCCCTGGGCTGGGCAGGGGCCTGCCCCTGTGGCTGCTGCCGCTGGGCGCGGGTCTCGTCTCGCAGCCGTTGGAGCTCCGCCTGGAGCCCCTCCACCTGCCGCTGCAGCTGGGCGATGAGCTGCGCCTCCGGTGACGGCGGGGCAGGAGGTGGCGCAGCGGGCCCACGTCCACGGGATGCGCCCCGCGGGTGGCGCGCCGGCGGCTGCAGCTGGGCGCCGCCCGCTGCCGCGGCCGCGATGCCAGCTCCGGCGTGTGCGCCACGGGCTGGCGCCTGTAGGTTGCTGTTGTCGTTGTTGTTGATGTTGTTGACGTTGACGTTCGGGTTCTCGTTGCGCATGTTGGCGAAATAGGGCGCCATGGCGGCCGCGATCGCGGCCCCCAGGGCTGTCACCATGTCGTTGTCCATGTCGAAGGGGTGGTGGCGTTGCACTGCCGCGAAGACGCAAGCCCACGGCCGCGGAGCGCAGTGCTCTGGCGCGCGCAGTTACGCGTATACGGGCTGAGAGGTGCGCGCTTCGGGCTGTGGGCAGCCCCAGGCGCGCCCTGAAATGGGCAGCCAGCCGGACAGGCCTGTCGCCGGCTGCCGGGGTGCGGCGGAGGGGCCGCAGACGCGAGCGCAGTAACGCGCGTGCGCACAGCCGTATGAGGACGGTGCGGCGCACGGCGACGAGCGAGCACAGCGTGTGCCGCGCGCTGACGCGTGTATGTGGGGCAAGGCGTGAAGCCCAGATCCCCGCGCGATGAACCACCGGAGCTTGGCTCTCAGTGGGGTTGCCCTGCTACCACGTGGCAGGGGCCAAACAAAGCAGGTGTACTATTAACGAGGGTTGATGGCTTTTTAATGTCCTGGCCGCTCTTGCGACGGGAGGGTTAGGGGTTAGCGGGTTAGAGCCTGCCTGAAGCCTGCCCCATCCCACCCCCGGCCCCCCGGTATGTCGCGGCGCGGCGGAAGGACGCCGTCCTGAGGCTATGTGCCCTCCTCGGAGGCCCTCCCGTGGCCCTGACCTGGGCCCTGTGTGCCGCCCCGGGGCGACGCCGCCGTCCGCTGCCCTGCTGGGCCTCCCCCCTCCCCCCTGATCATGGGGGCTGGCACGACCGCCGACCCTCCGGAGGGCAAGACGCCCGCTTGTTGCTGCAGCTGCAGCCCCCCCCTCTGGACCGGCAGACACCGTTGTCCCCCCCCCAACACCCTGGGATGCCCTTCGTGGTGGCGGCTGCAGCAATGCCGCACCCCCCTGTGCCCTTTGCACGACTTGCACGCTGGGGCCCTGTGCTCATCGCACAAGGTCTGCATGGGGCGCCGCGGCTGCCCCACTCTTTTGCCCCCCGCCCGCTGCGCCCTCTTCTGTGGGGGGGAGGGGGGAAGGGACTCTGCCTGCTGTCCTGTGACTGCCCTTGGGGGGGGTTCCTGCTCCGCCCGTGTAGCGGATGCCGCCGCCGCCGCCCCCCCGGAGCTGTCCCCTGGGGGATGGCAGTCAATCGACATCTCCTGTCCCCCCCCTGAGGGGTCCCCCTCCGCCGCCTCCGCCCCCGGCGCGCCGCCCCCCGAAAGGCCTGGGTGTGGTTCGACCGAAGCCCCCTGGTCCTGCCCCCCCCCTCGGGGGGGGTTCGCGGCCCCCGGGGGGGGGTCGGCGCCCTCCCCTTTGGCTGATGACCCCGCCCGAGCCGCCGTCAGCCGGCGTGAGATGTCCCCGAAAATGTCCGCCAGCCCCCGGGAGGGGAGGGAGGGGGGGTGGGGACGCGGCTGAACCCCCCCCACCCGTGCGTGTCCGCCCGGGCGTCCGGCTGGCACGCGTGGCGCTTGGACTCCGCGTGCCCCCCCGTGCCCGGCGGCTCCCGCTGGGAGGGGCGGGGAGAGCGGGAAGGGCCTCCTGAGCTCTCCCTGCTGGTTTAACATACCGGAGCCGCTTAAGCTGTGTGCCCCCCCCCTGGAGACGCTTGGGGGGGGGGGCGGGAACTCCTCCTGGCGTCGCGCGTGCTCGTGCTCCGGGCGCGCTCGACGCGTCTCGCGCTCTGGCGAGGATGATTGCGGGCGGGGTCGTTTGCGAGCGCTGGGCGAGCCCCGTGCGGCCTGGGACGCCGCCACGGGGCCGGCCCCGGCCGGCCGCGCGGGCTGCAGCCACTCCCGCAGTGCTCGCGCCGCCACGCGTGCTTGTGCCGCGTCCATGCGGTGCCCTTCGTGCGCCCGCTGGCAGCAGTGCTCGGCGCCCCGCTGCTGTACTATTAACGAGGGTTGATGGCTTTTAATGTCCTGGCCGCTCTTGCGACGGGAGGGTTAGGGGTTAGCGGGTTAGAGCCTGCCTGAAGCCTGCCCTATCCCACCCCCGGCCCCCCGGTATGTCGCGGCGCGGCGGAAGGACGCCGTCCTGAGGCTATGTGCCCTCCTCGGAGGCCCTCCCGTGGCCCTGACCTGGGCCCTGTGTGCCGCCCCGGGGCGACGCCGCCGTCCGCTGCCCTGCTGGGCCTCCCCCCTCCCCCCTGATCATGGGGGCTGGCACGACCGCCGACCCTCCGGAGGGCAAGACTCCCGCTTGTTGCTGCAGCTGCAGCCCCCCCCTCTGGACCGGCAGACACCGTTGTCCCCCCCCCAACACCCTGGGATGCCCTTCGTGGTGGCGGCTGCAGCAATGCCGCACCCCCCTGTGCCCTTTGCATGACTTGCACGCTGGGGCCCTGTGCTCATCGCACAAGGTCTGCATGGGGCGCCGCGGCTGCCCCACTCTTTTGCCCCCCGCCCGCTGCGCCCTCTTCTGTGGGGGGGAGGGGGGAAGGGACTCTGCCTGCTGTCCTGTGACTGCCCCTGGGGGGGGTTCCTGCTCCGCCCGTGTAGCGGATGCCGCCGCCGCCGCCCCCCCGGAGCTGTCCCCTGGGGGATGGCAGTCAATCGACATCTCCTGTCCCCCCCCTGAGGGGTCCCCCTCCGCCGCCTCCGCCCCCGGCGCGCCGCCCCCCGATAGGCTTGGGTGAGGTTCGACCGAAGCCCCCTGGTCCTGCCCCCCCCCTCGGGGGGGGTTTGCGGCCCCCGGGGGGGGGTCGGCGCCCTCCCCTTTGGCTGATGACCCCGCCCGAGCCGCCGTCAGCCGGCGTGAGATGTCCCCGAAAATGTCCGCCAGCCCCCGGGAGGGGAGGGAGGGGGGGTGGGGACGCGGCTGAACCCCCCCCACCCGTGCGTGTCCGCCCGGGCGTCCGGCTGGCACGCGTGGCGCTTGGACTCCGCGTGCCCCCCCGTGCCCGGTGGCTCCCGCTGGGAGGGGCGGGGAGAGCGGGAAGGGCCTCCTGAGCTCTCCCTGCTGGTTTAACATACCGGAGCCGCTTAAGCTGTGTGCCCCCCCCTTGGAGACGCTTGGGGGGGGGGGCGGGAACTCCTCCTGGCGTCGCGCGTGCTCGTGCTCCGGGCGTGCTCGTCGCGTCTCGCGCTCTGGCGAGGATGATTGCGGGCGGGGTCGTTTGCGAGCGCTGGGCGAGCCCCGTGCGGCCTGGGACGCCGCCACGGGGCCGGCCCCGGCCGGCCGCGCGGGCTGCAGCCACGCCCGCAGTGCTCGCGCCGCCACGCGTGCTTGTGCCGCGTCCATGCGGTGCCCTTCGTGCGCCCGCTGGCAGCAGTGCTCGGCGCCCCGCTGCACGCAGGCGGCACAGGGCGGGGCCCGGTGTCGCGCACACAGGGCCACCTGCGGCGGCGGTGCTACGCGGTCCGCGTCCCCGCCTCCGGCCCCGCGCCGGTCGCGCTGCACCCGCCGGCGCGGCAAGCGTTGAAAGGGCCGCAGGGGCTGCTGTCCTGGTCCTGCCGGGGGGAGGTAATCCAAGAGGAACACGTCCTGCCGCCCCGCTCCCGGCCGCGCCAGGCGCCGCGCCCACAGCGCTCGGCAGTGTGCCTCCAGCTGGCGCATCTGGAACAGCATGGCTTCCGGGCGCGCGAACAGTGGGCGCGCCGACCGCCCCACACACCTGAAGCCCCCCAGCGGCAGCAGGGACTTCGCCATCCATACCTCCTTGCCATGCATGAGGTCCCCTGCCTGTAGATGTGGCTGCAATGCATCCAGGGCCATCTTCAGCACTTGGCCCCTGGTGCGTAGCGGCAGGGTGACCCCCCGCAGCCGGTGGTCGCTGGGGGCCGGGAGGGCCCGTTCCGCGTGTGCCTCGAAGTCCAGGGCCAGCTCCACGTATGTCACATGGCCCGGCCCTGGTAGCCACCGCAGCTGGCCTGCCCACTGCAGGAGCGCCACCGCGAAGGATGCCTCCCATGGCCATCCCGGCGGCGGGCCGGCGCGCAACGCCAGCGGCGCCGCTGGTGGCGCCGGGCGATGTGGGCCCGCGCCCAGTTGCCCCCATGGGTAGCCCCGGCGCGCATCGGGAGGGCGTCTGCGCGCGATCGCAAAGACCGAGGGGCCCGCGCCCGCGTCTCGGCGAGCCGCGACTTCCGCTCCCATGCGCGCCGATAGCACCGCCAGATACATGCCATAGAGACGGTACATGAGCCGCCCCGCCTGCTCCACCCCCTCTGGCTGGACCAATGCCGCCGGCAACAGGCCCGTCGCGCGCAGGCACACCGGCCACGCCTGCGGGAGGGCCAGTGCCGGTAGCGGCGCTGCCTCGGCCTGCACCAGCGGGAGCCAGGCGGCCCGTTGCGCTTGCCACTGCGGGCAGTCCCACAGGAGGTGGACCTCCGTCTCCGGTGGGCCCCCGCAATAGGGGCAGGTAGCTAAATCCGAAATTTGATGCTTCTGGACCCGCGCCCCGGTCCATGTCGCCCCGGCTTGCAGTGCTCGCAGCAGTGAGCGCTCAGTCTCCGAGCCGGCCACCGTCATGCCCTGGGAGCAGGCGGGCCTGCATACCTCCGCCCCCAGCCCCCCAAAGGTGGCTGGTCTCCGCCGTTCCAGCGCCGCCAACGCGGTGTATCGCTGCGACTCCCGCACCCGGTGGCATACTTCGCCCCAGTCCCCCAAGACCAGGTGTAGCTGTTCGCGCTGCCCTGGCACGCGCCACACCCACCAGCCGTGCACCGCCTCCCAGCGCAGCTGCCGGACCGACTGCAAGGCCCTGCCCACTGGTCCCGTGTCCGGCGGGCGGTCCGTTTCCTCCAATATTGCCTGGACTAGCACTTGCCCGGCCCCTGGCGTGCGTGCCTGGCGGGCTAGCCATAGTACTCTCGAGTACTGGAGGCGCCACATGGGGGAGACCCGGTGCCCCGGCACCAAGACCGCCCATAGCACCTCCTTTGCCCGCGAGGTGCGTGTGGGTCCCCACAGTGCGCGGACCGCGGCCAACTCCAGCCGCGCCACGTCCCGTGAGCCGACATCTGCTAGCTCCACCCCGTACATCGCCTTGGCGAGGGCCAGCGTCCCAATGGCTACTTCCCGCATGCGGAACGTAGGCAGGCACCCCACCCGCCGCAAAATGGTGGTCCCGCGCGCGAACCGCTCCTGGAGCACCGGTCCGGTGCCCTTCTCTGGATCCAGGCGCACTCCGATCCCGAGCTGCTTAAACTCCCGTGCCAGCGGGACCGGCACCCCGTGCAGGGTGACCGGCTGCGCCTGCTGGTCGCTCATCCGCCATGAGCTCGACTTCGCGGCGTTGGCGCTCTGCCCGGTGTCCGCCAGCCAAACGGCCGTGCGGTCCACGACCGCCTGCGAGTCGGGGACCCCTGGCGCGCCGGGCCGGGGCTCGAGCGTGATGGCCTGGGTGTCGTCCGCATATCCCAGGGGGCATAAGTCCGCGCGCCCCGGGCCCTGCGTCCGCAGGCGCGGTGAAGGCAGCGGCTGCCCCGGGGCTGCCCGTGGCTGTTCGAGCAGCGGCGGGAGTGCGGCGGTCGCCACCACGACGTGGCGTCGCATTGTGTCAATTTCCATCTTCCACACCGTGGTGAGGATATTGATCAAAATGACGCTGAGCGGGCACCCCTGCAGGATGCCGTTGGTGGCTTGCCACCACGCCCCCAGCGCCCCTGCCAGGCGGAACGCCCGCCGTAGCTGCCGATACATGGCCGCCAGGGCGCGCAGCACCCCGTCGTCCATGCCCAACTCGCGGGCGATCCGCAGCACTACCGCTTGCGGGATGAGGTCAAAGCACTTGACATAATCTAGGCTCAGCCCCTCCAGCCGCCATCCCTTGAGCCGGGCCAGCTCTAGGAGGGCCTGCGTGACCGTGGCCGCATCTACGGCCCCCCGCGCCAGGCGGAACCCGAAGGCCTGCGGATGGACCCAGGACTCCTGCCACCGCATTACTTCCCACAGACGGGTCCCCGCCCACAGTCTGTAGACCATGGACAGGACCGTCAGCGGGCGCGTGCCCAATGGCCCCTCCTCCCCTGGCTTGGGGATGAGGGAGGTGTATCCCTGGGCCAATAAGGTGGGCCACCGGCCCACCTCCTCAATCAGCGTGAGGAGCTGGGCCAGCCAATTCAGCACCCTGTCCGGGAGCGCCCGCAGGTCCTGCAGGCTCCACCCGTCCAGGCCCATGGCCGATGGGCGCATGGCCATGAGGCGGCGCCTGAGGTACGGCCCTGTCAGCTGCTTGGCCAACATGGGTACGCGATACAGCAAGTGCCCGTACTTCGCTACGAAGGCATCTGGGCAGGGCTCCGGCCCTTCCGCGTACTTGCGGTTGATGGGCCCCCACGCCGCCCGGACCAGCTCGTCCACCTCCTGGACGTTGGCCGTGGGGGTACCATCCGGCCGCGCAATAAACACCACCGGCGGTGAGAACCCCTCCTCCTTGAGCCATCGGTACACTGCACCTGGCTTGGTTCCCCACTCGGCCTGCAGCCAGGATCGCCACGCCTGCACTCGCTCCCGGTCCTCCCGCTGCACCTGTGTGGCTGCCAGCCTCTTGAGCTGCTCTATGCACTCGTCCAGTGCCGCCGCGGACGGCACGGGCGCCCCGGCGTTGGCTACCGCCTGCGGCGTCAGCGGAAATCGGGCCAGTTCCGGCATCTGCAACTCGTGCAACCGCTGCACCCGCCGGCGCAGCGCGCACCAGGAGTGGGACGTGCTCTCCCCCCTCCCCCGCACCCTGTCGGCCGGCCGTTGTGGGGGGTGCGCTTGCCGCCGCAACGAGCGCGCTGCCCCCTGCGCGGCATGTATGCGGGCCAGTACCGACGTCTTCGGCCCTCCGCCTGCCCGCATCTGCTTGGGGCATTGCCGCACCTCGCGGATCAAGGCCGCCGTGCCCCGCCCCCGTGGCAGGGCCATCGGTGCCGCCGCAGCGGGTGCGCCTGGTCGACGTCCTCGGGCTGCAGGGTGGGCACCGACAGCGCCAGGAGGGACTCCTCTGCCGCCCACGTCCAGTAGGACCACAACGCGTCCACCTCCTGCAACGCTAGCAACCGGTCCCAGTCCGGTTGCAGCGGCGCCGTCAGCCGCTCCTCCAGCTCCATCCGCAAGACTGATTCCCTCTTGGGCACCTCCACTGGCCGGGGGCGCACCGCTCGGACCAAGCGCTGCGCGGCCCGCTCCATGGCCAAGGTGAACACCACCGGGAGGTGTCCCGGGATACCCGTGCCGGGCAGCGCCGCGACGTCCGTGACCATGGCCGCCACGCGCGGGTCTGCAAGGACCCCGTCAATGCGGGTGCCCGGGTGCACCCCCTGCCTGTGGTAGGAGCACTGCAGGGGACGCCCTGCGCCTGTGGCAAAGGCGGCGTCCACGTCCACGAGCCGCTGCGTCAGCAAGTGCCCCAGGACCACTGGCGGCAGTGCCCCCAGCTCCCCCAGGGGGAAATTGAAATCCCCCCCGACGACGGCCCCCCGGTATGTCGCGGCGCGGCGGAAGGACTGTACTATTAACGAGGGTTGATGGCTATTAATGTCCTGGCCGCTCTTGCGACGGGAGGGTTAGGGGTTAGCGGGTTAGAGCCTGCCTGAAGCCTGCCCTATCCCACCCCCGGCCCCCCGGTATGTCGCGGCGCGGCGGAAGGACGTCCGCCCTTGACTTAGGTCACCTCACTTGAGGCTCTCCCGTGCACCATCACCGGCACCCTGCTGCCCCCCTGATGCGCCGGAGCCGGCGCCTCCTTGCCTCCTGCTGGGGGGGCGCGCCCCCCTCCTGGGCTGTGCCCCAGAACCGCCCGTGCCGCTGCCTGCGGCCACGAAGGGGGGAGGGGGCGATCCGGAATCCCCACCCCCCACGCCTCTTTCGCTGGGCCGGCGGCGGTTGAAGCCGACGTCCCCACATGAACCTCCTCCGGGCTGGCGGTTGCGGAAACCGACTGCCCCAGCTCCAGCGCTGGAGCTGCTGGATGCACCTGTGGGAGGGGGTGATTGTGATCCCCCTCCCCCCATGTACGCACCTTGTGCCCTGAGTGCGGGCCCGGATCGCACGGGGGGGGTTCCCTAGCCCGTGACATCACTGAGCTTGCAGAAGCAAGAGCCAGCTGGGCCCCACCACTCACGGGGAGGCCGGCGGCTCTGGCTACCGGCAGGGCCCCTCCGTTCCCACCGCTGGTGGGCTGGGCCAATGGCCCTCTCAAAGATGGTGGTAGAGCCGCCACGCCCCCCCTCCCCTGGCCCCGTGGTCTGGGGGGCAGGAGGCTGGGGCGAGGGCAGTGGAGGGGGGGGGTGAGGCCCCATCCCCCGCCAGATGAAACAGAATCTGACCCCCAGGGCGCCGCACAGGGCAGGCGGCCCGGGGGCGGGTTAGGGCATAAATTGATGGGGGAGGGGGGGGCAGAAAGGCGCAGCCCCCCCTCCCGAAAACTACCCATCAGGAGCTCCAGCGTCGCCACCTGGAGCTCCTCTATGCACGCACGGGTGCACACCTCATCCTCCAGCATCTCCTGCTGCCTCCCCCCTCCCTGAAAGACTTCCTCAAAAACAATGCAGCCACCTGATGCCCCAGGGCATTGGGTCAACGCAAGGTAGGGGGGGGGGCTGGTCCTGACCACCTCCACCCCCCTCCCCCCAGGGAACCCAGATAAGTGGGTAAGGGCCGGGGGGTCAGCACAGATGGCGCCCTGGGTGCTGGGGGATGCGTCCCCTCCAGCCCCAGGCGCCCCGGTAGCGCCGCAGACAGCGCCATTGGCAGCCTGCAGGCTGCCCGAAAAGGCACAGATGGCGTCCTGGGCGCCGGGGGATGCTTCCCCTCCAGCCCCAGGCGCCTTGGTTGCGCCACAGACAGCGCCATTGGCAGCCTGCAGGCTGCCCGAAAAGTCACAGGTGGCGTCCTGGGCGCTGGGGGATGCGTCCCCACCAGCCCCAGCTGCCCTGGTAGCGCCACAGACAGCGCCATTGGCAGCCTGCAGGCTGCCCGAAAAGGCACAGATGGCGTCCTGGGCGCTGGGGGATGCGTCCCCACCAGCCCCAGGCGCCCCGGTAGCGCCACACACGGCGCCATTGGCAGCCTGCAGGCTGCCTGAAAAGGCACAGATGGCGTCCTGGGCGCTGGGGGATGCGTCCCCTCCAGCCCCGAGCGCACCGGTAGCGCCACAGACAGCGCCATTGGCAGCCTGCGGGCTGCCCAAAAAGTCACAGATGGCGTCCTGGGCGCTGGGGGATGCGTCCCCACCAGCCCCAGGCGCCCTGGTAGCGCCACAGACAGCGCCATTGGCAGCCTGCAGGCTGCCCGAAAAGTCACAGGTGGCGTCCTGGGCGCTGGGGGATGCGTCCCCACCAGCCCCTGGCGCCCCGGTAGCGCCACAGACAGCGCCATTGGCAGCCTGCAGGCTGCCCGAAAAGGCACAGATGGCGTCCTGGGTGCTGGGGGATGCGTCCCCTCCAGCCCCAGGCGCACCGGTAGCGCCACAGACAGCGCCATTGGCAGCCTGCGGGCTGCCCAAAAGGTCACAGGTGGCGTCCTGGGCGCTGGGGGACGCCGCCTGCACCTCCAGCTTGCCATACAGGGGGCAGGGCTCATCCGCCCATGCCCCCACTGGGCCCCACAGGCCTAGGGGGTCAGTGCGCTGCAGGCATACCATGGCCCCCTGCTCGATGAGGCCTAGACCGCTGTGCGCTGCCGCCGTCGACTCCTCGTGGTCCAGGGCAGCGTCGGCTGCCGATGCCGCCTCCGGTGTCGTGTCCGAGACCGACACGACGATGGCCGCTGCCGCTGCCACTGCTGCCGCGGTTGCTGCCGCCGTGGACGCCGCTGCCAACGACGCGACCGCTCGACGCGCCCTGGCGCGGGCTCGCCCCTGTGCCCTCCGGCCCGGCTCGCCCCGGGAGGGCGTCGTGGGCGGGGGCGCGCATGTTGCCGGCAGCTCCGGCCACTCCGCCGTGGCGGCCGCTCGCCCTGGCTGGGCCCCGGCACGCGCGATGTGCACAATAGCCTCCTCGTCCTCGACCGCTTGCTGAATAGCCAGCTCCGCCTTGGCTGCCAACGTTGCCGCCGCCAGCACTGCCGCCGCCGCCGTTGCTGCCGCGGCACCCTCGTCGGGCTCGGGCTGGGGCTGGACCTCCTTCGCGTGAAGCTGCTGCTGCTCGCGCATTTGGCAATGTACTTCTCGCCACTGTCGCGGACTCTGCCCCGGGGGCAGCCAGAAGTACTCCTCCCCATAGTACTGGGCTCCATCGCGTATCCAACCCCCCTGGTCGGAGTCCTCCGCTATGAGGGGGTCCCCCCACGGGGTGCGTTGTAGCAGTGGCTGCAACGCCGCGACGATGGCCTCGGTGAGGGCCGCGGTGAGGGCCGCGGTCTGGTCCCCCATCGGAGTACTTGCCGCGGGAGCCGCGGCCGCCCGCGACGTGAGGGCGCGGGTCTCGGCCCTGGCAGGGGGCCGTGGGTAGCCCTCAACGCCGAGAGACCGCCGGTTCTGGCATTTTGTGGGTAAGCGCCCAACCACGGTCAAGGCGCCAGAAAAAGAGCGTGTACTATTAACGAGGGTTGATGGCTATTAATGTCCTGGCCACTCTTGCGACGGGGGGGTTAGGGGTTAGCGGGTTAGAGCCTGCCTGAAGCCTGCCCTATCCCACCCCCGGCCCCCCGGTATGTCGCGGCGCGGCGGAAGGACTGTACTATTAACGAGGGTTGATGGCTTTTAATGTCCTGGCTGCTCTTGCGACGGGAGGGTTAGGGGTTAGCGGGTTAGAGCCTGCCTGAAGCCTGCCCTATCCCACCCCCGGCCCCCCGGTATGTCGCGGCGCGGCGGAAGGACGTCCGCCCTTGACTTAGGTCACCTCACTTGAGGCTCTCCCGTGCACCATCACCGGCTCTTTTTCTGGCGCCTTGACCGTGGTTGGGCGCTTACCCACAAAATGCCACAACCGGCCGTCTCTCGGCGTTGAGGGCTACCCACGGCCCCCTGCTAGGGCCGAGACCCGCGCCCTCACGTCGCGGGCGGCCGCGGCTTCCGCGGCAAGTACTCTGATGGGGGACCAAACTGCGGCCCTCACTGCGGCCCTCACCGAGGCCATTGTCGCGGCGTTGCAGCCACTACTGTAGCGCACCCCGTGGGGGGACCCCCTCATCGCGGAGGACTCTAACCAGGGGGGTTGGATACGCGATGGAGCCCAGTACTATGGGGAGGAGTACTTCTGGCTGCCCCCGGGGCAGACTCCGCGACAGTGGCGAGAAGTACATCGTCAAATGCGCGAGCAGCAGCAGCCCTACGCGAAGGAGGTCCAGCCCCAGCCTGAGCCCGTCGAGGGTGCCGCGGCAGCAACGGCGGCGGCGGCAGTGCTGGCGGCGGCAGCGTTGGCAGCCAAGGCGGAGCTGGCTATTCAGCAAGCGGTCGAGGACGAGGAGGCTATCGTGCACATCGCGCGCGCCGGGGCCCAGCCGGGGCGAGCGGCCGCCACGGCGGAGTGGCCGGAGCTGCCGGCAACATGCGTACCCACGCCCATGACGCCCCCCCGGGGCGAGCCGGGCCGGAGGGCACAAGGGCGAGCCCGCGCCAGGGCGCGTCGAGCGGTCGCGTTGTTGGCGGCGGCGTCCACGGCGGCAGCGACCGTGACAGCAGTGGCAGCGGCAGCGGCCATCGTCGTGTCGGTCTCGGACACGACACCGGAGGCGGCATCGGCAGCCGACGCTGCCCTGGACCACGAGGAGTCGACGGCGGCAGCGCACAGCGGTCTAGGCCTCATCGAGCAGGGGGCCAAGGTATGCCTGCAGCGCACTGACCCCCTTGGCCTGTGGGGCCCAGTGGGGGCATGGGCGGATGAGCCCTGCCCCCTGTATGGCAAGCTGGAGGTGCAGGCGGCAGCAGCGGATGATGCAGCAGCTGCTGCTGCGGAACCGGCAGCTGCAGGCGTGGCAGCTGCGAAAATGGCAGCTGCAAACAAGGCAGCGGCTGCAGCGGCGGCTGCAGGCATTGCAGGTATGGCACTGGCAGCTGCTGACAGTGCAGCTGCACCAGTGTCAGCAGCAGACGATGCAGCCGCGCAACCGGCAGCTGCAGACGTTGCAGGTGCAAAAAAGGCAACTGCAGGCATGGCAGCTGCTGCCGCGGTGGCTATCTGTGGCGCTACCGGGGCGCCTGGGGCTGGTGGGGACGCATCCCCCGGCGCCCACGATGCCATCTGTGGCCTTTTAAGCAGCCCGCAGGCTGCCAGTGGCGCTGTCTGTGGCGCTACCGGGGCGCCTGGGGCTGGTGGGGACGCATCCCCCAGCGCCCAGGACGCCACCTGTGACTCTTCGGGCAGCCTGCACGCTGCCAATGGCGACGTCTGTGGCGCTACCGGGGCGCCTGGGGCTGGTGGGGACGCATCCCCCAGTGCCCAGGACGCCATGTGTGACTCTTCGGGCAACCTGCAGGCTGCCAATGGCGCTGTCTGTGGCGCTACCGGGGCGCCTGGGGCTGGAGGGGAAGCGTCCCCCGGCGCCCAGGACGCCATCTGTGCCTTTTCGGGCAGCCTGCAGGCTGCCAATGGCACTGTCTGCGGCGCTACTGGGGCGCCTGGGGCTGGTGGGGCTGGTGGGGACGCATCCCCCAGCACCCAGGGCGCCATCTGTGCTGACCCCCCGGCCCTTACCCACTTATCTGGGTTCCTTGGGGGGAGGGGGGTGGAGGGGGTCAGGACCAGCCCCCCCCCCCTGCCTTGCGTTGACCCAATGCCCTGGGGCATCAGGGGGCTGCATTGTTTTTGAGGAAGTCTTTCAGGGAGGGGGGAGGCTGCAGGAGATGCTGGAGGATGAGGTGTGCACCCGTGCGTGCATAGAGGAGCTCCAGGTGGCGACGCTGGAGCTCCTGATGGGTAGTTTTCGGGAGGGGGGGCTGCGCCTTTCTGCCCCCCCCTCCCCCATCAATTTATGCCCTAACCCGCCCCCGGGCCGCCTGCCCTGTGCGGCGCCCTGGGGGTCAGATTCTGTTTCATCTGGCGGGGGATGGGGCCTCACCCCCCCCCCTCCACTGCCCTCGCCCCAGCCTCCTGCCCCCCAGACCACGGGGCCAGGGGAGGGGGGGCGTGGCGGCTCTACCACCATCTTTGAGAGGGCCATTGGCCCAGCCCACCAGCGGTGGGAACGGAGGGGCCCTGCCGGTAGCCAGAGCCGCCGGCCTCCCCGTGAGTGGTGGGGCCCAGTTGGCTTTCGTTTCTGCTAGCCCAGTGATGTCACGGGCTAGGGAACCCCCCCCCGTGCGATCCGAGCCCGCGCTCAGGGCACAAGGTGTGTACTATTAACGAGGGTTGATGGCTTTTAATGTCCTAGCCGCTCTTGCGACGGGAGGGTTAGGGGTTAGCGGGTTAGAGCCTGCCTGAAGCCTGCCCTATCCCTCCCCCGGCCCCCCGGTATGTCGCGGCGCGGCGGAAGGACGCCGTCCTGTGGCTATGTGCCCTCCTCGGAGGCCCTCCCGTGGCCCTGATCCGGGCCCTGTGTGCCGCCTCGGGGCGACGCCGCCGTCCCCTGCCCTGCTGGGTCTCCCCCCTCCCCCCCGGTCACGGGACCTGGCACGAGCGCCGGCCCTCCGGAGGGCAACACGCCCGCTTGTTGCTGTAGCCCCCCCCTCTGCACCGGCAGGCACCGTTGTCCTCCCCCCAACACTCTGGGGTGCCCCTCATGATGGCGGCTGCAGCAATGCCGCACCCCCCTGTGCCCCCTGCATGACTTGCACGCTGGGGCCCTGTGCTCATCGCACAGGGTCTGCATGGCGCGCCGCGGCTGCCCCACCCTTTTTCCCCCCGCCCGCTGCGCCCTCTTCTGTGGGGGGGAGGGGCAGGGACTCTCCCTGATGCCCTGTGACTGCCCCTGAAGGGGGGGCCTTCCCCGCCCGCGCGGCGGACGTCGCCGCCACGGCCCCCCCAGAGCCGTCCCCTGTGGGGTGGGGGTCTGTCGGCTTCTCCTGCCCCCCCCCTGAAGAAGAGTCCGCTACCCCTGGGGGGCGGCCTGTGCCCAACCCGGGGGGCGGGACCCCTGCCCGGGCCACCGTCAGCTAGCGGGAAATGTTCCCAAAAATGTCCGCCAGCCCCTGGGAAGTACTATTAACGAGGGTTGAAGGCTTTTAATGTCCTCGCTGCTCTTGCGATGGGAGGTGTACTATTAACGAGGGTTGAAGGCTTTAAATGTCCTATTAACGAGGGAGACCCATATGTGGCGGTAGTGCAATTGGCATATTTAACCCGGCACTTGGGCGGGGCTGTGTGATGTATGATAGCGAACACTTTGAGATTTCGAAAATGATTTGGGCATCACACACATGCACACACGGGGCGAGGGCTCATGTGCAGGAGGGCACCGGCAGCTCGCCCTTCACAGGGGAGAGCGAGGCAGAGTGTGCCCTCAATAAGACAGCTGGCCCACAGACCCATGCAGGCCTTCCTCTATAATATGGTGTTGTTGTTACACACACACCCACACCCACACACACAAGCCTGAACAAGCAAGTAAGCAACCGCCGCAGGCGAGAGCTGATTGCATGAAGAAACACCCCCATGGCGGGGCAATTGGCAATTGGCACACACACACACACACACACACACACACACACACACACCGGCGGCCGTGTGTTGTGCCAAAGGCCACCATGCACCAGGGTATGTAGACCGCAGACCGCTGTCCAAGGTCTGCCAGAGGCACGGACTGCCACCGTGCCCGCGCTGCACCCTAATGCAGCGGGGTGTATGGCACTGCTGTCAATGTGGTCATCACAAGGTTAATACCCCGCACAAAGGTCTCAGGTGCCAACAAACGACCCCGGCTGCAGTCTGCAGCCCCAGCACACTCGCGGATGCAACTACGCTCACCTCACACACCACCAACACCGCCAGCCCCCAAGCGACGGAGACCCAAATCCCCCATCCACCCCTCCCCCCAGCCCCACGGCCGCGGGGGATGCAGGTGGATGACGGCGACACGGCAGTGGTGAGGACCCTGTTTTTCATGGGACACGGGCGCGCGTCGTCGGAAGTTACTTGAGCCCGCCACACCACAGAGGTTCTGACTCCGTGGATAAACGCAAACACAAGCATATGCCTCTCTACAGCAATGTCCGCATTGCAGCAATGTTTGTGTGTGTGTGTGTGTGTGGCTAAAAAAAACACACTGTCCACGGACCAGCAGCAACAGCAGCAACATTGACACCACCACCACCAGTACCAGCGGCGGCGGCAGCAGCAGCAGCACTCCATTGCACATTGTCCCAAACTTTGGCCGGGGAAAACGGTTCATTGTTTCACAAGTGCAGCCCGCATGCCGCTGACAGCAATGAAAGGCGGTGCAAGTCAATCAAGAACAAGGGAAGCGGGAGGATCGGCAAAGAGCATGGGACAGACGGGGAGCGGGGCAATGGGGAGCCATTTGGGGCGCAGGGTTGGGGCTGGGAGCGCAGACTGCGCCCTGCACGACAGAAACCCCAGGCAAACGGAGGGGCAATGGGCTGATACTGAGGTGACCCCGGGGCCGGGGGAGGGGGTGGGGGGTGAAGGCGTGGCAGAAAGCACAGAAGCGCCGGATCACACCCCCAAGGGTGAATGCCCGACCCCACAACCCCCCAAACCCCAACCCCTCGCCAGCATCAGGCAAAATGAGGGTCAAAACAGGGAGCCCGTGTCTAGACCAGGCCGTGCTACTGCACTACCCAATTTCCGCTCTCCCAAGACATTGCCCAAATATATTCCCGAGAAGGTGATGCGGATGGTGACAGGGTGTGGATGGGGAGGAAGGCCCCGTCAAATGGGGCATCGGGCACAATCTCGCGCCCGCCCCGTCTGCGTGCACTTGGAACTGCATGTGGTGACCCCCTTGGGCAGAGGGACCAACAATGGTGGCAAGCACATGCTCATGAGGGCCAGTGTTTTGTCCACGCCATTGCGGAGGGGCAGGGAGGGACGGCAGAAGTCCGTGTGCCGGTGGGTGCGCACTCGGTTGGGTTTCAAGGCATCCACGACCTGCGTGACCAGCGGACAGGACCCGGCTGGTCCGCCCACAGCGGTCGTGCGGCGTGCCCGCAGCAATGGAGGGGGCCGTAGACCGGCCCCGGGCTGGGGGATGGGGAGGGGCTCCCTGCCCTCCCGCTCTTCAGGGCGGGAGGGTATTTTGGGAGTCCAGTCGCGCGTGTCAAAGGCCCACCGAAGGCATGGCACAACTGCATCGAATCAAGTCGTTGCAGCACCTTCCCCCCCCAGGGATGCATTAGAAGGGAAGGGACCTCAGAGGCGGCCCCAAAGGCCGTTAGACAGGCGGTTGGAGGGGGTTGCCAAAGCGGTTGGGGGCGGTTACTATCGGTTAAATGCCATTGAAGCTGGCACTTGCCGTCAGGGGGACAGTGGCTGGGCATAGGCTGGGCGCCCTGGAGGGGGGGGGGGGTTGTACCCCCCCTGTGTGACATTCCCTCTGGTTGTTGTTCCTTTACGGGGCCCTGGACAGTCACCCGTTCTTCCCTTCGCATGTTGCGTCGGGTTGCTGCTTTCTGTCAGCCGCTGCGGCCGGTGCTCTTGCTGGTGTCGTTTCCACATTCACAGAGCCCAGCGGCGGCAGGGCCCCCCTCCACGACGTCAGAGGGGGGAGGGGCCTGGGTCACCGGTTGTTGAAGGACCCCTTCCCGGAGGTATGCACCAACAGCGGGAGGGTCCCCCGTCGCGGGTTGAAGAGCGGCACGTCCTCCAGCGGCTCGGAGCACGGGCTGTCAGCCCTCGGCCCCCCACCGTCGGCCTTGCCCGGCGCCGACAGCGGCGACCGGGGCCGGTCGGGCAACTCCGACAGCTCCGGGAACGCGAGGGAGACCGTGACGGGGGGCGTCCGCGACCTCCGCCGGCCCCCGGCCCTCGCGAACTCCGCGAAGCCCGGGTGGCTCTTGGACCGGGGGCCCAGGTCCCCGTCGCCGGACGCCGCAGTCTTGGGGGCCGGGTCCGACAGCGGCGGCAGCACCCAGTCCTCCCGGACCCCGGCCCGGCGCGGCAGGAGGGTGGCCTTGCGCCGCGGCTGCAGGGGCTCGGCGGTCGGGGGGGCCGGGGCCATCGGGAAGCAGAAGGAGGACTTGATGAGGCCCAGGCCCTGGGCCGGGGGCAGCCCCTCCGCCCGCGCCCCCCGCGCCCGCGTGATGCTCGACGCCGTGATCAGTTCGCAGATGGTCACGGTCTCCCAACTGAAGCGGAACTGCGGCTTTGGGCCGGGGTCGGCGTACGGCTCCCGGTCGCCCGCGCCCGGGGCGGCGCCGAGATGCTCCTGCGCCATCGCCCACGCCTTGGGCTGGTCCCCCATCGCCGCGTGCAGCCACTCCTTCTGGGCCGACGCGTGCGCCCGGGCCTTGGCCACCCGGTCGTTCTGGGCCCGGCTGGTCTTCCAGGCGCACAGCCACTGGCGGTGGGCGGTGTGGTACTCGCGGGTGCGCTCCCAGTACAGGGCCTTGGCGACCTGGACGCATGCGGTGGACGAGAGGAGGGGGGCTGGGACCTGGATTGGTGGCTGGATTGGAACAGGAAGCGATGACATGCAGAGTCTCACTGGAGGCGGCGGGGGGGGTTCGGGGCAGGGCTGCGCTGGAGGCGGAGGCAGGCTTAAGGGAGGGTTCAAGAGGGGCTGCACCAGCGGTTACGGGCGGTTGGAGAGCGGGTTCAGTGGCCAATGTGGGCGGTTGCAAAACGGTTGGAGGGCATTGGGGGGGGAGGGTGCAGAAGCGGTTGGGGCGGAGCTAACACTCATCCCCGAAAGGGGGGGGGGGGAGGGGGGGTACAACACCCCCTTCAAGCGCAGGCCTGGGTGGGGGGGGGGGGTCCTAACGTTGGATGCCAACCTCCACGCTGCAAGGCACAGGCTGCGAGGCGACAGCGGTCAGAGCAAAAAGGTCTTCAGTAACATCGCCATGGGCGCCTTTCGCTGCGACAGATGAAGTAGCCTGAGATGGTGCACCGGAGGGCGGGAGGGCTCGTTCCTGGGTCCCCTTCCCGACCTACGGAGTGCCGGCACTCAAACGGCACTCAAACACCCCGTTCACTTCACTGCATGCGGCCACCCCACGCGGCCCCCGGCGGGTCACAGCCCGTGTGCCGCCAACCAGCCGGCACGCCGGCCAGCGCCTGACCGCCGCAGGGGTGGGGCCGGTGCCCGAGCGCAGTGCGGACGCGTGGACGCCCTCCGGACCCGCCCCCGCTGCCACCGTTGCCTGCTGTCACCCTCCCCGGGACGCCACGTGGGGCAAGCGTCCCGTTCACTTCGTCGCACCCCCCCCTCCCCCGGTGGGCCCCCCAGCCCACCAGACCTGGCCCCGTGCTCAGCCCTGACTGAATGGCGGCCACGTCTGAAGACCAGTCACTGCACCATTCATCAAAGGCCCCCGCGTGTCACGAATGCCACGATGCACATGGACCACCACGCCACGGTGGTGTGTCACTGAAGCTAGGCGCGCAGATCTGCCGCCGAAAAAACGATGTCCTGTGGCAGGGGTCACCGGCTCCTCAAGGTGGTCCCCCTATGTGACATTCCGTCTGGTTGTTGCTCCTTTACGGGGCCCTGGACGGTCACCCGTTCTTCCCTTCGCATGTTGCGTCGGGTTGCTGCTTTCTGTCGGCCGCTGCGGCCAGTGCTCTTGCTGGTGTCATTTCCGCGTTCGCGGAGCCCAGTGGTTGGTGTGTTGGGACTGTGCTGAATGTGGCATGGTGTGCCGTTTGCGTGTCAGCGGCGCCCAATAATTGGCGTATTGAGGATGTGCTGGTTGTTGCCGGGGTCGTTTGACTGTTTTTGCTGTCCACACACCTCTGTCCACAGGCCGTCCATAGCCTGCCTCGCTGTGTTTCTGTGTGCGTGAGGCCCAGGTGCCCTGTTCCTCCACACGCTGTCCGGGCCGTCCACCATATGTCCTTTTCCCCCTCACGGTTCGTCTGCCCCTGATGGGCCCCCCAACAGCTCTCCGCCAGGCCCTCAAGAGGGAGGTGTGGCAAGCCCTGCTGGACAGCCCCAGGGGTTTGCTTGTTGCACACGCCGCCTGTGCCAACCCCGCCCCCTCCTGGAGCAGCTCATGGCCCCTACGCGGACAACCCGGATGCGTTGCAGCGGGCATCAGCCCGGCGTGCAATAAACATTACCCATCGCGCAGGCAGTGGGGTGTCCCAGGGTGGCCTGGACAACATTCGGGTCCATGCAGGATCGTACGACGTGCCGGGGGTACTGGGACAGTACTGCAACCTGCATCCACGCAACCGCGGACATCAGAAAACGTCCCCGGGTTGAGATGAAGGGCAGAGTGTTACACTGGGTGCCAACAAACGTGCTGGTGACCCGCCGTAGCGTTACTGCCCAATATCCTCGCCATAGCCTTGTGGTGGCACACACAACTTCGACTGCCACTCCGCATTCGGTACATTAGGATGAGCAACCACAAAAATGCCCCCCGCTCCGTGAGGCGGAATGCAAACAACAATTTAAGGGCATTCCCACCCAGGCTGTCATGCAACACACGAAGGACGCGGCTGTATGGTTGAAAATCCACAAGCACAACACCCTCCGTGGAGTGTGCATAAAATGTGTAAGAAACTGGACCGCACAGGCCAGAGTAAGAAACGTGTCTTCACTGTTATTTTGATGGAAGATTTGATATCAATTGTCCAGCCAGGTGGACTGACACCCTATGGCAGTGGGAGATGAGCGCATACAAGCATCTGTAAACCGTGCGCGAGGGTCGTTTGCACGGCGTTCACATGATACCTTTGAATTCCACATATCCTGCACAACATTGCAAACCTCTTCTATGGCGCAATGCGCTGCAGGCCCTTGGCAGCGACCACTAAATCATCTCTGAACGATTGCAGTACCACCGCCCTGCAATGGCGAACCCACGGTTCAATTCTGTCATCCGTGTGTTCTAGTTCACCAAGGCTGTGAAGCAATGTGACCATCTGTTTGCAGCACAATACTGAGTGGAGGTCAGCACTCTGAGCACTGAGTGCTCCACCCATTGGGATGGCCCCCAACCTTCTCCACAGTTCGCCCGCTGCAAACACAACATTATCTTCTGTGAGGCTGAACCAATGTGATTGGCGCCCCACCCCCCAGCTTCTGGACCCACGTCCCCATTACTTGCCAATTGAGGGCAAGAAAACTGGCAGGCAATTCTGAAACAATGGTGTAGACAAAGAGTGTGAAGGCTCGAGCAGCAACCTGACCCCCCACCCAACTGGTCCCGAGTTTTGGTCAGCACCGAGGGAAAAATTTTTGCACCAAATGGACCTGCGCCACACGCGCCGGAGAAAGTGGTTGTCGGCCGCAAGGCCCAGAAAAACTGTTTCCCAATCACTTACGGGGGTGGGTGGGTGGGTGGGTGGGTCCAGGTGGGGGGGGGGGGGGGGCTCTGGGGACCCCCCCCCCACTGGTGCTGAGTGGTTAAATGAAGCTCTAATGACACGTATGTAAGTGAAAAGCACTGCATTCGGAATTGCAAATGAGGCATTGCACTCCTCAACCTCCAAAGAGTGCAACTTTATTGTCCAATGCAGGCGCTGGTTGAACTTCCGGTTATCCATGCAAACAAACAATACCATCCCCATACAAATACTGACACTCGACATACAGAGACAATCGTACAAGAAGATGCAAACCAAATGAACCAGGTCTGAGAGGGAGGGGTTGGGGGTTGGGGGTTGGGGGCTCAGGTGCGACAGGGGGGATCAGAGTGAAAGAGGATCGCATGATCTGAACGAAGCAAAGGGCAAATACATCATCAAACGGCAACGGCGGCAACGAAAAAGCAAGAATGGGGGGGGGGGGGGGAAGGGTCGGCCCGACCCCCTCCCCCTCCAAGCAAATATTTTGGGGGGGAGTGCCACTCCCCCTCCCCCCCCCCGCAGCCGCACGCGCCGGCGGTGTTGAGAGAGCCAATCCCCACGTCTCTTGAGGGGTACGGGGGGCATCTCAACCGGTTTGCAACCACCAGCACTGTGTGCGGCAGCTGCACCACCATGTCGGACATGGGGACAAGATTCATGGGGGCAGCTCCGGTGCCTTGCTGGAGTCGGCGCTGGCGCCTGACGTTGGACTGCGTACAGATCATTGAGGGTGCGATGACGGGCAATTTGGGGCGAACAGAAGCGGTTGGGGACGGAACTCACAGTCATCCCCACCAGGTGGTGGTGGTGGGGGGGTAACAACACCACCTCCAAGCGCAAGCCTGGGAGGGGGGGGGGGTCTGGGAGGGATATCGAACCTCCCCCAGCGTTCTTGCGTACCCTCTCTTGCCGCCGCAAGGGCGTCGTGTCCACTGGTCACCTCCGGGACCTTTGGTGCTGCTCTGCTGCTCTCAGGCATGCATGTCATGCACCGAAGGCGCGCTGCCACGCTCCTTCTCTCCTCGCCTCCCTGACGGCTTCGTCGCTGCCCTGCCCACTGCCTCTGGAACTCTGGTACTCTGGCTCAGCACTGTCGGCAGAAGCTATTGCGGGGCCTATTGGGGGGCCTATTGGGGGGGGCTATTGGGGGGCCTATTGGGGGGGCAATTGGGGGGCCTATTGCGGGGCCTATTGGGGGGGCCTATTGGGGGGCCTATTGGGGGGCCTATTGGGGGGCCTATTGGGGGGCCTATTGGGGGGCCTATTGGGGGGCCTACTGGGGGGCCTATTGGGGGGCCTATTGGGGGGCCTATTGGGGGGCCTATTGGGGGGCCTATTGGGGGGCCTATTGGGGGGCCTATTGGGGGGGCCTATTGGGGGGGCCTATTGGGGGGGCCTATTGGGGGGGCAATTGGGGGGCCTATTGCGGGGCCTATTGGGGGGGCCTATTGGGGGGCCTATTGGGGGGCCTATTGGGGGGCCTATTGGGGGGCCTATTGGGGGGCCTATTGGGGGGCCTATTGGGGGGCCTACTGGGGGGCCTATTGGGGGGCCTATTGGGGGGCCTATTGGGGGGCCTATTGGGGGGCCTATTGGGGGGCCTATTGGGGGGGCCTATTGGGGGGGCCTATTGGGGGGGCCTATTGGGGGGGCCTATTGGGGGGGCCTATTGCGGGGGCCTATTGGGGGGCCTATTGGGGGGCCTATTGGGGGGGCCTATTGGGGGGCCTATTGGGGGGCCTATTGGGGGGCCTATTGGGGGGCCTATTGGGGGGCCTATTGGGGGGCCTATTGGGGGGCCTATTGGGGGGCCTATTGGGGGGCCTATTGGGGGGCCTATTGGGGGGCCTATTGCGGGGCCTATTGGGGGGGCCTATTGGGGGGGCCTATTGGGGGGGCCTATTGGGGGGCCTATTGGGGGGCCTATTGGGGGGGCCTATTGGGGGGCCTATTGGGGGGCCTATTGGGGGGCCTATTGGGGGGCCTACACCTGTCAGGACTCCCCTTCCAACGCTGACGGCTGTGTGCTCCCCGCTCCCGGGGGTCCAGAAAGGGGGGGGGGGGGCATCCAGGGGGCTCCACAAGTGGTTGTCAACGTTGGAGAGTATCAGATGGTTGCTGTTACTTTGTGGATGAGAAGAGGACGGGGGCTGGGTTCCAGGGGGAGAGGGGGGGGGGGGGTGCCCCCTCCTCCTCATCTGGTTGGCAGCCGTCCTAATGCTTGGTTAGCGACCTGGTACTTAAGGTCCCCAGGCACGAGGTGGACGGTGTAGTCGTGGGCCAGCCGCTTCAGGTTCTCCGCGTGCTGCAGCTCGGCCACCCTCCGGCAGCGGTCCCGCTTCTCGACCTCCACGGACTTCCACTTCCGGACCAGGTCGGCGATGCGGCCCTCCCTCCGCGACTTGGTGAACGCTTGGAAGCGCACGATGCGCTTCAGGGCCCAGTGCACGGCCCGGATGCGGCGGAACACCCGCATTCGCTGGTTGCGGGCGATGAAGATCAGGAACGCCCGGACAACGTTGACGGAGGACAGGAAGTCGGTGTAGGAGGGCACCGGGTGGCGGAGGTTGTGCTGGACAGCGAACCGCCGGATGTTGTCCATTCGCCACGCCTCGCGGCGGAGTTCCGGGGGGGTTATCCCCTCATCACCGAACAACGTCTTCACGGGCAGCAACAACTTTTCAATACCATCGCGAGACACCAGTGGAGGCATTGTGAGGACTGCAAACACAGGCCAAAGAGAGAGGGATGCGCAGTGATGGGACAGAGTTGAAGTTGACTCAAAGGGGCTTGAGGGCAGGCGATTGCTTAGTGACCCGGGGGGCAGCGACTGTGATACCAGAGCGGCAACCCGTGCCGTATTGTGGTGGGACCAAACCTCTTGTGCGTGTAATGCCGAATTTCCCTTCCCCCCCTGTTTCCCCAAACGACCCAGGCACACAAGCTGAACAGGCATGTACTTTTGTCTGGGCAGTTTTACACCCAACAGGTGGCAGCTTCATAGACAATCAAAGGCAAGTGCGGCGGACACGAAGAGAGCGAATGCAGCAAACCCCAGAATACCAAACAACATGCCACAACAAATGTTGCTGTGTATGGAATGAAGTGTGCTTGGTATCAAATCGTGTGGTGAAATGCATGCTGCGTTGCGCCAACTCAAACATGCAATCAATGGCGAAAAAATCGATTTGTAGAAAAATAATGTGTCGCATTCATCTGAAAATCGTTTCCTGTACAATCTCGTGAAAAATCTCTTCACGGAATTTTCCTGAAAAAGTCGCTAGGGGAGGGTGAGGTCCCCACTTCTCCACCCCTTTTTGTACCAATGGTTTCCACCAAACCTAGGGTAACCCACTGTTTGAATGAGGTGTTCCACCTGTCGGACGTTGTGGGCAGCAGCTGCACGGCTGATACCACGTACACTTTTTCATTTCATCTAGAGTCCATGATGAAATCCATACCCTGTGCGTTCGATGTTGTTGGATTCAGCATGCGTTTTGGCTTGGGGGCGCGTGGAGCACCCAGGTTCATCCCACTGTGTGTTCTTTGCTTGTAGTGGGTGGAACCTGTGACGTCAACCACATGTGCCTCGAGGAAATCCATTCCGCCCCCACTACTCCAGTGTGACCGACATCCCAACAACCTTTTCCAGCAGTACCCTATTTGATTCCCAGGCCCTTGTGATGGCATCTTTGTGTGAGCACTCGACTAATGGCAAAACGGTGTGGGGTGAGGAGGGCCTAGAGAACACCGTGAATAATTAACACCATACCATGTGAACTTTCTGAAATTTGATTCCTCACCACTGTCCACGGTATGCAGGTTTTGGAAGCCTCCCTTCGCCAGGCGAAATGTGAGGTCAATGCGTTTACTAGGGGTACACATATCCTTAAGCAGCTTTGCATGGAGCCGATCAAGGGCCTCCATCACAATATCTCTAGGGATGTTCGGGAACATTTCCACCACATCAATATGATGTATGTTGCATATGATCTTCAATTCAATACTGTCTATTGCCGATTTCCCTTGGGAACGTTGTGCAGCAGAAAAAGAGGCACAAATAGGCACCACGACACATAGACGGAGACAGGGGATGATTATCAAGGCGGCTCTGTGTTACCCAGCAAACCTAACCCGTGCGGCGTCATCAACCCCCACAAGGCAAAGGCAGTACAGCAGCGAACACACAACGAACGAGTGACAAGCAAGTATAGGCTGAAGTTAAGAACAAGCAATGGGTGCAATATGGACACCACCGTGGTCCACACCTACAAGTATAGAAAACTGTCGCCCTGCCTCACCGCGCGTTTGCGGTTTGGCTTCGCCCACACGCGTACACACACTCACACGCACGCCTTTCAATTGGCTAATGCTCCACGTCGGCCTTCAACAATCATGGTACCACCTCAACAATCACATGAGAGACAAAAGGAATGGGTAAAAGTGCAGCCCCTTCCTATTTTCTTGCTTGTTTCGAGGGGGCCACGCACTAGCCGTGGCTTAGGCCTAAACCGTGCCCAACAGTAGATAAAGGAAGGTTCCATCCTTCGAAAAACGGGTGGTGTTTTACTTGTACGTGTACACAATCCACGCATACTGGCCAGGATGGTGTGACCGGTCACTGACGATTTTGCCTTTGTTCATGCTCACGTGCCCGTGACCATTGCCTACACAGTCCGCGAAATGAAGCGTGTTGGCCTTCAGTGACGTGCACATCTTTGAGTTATTGGTCAAATTTCTTTGGGCGTTTATTTCCTTCGACAATGCCGAACAACGGAAAGCACGGTAAGACGGGCAAGAAGGCAAAGCGGAACGAAGTCATTCGCAAATGGCAGACTCAAGTGATGATGAGTAAGAGAAGCCATCGGCTGGCAAGAATAAGGCAAACAGGTGCACAAAGACAAAGGAGCGAAATCAAACACGGTCAATGATTTTCTTGGTCGTCTGAACCCGTCAAGGGCAAACCCGTCTAGGGCTGAACAAAAGGATATCCCCAACATCCCAAATATTGGGCACACCGAAGAGAGTTCGATGGACGAATGGCGGAACAAGACCCCATGCTTCTTGGACATGCATGCGCGTGACCATAAGTTGTCCCGCCGAGAATGGGATGGACCACTTGGAGAGAGGTGGTAGCGCAATCCTAACCAGAAGAGATTGCAAAAACTTTCAAAAATGACATCTCTAAATGGTCTGCCACATCGAACATCGAATTGTTGATAGACGTGGCCGATTCGATGGCCAACGAGACACGCCCATGGGATGGGACCTCCACCAGCGAACTACTGAAGCCCAAGCATCACAAGTGGCTGAGGGTATGAAGCCGGTACTGAGGGCTACAAATCCAAAGTGGCTGAAAATATGTGGACCGTCGCGACGCGCCCGCAGGGGTGGTCGCGGAAGAATCTACCAAAAATTTTACCAAAATGTCCAATGTCCCGCCCGAAATCTTTTTTGGAGAAATTTGTGTTCAATTTTCCTTCAAGATTTCCTTTCTGTGTTTAATGTTTTATCCTCCCCCGTGTCGACCAGGCCATTGGGACATCAGTAGACTTGTTCCAAGAAGTCAGAAACTGAATTGTTGGGACATTACGAGGGCCATTTGGGACATTACCGAGACTTTTTTCTGGGGCACTACTGGACATTTTACTGTACCAAGAGAAGAGTCACATTATCTGAATAAAACACAATGAATCAACATGCATCCAAGATACTCCAAAAAGATACGTATGCGCCCTATGGGTACGTTGCTCGACATCCTGAGAAAATTCGTACTCTCCTCGTCCAGGAATACTGTTCCAAATGGCACGAAAAGTTTCGGTCTCAAATATCTCTTGAAGAATGTCGGTGGACTTACATTCAATATGGCACCTCTCAGCTCTCAGTTCAAGCTAAATCCGACACAGCAGCAAAAAGCTGCGGACCCATCATGAGCACGTTGTGTGAAATTGCGGTGCATTGCAAGCGTTAGGAAGGGCATTTGCATCTTTAATGCTTCCTTTGTAGTGACATTGAAGTTTTGGTCAAGTGACACTGGGGGTGAGACCAGCCGTTGAGTAACACTTTTAGTTGGTGCCGGGTACTTTTGCTTAGTTGCCGCGTTTTTGAGGGGTGGGGGGCGAGACGAAGGAGTGTCAAATTGTTTTAGTGAAGCCAATTTTCTCGATGTGTATCACGCTGTTCTGCTAAGATCTTGGACAAAGGTGTGCCGTTTGTGCAAACGGTGATGATCCAATCACACCCTCTCATGAAACATCGCTTCCCTATGGCAGTTTGTGCGAGCAGTGGCCTAACCGGATGCAGAGGTACCCACAACTAGGGAGGATACCCTTTCCTATACTGCCCTTTGTCAGACAGGTTTTGTAGGGCAACCTCTGCCAATTTGCCCACTGACGATCCAGTGCTCGCTACTTGTGTCAAGATGGACAGACATGTAAAAGAACAGACCACACTTGAACCCCTCCTCGTAAACTACTAAGGAACGTTGTGGGTGTACGTGGTTTAAACAAGGCGCGGGGGGGCGGGGGGGGGGGGGTTATGGGGTAGGTGAGCCGGACCAGTTTTGATCCAAAACGTGAAACAGTGGGGGGGGGGGGGGTTCGAGGGTGGTGATCCACAAGTGATCCATGGATCATTTTGCTTCACTTCCCCAATTGTATGACCGCAATTTCGATTGTATGCATGCTCTTGTGGATCAATTGCGTGTGCCTTGCTTAAACACATTGAACAATGTTTTTTGAAGGTGAATTGTTGAATCAATTTTGTGTGCCTTCCTTCAATATTGAACAATTATTTTGAAGATGAATTGTTGGATCATTTCTCTACGTCTTAGTTGCATGTCACACGAGGTCACTACGTGCGCTTTGAACGAATGGTTTTTCAAGATGAATTAGTGGTTCATTTCTTCGCTTTGTACTTGCATGCCCCACTCCGTCATTGGGTGTGCTTTCAACAGTTTTCTTACAGATGAATTGTTGGCTTATTTCTTTGCTTCTTAGGTGCATGTCACACTGCATCACCGGGTGCACTTTGAAATTTTTTTTTGAAGATGAATAGGTTCATTGTTTCTTCGTTTCTTAGGTGCATGTCCCACTACGCCACGGGGTGAGCTCTGAACAATTCTTTTGCATGATGAATTGGTTGACCGGTTCTTTGCTTGTTGTGCTCTACTTGATTGTTTATAGTTGCACGTCACACTACACCACTGGGTGGAGAGTTCGCATAGTAAAACCGACGGATTGAGACCTTTTTTCCCATGCCACCGGCGGGCAGTGGAAATTTTGGAGAATATGCACCTACACTAGGTTCTCGAGCCCCTACGAGTGTCTTGATGAGCCCCTAGGAGTGTCCGCGTGTGCGGATTGGTGGTCCGAAAAAACCGTAGATTACGGGGTAGGCAAAGGGGGGGGGGGGGGTTATGGGGTGGGTGATCCGTGATCTATGCTTCAAACTAGGGAAGGGGGGTTATGGACCCCCGGGGATCACTGATCCGTGGACTACTTGCACAACATTCAATCAAGGTGACGACCAGAGGAAAAGGGTCTGAAAATTTGAAAGTGCACCAAGGATGCAATTGACTTTGTTGATGTAGTGATTAGTTCATGGGACATGCCACATTGTGCGGGCATGCAGCTTGGGTGGGTCCCTCTTCTGAAGGGCCGCGCGGTTGGAAAGGGGTGGTCTAGGAGCCTTTGTAGCAACCAGACAAGTATTGTGCGTGCATAAGCATTCTTGAGCTTATCGTGCCTCACCGGTGCTCCAACCCCATTTTCCAAAACATGATAACTTGTCGTCGTCTTCAATGGGTACCTTGAAAGCCTCAATTCGGATGACGTTCTAGTTCACAAAGTGTCCCAAAGCTGGCACTCGAGAATGCCAAATCTTGTCGAGCCACACACACACACACACACCCATGTGTTTTGCAAGCATCCACGAGTCCCAATGCCACCCGAGTGCCCCAAGCCTCAAACTCGCTCAAAGCCCAAATTTGCACCCCTTGACCCCCCCCCCATCCCCCGTTTGGTCCGAGGCCAAGATCCCACACTAGGCGCAAATTGCCTCGGAATACTTGCTAGGATGTACCTCACGGCGTGCAAAATGCTCAAAGGCCTTCGCCGACGGAATACTTGCTATTTTCCGCCCCGCACATGGAATCTGCACTATGATCTGCCCTACAAGTGCCTTTTGTCTCGAAACACAACATTGCCCATTTATTTGCCCCTACAGGGGCGTAGCACCTTCCCTTCAATTTTGTTCATCCAACGCCTCATTCGGTTATAGTTCATTGGAACACAGCGGCATTCTTGTTCCGTTTCATGAGCTTTGCTGGCATCGTGTGCACGCATGGCCCGTGAAAACTAGTTTCGATGACAAGATGACGAACAAATAGATTGAGTCTCAACGGGCCCTTGGCACCCAAGTCCAAAGCGTGGTGTGCCAAGGAGGGTGGGTGGACGGGATGAGACGGGGAGGGGGAGAGACATCCGCTAACTCACCCACCTCGCTGCCCCCCACATGTGGGACAGTGGGTGGGCATATGGGAAGCCGATGTGCAGTGTCACGTCTAGGGCCACCGGGCTTTCCGGCGTGTTTCGTGAGCCTAACCATCGGTCCCATTCCAATTCCAATACTCAAGAACCCCCGCCCTAGCTCCACCATCTACCATCTATCTAACAAAAGCAGTTTGCACCAAAGGCATGTGACTAGGGCTCAGCTAAAATGCACGGTAATACCAGCCTTTATGGGACGCCCCCGTTCTCTCCTCCACAGTTCCACGGAACACCCCCTCCCTCCGCCCCCCATTCTGCTCCATCTCATGTGCTGCTCCACCTTGTTCGTCGGACGTTCGGAGGTTGTACAGGGAGACCACAGGCCTCTACTCTCAGTGAAGGCAGGAAGTGGAGTAGTTTGCATTGATCGATGTGTGCGCTATGCACACGTGTACTAGCAGTGGTACTTGTGGGTACAACTGCCCTCTCTGACAGCAAGTGCTTTTGGCGGTGGTGTCGTGGACGCCCACCCCGTCTGCTGTTTCGCAGGTTCCTTGTCTTTTGAGGTCTCTGTGAGTTGCACCCCCTGTCCCCCCGGGTCGAGCCTGCAGCCTACACGCACTGCACGCCCCCCACACTGCGCTGACCATGGGTGGTGATGGGACAGAGGACAACGGCACGGTCACCATCAACGTGTTGACGGACGGCAAGCAAGACTCTAATTGCTCCATGGACAGCCCAAAGGCCCCGAAGCCGGACCCCACCGCCCGCCAAGCAGAGATCGCGTTCGCGTGCACCCTCAACGTGACGTCGTCGGTGTGCGTGATCTTCGCCAACAAGTTCGTGTTCGGGGGGAGGATGGGCTTCCACTTCGGTACAGCGCTGACGATCTGCCACTTCATCTTCAGCTTCTTCGTGTGCGGTGCCCTCGGCAAGCTCGGGGTCTTCGAGTTCAAGCGCCTGCAGATCTCCAGCGTGCTCCCCATCTGCTATGCCTTCAGCGGGTACGTGGTCTTCAACAACCTCTCGCTGCTGTACAACTCCGTGTGCATCTACCAACTCGCGAAGATCGCGTGCACTCCGGCCATCGTGATGATCGAGAAGCTGTACTACAAAAAGAAGAAGAGCAAGGGGGTCATTATGGCCCTCTACCCCACGTGCCTCGGGGTGTGCATCGCAGTGTACAGCGACCCCCAGATCAACGCCGTCGGGCTGCTCTGGGCCGGGCTCGCCATCGTCGCTAACTCTTTGTACACGATCTGGGGGCAGACGAAGCAGCGGGAGTTGGGGGTGGAGCCCATGCAGCTGCTGCTCTACCAGGCCCCGCTGTCCGCGGTGCTGCTCTGCGTCGCCATGCCGTTCTTCGATGACGTGCCCGCGCTCGTGAAGTACCAGTGGAACAGCGAGCGGATCATTATGGTGCTGCTGACATGCATTCTCGGGTTCGGGGTGAATTTCTCGTTCTTCCTGGGGGTGGGCAAGACCAGCCCCCTCACCATGAACCTTCTGGGCCACCTCAAGACGGTCCTGGTATTCGTGGGCGGTGTGATCCTGTTCGGAGACTCCCTCACGGTGCAGAAGCTGTTTGGCGGCGCCCTCACCATCATGGGCCTCGTCATGTATGGCAATGCGAAGGTGGCAGAGGCTCAGAAGAAGTAGCCGGCAGCCTCCAGTACTGTGTTGGCAGGCCCAGGGGGGGGGGGGGTGGCAAGGCTGTGGAACATACAACGCCCCCTGGTGCACCACTGGTAGGAGACCGCACACTGACTTTGTGCAGGGCTCTGTGGCTCGCTGGCAAGGAATGCATCCCAAAGCACAGGGCGGTGTGGTGTTGGGTGTGTGGTGCTCACCTAAAGGCCTAGGGTAGGGTAGGGTTGGGTTGGGTTGGGTTGGGGAGTGTGCTACGGCATGGTGTAAGGTGTGGTGTGGTGTGGTGTGGTGCTCTGTTGTGCTGTATTGTGCTGTGTTGTGTTTTATTGCGCTGTGTTTCGTTCTGTTCTGTTCTATTGTGTTGTTTAGTTTTTGGTGTTGGTGTTGAGCTTGGTTTTTCCGTTGGTGTGGTGTGGTGTGGTGTGGTGTGGTGTGGTGTGGTGTGGTGTGGTGTGGTGTGGTGTGGTGTGGTGTGGTGTGGTGTGGTGTGGTGTGGTGTGGTGTGCCGAAGGCGCTGTTACCAAAAGGCAAAAAGCCGGGATGTCTACCCACGGGTAAAGGTAAACGGGCTGGGCTGTGTGTGTTGTGCGCGCGCTGTGCGTAAGTGTGTAGGCCTCGGCAGGGGGAGGGGGAGTCGGGGAGACCTGGTGAGTTCGCCTCTGGCGACCGCGCTTATTCCAGGAGCTCCCGCTGCACCCCTTCCCTTTCTGCTTGCTGGTGCAGGCGTAGCTCCTGCAACGCCCACGCCATCGTGCTGCCCGGGCCCAGGCGGGCCTTCAGCAGTGTGGCACGCGCCTTGGCGTGGGCGTACCAGATCCGTATGGACTCCTCCACGACGTGGCGGAGGAACTCCGTGCCCAGCGAGCGGGGCCCCGTACACTCCAGGTGGGCCAGCTGCATGGAGGGGGTCCGCAGGGCTGCCGCCCACTGCTCCAGCACAGTCGGTTCCCACAGCTGGTGACGCACTGGGGCCGCCCGTGGCCCCACCTTCTGGTCGAGCCACGCTGCGAGGCGCCGGCGGGCTGGCCCCCACTCGTGCGATTGAGCCGAGCAGGCCCACAGGTGGGGCGCCGTCTCGGGCTGTGTCCCGCACAGGAGGCACGTTGTATCCAGCACCGTGCCCCGGTGGGAGGAACGGTGGGCTAGGACGGCCATGGTCGGGACGTTGTCCATGCGATGCGCCGTGATGTGGCGCTGCTGGTCGTGGTCGAACCAGTCCAGGGGGAGGCCCCCCCCTGGCATGAAGTTTACCTCTGCAATGCACTGCCTCACTGCCTGGGGGCAGTGGACAGTGCAACTCCTGCAATGCACTGTCTCACTGCCTGGGGGCAGTGGGCAGTGCAACTCCTGCAATGCACTGCCTCACTGCCTGGGGGCAGTGGGCGGTGGAACTCCTGCAATATACGGCCGCACTGCCTGGGGGCAGTGGGCGGTGCAACTTCTGCAGGACTCTGCCCGACTGCCTGGGGGCAGTGGGCAGTGGACCTCCTGCAACACACTGCCGCACTGCCTGGGGGCAGTGGGCAGTGGAACCCCTGCAATGCACTGCCCCACTGCCTGGGGGCAGTGGGCAGTGCAAATCCTGCAATGCACTGCCTCGCTGCCCCGGGGCAGTAGGCAGTGCAACTCCTGCAATGCACTGCCTCACTGCCTGGGGGCAGTAGGCAGTGCAACTCCTGCAATGCACTGCCTCACTGCCTGGGGGCAGTGGGCAGTGGAACTCCTGCAATGTACTACCCCACTGTCTGGGGGCAGTGAGCAGTGGATCCCCTGCAATGCACTGCCTCACTGCCTGGGGGCAGTGGGCAGTGCAACTCCTGCAATGCACTGCCGCACTGCCTGGGGGCAGTGGGTAGTGGATCTCCTGCAATGCACTGCCTCACTGCCCGAGGGCAGTGGACAGTGGAACTCCTGCAATGCACCGCCTCACTGCCTGGGGGCAGTGGGCGGTGCAAGTTCCACAATCCACGGCCTCACTGCCCTGGGGCAGTGGGCAGTGGAACTCCTGCAATGCACTGCCTCACTGCCTGGGGGCAGTGGGCAGTGTATCTCCTGCAATGTACTACCCCACTGTCTGGGGGTAGTGAGCAGTGGATCGGTGTGGTGTGGTGTGGTGTGGTGTGGTGTGGTGTGGTGTGCCGAAGCCGCTGTTACCAAAAGGCAAAGGCCGGGATGTCTACCCACGGGTACAGGTAAACGGGCTGGGCTGTGTGTGTTGTGTGCGCGCTGTGTGTAAGTGTGTTGTGGCATAGCCGGACCAGTGCACTCTCGCACTTGGCCGACACTGCCTTGCCGACGCCTGCGCGCTGTCACACAGGGTCTCATTTGCCCACCGCACCCTGCGTGCCGCGCTGCACCACCAGTGCCATCTGTGTGGTGCACTCTGCTTGGTGCTCTGCACCACACTGTACTGTGTGCGCCCTGCTGCACTGTTGTCGTGGGCAGGGGGCAGTGGGCAGTGGAACTCCTGCAATGCACTGCCCCACTGCCTGGGGGCAGTGGGCAGTGCAACTCCTGCAATACACTGCCCCACTGCCTTGGGGCAGTGGGCAGTGGACCTCCTTCAATACACCGCCTCACTGCCTGGGGGCAGTGGGCAGTGGACCTCCTGCAATACACTGCCGCACTGCCTGGGGGCAGTGGGCAGTGCAACTCCTGCAATGCATTGCCTCACTGCCCTCGGGCAGTAGGCAGTGGAACTCCTGCAATGCACTGCCTCACTGCCTGGGGGCAGTGGGTAGTGGACCTCCTGCAATGCACTGCCTCACTGTCTGGGGCAGTGGGCAGTGCAACTCCTGCAATACACTGCCGCACTGCCCGGGGGGCGGTGGGCAGTGCAACTCCTGCAATGCACTGCCTCGCTGCCTGGGGGCAGTGGGCATTGCAACTTCTGCAATGCAGTGCGTCACTGCATGGGGGCAGTGGGCGGTGCAACTCTTGCAACGCACTGCCTCACTGCCATGGGGCAGTGGGCAGTACAACTCCTGCAATGCACTGCCTCACTGCCTGGGGGCAGTGGGCAGTGGAACTCCTGCAACGCACTGCCTCACTGCCTGGGGGCAGTGGGCAGTGCAACTCCTGCAATGCACTGCCTCGCCGCCTGGGGGCAGTGGGCAGTGGAACTCCTGCAATGCACTGCCCCACTGCCTGGGGGCAGTGGGCAGTGCAACTCCTGCAATACACTGCCCCACTGCCTTGGGGCAGTGGGCAGTGGACCTCCTTCAATACACCGCCTCACTGCCTGGGGGCAGTGGGCAGTGGACCTCCTGCAATACACTGCCGCACTGCCTGGGGGCAGTGGGCAGTGCAACTCCTGCAATGCATTGCCTCCCTGCCCTCGGGCAGTAGGCAGTGGAACTCCTGCAATGCACTGCCTCACTGCCTGGGGGCAGTGGGTAGTGGACCTCCTGCAATGCACTGCCTCACTGTCTGGGGCAGTGGGCAGTGCAACTCCTGCAATACACTGCCGCACTGCCCGGGGGGCGGTGGGCAGTGCAACTCCTGCAATGCACTGCCTCACTGCCTGGGGGCAGTGGGCATTGCAACTTCTGCAATGCAGTGCCTCACTGCATGGGGGCAGTGGGCGGTGCAACTCTTGCAACGCACTGCCTCACTGCCATGGGGCAGTGGGCAGTGCAACTCCTGCAATGCACTGCCTCACTGCCTGGGGGCAGCGGGAAGTGCAACTCTTGCAATGCACTGCCTCACTGCCTGGGGGCAGTGGGCAGTGGACCTCCTGCAATGCACTGCCTCACTGCCCGGGGGCAGTGGGCAGTGGAACTCCTGCAATACCCGGGCGCACCGGCCTGGGGGGGACGGGGAGTCCTGCCCAGGGGGTGGTCGGAACCTCGTGCAAGGCCCATGGGGAGCCATCATCTTCCAATAACCGGGCGCACCGGCCTGGGGGGGACGGGGAGTCCAGCCCAGGGGGTGGTCGGAGCCTCTTGCCAGGGCCAATGGGGGGCCATCTTCTTCAGAGAACCGGGCGCACCGGCCCGGGCGGGACGGGGAGTCCTGCCCAGGGGGTGTCCGGAGTCTCCTGCCAGGCCAATGGGGGGCCATCTTCTGCAGAGAACCGGGCGCACCGGCCCGGGGGGGACGGGGAGTCCTGCCCAGGGGGTGGTCGGAGTCTCATGCCAGGCCAATGGGGGGCCATCTTCTTCAGAGAACCGGGCGCACCGGCCCGGGGGGGACGGGGAGTCCTGCCCAGGGGGCGTTCGGATCCTCTTGCCAGGGCAATGGGGGGCCATCTTCTTCAGAGAACCGGGCGCACCGGCCCGGGGGGGACGGGGAGTCCTGCCCAGGGGGTGTTCGGAGTCTCCTGCAAGGCCAGTGGGGGGCCATCTTCTTCAGAGAACCGGGCGCACCGGCCCGGGGGGGACGGGGAGTCCTGCCCAGGGGGTGTTCGGAGTCTCCTGCCAGGCGAATGGGGGGCCATCTTCTTCAGAGAACCGGGCGCACCGGCCCGGGGGGGACGGGGAGTCCTGCCCAGGGGGTGTTCGGAGTCTCCTGGAAGGCCAGTGGGGGGCCATCTTCTTCAGTGGGCAGTGGAACTCCTGCAATGCACTGCCCCACTGCTTGGGGGCAGTGGACAGTGCAACTCCTGCAATGCACCGCCTCACTGTCCCAGAGCAGTGGGCAGTGGAACTCCTGCAATGCACTACCTCACTGCCCTGGGGCAGTGGGCAGTGGAACTCTCTCAATGCACTGCCCCACGGCCTGGGGGCAGCGGACAGTGCAACCTCTGCAATGCACTGCCTCACTGCCCTGGGTCAGTGGGCAGTGCAACTCCTGCAATGCAATGCCTCACTGCCTGGGGGCAGTGGGCAGTGCAACTCCAAACTCCTGCCACGCACTGCCTCACTGCCTGGGGGCAGTGGGCGGTGCAACTTCTACAATGCACGGCCTCACTGCCTGGGGGCAGTGGGCAGTGCAACTCCTGCAATGCAATGCCTCACTGCCTGGGGGCAGTGGACAGCGGAACTCCTGCAATGCACTGCCTCACTGCCTGGGGGCAGTGGGCAGTGGAACTCCTGCAATGCACTGCCTCACTGCTTGGGGGCAGCGGACAGCGGAACTCCTGCAATGCACTGCCTCACTGCCTGGGGGCAGTGGGCAGTGGAACTCCTGCAATGCACTGCCTCACTGCCTGGGGGCAGCGGACAGTGCAACCCCTGCAATGCACCGCCTCACTGCCCTGGGGCAGTGGGCAGTGAAACTCCCGCAATGCACTACCTCTCTGCCTGGGGGCAGCGGGCAGTGGAACTCCTGCAATGCACTGCCCCACTGCCTGGGGGCAGCGGGCAGTGGAGCTCCTGCAATGCACCGCCTCACTGCCCTGGGGGCAGTGGGCAGTGCAACTCCTGCAACGCACTGCCTCACTGCCTGGGGGCAGTGGGCAGTGCAACTCCTGCAATACACTGCCGCACTGCTTGGGGGCAGTGGGCAGCGCAACTCCTGCAACGCACTGCCGCACTGGCTTGGGGGCAGTGGGCAGCGCAACTCCTGCAACGCACTGCCGCACTGCCTGGGGGCAGTGGACAGTGCAACTCCTGCAACGCACTGCCTCACTGTCTGGGGGCAGTGGGCAGCGGAACTCCTGCAATGCACTGCCTCACTGCCTGGGGGCAGTGGGCAGTGGAAAGCCTGCAATGCACTGCCCCACTGCCTGGGGGTATTGGGCAGTGCAACTTCTGCAATGCACTGCCACACTGCCTGGGGGCAGTGGGCAGCGCAACTCCTGCAATGCACTGCCTCACTGCCTGGGAGCAGTGGGCAGTGCAACTCCTGCAATGCACTGCCTCACTGCCTGGGGGCAGTGGGCAGTGCAACTCCTGCAATGGGTGGTCGGAGTGTAGTGCCGGGCCTGTGGGGATGTACTACTGGGCGCACCGGCCTGGGGGGACGGGGAGTCCAACTCAGGGGGCGGTCCGGGCATCCTTCAGGGCCTATGGGGGGCCATCATCTTCGGAGAACCGGGCGCACCGGCCTGGGGGGGACGGGGAGTCCAGGCCAGGGGGTGGTCGGAGCCTCCTGCAGGGCCCATGGGGAGGCGTCATCTGCTAATGACCGGGCGCACCGGACTGGGGGGGACGGGGAGTCCTGCCCAGGGGGTGGTCGGAACCTCCTGCCAGGGCCATGGGGAGCCATCATCTTCCAATAACCGGGCGCACCGGCCTGGGGGGGACGGGGAGTCGAGCCCAGGGGATGGTCGGAGCCTCCTGCCAGGGCCAATGTGGGGCCATCTTCTTCAGAGAACCGGGCGCACCGGCCCAGGGGCGAAAGGGAGTCCTGCCCAGGGGGGTGTTCGGAGTCTCCTGCCAGGCCAATGGGGGGCCATCTTCTTTAGAGAACCGGGCGCACCGGCCCGGGGGGGACGGGGAGTCCTGCCCAGGGGGTGTTCGGAGTCTCCTGCCAGGCCAATGGGGGGCCATCTTCTTCAGAGAACGGGGCGCACCGGCCCGGGGGGGACGGGGAGTCCTGCTCAGGGGGTGTTCGGATCCTCCAGCCAGGGCAATGGGGGGCCATCTTCTTCAGAGAACCGGGCGCACCGGCCTGGGGGGGACGGGGAGTCCTGCCCCGGGGGTGTTCGGAGTCTCCTGCAAGGCCAGTGGGGGGCCATCTTCTTCAGAGAACCGGGCGCACCGGCCCGGGGGGGACGGGGAGTCCTGCCCAGGGGGTGTTCGGAGTCTCCTGCAAGGCCAGTGGGGGGCCATCTTCTTCAGTGGGCAGTGGAACTCCTGCAATGCACTGCCCCACTGCTTGGGGGCAGTGGACAGTGCAACTCCTGCAATGCGCTGCCTCATTGTCCAAGAGCAGTGGGCAGTGGAACTCCTGCAATGCACTACCTCACTGCCCTGGGGCAGTGGGCAGTGGAACTCTTGCAATGCACTGCCTCACTGCCTGGGGGCAGCGGACAGTGCAACCTCCGCAATGCACTGCCTCACTGCCCTGGGTCAGTGGGCAGTGCAACTGCTGCAATACACTGCCTCACTGCCTGGGGGCAGTGGGCAGTGCAACTCCAAACTCCTGCCACGCACTGCCTCACTGCCTGGGGGCAGCGGGCGTTGCAACTTCTACAATGCACGGCCTCACTGCCTGGGGGCAGTGGGCAATGCAACTCCTGCAATGCACTGCCTCAGTGCCCTGGGGGCAGTGGGAAGTGGAAGTCCTGCAATGCACTGCCTCACTGCTTGGGGGTAGTGAGCATTGTATCTCGTGCAATGCACTGCCTCAGTGCCCTGGGGGCAGTGGGCAGTGCAACTCCTGCAATGCACCGCCTCACTGCCTGGGGGTAGTGGGCGGTGCAACTTCTACAATGCACTGCCGCGCTGTTTGGGGGCAGTGAGCAGTGCAACTCCTGCAATGCACTGCCTCAGTGCCCTGGGGGCAGTGGGCAGTGCGACTCCTGCAATGCACCGCCTCACTGCCTGGGGGCAGTGGGCAGTGGAACTCTTGCAATGCACCGCCTCACTGCCTGGGGGCAGTGGGCAGTGAAACTCCTGCAATGCACCGCCTCACTGCCTTGGGGGCAGTGGGCAGTGGAACTCTTGCAATGCACCGCCTCAACGCCTGGGGGCAGTGGGCAGTGCAACTCCTGCAATGCACTGCCTCACTGCCCTGGGGGCAGTGGACAGCGGAACTCCTGCAATGCACTGCCTCACTGCCTGGGGGCAGTGGGCAGTGGAACTCCTGCAATGCACTGCCTCACTGCCTGGGGGCAGTGGGCAGTGCAACTCCTGCAATGCACTGCCTCACTGCCTGGGGGCAGTGGGCAGTGGAACTCTTGCAATGCACCGCCTCACTGCCTGGGGGCAGTGGACAGTGCTACTCCTGCAATGCACCGCCTCACTGCCCTGGGGCAGTGGGCAGTGGGACTCCCGCAATGCACTACCTCACTGCCTGGGGCAGTGGGCAGCGGAACTCCTGCAACGCACTGCCTCACTGCCTGGGAGCAGTGGGCAGTGCAACTCCTGCAATACACTGCCTCAGTGCCCTGGGGGCAGTGGGCAGTGCAACTCCTGCAATGCACCGCCTCACTGCCTGGGGGCAGCGGGCGGTGCAACTTCTACAATGCACTGCCGCGCTGTTTGGGGGCAGTGAGCAGTGCAACTCCTGCAATGCACTGCCTCAGTGCCCTGGGGGCAGTTGGCAGTGCAACTCCTGCAATGCACCGCCTCACTGCCTGGGGGCAGTGGGCAGTGGAACTCTTGCAATGCACCGCCTCAACGCCTGGGGGCAGTGGGCAGTGCAACTCCTGCAATGCACCGCCTCACTGCCTCGGGGCAGCGGGCGGTGCAACTTCTACAATGCACGGCCTCACTGCCTGGGGGCAGTGGGCAGTGCAACTCCTGCAATGCACTGCCTCAGTGCCCTGGGGGCAGTGGGCAGTGCAACTCCTGCAATGCACCGCCTCACTGCCTGGGGGCAGCGGGCGGTGCAACTTCTACAATGCACGGCCTCACTGCCTGGGGGCAGTGGGCAGTGCAACTCCTGCAATGCACCGCCTCACTGCCTTGGGGACAGTGGGCAGTGGAACTCTTGCAATGCACCGCCTCAACGCCTGGGGGCAGTGGGCAGTGCAACTCCTGCAATGCACTGCCTCACTGCCCTGGGGGCAGTGGACAGCGGAACTCCTGCAATGCACTGCCTCACTGCCTGGGGGCAGTGGGCAGTGGAACTCCTGCAATGCACTGCCTCACTGCCTGGGGGCAGTGGGCAGTGCAACTCCTGCAATGCACTGCCTCACTGCCTGGGGGCAGTGGGCAGTGGAACTCTTGCAATGCACCGCCTCACTGCCTGGGGGCAGTGGACAGTGCTACTCCTGCAATGCACCGCCTCACTGCCCTGGGGCAGTGGGCAGTGGAACTCCCGCAATGCACTACCTCACTGCCTGGGGCAGTGGGCAGCGGAACTCCTGCAACGCACTGCCTCACTGCCTGGGAGCAGTGGGCAGTGCAACTCCTGCAATGCACTGCCTCAGTGCCCTGGGGGCAGTGGGCAGTGCAACTCCTGCAATGCACCGCCTCACTGCCTGGGGGCAGCGGGCGGTGCAACTTCTACAATGCACTGCCGCGCTGTTTGGGGGCAGTGAGCAGTGCAACTCCTGCAATGCACTGCCTCAGTGCCCTGGGGGCAGTTGGCAGTGCAACTCCTGCAATGCACCGCCTCACTGCCTGGGGGCAGTGGGCAGTGGAACTCTTGCAATGCACCGCCTCAACGCCTGGGGGCAGTGGGCAGTGCAACTCCTGCAATGCACCGCCTCACTGCCTGGGGGCAGCGGGCGGTGCAACTTCTACAATGCACGGCCTCACTGCCTGGGGGCAGTAGGCAGTGCAACTCCTGCAATGCACTGCCTCAGTGCCCTGGGGGCAGTGGGCAGTGCAACTCCTGCAATGCACCGCCTCACTGCCTGGGGGCAGTGGGCAGTGGAACTCTTGCAATGCACTGCCTCAACGCCTGGGGGCAGTGGGCAGTGCAACTCCTGCAATGCACTGCCTCACTGCCTGGGGGCAGTGGGCAGTGGAACTCCTGCAATGCACTACCTCACTGCCCTAGGGGCAGTGGACAGCGGAACTCCTGCAATGCACTGCCTCACTGCCTGGGGGCAGTGGACAGTGCAACTCGTGCAATGCACCGCCTCACTGCCCTGGGGCAGTGGGCAGTGGAACTCCCGCAATGCACTACCTCACTGCCTGGGGGCAGTGGGCAGTGGAACTCCTACAATGCACTGCCCCACTGCCTGGGGGCAGCAGACAGCGGAACTTGTGCAATGCACCGCCTCACTGCCCTGGGGGCAGTGGGCAGTGCAACTCCTGCAACGCACTGCCTCACTGCCTGGGGGCAGTGGGCAGTGCAACTCCTGCAATACACTGCCCCACTGCTTGGGGGCAGTGGGCAGTGCAACTCCTGCAATGCACTGCCTCACTGCCTGGGGGCAGTGGGCAGTGCAACTCCTGCAACGGGTGGTCGGAGTGTAGTGCCGGGCCTGTGGGGATGTACTACTGGGCGCACCGGCCTGGGGGGATGGGGAGTCCAACCCAGGGGGCGGTCGGGGCATCCCTCAGGGCCTATGTGGGGCCATCATCTTCGGAGAACCGGGCGCACCGGCCTGGGGGGGACGGGGAGTCCAGGCCAGGGGGTGGTCGGAGCCTCCTGCAGGGCCCATGGGGAGGCGTCATCTGCTAATAACCGGGCGCACCGGCCTGGGGGGGACGGGGAGCCCAGCCCAGGGGGTGGTCGGAACCTCCTGCAAGGCCCATGGGGAGCCATCATCTTCCAATAACCGGGCGCACCGGCCTGGGGGGGACGGGGAGTCCAGCCCAGGGGGTGGTCGGAGCCTCCTGCCAGGCCAATGGGGGGCCATCTTCTGCAGAGAACCGGGCGCACCGGCCCGGGGGGGACGGGGAGTCCTGCCCAGGGGGTGTTCGGAGTCTCCTGCCAGGCCAATGGGGGGCCATCTTCTTTAGAGAACCGGGCGCACCGGCCCGGGCGGGACGGGGAGTCCTGCCCAGGGGGTGTTCGGAGTCTCCTGCCAGGCCAATGGGGGGCCATCTTCTTCAGAGAACCGGGCGCACCGGCCCGGGGGGGACGGGGAGTCCTGCCCAGGGGGTGTTCCGATCCTCCTGCCAGGGCAATGGGGGGCCATCTTCTTCAGAGAACCGGGCGCACCGGCCTGGGGGGGACGGGGAGTCCTGCCCAGGGGGTGTTCGGAGTCTCCTGCAAGGCCAGTGGGGGGCCATCTTCTTCAGAGAACCGGGCGCACCGGCCCGGGGGGGACGGGGAGTCCTGCCCAGGGGGTGTTCGGAGTCTCCTGCAAGGCCAGTGGGGGGCCATCTTCTTCAGTGGGCAGTGGAACTCCTGCAATGCACTGCCCCACTGCTTGGGGGCAGTGGACAGTGCAACTCCTGCAATGCACTGCCTCACTGTCCCAGAGCAGTGGGCAGTGGAACTCCTGCAATGCACTACCTCACTGCCCTGGGGCAGTGGGCAGCGGAACTCTTGCAATGCACTGCCTCACTGCCTGGGGGCAGCGGACAGTGCAACCTCTGCAATGCACTGCCTCACTGCCCTGGGTCACTGGGCAGTGCAACTGCTGCAATGCACCGCCTCACTGCCCTTGGGGCAGTGGGCAGTGCAACTCCTGCAACGCACTGCCTCACTGCCTGGGGGCAGTGGGCAGCGCAACTCCTGCAATGCACGGCCTCACTGCCTGGGGGCAGTGGGCAGTGGAAAGCCTGCAATGCACTGCCCCACTGCCTGGGGGTATTGGGCAGTGCAACTTCTGCAATACACTGCCGCACTGCCTTGGGGCAGTGGGCAGCGCAACTCCTGCAATGCACTGCCTCACTGCCTGGGAGCAGTGGGCAGTGAAACTCCTGCAATGCACTGCCTCACTGCCTGGGGGCAGTGGGCAGTGCAACTCTTGCAATGGGTGGTCGGAGTGTAGTGCCGGTCCTGTGGGGATGTACTACTGGGCGCACCGGCCTGGGGGGATGGGGAGTCCAACCCAGGGGGTGGTCGGGGCATCCTTCAGGGCCTATGGGGGGGCATCATCTTCGGAGAACCGGGCGCACCGGCCTGGGGGGGACGGGGAGCCCAGGCCAGGGGGTGGTCGGAGCCTCCTGCAGGGCCCATGGGGAGGCGTCATCTGCTAATAACCGGGCGCACCGGCCTAGGGGGGACGGGGAGCCCAGCCCAGGGGGTGGTCGGAACCTCCTGCAAGGCCCATGGGGGGCCATCATCTTCCAATAACTGGGCGCACCGGCCTGGGGGGGACGGGGAGTCCAGCCCGGGGGGTGGTCGGAGCCTCCTGCCAGGCCAAGGGGGGGCCATCTTCTGCAGAGAACCGGGCGCACCGGCCCGGGGGGGACGGGGAGTCCTGCCCAGGGGGTGTTCGGAGTCTCCTGCCAGGCCAATGGGGGGCCATCTTCTTTAGAGAACCGGGCGCACCGGCCCGGGGGGGACGGGGAGTCCTGCCCAGGGGGTGTTCGGAGTCTCTTGCCAGGCCAAGGGGGGGCCATCTTCTTCAGAGAACCGGGCGCACCGGCCCGGGGGGGACGGGGAGTCCTGCCCAGGGGGTGTTCGGAGTCTCCTGCCAGGCCAAGGGGGGGCCATCTTTCTCAGAGAACCGGGCGCACCGGCCCGGGGGGGACGGGGAGTCCTGCCCAGGGGGTGTTCGGAGTCTCCTGCCAGGCCAAGGGGGGGCCATATCCTTCAGAGAACCGGGCGCACCGGCCCGGGGGGGACGGGGAGTCCTGCCCAGGGGGTGTTCGGAGTCTCCTGCCAGGCCAAAGGGGGGCCATCTTCGTTAGAGAACCGGGCGCACCGGCCCGGGGGGGACGGGGAGTCCTGCCCAGGGGGTGTTCGGAGTCTCCTGCCAGGCCAATGGGGGGCCATCTTCTTCAGAGAACCGGGCGCACCGGCCCGGGGGGGACGGGGAGTCCTGCCCAGGGGGTGTTCGGAGTCTCCTGCCAGGCCAAGGGGGGGCCATCTTCTTCAGAGAACCGGGCGCACCGGCCCGGGGGGGACGGGGAGTCCTGCCCAGGGGGTGGTCGGAGTCTCCTGCCAGGCCAAGGGGGGGCCATCTTCTTCAGAGAACCGGGCGCACCGGCCCGGGGGGGACGGGGAGTCCTGCCCAGGGGGTGTTCGGAGTCTCCTGCCAGGCCAATGGGGGGCCATCTTCTTCAGAGAACCGGGCGCACCGGCCTGGGGGGGACGGGGAGTCCTGCCCAGGGGGTGTTCGGAGTCTCCTGCCAGGCCAATGGGGGGCCATCTTCGTCAGAGAACCGGGCGCACCGGCCCGGGGGGGACGGGGAGTCCTGCCCAGGGGGTGGTCGGAGTCTCCTGCCAGGCCAAAGGGGGGCCATCTTCGTTAGAGAACCGGGCGCACCGGCCCGGGGGGGACGGGGAGTCCTGCCCAGGGGGTGTTCGGAGTCTCCTGCCAGGCCAATGGGGGGCCATCTTCTTCAGAGAACCGGGCGCACCGGCCCGGGGGGGACGGGGAGTCCTGCCCAGGGGGTGTTCGGAGTCTCCTGCCAGGCCAATGGGGGGCCATCTTCGTTAGAGAACCGGGCGCACCGGCCCGGGGGGGACAGGGAGTCCTGCCCAGGGGGTGTTCGGAGTCTCCTGCCAGGCCAAGGGGGGGCCATCTTCTTCAGAGAACCGGGCGCACCGGCCCGGGGGGGACGGGGAGCCCAGCCCAGGGGGTGTTCGGAGTCTCCTGCAAGGCCTGTGGGTACTCCCTCCTACCTCTTAGCAGCAGCAGGCAAGTAAGCAGGCAGTACCGGGGGTCATAACCCCGGGGTAACAGTATCTGGGACTCAACGTGAGTCCTCTTAACCAGGAACAACCCCAAACACCGCCGGGGCTTAACTCCCGAACGTAACGGTGTTTGGGGCCCCCGTGGGCCTTATGAGCCCACGGAGTGTACTGAGGCGTGGCTACCAGCTGGACTGTGGCCTGCCATACCCATTTCTGGGCTCGCCTCAGTACGGCCGGTCGAGTCCGGCTCTGGGGGTTGCGCACTAAACTGGCCCCGGGGGGGGGCCATTTACCCTGTTAAGCATTAGTTTCGGCAGTAGGCACTATTCATTACGTTAGGGAATTACGCAGCGCATTTGTTTACCCCGCAGACATGCCCCTTCCAGTGGTGCGCTCACCTTTGGGGCTGCCTTTGGGGGATCGGGGGCTGTTACCCCTCCCGGACGCCCTCTCTGGTGTTGGCGCCGGGGTGGTGGCCGGGGGGCCTTATACCGTACCTAAAGGATGTTGGATACCGATACCGGGGTGTCCAACCGGACGGGGACAGGGACTGTGTCTTCGGGCATTGTCATCCGGCTTACAATCGACTGACGGTGGGAGGAACGGTGGGCTAGGACGGCCATGGTCGGGACGTTGTCCATGCGATGCGCCGTGATGTGGCGCTGCAGGTCGTGGTCGAACCAGTCCAGGGGGAGGCCCCCCCATGGCATGAAGTTTACCTCTGCAATGCACTGCCTCACTGCCTGGGGGCAGTGGACAGTGCAACTCCTGCAATGCACTGTCTCACTGCCTGGGGGCAGTGGGCAGTGCAACTCCTGCAATGCACTGCCTCACTGCCTGGGGGCAGTGGGCGGTGGAACTCCTGCAATATACGGCCGCACTGCCTGGGGGCAGTGGGCGGTGCAACTCCTGCAGGACTCTGCCCGACTGCCTGGGGGCAGTGGGCAGTGGACCTCCTGCAACACACTGCCGCACTGCCTGGGGGCAGTGGGCAGTGGAACCCCTGCAATGCACTGCTTCACTGCCTGGGGGCAGTGGGCAGTGCAAATCCTGCAACGCACTGCCTCACTGCCTGGGGCAGTGGGCAGTGCAACTCCTGCAATACACTGCCGCACTGCCCTGGGGCAGTGGGCAGTGCAACTCCTGCAATGCACTCCCTCGCTGCCCCGGGGCAGTAGGCAGTGCAACTCCTGCAATGCACTGCCTCACTGCCTGGGGGCAGTAGGCAGTGCAACTCCTGCAATGCACTGCCTCACTGCCTGGGGGCAGTGGGCAGTGGAACTCCTGCAATGTACTACCCCACTGTCTGGGGGCAGTGAGCAGTGGATCCCCTGCAATGCACTGCCTCACTGCCTGGGGGCAGTGGGCATTGCAACTCCTGCAATGCACTGCCGCACTGCCTGGGGGCAGTGGGTAGTGGATCTCCTGCAATGCACTGCCTCACTGCCCGAGGGCAGTGGACAGTGGAACTCCTGCAATGCACCGCCTCACTGCCTGGGGGCAGTGGGCGGTGCAAGTTCCACAATCCACGGCCTCACTGCCCTGGGGCAGTGGGCAGTGGAACTCCTGCAATGCACTGCCTCACTGCCTGGGGGCAGTGGGCAGTGTATCTCCTGCAATGTACTACCCCACTGTCTGGGGGTAGTGAGCAGTGGATCGGTGTGGTGTGGTGTGGTGTGGTGTGGTGTGGTGTGGTGTGGTGTGGTGTGGTGTGGTGTGGTGTGGTGTGGTGTGGTGTGCCGAAGGCGCTGATACCAAAAGTAGCCGGGATGCCTCGCACACGGGTAATGCAAAATGGGAGGGCTGTGTGTCTAAACGTGCACTGTGTGTAGTATGTGGTGCACCTGCAGCAGAGGGCTATCACTCTCTCTGGTGCCAGGCAGCTGCTTTCTGGGCTGCCCTGGGGACACCTTGCCGCTCTGCCTGATGGTGCCTCTGAAGTTCTCGCTGGGCCCAGGCCTATCTGCCTCGTAGCCCTGGTCGGGCTTTGATGGGGCCAGCACTCAGGCAGCTGAGATCCTTCAGTCCACTGCCACACTGCATCGGGCGGCGGCGGTGGCTTCCCCTCTCCTGCCTCCTAGCCTCCCTCCCTCCCTCCCTCACTCACTCACTCACTCACACCCTCTCTCAATCCCTCTCTCCCCGCCTTCCTCTGGGACTCACCTGTGGCCATGATGCAGCCCGTTTGCTGCGTATCATGAGAGTATGTAGTGCTATGCAGCCCTGAATCGACTGTCACTTGCAGTTGGCGGCTCACTAACAGTGGTTGGTGGACGGTCCTGCCATTGCTTCTGCATGTTGCACCGCACTGCACTGCATTATACCAACCCAACCCTAGCCAAACCACACCACACTGGGTCTGACAGAGGGATTGACAAGGGGGGATTTGTGTTTGGATTTGGTGGCCGATTCTAAGGCACACTGGACGCCGAGGGGGAGCTTGAGGGGGTCCCTGATGACACTCCTCAACGGTCATGAAGGAGAGGATAGCAGCGAGGGGAAGGCAAAGGAGGGGGGACGGGTGTGCAACGCCCTCGGCCCCGAAGCGGTGCAGCACACCGCCTCCTGGACCCCTTCGTCCATGCAGTTGGGGCATTGCAAAGGACCGCCAGCCCTTCAAAAGCATGCCGTACCCATTGTGTCGTGCAAGTCTTGTGGCATCTTCTGTCATTGTACGATGGGACGCACTATTCAAGTGCGATTTGTTTCCTGATGTGGTCCAATGTGCTTCCATTTGCTGTTGGTGCCTGCTCAGGTCTGGGTATATGTGCAGCTGCCTTTCAAGAACATGCACCACAGGCACGCAGACGGCATGGCACGCAAAAAAGGTTTTGACTCGGCAACGTGCCCCAGTACAATGTGCAATATGCCACGGACGACGGCTGACACTGATGATGTTGTGCAAAGCGCAGTGCGTGCGTGCGGCTGCAATGGGGCCTGTTCGGGGGGGGGGGGGGCTAGAACTGGTTTCCACACCACACGTATGCGTACACGTCGTGCATTGTGCAAAAGGTTTGACCTGCAAGTCGCTCACCTGTTTATTGTGCGGTTCTGCATTGTGCTGCAGATGAATGGGGCCTCGGTGGCCCGCTCCAAGGGTGTCGTGTGCCGCGACGCCCACACGTGGTGCTGGACTGGGGGCCTGATCCGCCAGGCCCCCGTGAAGGCATATATCGCACGAAGTCGCCCCCCCCTACCTTGGAGGTAGGGGGGGGGGTAGGGGGGAGGTAGGGGGGGGAGGTAGGGGGGGGGTCGAGAAGGTAGGGGGGGGTATGGGGGGGGAAGGCGGTGCACACACAAGGCGGAACACACAAAAGGCGGCCTGTGGCCACCGCAGGAGTCTTGTTATTTAAGGGGCCACAGGAAAGGCGGTACACACAGAAGGCGGTGCACACACAAGGCGAAACACACAAAAGGCGGTCTGTAGCCACCGCAAGAGTCTTGTTATTTAAGGGGCCACAGGCAAGGCGGTACACACAGAAGGCGGTGCACACACAAGGCGGAACACACAAAAGGCGGCCTGTGGCCACCGCAGGAGTCTTGTTATTTAAGGGGCCACAGGAAAGGCGGTGCACACAGAAGGCGGTGCACACACAAGGCGGAACACACAAAAGGCGGTCTGTGGCCACCGCAGGAGTCTTGTTATTTAAAGGGCCACAGGCAAGGCGGTACACACACAAGGCGGTGCACACACAAGGCGAAACACACAAAAGGCGGAACACACAAAAGGCGGTCTGTAGCCACCGCAGGAGTCTTGTTATTTAAAGGGCCACAGGCAAGGCGGTGCACACACAAGGCGGTGCACACACAAGGCGGAACACACAAAAGGCGGCCTGTGGCCACCGCAGGAGTCTTGTTATTTAAGGGGCCACAGGAAAGGCGGTGCACACAGAAGGCGGTGCACACACAAGGCGGAACACACAAAAGGCGGTCTGTGGCCACCGCAGGAGTCTTGTTATTTAAAGGGCCACAGGCAAGGCGGTACACACACAAGGCGGTGCACACACAAGGCGGTGCACACACAAGGCGAAACACACAAAAGGCGGAACACACAAAAGGCGGTCTGTAGCCACCGCAAGAGTCTTGTTATTTAAGGGGCCACAGGCAAGGCGGTACACACAGAAGGCGGTGCACACACAAGGCGGAACACACAAAAGGCGGCCTGTGGCCACCGCAGGAGTCTTGTTATTTAAGGGGCCACAGGAAAGGCGGTGCACACAGAAGGCGGTGCACACACAAGGCGGAACACACAAAAGGCGGTCTGTGGCCACCGCAGGAGTCTTGTTATTTAAAGGGCCACAGGCAAGGCGGTACACACACAAGGCGGTGCACACACAAGGCGGTGCACACACAAGGCGAAACACACAAAAGGCGGTCTGTGGCCACCGCAGGAGTCTTGTTATTTAAAGGGCCACAGGCAAGGCGGTACACACACAAGGCGGTGCACACACAAGGCGAAACACACAAAAGGCGGAACACACAAAAGGCGGTCTGTAGCCACCGCAGGAGTCTTGTTATTTAAGGGGCCACAGGCAAGGCGGTACACACAGAAGGCGGTGCACACACAAGGCGAAACACACAAAAGGCGGTCTGTAGCCACCGCAGGAGTCTTGTTATTTAAGGGGCCACAGGCAAGGCGGTACACACAGAAGGCGGTGCACACAAAAGGCGGAACACACAAAAGGCGGCCTGTGGCCACCGCAGGAGTCTTGTTATTTAAGGGGCCACAGGCAAGGCGGTACACACAAAAGGCGGTGCACACACAAGGCGGTCTGTGGCCACCGCAGGAGTCGTGTTATTTAAGGGGGGTGCGGGGGCTGGCCCCCGCGTCGAGCGAAGCGAGCCGTCTGTCGAGCGAAGCGAGCCGAAGGTAGGGGGGGGAGGTAGGGGGGGGGAGGTAGGGGGGGGGTAGGGGGGGGGGGTTGGGGGGGGGGTTGGGGGGGGGGTAGGGGGGGGGGGGTAGGGGGGGGGTTGGGGGGGGGTAGGGGGGGGGTAGGTAGGGGGGGGAGGTAGGGGGGGGCGACTTCGTGCATACTATCGTGAAGGATGTCTGCACAATGCCCAGGGTCCCAGTGGGTCCCACCACCAGCCCATCTGGCCTCTGAACTCGGTAGAAATGCACAGCACCGCCTGTAGACAAGTGGTGAAACGCACCCAGGACTCGGTTGATTCTGTGTAAGTACAGCGGCGGTAAAGCAAAGGGGGGACTACCCTGCCCCCCACCTCAGACATCATCCGCTTTCTGGCAAACCCCCGTCAGATATCAAGAGCATCTAGGCAGGGGTGGATGCATTCACACTGCACAAAACAACAATGTGTGGCTCATGGCAACTTGATTTTTGAGGGGAAATCTGATTTTGATGGGTGGGTGGGTTGGTTGGCCACCGTTGGGCAGGGCCCGAAATCCGCCCAGGTGTCATCATGATGAAGGCGACCACACGTCTCTGGGCAGAGGGCGGATCAGTCCACGGGGAATGGCACGCCTTCTGGGCAGACTACAATGGGTGCTTAGGCCGATGGCAGGGGTGGCATCTTTCCTCGCAGGTTCATACAAGAGCATGTGTGCGGGTTCACACTGGTTTACACGCGCGCTCGCAAGGTCCACTGGCACTGCACTCATGATGGCTTTCCCTCAACACACGCGTCACGACACCCCAAGCACGCACACGCGCACGTTCACGTTTTTCAGTGACGCAGCCGTAGACGGTGGCGGATTTAGGGCAGGGGTCGTGGGGGCCCCAGGTACATATCGCTCTTACCGGTACCCTAAGTGGGTGTCAACCCTCCACAAGGCAGAACTCTACGCCGCCTACGCAGCGATGAAAGTGGCGGTCGGGAACCACCTGCACTCAATTGCCGTTGGAATCGACAACGAAGCCTCCCGCATCCAAGCATCACAGATGTGGGCAGCACCGGATTCCATTGTACAGCACAGAATTCTCTGCCGCATATTTTGGTTGCGGGCCTGGAGCAACCTGCAGGTGTCCACGTCTCGGGTGCCGTCCGCCTACAACCCGGCGGACCCCCTGAGTAGGTATTTCTGCGGGGCGTCATGGAGTGACGCCACAGCCGAGGCCGGGCGACGGCGCTTAGCCTGGGGGAGTCTAAAGGCGCTTTTTGAAGCGCTACAAACATCTGCACCGCTTCCTAGCGTCTTTCCCTGTGCGCGCTCATGACAGCCACCTCCACACACAGACAAACGTACACACACTGCGACCGGCAGCGCCAATCTCCACATGGAATTACTCGGCACACGTCAAACGGGGTCTTGAACTGGACCGATTTTGCTTCAAGGTAATGCACACACGAGTGCGCATGCGCCGGCGGGACGACCACACCCCATGACGCTGTGGGAGGCTGTGGGGCGACTACGCCCATGCGGCCGTTCGGTACACACCCCTCCGCCTACGCACAGCCACAGGTAGGCTCCGTCAGGCAGTTCCCTGGCCTGCACTAGGCAGCCATGTCTGCTGTGCCCCGTAGCACTGCCTGCTCGCCACAAATGCACCACGGGCAGATTTTTAGGAAGTGGTGGAAGAGGTCCGCTATGTGCTTCAGGATGTCTCGGGTATACCAGTGAGATGTGAGTGTGCCAATGATGCTAGTGTGTGTCAGGGCATGTGCATGGGTCCAGTCTGCTGAGCAATGGGATACTGCATTGTACGTACACCACAGGGCAACGGCATGAGTCACGTGCAACCTGGTGCACTGCGGGACGACTGGTCCCTGAGACACGCAGCACCGCTCATTTCCCCAGCACACAGTTATAAAGGATACTTGGCTGGTATATTTTCAAGTGCCCTGCGTAACGGACGGCAGTGGACAGAATCCTGGGGAGCACAGATCGTGTCGGCCTTGGTGTGGGTCCAGGTAGCGCTGCTTTCCGGGTACACACGAGAGGACACAATGGGTGCAATGCAAAAGGGGCCGCACCGGGCATACATCGACAGTGCACACATATTTCAGGGTACGGTTAAGGCAGTTTGCTGTATGAGTTACTCGATGCCGGCAAGAAAGTGCATTGTGCTGCATCACGTGTAGAACTGGTCAAAAGAGAAGGTAGCCTTGCAGGGAGATGAGTACAGTTCGTGGGTAGGGCCACAGAATGCGACTCTGCACTCGTTCTCCCTTGTCTGGAACATCGATTTTTGTGCGCTAGAGGTGATGCGAGGGGCCTGTTGTGCACAGGCCGACTGTGTGTGTGTATCCCCCCAGTGACGGGTGGTATGAGTTTTACCATGCTGATTTGAGCCATTAGATTTAGTTGGTTGGGCTTTGGAGTGGTGGCAGGGCGAGAAGTCCCGGTGCAAAACAACCAGCTACGAGAAGGATTAGCAAAAATCATTTGATAAGAGGCCCCTGACCTTGCAGACCTTCCCTGATCCTTGTGGTGTAAGAGAGCACGTCGTGCTGTCATCAGACAGCATGCCTTTGTTTTCATTCAGGCTAGGTGATTTCGACACACCGTGTGCCTGCTTACTACAGAAAGGCGCCTAGTCGCTGATGGTCATGACTTTTCTTTGACTGTTTGCGGCCTGATGAGAATCTACTAACGACCAGTGCCTGTGCCTGTCTTGTTCTTGCTGAGTCTGGGCTTTGGTCGCTTTGCGTCATCCGTGTGTGTGTGTGTGTGTGTGTGTGTGAACATGCTCTTGTTTTGACACTCCACCTGACAAGATCTAGTATATTCAGGCCGTCTTTTGCAGTGCCCTGTTTCTCGCGCCGACCGTGTGCGTGTGTGTGTGGGTATGTGTGTGTGTGTGTGTGTGTGTGTGTGTGTGTGTGTGTGTGTGTGTGTGTGTGTGTGTGTGTGTGTGTGTGTGTGTGTGTGTGTGTGTGTGTGAGCGGGTGGTTACACCCGGCTCCATGTTTCTTCTGGTCCTCCCTGCCTGTTTTTCCTTTTTCCTGTCTCTTGCAGGCCAGGGGCCAGGCACTACCAGCCACCGGCTTCTGGCGTCAACACCGATGGGTTTGGTAATACAGGCCTACTCCTTCTCCCCGCCTCTCTTCCGCGCAAATGCAAAAGATACCGACAGGGATATCTCGTGGGCATGAAAGGACTGCTGCGTAGTGCGAACATGCGATTGTTTCCCCTCCCCATGGTCAGTGGGTGCCTAGAGTAGTTGTCGTACATGACTCCAGCACTATGCCAGGATGATATCACGACTGTCTCCTCTATCACTTCACTTCAGAAAGGCGCCTAGCCTTGACATCATGACATTCACAATGCTTTCTGCTTTGTTCTTGTTTTGATGCTCACTGGCCTGACGAGGTGTTCCTGGTGCTAACATCGTTCTCCACTGCGCTCGCGGTCAGTGGTTTTCTTGTTGGTTCCTGCACAAGTGTGTGTGTGTCGGTTGATCATCATACGTTGACAGAATACAGGCCACGGTCGTACTACCGCGGCGTGTGTGTGTGTGTGTGTGTGTGTGTGTGTGTGTGTGTGTGTGTGTGTGTGTGTGTGTGTGTGTGTGTGTGAACGTGCACTTGCACGCGTTCGAAGCAAAAACAACACAAGTGCAACCCCCATGGAATGTAGATAGATAAACATGATCAGAGGCATGTTAGCGCTGCTGCTGAGGCACGCCTAAGTTTTGCTCTCAATTGGTCAATGATAATGCAGGGCAATTTCATGACGCACTATGTGCTGAACCCCATTGCACCCTCATCTTCACTGTCCGTCAGAAAGGCGCCTAACCTCATGACTTTACTTTGATGTTGGCCTGACGAGTCGTTTTCGAGTTGTTTGCTTTGCTCTTGCTGTGCGCTCGATCTCCTCACACCATGTGTGTGAGTGTGGAGTCGGGCTAGGCCCACATGTTGCACCACACCCCAATCCCCTTCCTACGGAAGCACGCGTTGCATATCCGTAAGTCCCGCTCACACACCCGTTGCAAGCAGGTCTCGCTGGGCCATCTGTCGGATGCAAATGAGTGCTACTGAGACGCGCGCTACATGCGGATGAGTGGTAGTGAGTCACACGTCAGATGTGGGTGGTTCATACTGGGCCGCATATCGGTTGTGGGGAGGTCCTGCAGTCGTGCACGTTGTTTTCTGTACAGCCCCTGACCATGTCCACTCCCTCCTGCTTGTACCTCGAGCCCAACGGCTTAATCCCCAAGAAGTTGCCTGGGCACAGGCTCCCCCCTGTGCCCCCGAATTGTGTGCGGGTTGTCTGCATCAGCGACACTCACAATGAGCACGAGCAGCTGCAGCTGCCCTGGGGCCACCTCCTGGTGCATGCAGGGGACATCCTCACGGAGAGCGGAATGCGGCACGTCCAGAGGGCCCCAGACAAGTCCATTCGGGCCGTACGTCCGGAAGGGGAGGCCCTGCTCGCGTCGTTTGCGCAGTGGCTGGGCCAGCAGCCGCACCCCCACAAGGTCGTGATCGGCGGCAACCATGACCTGGTATGATCAGAGAGACGGAGACGGAGACGGAGACAGAGACAGAGACAGAGACAAACACAGAGACAGAGAGGCAGGGGGAGAGAGATCGACAGAGAGAGAGAGAGAGAGAGAGAGAGAGAGAGAGAGAGATAGAGAAACAGAGAGATAGACAGAGAGGGGGAGAGAGGGAGAGAGATTGGTAAAGAGAGAGAGCGTGCGGGGGGCAGAGACAGAGAGAGAGACAGAGAGAGACGGATAGACAGTGGGAGAGATTGAGAAAGAGATTAATAGAGAGAGAGAGAGAGAGAGAGAGAGAGAGAGAGAGCGAGAGCGAGAGAGAGAGGGGGGGGGAAGAGGGGGAGAGGGGGAGAGGGGGAGAGAGACAGAGAGGGAGGGAGGGAGGGGGAGAGAGAGAGAGAGAGAGAGAGAGAGAGAGAGAGAGAGAGAGAGAGAGAGAGAGAGAGAGAGAGAGAGAGAGAGAGAGGCAGAGGCAGAGAAACAACCACATGCAGAACTGGGGAATGAGAGAAAGCAAAGGCGGGGGGACACAACATGGGGTAATTTGTTGCGTTTTTCCTGTTCCGCCCCTCCCTATGCTGGAAAATGCATGTGGCATATGAATTTGGGACCTGATTTAATTCCGTCTTTATTTTGGGCCAAGATGCTCCGTTTGCTTGCATTTTCAGTTGCTTTGCTGAGTCATTTGCTGTGATTCAGCTGACGGTTCTCCATCCATTTGGCTCTCATTCACTTGTTTTATGGCGATGAAACACACGTGACCTCGTAGCTGGTTGCCTTGATAATGCCATTTTAATTGCCGCCTGTCTGTGTGTGGCTGACCACCAACTGCCCTGTGGCCCGTTGAGAGCCAATGAGGGTTGAAAGTGCCTGGTTGAACATCACTGATGATAACTTGTCATTTCCGGTTCTGTTGCTGATTCTTAAAGTATGCATCTTCTGCTTGCTCCTGCCCTCCTGGAGGCATGGCTGAATACCGGGCAGCATCCTCTGAGCACTTCCCGAAGAAAATGTTCGGTGGAACAGGGCCGGAGGGCTCAGGGCCGACGGAATGGGAAGGTACGGGGGGCATAACTAGGCTTCCTTGCTCGACATGTGGGGGGGGGGGGCCGATATCCTGCTCAGTGTTGACTATCCATGAAGTCCGGTGAAGCAGCACAAGTTAATGGATTGGCAAATTGAATATCCGAGAAACATCCTAATCCTAGATGATGACAGTGGAATTATACTGATGCACAATCTGATGCCTGAAATGCAGTGAATAGTTGATAAGAATTCGGATGATGAAAAATTATCTGGCCGATCTAGGAATCGCGCGCGCAACCGCACCAAACCGGGCGATCGTTGAGGTGAAAGGGGCTGAACTGAACACAATCGGAATGAAGAACTGAATTCTGTAGCTCAGAATTATATATAGGGAATGCCGTGCATGAAGTGCGCACACATTGCAAACTTTTGTATGTCGGCAACTACCTGAACCCTAGTTTTGACCTTTTTTCTCTAGATGGTTGTTCCATAACAGAACTTTTTATGCTTCTTGTGCATTGAGGATTTGGTACATTTGATTTGCCACCCATGTTAACCCATTTTCAGCCATTTTAGCCATTTTTACCCGGTTTTGTTGCACGTTCTTTGTTATAGGTGGATGCTGGATTATGATGATGGGGAATCACTGGATGTCGTGAACATTCACAATGCAACAAATCGGTAGGTGGGTTGTTACACACTCCAAAGCGGATTCCAACCTTCTTGGTCATTGCCTTGCTATCTCTAGGAAACAATGTCTTTGTGGATTAGCCAGTACTTGAACCCTCCATCCGCACTCTCGGATCATTGCGAATCAGTAGCATGGTTTATTAGTAACGGCCCACATAGTGCTGCATATTGCTACAAGTTGGGCCCCAATGGGGTCAAGGCAGAATGCCTATGCCCCACAAGGCTGCCACCATCTTCCAACACACTCACCCAACAGCAGATTGCGCTTGGCCACGGCCACCAATCACCAAGGATATGAAGACCCTTGTGACGCCTGCATAAATGCATGGGGGTTTCCTCCCTTCCTCCCTGGCTAGGTTTCATTGTGTCAGCATTGCACGCAGTGCCCAAGCAGTGTGCACGCAGTGCACCAACTTGGCCATACACAGTGCATCTGTGGCGCTCTGAATATCCGCAATAGAGAACAACGGAAGATCTGGACCTAAATGAGCAAATCTGAGGAAAATCTGACAAATCAAGCAAAATCTGAGCTGACTTAGGGAGCAGGCGCGCTTACAATCCTCTGTGGTATCACTCGAAGCAACCCCCTCTCTGTGAGGGATCGGCCTGCCGTGGACGATTCTATGTGATTCTGGCCCTTGCACCAACATGTGCCGGACAAAGAGCCCGAGGGCTGTCACCTTAGGCTCCTACAGTTTCTGTGCTAGAAAAAAAAAGTTTGAACATCACCGACGGTCGCTTGTCATTTTCGGTTGATTTGCTGAATCGCTGCAGTTTAGCCGATGCCCTCCCCCCATGTGCCTCTCGTTCAGGTGCTGCAGGGGCTCGGGCCTAGGCGAGTCCGGGCCGTCTTCGCCGAGGCCTGCGGGGCGGGCACCATGGCCTACCTCGTGCACGAGGGCGCCGCCGTGGGGCCCGTGCGGGTCTTCGGGTCGCCGTACGCGCGCTGGGGGAGCCACAACGACGCGTTCCTCGGCGACCCCGACTTCAGCGCCGTGCCCCCGGGCACCCACGTGCTCGTCACGCACATGCCCCCGGTCAAGCCCAAGGCCGGGGGCCAGTCGGAGGACCCCCGCGCTGTGGGGGCCCTCCTGCGCTGCGGCGGCCTGCTCTCCGTCAGCGGGCACTGCCACTGGGCCCACGGGGTGTACCACACCGCCGCCGGGCGCGTCCCATGCGCCGTGGCCTCGGCGTCGGGGTCCAAGTGGTTGCCGGCCACGTCGCTGCACCCGGGCCCCGCGGGGCGGCGGGGCGACCCCACCGACCGGCACCACGGCGGCTACAACGTGGCCCACCACCCGATCGTCTGCGACTTGGCTGTCCCCGGCGGTCCCCCGTGCCCCCAGGCCCGGTGGCGGCTGGACGCCGAGGCCGCCCCATCGCCCCCGGCGGAGCGCGCCGCCAGCGCGGCGGCGCAGGAGGAGGGGCCCCGTGCGGCCCCGGTGGGCGCGGAGCTGACGGAGGGGCCCCACGCGGTGGCCACGCGGGAGATGGTGCAGCGCAGCGCCCGGGCCCAGTCGGCGGAGGCGGCCCTAGCCCTGGGTCGTCAGGCGGACGCCAGCGGGGCCCATGGACAGCAGCGCCAGAGCACTCAGCATGGCCTTCCCCCGCTGCTCTTCTTTGGGCCTCCGAATGACCCTGGAACCGCCGCGCGGCTGCAGCCGCAGTTGGCCGCGGATTTTGTTGTACATCACTTCGAAGATGCAGAGGTCGTGTATTGTTGTGGAGCGTTGTGGAGGGCTGTGGGGGTGCTTAGCCTGCGGCGCGCAATATGGGGAACTATCTTGGAACAGACGCAATATATTTAGTATACACACACACACACACACACAGGCCATTTGCATCCGGCGCGTGTGGTCACACGCTGCAGCTCTTTAGTTCCTTTGGGGGGGCCGGCACTCTGCGGCCTGAACTGCCGCCCTTATTTCACTTGCCGCAGTGCCATGAACATGCACGTTCAGCAGTTAGCGGCATACTGTGAGCGCACATGGGCCACCAAGGTTGGTCTCAACAGGATACACAAACTACGCCCGCACACACACAGGCCACGCAGAACAGCGCAGGAAGTGGAGGAGCATCGGCTACAGCGTGCACTCCAGGGGAATCTGCAGTTGGGGCTGGCCCCGCCCTCGGAGCAGACCACTTTTGCCAAAGGGGGGGGGGGCTGCTCCTCCTTTGCAGCTGATTTCTTCCCTGTGATAGGGGATGGGAAGCTCCCACAGCGCCCCTACACCGGGACATGCAGGCGCGCAAACACACACAGGGGGCCACCACCGGCGCCGCCGGCTGATCCGTCAAAGTGTGCCCAGCACTCGGCTGACGCATGCACGACCTGCAAGAGATTTCGGCGCACAGCTGAAGCGTGCTGTGCGCTGGGACATCACGCTGATGACCACATAGCACGCAGACCGCAACTGCAACTGTGCCCACTGCATGGCCTGCCACCGTGCCCGAGGTGCACACTCAAGCAAAGGGGAGTGCGCCACTGCTGTCAGCGGGGACACCATAAAGTGTGCACCCCAGTGCCTGCGCGCCGGAAACGCCCAATTGCTGCACATGCACAACTGCCCAACAAACGACCACGCCTGCAAGGGCCTGCACGTATCTCAACGGGTCTGCTGAGGTCCCCACACCAACCCCCCACCCCTCCAGCCCCCAAGCGCAGGAGGCCGAAAACACCCCCCCCTCCGTCCCCACCTGCCCCAGTTCCACGGGGGCTGGAGGAGACCGTGGCCGAGGATGTCGCCCGCCCGCTTTTCGTGACGAGGCACGGGAGAGCAAACACTCTGGATACTTAGCCAGTAAAATACAGAGGTTCTGATTCCGCAGAAGGGAGGGAAACAACGTCACAAAGAGGCCTCAGCAGACCTGAGCCAAATGGGGCGTCCAGCCCAACGCTGCACAAGGATCCACCTCTAAAAGTACAGATCACACACACACACACACACACTTTTGTGTATTGTATACCCCTATACGCCTTCCCCCCATTTTTGCTACTATTTTTACCTTTTTGGGCCTCTTCCACCCACAAATGGTGCGCTTGTTGCCCGTCCCCAGCATGGAATGGGCCGGGTACGAACTTTGAGTCGTTCCTGCTTTGGGCGCTCCTAAGACCGCAAGGGTTGGGTAGCACGGGGGTGGTTGCCAGCCAGGACCCAACTCCAAGGGGGGGTTGGGGGTGGGGCCTCTACCGACCCCAAAAATTGTTCTGCGGAACAATGGGTTTTGTGGGCTTTGGAGGTAATCTGCTGAACTCAGCAAACGAAACCTATGGTGGCGTGTAAGAGTGCTTTGAGCGCCAAATCGGGCAAGACGAGGCACTATACAAATGTTGTCTGTTGCTCATTGAAGATCCCGCCCTCGAGCTCAGCCCCGGCTTGATGTGGTGGTGCCGTAGTCTCTCCTCTGTGGAGAGCGATGGTGTCAACAGATCAACGTGCACGGAAATTTTTTGTTCCGGTGTATATTTCCCGGACAGTTTACACTAAAGCTAATTGCCCTTACCCTGTGGCGCCTCCGGCGCACCTGCATTGCGCCCGCGGCGTGCCTGCGGCGCGCAGTGAGCGCTCTCTGTGGAGGGCTGTGGAGTGGTGTGGAGGGGTTTGGAGGACTGTGGAGGGCTGTGGAGGGTTGGGGAGGGCTGTGGAGGGTTGGGGAGGGCTGTGGAGGGGGTGCGCAGGACAAAGCGTGTGAGTGCACCAGTGTCATCATGCCTCAGGGACGTGCCGCCCTTCCGCTGTGTAGCACCTGAGCCAACCTATGGCTGTTTCGCCCCGTCGCAGTGCCCATGCCCTGCTGCCACCACAGTCCCCCCCCCCCCCCCCACTCAAAAGACGCCCTGGCTGTCCCACTTTTCCTACTTCCCGCTTCCGCTTCCCCGCACACCCGCTTCGCCCAACCCGCAGGAGGCGGTCCAGGACATCCACCGCAGCGCAACGCGGTACGTGGCCTGCGTCGCCAAGCTCGGCCAAAGAGGCAACCTCGGCCTCAGCGTCCTGGAGGCGCTCCGGGCGAAGCAGGGCAGCAGCCCCTACGTGGCGATCCACAGCGCCACCGCGGCACGCCACGCTGGGACCCGGGAGCGCCTGCAAGAGCGAGTGGGCGTCGACCTATTCGTTGACCACGACACAGAAGCTGCGCTGCTGGAGGCCGTGCGCATGGTGCGCAGCCGATGTACCCCGGGGCCTACGCCGCCTGCGGATGTGGCCCTCAATGCAACTGCAGTCCACCCGCCTGCAGCGGCCAGCACGGTCCCTGTCACCGGCACAGCCCCAGCTCTGCTGTTCTTTTCTGGTTCCACGGACCCGAAGGCTGTCAAGCGGTTGCGCCCCGTTCTTGAACAGTGGTTTGCGGTGCACGTATTTGTTGTTGCGCAGAAGGCAATCGATGCCATCATGGCGGGCGACGTGCAATTCGCGGTCTGCATCGCCAAGCTGGGCAGCAAAGGCAACCTGGGGGTGGACGTGCTGCGGGTTTTGCGGGCCGTGCAAGGGCGTGGCCCATTTGTGGCCATTCATAGTGCAACGGCTGCCGAGGACAGGCACCTGCAAGAAAAGTTGGAGGGCTCCATTGGGGTGGACCTGTTTGTCAGTCATGAAGATGAGGAGCTGTTGCTTCAAAAGATGCCGGGGCTGGTGCGCAGCTGAGCGTGCATGTTGGCATTATAATTTCATTCTTTCAGTGGCCTTTTGTTTTTCCGAGGCTCCTTCTTTGAGGGGGTGTCACAAAGTCATGCGAACCCCTTGTGGCTGTCCTACAGCGTGACTGTTGTGCGACCAGCTTATGGACTGTATGTGTTTATCCACACGAAGGTAAGCTGATTCTGCCAACGGCACACAGTACAAGGCACATGGCGATCGGAATCCTTTTTACCTGTCTTTTTGTAGGAGCGCTTGTTTTCATGGGTCGTGGGGCTCTGTGTATGGCCTCTGCACTTATTTCTGCTCTTGCCTTTTATATGGCGTCATGTGCAATGCCTATGGCAGTTTGGATGGCCCATGGCTCAAAGTCACCCACACGAGAAGTAGCCCCTATTAATTTGAGGTGTTTCACCATACAATGCATCGGATGACCGCCACATAATGGCAGGAGATTGTAACATATGTCTGCGATGCTGATGCTGTATTATTTATTTGTTACTTGTGACCCTTACCCCCCCCCCCCCCCCATCCTGGCCCCCCAGCCCGGGTGGGGCCCTACGGGCGGGGGAAAAGGCCCCCAATATGCAAGAATACGATGTTTTACCAACATATGCGCTTGGTCAATCCTGTCAAGCTTGGCGCAGAGGCATGAAGCCCTTTTCAGCGCGGATCCTTTGAACGCATTCGGAGTTGTCACAACCATGTGCTTGTGTAGTGCGTCAACATATATGGCCCACACTGATTTTTCAGAGCAGTGTACTGCCACAGCCAAAGGGCCAAATGGCGGAGTACAATCCCTCTCAGTGCATGTGTTTCTCCCTTCAGGGCCCTGGCGCCACCAAACCCCCCCTTGGCCCGCAGTTCCTCGTTGTATACTGGACACATGAGCCATTTGGGCAACGATGCCTATGTACACCCAGGCCACCAGCTATCCAGGCGTTGCAACGAAAAGAAACCTAAAGACACTGCGCCATGTAAAACATTTTGATTGCGTGCCATACATTGTAAGGTGGCATTTGTTCTTATTGCTCCTGGGTCACGGGCCGTCCACGATTGGTAGTGCACTTTTTTTTGGACAGTTTGATGCGGAAACCACCAGGTGACATACATGCCGAGTGGTTTTAAGAAGCAGAAGCATTGACACCAACCCATTGAATATTAATGAGTGTGTCCTATTTGCAAAAAATCAGAAAGTTAGCACAAGGGCGAGAAAATTCATAAATATACGCTGTTTTGGTGGTGTATGTAGCTAGATGCCAGTCACAAAAGCAGCCCGCTCACAATAAGTGCCCATGCCACCATGCATCACTGATTGATTCGGAATAAATCCGTCAGCAGGTTTTGCCCTCAATATGCAACACACATTACCATTAAGCTTCCCATTTTGCACGTAATCACAAATATGCACGCCAAAGATACAAGTGCTGATGTTGCGTGCAGTTCCGAGGAGTATTTCTTTGGTTTTGGTGCTTGTGCCAATTTGATTTCAATTCACGATGCTCAACAATTGACCCAATTTTACACCCAAGTATGATATCACCTCCATTTTCTTTTATGAACAAGCACAAGCATTTGCACTGGCAATGCGCTATCTCTGCTATCTCTGTGATACATGCTCAAACACAAGGGCTGAAAGGTGTTGGTTTGTATTGGCATTTTTTGATGGTCCCCACAACGCTTTTTGGTGTGCTTGTGCAAGGTTCAAAGCTTCTTCGACGAGATTCTGGTAAGATAGTGAGTGATATTTTGCTTTGCAAAGTCCAAAGTGCAACGAAATGGTTGCAATTGTGAACCTATGGTTTGCATTGACATAGGACATTCAATTTCTGGTCGCTTCCCATTTTGGTGGCTAAACCATTTTGTGCCTATGCTATGTTACCCAGTGTGTCATCTAAGGAAAACATGAACACGACAATGAGGTTAGCACAGACGGAACAGGGTGTATATAAAATTTATCGTGGCCATCAAAGAAAGCCATTCTTGTTTTGTCATGAGTCGTAGTATAAATTCATGTATCTGCAATTTCTTCAATTCTTCATTTTGCGAAACACATCTTTGTGGTTGCAATTCAAGAAAGGAGTGTTGAGGAAAACATTTGTTGAAATGCTGAAATGCCATTGCAAAATTTCTACAATGCTACGTAAAATTTGCCGGATTGTCTTTTGGTGCCCCCTTTTCCAGAACTCTATGCATGCATGTAAGGCATGGTGCCGTTTTCAAAATTCAAACCTCATACTTTTTTGCGAAAGAGGTAAGAGGTTTAAAAAAGGGTTCCGCGAGGTGTTTGTAAACAAAACCGCATGAAAACTTCTCTCTATTACAACCTTTTTCCAATAAAGGCGGCTTGTTAAACCCTCTTTACCCCCAAAACCTGTACCATGCCCTACATGCATGTAGACTCTACTTATCGTTTCTACTGGAGCGCTTTGGGTTTTTGCTATGCGAACCCTCCGTTCTCTCAGCTCGCAAATGTGTTGACAAAGATCGCCTTTTGGGGACCCAGAGTAGTGTAATGTAACCCCGATTGGGGTACAACTGCATACTCACCGGGAGCCTGCCCCGCAGGTAACCAGGGGGGGAAGTGGCACATTGTAGGAGCACACAAGCACAGGTGAATTAAATATACCAATGGGGTGGTCAAGTGCTGGCTTGTACGTTCTGCAATGTGCCGGCACATTGTTGCCGGGATTTTCGCTGCCGGGAAAATCACAGATGTTTTAATTAATTGTAATCACTGACGATTTAACGATCCACTTGTTAAATTGCATAGAGATTGGATGATATTTAGATTGCTTGTACTAACTTGTCCTCATCTGATTCCGGGATGCATTGCAAATGACAAAATAGAATGTCACCCCAACAACAACTCAATCAACTAATCAACTGTAGACTTAGTTTCAATTCAAGCTCATCAAGATGCAATTTTGACAATCAGTGCAAGTTTTAGCTTTGCCGTTCGAAGTCTACAGTAGATGCCACTAGTATAGATGCCACTACTATAGATGCCCCTAGTACCATTGATGCCCCTCGTGCTGCCTAAATGCAACTTACAATCCACAAGCATGTCAATACTTCTTGTGCCTTTTTGACTGATAAAACAAGTGAGCACATCGCATATGACCTTAAACAAACTACCTTAAACGGTCTCTCGTTTCAAACTCCTCCTTGTTGCAGCTATCACTTTCACATTTAACCTAAATCTATCTTTGATGCCACCAGTGTCCAGCTCAATCCAACTCACACTTTACCGCAAAACACTCCTTGTGCCTCTTCCGCTCAACTGCTAACTAAGTACAAATCACACAACCCTAAACGAACTAAAAAATGAGCTCATGGGTTTCGAACTCTTCCTTGTTGCGGTTGTCACTTTCACATTTCACCTAAATCTACCGTTGATGCTTCCAGTGTTAGCTCAATCCAACTCACATTCCACCACTAAACACTCCTTGTGCCTCCCCCACTCAAAGCACACAACTACAACAAGCGCTCACTGGCTTCCATTTCTGCCTTGGTAAGGTTGTCAATTTAACATTGCAGCCAAATCTATTGCTATCGCCACCATTGTCAAATGCCACATTGCCAAATGCCATGAGTCAGAATGCCAGCACAGGCAGAAAATATTCAACGAAAACACAAGCTATAAGGCCTAAAATCGGTAGCCCCCTCGTATATTTAATACCAAAAGCCGCTTTGTGGCATTTTGGCTTTTTGTTCGCTGCAAAATGCCACGGCGCGCATACTCACCAGGAGCCTGTCTTGCAGGTGACTAGGGGAGGAAGTGGCACGGTGCAAGCACGCACAAACACAGGTGAGGACCACTCTTCTCCGCCGGCGGTAATCCTGTGTACTCTTTACGAAGCCAAGGTCGGCGGTTGCTGGACCTACGAGAGATCCTCATCACTAGAATCCAATAGAAAGCGTGTCACTGACCTGCCACTGGAAGACTGAGCATGTAACCGTGGTAATTTACATACGGTAGGGGCATCCGGCGGCCTCTTGCGTTTTCGATCCTTAGGGACGGGTGGGTCGGGCTCACCTGTGTTTGTGCGTGCTTGCACCGTGCCACTTCCTCCCCTAGTCACCTGCAAGACAGGCTCCTGGTGAGTATGCGGCACGTCGCCATCACTCACAACCCCAGGTGAGGTCGTGTGCACAAAAAAGGTATCTAAAGCTGACTTGGCTTCACCGGATGCTCCCACACGCAAGTAGTGCTTGGAAAAAGCTTGCATATTCTCCCATTGGCCAATGGTGGCGACCACAGCGTCCGGGAGACCCAAAGAACGGAAAAACTCCACAAAAGCGCCTCTTGTGGTATGAGGCCCAAATACATCGGTGGGCACGCCCAACCGCTGCAGCTCACGACGTGTGAGTCCTGCAATAGTATTAGAGGTCAACGCCGTGAAAGGCCTGTGCAATGTAATCAACAAAGGGCCACCTGGAGCCACTTGCTTGCTCGTGAGGGAAACATACAAACATAAAATATGCCATGGCGACCAAGCATGGTCTTGCAAAGAGAGGACCTCCTCCCAACGAAAATCCCGCTGATTCTTGCGGCGCACAACTATCCAATGACGATCTCCGATGGAAGACACGTCGCGGCGAACTCGAGATAAATCGATAGAACGAAATAAAGCAAGGAAGCGCCACAACAAAATCAACTTCAAACGCACTTGTGCAATCACACCATGATCGTATGACGTGTTAATAAAAGCGAGAAAAATCGGCATAGGGTCCCAAAATGCCGCATACTTCGCCGTACTCTTGTTCCATTGCTTGCGGTACGGCGCTAGCAGCGGATGGAATTTGATCTGATCAAACCCCGGAATGAGTAGTAACGCACTATAAGCATTGCGTGCATGCGACTCGGAAAATTGATGCAAATCAATTAACAAACCGACAAAGGCATCGGTAGGCGAATCAATGGTTAGATTCTTGCGCACCGCCATAGCAAACAACAACGCGAAGGAGGTATTATACCGCTTCGGTGGTACATGTTTACTCAAATGACTCGAAACCTGAGTCTCCGTGTAACCTTTGTCCTGTAACACCCGCCTGATAACAGAATGCAAATCAGGGGAACTCTCAGCTTCGGCATGCAACCCCTCAGGACATTCCTGTAAAGGCCCTCCCGAGGAGGAATCTTGAGGATTGGCGTGCGCCCGACGTGCAAGGACATTAATAGGGGCCACCACGACTCGGAAGCCCATAAGGGAACGATTGTCATGGACACCACTTGCGGATGCATGCGAAGCCTGTGAAGCCACTGACCTATCAGCGGCCATGGGGGGTGAGCGTAGACATGATTGACCCCGGAAAGGTTGCAATGCAAGGCGTCCACCAGCGTTGCTTGATGGTGTGGCCATCTTGAGCAAAAATTTGGGAGGAGGGTGGTGCTGGGAGATGCGAACATGTCTATGTGAGGTTGACAAAATGGGCGCATGAGAAACAATATGTGGTTGAAAACCTGAAGGTTTAGCGTATACTCCGTGGGGTCGAGCTCCCAGCGCGAGATCGCATCGGCCTTCATGTCTCGTGACGGCACTAGGCGAGGTAGGAGATGAACCTTGTTGGCTTGCAGCCACTGTAGAAAGGGGCGAAGGAGAGCGTTGAGACGCCCCACCTTGCCTCCCGACTTGAGAAGGTACGAATAAGCTACGCTGTTGTCGATATCTAGCAAAACACAAGTGTTTGGTTTGGACAAACTCATTGTTGTGTGAATGGCTGCCTCGAGTTCCTTGTGGTTTATGTGTGTGGTGTTGAAAGTCCAAAAGTCTTGCACTATCCGGCTTGGCGCCGCCAAATCTAGGCCGCCCCAACCCCAAGGAGTTGAATCTGAAGCAAGGTGTAAGGCGGTGGGGGGTGGGGTCTGCAGGAAAGGGCGACCTGGCCACTCCTTGAGAATTGTTGAAACGGATATCACCTGTTCTTTCAACGCATCCGGAACTGGAAGGTATGCGTCCCAACCGTATCGCTGATGCAGACATACGAAATTGACCAAAAGGTCTGTGAATGCGCGGAGCGCGGGCATAGCTGGTAACAAACTTCGAAAGCGGCCAAGAATGGCGGCCACTTTTCGGGGGGTTAGGCACCGTGAGGTGAGGATCTTGCCTGCTTCTTTTCTGTACCCCTTTCTCTTGTGGTTTGGCACCAACAATTGACCATTGAGAAGGTCTATTTCGAGGCCCAATGCCTCGAACCGTTGAACTGGATCTAATAGAGACTTGATATAATTTACAACGAGACCTGAATCGATGAGATCTTGCAAGATGAGTGGTTGCATCTTTCGCAAGTAGGCCTTGGAAGGCCCGAGTATAAGTATGTCGTCTAGATAAATGAAGCAAACGATTCCTAGGCGTCTCCATTTTCTTGAAAAAGTTTTCATGACTTGTGTCCAGTAAAACGGGAGATAGTGGAGGCCGAAGCATGCGCTGTCGCATTGAAACACCGTTCCGCCTATGGAAAAATTGAAATACTCTTTGAGTTCGGGGGACAGAGCGAGATGAAAGTATGCGTGCTTGATGTCGATTTTTAGAGCATAATGTCCCTTTACGAGGTACGGAAAAATTGTGCTCCAATTTGCGAGACGAAAATAAGGAGGTGGTGTGAGATGAGAATTTATGTGCGTGCAATTGGCGATGAAACGTGGTTTTGGCTTGTGAATTACGAACCAAGGCACCAAATTGGTTGGAGGGTCGAGGCGAACATGGACCGCGCGAACTCCCAAATACTCGTCCATTAACCTTAAGGCCTCTTGAATTTCTTCGGGTTCGTGAGGTGGACGGCGAAACAAGGGAGGAGCGGGGAGAGAAAGCCAATTGGCGGGGAGGCCGAACTTGACGAGATGAACCACTTGAGGCGTGGCGTGCTTTTGCCACCACTCCAAACGATTGCGAAGTCGCATGTAAAAAGGGGCGTGGGAGTCATTGACTTGTGATATTGGTAGCGGGGGAAGTTCCACCACCTCGGCCACCTTTGCCATACCAATTGGAGGATTGGGAATAATTCCCCTTTCCGTATTGACGAAAACTGGCTCCCCAAGAGCCTTTCCCCTTGCCTTTTCCCTTGCCTTTCCCTCGGCCTTTGCCGTTGCGAGACAATTGATTGATGCGTTGCGCGAGGGAAGCAGCGGCAAGCTCCTCTTTATTGAATAATTGATTAGGTTGTGTTACCGAATGCCGGACACTAGAAGTCTTGCGAAAGTCACAAACCGACTGCTCTAAATCAGCGAGCAAATGAAATAATTGCAATAATTTAGTATAGGTGTCTTCCCCATCATCCGAGAGAGAAATAACACCGAGCAAACGAAGTGCATGAAGTAATTTTTGTTGCCAAGCCTTATGGGCGCGATCAACTATGCCTTTACCATCTTGGTTATGATTATTGTCTTGAGCCCGTGTTGGAATGGATCCAATGATAGGAAGTGAATCCAAGACCTTTTTAAGGTCTAACCGTGCGCACTCCGGGTCGCGTGAACGGTTCCAAGCTTCAGAGAATAGAGGTCCAAGTTCCAATTCTTCTTCATCATAAGGTAAATCTATGAAGGTGTCGTCGTCGTTGTCCGTGGAATTACCCGCCATGGGTGAAATGTTGCCCGCCATGGGCTCGGTAGTGCCCGCCATGGGTGAACCCGCTAAACCAAAAGCTGCTTGAGCTATATTATCCTGCAACGTGAACACCGAGTCAACATCCCAAACCGTAGCCAATGCATAAAGAAAAGCCTCTTTATATGGTGCAGTAGTGGCGTGCACCATAGCTACCCGAGTATGGGAATAAACCAATTGAGCCAATTTATTTGTCCGTAAAGTCGAAGTCCAAGTGTTGAGGGCGTTGGTCAAAATACCAGTCTTTCGCCCAGGCTCCAAAAAATTCAAATGCGGCCACCAATCACGTCTGGTGATAAAATAGTCCCAGAGACCGGAAAAATTTGGGTTGGTAGTATCTTCAAATACTGAAATAACCATTTCCGTGGTATAAGCTTGATAATTCTCCATATTTCTTGAACCAGAAGGATTGTATACCCAAATCGATGCTACGGGACAGAAACCGCCGACCGCCGGCAAAGAAAAGAGTACACAGGATTACCGCCGGCGGAGAAGAGTGGTCCTCACCTGGGGTTGTGAGTGATGGCGACGTGCCGGCTTTTGGTAGAATTCGTCGCAGATTCCCCACCGTGGAGAATCCCTTCAGACTAAAAGCTGTGACTACCCTAATCTTCCCCCTTCAAAACAGTCCCCTTGAATGTCAATGGGCCTGCTGTTTGAGCATCCAAACTTGAAGGAGTGTGGAAATGTTCAAGTCGGGGGGTGACACCACAGAGCTTTCAATAGGCAAAAGGCAAGATTTTCAGGCTGTGTGTAATACATCGCCTCGCGAAATTTCAGGATGCCTAAGTGTTGCAGCATCAGCAGTAGCCTGTGAAGTATTCTCGTCTCAACTCCTCAGAAATCGACAGATATCGCCTGAATTCTTCTCGAGAGGTGCCCAAACCATGGGGGTAAGCGTTCCGGGCGTTTTGCGTTTCGTAGCACTGTCTCACGGGAATGAAGGTACCAACATCTGTTTGGTAACGGTTTGCCACCAGCCCTGTGTGTGAGATCCTACACTAGTTGGACAACACAACTTGGGAGGCTCTTGAGGAGGCCAAGCCTCCCTACCCATGCCATAGTGAGCAGCCTTCCAATCCTAGCACGCATGCGCCTTCGGGAAAACGCGAAGGGAGCGAAGTGTCATTTTCATGCCACTGTGTTGTTCGTTGAGCGATTCAGACCTCACACCGCAAAGACCCGCGAAAACGGCGTCTCGGCTCCTAACCGTCTCCCTTCCGCATGGAATTCAGCAGTTTGGGCTCTCCTCTCAATTGTTAAAGTTTCACCACCACCTCGTAACACAAGAGTGCACAGAATGCTTTCGTCGGGCCTTCTGTCGGGGTCGAGCAAGCGACAAGTCGACTGTTTCACGACAGGTCGGCAGTCGCTGAAAGGATAGTTGTCAAGGCGTGTCAAGGCCGAAACATCTAGAAATTGCAGTGCTTCAACATCACGTCAGCTTACAAGAGAGGCAGAAGTAAATTACGCAGAAACACGTCGCAGAAGGTGGCAACCTGCAAGTGGGGAACCTGGTTCTGTTGCGCTTGGGCAACTCTTTGCGCCCCCCACGTCAGCAACATGTCCCTCCTGGATTTCCTGCCCGGGCTCTTTCGGAGGTCGAAGGCCCCTGCGTCCGATCTGAGGCCGAGACCCCTGACACCTTCACCACCTGCATTTTCTGAGTCAACGCCTGTGGGGCCGAACGGCTCGGGGCCGTCGCCGGCCTCACCTCCAAGTGTAATTTCTTCTCCGCTGAGTTCCTCACCAGTATTGGCTTCGTCGTCGTTGGGTTCCTCCATCGGGCCTTGTGACGTTTTTTCTGAAGATTCAAGGCATCAAGAGGTTTATGCCCCCTCTTACGTTGACTGCTGAAACCGCCACAGTCGTCGCTCTGTCGGGCAGACGTGAATTTCTGCTGTTTTCGAAACTGCGTGAAAAGGCACACACTGCTGCTGTTTTTTCGAAACTGCGTGAAAAGACACACACTGCTGCTGTTTTTTCGAAACTGCGTGAAAGGACACACTCTGCTGCTGTTTTTTCGAAACTGCGTGAAAAGACACACACTGCATAATCGCTTGGAAATTTGGTGTGACACAAAAGAAGGACCCATTCAACACGCCTCGCCTGGGCTTGGGCACGTGCCACATACTCCCACTCGTCTTGCACGACACTTTGCCCGGTCAGATCGCTACAATACTCGAGTCCTTTCACTGCGTTTGTTTCCTCAGGCACCAGCAAAAGTGGATTGGATAATGGTTGAAGAAAAAGCAAACCCCAAGGACTGCAACTCCCAGCAGCATCGTCTCACAAAAACGCAAGCTATGCTTTTGGAGGCCAGGAAGCTCTACAGGCAAACCGAGAAAACGCTGTCTGATGCCGAGAAAGAGGAGCGTCGTTTCAGTGACTGCGAGGTCTCCTTTGCGTGAGGTTACGGGACAAACCACCACACGGCGGTTATGCATGGGTGTCCCCTTCGGCAAGTGGCCTTTTCAGGAAACCCTTGGCGCACATCAAAAACGCGAACTCCAATTCAAATCGAACCCACCGCCACATGTTTGCAGGTTACAGGAGCCTCGTGTTCTGTAGAATCTGCCGCCCAGGGTAGAGGCATCACGGTTGGTGATGGCCCGCAGCAGTGACCAGTGAAAAGACAGATCCAGTTGTCCGGTGGTGTGGTGTGTGTGTTTTACCTTACGCAGGTGCAATGCAACCAGGGCTGCACTGGCACACGGTATGCTCAAAAAAATTCAGCTGCCCAACCCGACTGGAGAGCAGCTTCGATTGCAACCGATCCTGGTCACAACAAGGCAGGGAAGACAGTTGGTGGTTCTCACGCCCACACGTTGTTGGTGAACGTTCGCTGCGGCCGTGGTCTTGCCGCTCTTGCACATGTCTTGTGAAGACCCTTGTTGTTTGACGTGGGGTGGGATGCCAGGGACGCTTTGGAACGAAAAGCGTTCCCCCCGGAGTCCAAACTCTCTCACCTCTGCCCTCTACATGCCCCAAGGAACACTTTCATGTTGTCCGCTTGAAGCCCATGAAGAAGGTGAAGAGTAGGGTCCAGGAAGCAGTGTGAGGTTACACCGCTCAAGGAGCTCCAAAAAAGGGGGAGATGGCAGTTTGTGCCCAGCAATGGCTCCCGACAGGGACACCGACGATGAGAGGTCACTGCCGATGCAGTCCTTTGTTATGACTGACGTTCCGAAAAGCCATGGTGCCGTGGTCGCTGTGCAGGTCAAGCCCCCTCCGCTGCGGCTGCCTGGTCCCCTGGAATCAAGAGCCCTCTGGAATGATTCCTACGCACTCCTTTGTAGTAGCCCTGTAGCAAGGGACATGGTGCCATCAGGCTATTTCTGCAGCCCAACCGGGCGATGCCAACGCCTATGCATTTTGCATTTTTGAAGGCATGGCCACAAAGGCCCAAGAACTGCGACAAAATTGCTGAGTCACGCGGAAGTTACAGCAGCAAAACCGTGCAACTGCACCTATCTGAATTTGGTCACCAATTCATGCATTTTTGAGACATAAAACAGTGGATTGCAGACACAAAACATATTCCATTTCACCATGCAGGAAAAACTTGCCAAATACAGTTAAAACAACACCACACAGATGCAGAAATGAATAGAAACATCGCACCGCAGCATGGAACCCAGTGTAAACATCCTGAAAATCGACTTTCAGATTCCGCTTTTGAAATCCGAACAACAAAATACTTCATTCATATTTATTTTTCAAAACTAAATGAAAAATATTACAGATGCACCCCTCCCCCTCCCCTCCGAACTGGCTGCCAAATAACACCATTGCTTCCTTCGTCAGCCATGTGACTGCATGTGTGGCACAGCCTTTCCCCCTTTTTGTAGCTCGAAAGCCGCAATGCGGTGGCATGTGACGAACTGAGGGGTTGGGCCTGCATCCAAGAACTGCACTCTCATGAGCTGCGGGCCATACGGGTGAAGCTGCATCAAAAGGGTGAAAGATGGAATGACATCCTGGCGGAAGTACGGCAGCTGGAGACGCTCGAAAGGTTTCAGCGATCTGCGCTGGGGGATCTGCAGGAGAGGCGTCGCGAAGCACAGTGCAGGGCCCTCCACCGGACGTTGAAGGCTTCGCGGAAGGACAAGGGCGAGCGGCGCCCACATTCCCTGTGACGCTGGACTCCTTTTTGCCACAAGGCAAGTCAACGCAAACATTCGGTGGGGGCAAACGTGCAAATTTTGCCTTTGGATATGGCTCCTGAAGACTCCTGAACGACAATGCCCTGGGGACCCCCGGTTGCCGCAACCTTCACCCTCTGCAAAGTCTCATAATTTGGGTGCCACGTGGAACTTGTCAGCAGCCTTCAAGATTAGTTCAACGACCCCAGATTTCGGATGTTTCGGTCGCACAAGTTGTTCATTGTCCCCTCATAACCTTTCGCGATTGCTCATCGTTGACGCCCTAGAGGCGCCCCATGGGCACACATGGGGAACCAACCCCTCAATAGCACCGCTGGTGGTTGTGGTGGTGGTGGTGTTGGAACTCCCGCGGCTATAAGTAGAGTTTTCAAGCGCGCGTGGCGTGTAACAGTGTGCGCGCGCGCGTGTGTGTGTCTGTCTGTGTGTGTGTGTTTCTGTGTGTCAACCCAGTGCCTGCTCTTCGGTGCTTCTGGTTGTGGCTGTGCTTGGTCGCTTTGCATTCTCTCTCTCTCTCTCTCTGTGTGTGTGTGTGTGTGTGTGTGTGTGTGTTTTGATTGTTGATTGTTGAGAATCGGTTTTTCTGCTTACATTGCTGCACTGTGTGTGTGTTTGTGTGTTGGTGGTGGTGGCGGTGGTGGTGTGTGCGTGCCCTGGCTGTGATGCGCGTTGATGCGTTGATGCGTTGTTGCGCGTTGATGCGGGCATATGTATGCATGCAATGGCCGGTCCTTCCCGATAGAACACACCACCCTGAACTGCAAACCAAGACCTCTACCTCGCCTCGTCTGCCGGTGACTAGGTGCACTGCAGCCTGACGTTTGGCGTATGAGAATCTACATCTGTCTGCAGATGAGCTTTGTACATCACATTCCATTCTGTCCCCACTGGAGGTATCTGCGTTCAGTCAGAGCAACACAAAAGTCCACACTACCCTCCACTCCACTGTGGTCTGCTCGGGGTGGTGGCTGAAAGGGGTTCGCGTCGGTGTGGTGATTGGGTGGGTGTGTCCATGTGTTCGCACGTGTGTGCCGCATACACCAGGTTTTTGTAGCCTGCGTTTTGACTTAGTGTCTCATTTTGGCTCATCGGGTGCGCAAAAACATGCAGCACCTTTTTTCATTGATGGCCAGTTTGTACAATGTTGGTTTGCGCTCGGCCCATGTTCGGGGCTGCCCACAGGATTGTCCGCCAAGGCCACATTTTCCCCACAAAACGCCTTTCCAGCTCCGGAGGCTTGCCGCTGCCCATGTCCGCAGACACGTTGCGAGCGCACATGGTCCCCCTGATGCATGTTCCGGTGTTGCAACTCCACCGCAACGATGGCTGAGCCTCATTTTGCAGCAGGACACGGATCATTCAGGTGTGAAGAGAGACCGGGGGTTCGTTGTTCTCCCCAGAGATGGCCCAAGGTCTGAGGTTGCTAGATTGCGGGTAGCCGACGGTTGTGGTCGTCAGGCCCTGGTTGACCGTTGAGGTCCAGTTGTACCAGAGTTCGGCGGTTTGTTGACTTTTTCTTGGCATTATGTACAGCCCTGCTCTCCGAATGTGTTGCCGTTGGTGCAGCGCCTTGCACCTTGTGAACACCCACTGCAATCTTGTCATTCTCATCCCAGTCCAAAACCCAACAAGGCAAGGGGGGGGGATTGCCAACTGGACTTCACAATTACAGTTGTTTCTGACGCCATATTCACAATCTCAAGACTTATCTCCTGTGGCCCCAGGGATGCGCTTGAGGGGAAGGGAGGCTGGAGGGTGCTTTCTAGAGCGGCTGCCAAAGAGATCACTGGCGGTTGAAAAAGCGGTTGTGGGGCAAGTGCTGGTGGTTGCTGGACGGTTGTAGGATAGTTGGGGGTTAAACGCAATTGGAACGGAACTGACAATGGGGGGGGGGGGGCACCACCAATTTCATTGCGTGCGGTCTGCACCAGACATCTGATCGCCCGTTTGGAGACGTTGTGTTGCGGTGACACATCTGGGCGGCGGCGGGGGGGGGGGGGGCTGTGCTTAGCTTAATTAGCCCCCCCCCCCTCCCCCCAACAGCAATTCACCCATGCGTCATGCCACCCCCCCCTCCCCGGCGCGAGCACTGCTGACCCATGCTCGTATTCGTTCATAATATCCCCACCCCCAGCTTAGCTTTGCTTGAAACAAGCAACATAAACGCTTTATTTCTCCAACCCCAAACGAGTGTGTACGCCCGTAAGTACCAACTGGCATGCTCGCTTAGCATTTATGGCAACCCCCCACTGCACAAGCAAACACATTCAGAAATGTTGCCTTTTGACAAAGCTTTGCGCCCATGCCCAAGTAGGAGTGGGTGGTGGGGTGCTGGACCATTAGACATCTCTGCTGGGATTCCTCTGGCGCCATGCAGCCAGGGCGTTCTGCACTCTGCAGCACTCTGGCAGATTTGTACCCATAGAAAGACATCAGACAGCAACCCTTCCTGCAGGAAAACCTGTGGCCTACCAGCAACCCTCACTACACAGCACACAGCACACAGCAACCCTCACAGCACAAGGAAGTCTCTTCTATAGCCTGAGGGTGCCAGCTACCGCTCACTAGCACGCGCCTCCGCCTGTCAGAGCCCTACCACCAGGTAGCCATCACCCTGAGCTCTGTCTCTTCTGTAAAACGTACCGTAGTTACGCCATATCTTCAGCAGTCTGATATTGCGCAGTGCCAACATACAACACAGGCTGCTGCTGGGTTGACGGGGTGCTGATGCAGTGCCGAGTCGCATTGCAGCCCCTATGCTGATCCTGTGATCACCAACAGCATTCAGCAGCAAAAAATTATCCTGTGTTTGTCACCACAAACACTATTTAGCGTTTTCGCTACAGGGTCTTTCTGAATTTGTTCAGTCAGCCAGAGTCTTGGTGCTTTATTTTCTGTGGGCAAACCGTTGACAGCAGGGTTTGCAAGTTGACAGGCAGCATTTGGAGGGCTCCTCAAGGCTGTCATGCAGCGACCCCATCTGTCTGGCACTGTGGGGGGGGGAAAAATTGAGGTCCGCAATTTTTCGCAATTTTCCGCAATTTCGCAATTTTCCGCAATTTTTCGCAAATTTCCGCAATTTTCCGCAATTTTTCACACTTCCCGATTTTCTGACTGCCTCCCCACGCTGGTGCAGAACAATGAGATTTTTTTTTTTTTTACTATTCCATACACTCTCAAATGTTGCACAGTCACCAGAACCTGGCACAGCTCAGTTGGTAGTAGCGCTGCACTGTAATTCCAGGGTCCTGGTTTCAAACCCAGGTGGGGGCATTGTAGTTACCTTCGCTTTTTTGGTCTTTTTACCTTCGTTTTTTGGTCTTTTTACCTTCGCTTTTTTGGTCTTTTTCATGCCTGCATGTTTGCATGTTTGCATGTGCATGCCGCCCGCAGGACAGTTTGCTACGGGTCCCCCCATCAGGGGGGACCCTTTCAGTCAGTCACAGGCACATGTACCCCTTAAACCCCTCCCCCCTGCTCTCGACCGCTTCCCCGAAGCAACCAGCCTTGTGTTTCATCTCAGATCATTGTGCTATTTTGCAAAGCGCACTGAATCTTGCACAAGACTATGGCACAGCATGCTTTTTGTATGATAAGTTAATGCTGCTTAAGGATGAGTGGAGCACCACCACTGAGAGCGAAACATTTTCACCCAGAATTGAGGACCTTTTGAACAAGTTGAGTGGTGGTGGTTCCCTGCGAAGTCTACTTCTGCAATTGTTGAAAAAAATGTTGGTGGCGTATAAGGACAGGTTGAAAAAGGAGTCCAGGCAGATTGAGTTTTACAGGCAGTTGCGCATTTTGAACCCACGAAATCTGTCTGATATGCCACGCGCTATGGACCAGTACCCCCTGTTGGGCCTGTCCGATGTGCCAGAGATTGCAGAGCAATGGAGCCTATACATCCGTTGCAATGTTGTTGATATAAATGGGCCAACTGCTTTGCAGGAATGGTGGCAATCTCGTGCCCCTTCACCGTTCCAAGAGAGGGTGCTGTTCTTGATTACGCAGCCCACTTCTGGTGGTGATGTGGAACGCTTTTTCTCACAGTGTGGGACAGTTTCAAAGCGGCAGCACAAATTGGATGACAACATCCGCCGCCTTCGGTTCATGCTGCAATTCCACGGTGATATTGAGGGGCAACTCCTGTAATTGTAATGCCCATAGACTATTTGTTTCTGTGAAATTCGGAGAATTCTGAGCCACCTGTCCAGAGTTGTTGCACCTTGAGGGTTCAGGAGGGCCGCTTACGACATCACAATTTTTCCGCAATTTTTCCGCAATTTTTCGCAATGGGATTCGACCCCCCCAGACCGCAATTTCCCCCCCCCCCCTGGTCATATACAGATTTCTTCATGGGAAAGCTGCCTAACCACACAACCTCGTAGGGGTTTACCCCCTACACTCATGTTGTGTGCAGTAGCACAATGGTGGGTGTGAGACAAAGACTCATGAACATTTTTTTTGAGCATGGTGATCCAACTGTACGGGAAAATTGTGTGGCAAAATTACTAATTTTTCTCTGATATTCTGGCAACTGTTTCATTGTTGGTCAAACACACCCACACCCACACCCACACCCACACCCACACCCACACCCACGAAGCTGTAGCGTGGTGATGCATCATAATGAATGCCATTGCTTTGGTTGAATGCACTGGGTGTCACACACACACACACACACACACACACACACACACACAGGGGAAGGGAGGGACAGCAGCAATAAACCGCCACAAGGCGTTGAGATGCCCAGTACAGGAGAGGAGAGGTAGGTACCTGAAGGCAAAACCCAAAACCCAAGGACTGCCACAGGCAAGCACTGAGTGTTACGAAAATCATCCCCTTACGAAAATCATCCCCTGTGGCACGGCAATCGGCAATTGACACACACACACACGCACGCACGTGCTCACACGCCCCCGCCCCTGCACCCACACCCACTCGTGCAGTGGAACCCCCCTCCTTCCTCCGGGGCCGCCAGCCTGTTTGGCTCTCACTGACTCCCTCTGTCAGACAAGACTTAGTCATGGGGCAAGGTCCCTCTGAGGCTCTGCACTGAAACGTTATTGGGCACGCAGGGGGTGGGGGGGGCTGGGGTGGTTGAACCGTTCCCCTTCCCTTTCTCTCGCCCTCCTTGCATAAAAGCGTCCTCCACCTTAATTTTCGCGTGCCCCCTAATGACAATGATGCCCCCACCCACCACACACGCACACGCGCGCAAATTTGTCCTGTTTCATCCTCGCATAAACTGCCCAACAAAACTGCATGTTGGTTGGTTCCTTGACGTTGTCCCTGCAGCTATTTGCAGTCAGTTTGTGTGTTGCGCTATTTCTGCCACTGGTTTACAAAGTTGCAGTGGGTGGGGTCAACCTCTGAGGCTGTGTAAATATGCCTGGGGCAGGTCAGGAAGCTGTGTATCAGTGTAGTAACACGCCTGCCAGCGGGGCACAAGAACATAGGAGCTTAGGACGTTGAACCTTGCAGTTTGAGCATGATTTGATTGTCTTGGGCGTCACACACACGAATTTGACCCCCATACCGCCCCCCCCCCCCCCCCTCCGCTGGCCCTTTTCGGTCACTGTGTGTTCCCCCAATTAATGTGTTGTAATTTGGGTGTTGCAAATGCTGTCGTGTGCGGTACAGAAGTTCCCCCGTGTTTCTCGTGTGGTTGGATGACAGAGTGGTTTGAATATGGTACACGGCCACGCACATCTGTGTGTGTGAATGAGTTTGGGGCGACAGTTGCCATGTGACAATGTACACTACGATGAGCTGATTTGTCGGGTAATATGGGATGGGTGGGTGGGTGGGTGGGTGGGTGGGTGGGTGGGTGGGTTCGGTGGGCTGTTGTCCACAAAAGCCCCCTCCCTGCAGCCACCCAAGCCAACTGCTGCCGGCTCCAAACTGTTACAGGCCGAGGAGCCCATGCCCGTACCTGCCAGCACCCCTGCCTCAGGGCACACTGATGGAAGAGGCAGATGAGCACGCCATTGCCTGCTATCTCTTTCTCATGGGGCACAGGTTTTTGGTAACGCAGGATCTGCTTGATGTGTGACCTCCTCAGCGGAAGTGTTGGATCATAGTCATATAGAGGTCCTGTCTCCGTGCAATACGAAATGTACGGACTGCCTCATAGCTACACAGGGCCCTCCCTCATAATCCCCAGCACACACGTGCACACCTCCACATGTTCACTTTCACAGCAGTACACATGTTCACCCCGCTCAAGAGAGGCAACTAAGCCCGAAGCCATCCTCAAGTGGTTTCTTGCGCCCCAGCCCCTCACCCCGTCACACATATCTAGGGGGCGTTTTGGCAGTGCAAAGTGTCCCCACGACCATATATGGGGGGCTTTTTGGCAGTGCAAAGTAAAGGGTAACCAATTCTTCTGCATGCAGATGAGCAAGCGATGCCATTCAGAAAGTGCGGACAACATCGCACGTGTGCGCACCATTCTGTTACTCTGCAAGTGTCATGGGGATTTGTGGCTGGTGCATGGATTCTTCCCAGGGATCGTATCACCAGGTACACAACATCGCACGTGTGCGCACCATTCTGTTACTCTGCAAGTGTCATGGGGATTTGTGGCTGGTGCATGGATTCTTCCCAGGGATCGTATCACCAGGTACACAACATCGCACGTGTGCGCACCATTCTGTTACTCTGCAAGTGTCATGGGGATTTGTGGCTGGTGCATGGATTCTTCCCAGGGATCGTATCACCAGGTACACAAGCGCTGCATATGCGGTGCAATCCTCCCTGCTGGCACCCACATCTGGATTGTGGAACGTCATGGATGGTTGTGTGTGTGCTTTGTTGAGCGCATTCTTCATGTGCATTGCTTGTCATTTGGCTGTGCATCTGCGCCCAGGTTAGGGTTAGGCCCGCAAGTGCTGGCCCTCAGGCCTTTGCTTTAACTCGGAGGTGTGTTGCAAGTAAAACGTGTCAACGTCATGGCAGTGCGAGCAATAATGCATGCCGCCTTGACACTGGGAGGTCTACTCTACAGTTATCTGGAATTCATGATCAAGCAAACTGTTCAGCCAGGCCACAGTAGGAGCTGGGGGCTTGACATGCCCTGTCTGGGCCCCAACCCATCCCTTCGCTTGGCCCTTGGGCCAAGCCAAGCCGTTGAGACCAAAACTGCTGCAGAAGGCTCAGAACCGTTGCAATTGGCAACAAATACCCCATTGAAAGGCGATACAAAGTTGGACTAGGCTCAAAACCAGATGATGTGCATCCTTTGCGATGCCAACCAAAACACCCGTTTTTCTGCCACCGTTGGTGGCTACAGGATTGCCGCAGCCACCAATGTTGTCTCCTTTTGAGACAAAATACACCAGGGTGTACCCTGCATGTTCTTCTGCTGGACTTTATTGAACTATTTTGCAGGGATCTGCTCACCTCTTTCTTTCCTGTGAGCCGTGTTGTTGCTTGCAATGTGTGTGTTGCAGATTGCAGGTGATGCTGTGGAGATGTTGATTGCAATGGGAAATCATGCTGAGCATTGCAATCGGTTGTTTGTGTGTTTGTTTTTCGTTTAGCTGTTGGTTCATGAATTCTGCATGAAGATCCATACCTTGCAATAGAATGTAAACTGCAGACATGAGTGTTTTGTTGTCACTCTGCGTTTTTAGAGTCAAAATGTATTGCACCTGCAGCACTGTGATTCGTTGCCAGGGGCAGAGACCCAAACTCCCTCGCAGGGAGGGACGGAGTGCACCAACCACACAGCTGTTTTGCACACAGCAGTGCATGCGTATGCTTGGCCCGTAGGACACGCACAGAGTGCCAACCCCCTGCGGGCCTAGAACCAGCACTCCGAAATGAGGAATTTCTTGCAGCCCATACCTGATATCGTCGTGACTGTGCCCTCTGGCGCTGCACATAGCACACAGCTTCAAGCTATACACATGCTTCAAAGACCATCTGAGACTCTTTCAGGACAGGGCGATCACTGTGGTACATGGCGTTGCCATGATCCTTTCAGGGACCGAAGCTGGGCTATCAGTGGTAGGCACAACAAACAGAGCAGCCTCAAGCTGCACAGCACGCATGTACAGGCACTGTGTCTGAGTGTCCATTGGAAACAAGAACACAGATTTGTGTGATGCAGCTTAGGCAGATGCATTGCGGGTGCATTGTATGTTATGGCAATGATTTGCCTCAATTTGGGGTTTGATCTGCTGACCCTTATTCAAGTACTGTAGATGGCTGTGTGCAATTCTCAGGGAAAGTAGACACAGTGGATGTCTCCTCGCTGCCTGAAACACGCATCCCTACGAAGGGGCCCTCCCTTATTGAGGTTTCTGCATTGGGCATGCAGGTGAGGGATTGGTGGAAGAATTCCATTTCCTGCACACCTGATGTACAGCACATGTCAGACAGCATGCTCTGTATTGAACAGAGCAGATCATCCTTCCACATGAACAGTTAAGCCTGTCCTAGTCAGAGATGTACCCCCCCCCCCCCCACAAACAGTGCTGCAGTGCAGCAGAACAATGTTGTTGGCGATGACCTATGACCTGTGTCACGGGGGTCATATGGTAGCTGAGTATCCGTTGCTTCACACCCCGCGCAAGCACCGCCTTGTCTAAGCACCGGGACCCGGTCTGACCGTCACTTTTACTGAATTTTCTGACCACGGCTTTTACGGTCAGAAAGTAGGCAAAGCATGATTGCGTGCCGATAGTAGAGGGAAAGAGGGGCTGTTTCATGCTTGTGATGAGTCCTCCTGCTCATAACAAAATTCTGCTCGGTACTGTTGCATGTGCAGAACCAGTTCAAGATACGGCGCTATATGACAGTGTTGAGGCAGTCGTCATCAAGCTGCTGGGACCTGTTGCCAAGGATCGCAGTTTGGTGGCCACAATGTTGGCCACTCCATGCGGCCCCCAGCAACACCCAGTATGGCATGACAACATGCACAAATGGCATTTTCCATGCCCCTGTAAGAATCAGTTGTACATACAAATACTGAACAACAGCCCAGATCTGGCAATGCACCTCTGTGTTTGCTTTTCAGGTTTGCATTTTAGATCATTAGTGTTGTTGGTAAACTCTGCATTATGGATTGAAGGCCAATTATAGAGATATGGGCACTGTTATGCACTCTTTCAAGTATGAATATGATTTTGAGACCAAACGTTGCTGATGAATTTGTTTTTTGCGCTCTTGCCCATAGCACCTTGGAAGAGGTCAAAGTTCTTGCTGGGTTGTGGGGCCAGGTGTGATGGTGGGAATGCACACCACAATCGAAGAAACAGGAACGTGGAGACCAACATCAAATCTGTGCAATCGAGACATTTTGTTGCAGCGCAGCGATGGACACCATGGTCGGTGGCCAACTGGCCGGAACTGATTTTTTCAACACGGGCGCATGGTGCGACGTGCAAACAAGTTTCGGTTTTCGCCGGGAGCCAATATGGGTGGATTTGGCTTCTTTAAAAATGGAGAAAATATTTTTTGAAATTATGGATCAAGCTGGTGTGTTCCCCGCGACATACCCAATTAGTGCCAAAATGGCTGGTGCTCTACAGTGTGTGTCTGGAATTGCAAATATGGAAGAATTGTTCTGTCACTAAAAGGGTACCACCCCCAGGTGAAGTTCATTTTGAAGGGCCAAACACGACTTGAGGAGGCTATTGTGTTTCTCAGTGCAAACACAAGGTTGGGACGCAATTTTTTGATTTTCACCAGGTTTGGAAGCAGCATTTGGATTTTCATCAGCTAGAATCACACTGAAGAGAGGTTGTTAGATCAAACATAGGCGCGGGAGTTGTATACCCCCCTTTTTTGGGGTCATTCATGCAGCATACCCCAAGGCATGATATTTGATGTCCAAACTTTTGTAAAATCATTATTTTCGCAGCTTTTTTACCCAGTAAGACAACCCCCCCCAATGGATTTTTTGATTCTGAGGCCTCTATGCCCTAAAACTGGATATCACTTTTTTGAGGGGGGGGGTGGGGGTCAAAAGTTTTCGCTCACAAGGCTCCAAGCAGTGGGGAGGCATAGGGCTGTCACCTCAAACTCCAGCCGAATGGTGCAGCTTGCTACAGGGTTTTAGGTCGGCGGTTCGAGTCCAGGTCGGGCAACTGTCGTCGGCGGCGCTGCCCGGCCATGTTCGCCTGACCGGGTTTCAAACCACCGACCAAAAAGTCTGCGATCGGCTGCATTACCATTCGGCCAAAGCTTGCTCTGAAGACATCGGTTGTCCCCACTGCGTGGAGCTGAGCTTGCCATTAACAAAAAACCAAACTGTGTGTTTCTGTTTGACTGACTGCTGGCCTGGCTAACTGACTCATTGGCCTACTTACTGTCAGCCTCTTTTCGAGTCGCATTGCCGAGGGCAATAGAATTTTGCAGGATATTTTACACAATGCCAACAAAAGTTAAGAACAATGGTGAAGATCAGCGTCACAGTGCATCACATTTTAAATGCAATTGTTGCAGCAGACCAGTGCACTGCAATCATTGTATGAGGCGCGCCAGCATTGATAGATGCGCGCGCGTGCAGCGTAGACTAATCATCTGCACTTTGTGTATCGCATTTGGATCGATGGCTTTATAAAATAGCATTCACTGTTTTGTTTAGGCATCAAATGGCCTGTTTACTAAATCAGTATTTGGTGATTTGATCGAGCGGATTTGTGTTGATGCCGTGCATGCAGTACAAGGCACCCTACAACTTAGTAAACCGCAACAAATTCCTTTGGTAAGCATCAATTTAGCCAAGCTGCATTTCAGTATGGGCGCAAGGACATCTAGAGCGGCTAGTGACCCAAATGCCGCGGCGCCGCTGTATGATGAAATCCGTAGAGGAGATCTCCATTGTGGACAGCTCCAGTTTGCGCCGGTGGTGCCAGAGCTCAGTGCCAAATTGCCGCAGTGAGGCATTACGGGGGCTGTTGCGCCGCGCGGCTCAGTGGGACTTACCATGCCAAGGCTATGCACGAAAGCTCCGCCGGTGGCAGCCTGAAGTTGTGTTGCGCTGCATGGAAGCCGCGTCGGCGGCTGCTGCATATGCTCTTGCTTGTCGTGACATCTGTCTTCCTTCCCTTGTTGAGGTGGCACCAGTTCTAGAGGAAAATGACCATGACTTGGGGGGTCTAAGTGCACCGCGACAGGCCACCCCCAACACTAAGGAAACTTCGAAAACAGTGGAAAAAATTTCGGCCAAAGTATTTCCATGCCAACCGAACAAATTTGTTACCAGCAGTAATATTTCATGTCCTTTGAGCGATGAGGGTGAAAATGAAATGTGAATTTTTGAATGTTCTATTTCATGTGTAATAGTGGTTGAATTTGAAGTACAACATCAACAAAACAGAAGAGCACTATTTTCTGTATTTTCCTTGCTCTCTTGCGGAAAAAGCAATTTCCAGGGTTTTGCCGAATTCGGTGAAAATGGTTTGCTGAGACATGCGTGCCTGTGTGAGTGCGGTTTCCCTGCTGTTGCGGGCTCCGACCGGGTAAAACAACTGCGATTTACGATTTCAAAATGGAAAATCGAAATTTGAATTCGAATTTGAATTAAAATGTTGAATTGTCAAAATTTGAATTCCGCCGCAGATTCTGCATCCGGTGATATTAATCAACTCCTTGAGGAGCCCTTCGCAGATGCGACGGCGACGCCTGAGAGTCCTAGAGTGACCGCCGGGGCCATGCATCAGCAAAGGGTGCCAATGACTCTTTCGATTGAGGGCTCCACACAATCAACAGCAAGTGGTGCTGCGGCAAATGTAAGCGCTGTGGCAACGCTAGTGGCAGGTGTCATTCTGGCTGCACGGCATCGCAGGCGCGTACAAGGTGGCCGCAAGTGGCGCAAAAAGAGCGCACCTAAGGAGTTGAGCCAGGCGCAGAAAGGCGAAGCCGCGACAAGCTTAGGATAGAGTGTCCCGCATCACCACACGTTGTAGGCAGGCTGTGAGAGAGATCATACAAGGAACAGCGGATGAAGATGCGCAATGGTCAAAGGTTCTCTATGTTGGTTTGCGGGTAGTTGAGCATGCGGGTTTCGAGGGCAGGGCTAGCCCTACACTACATCTCTTGGTATTGGAGTCGGTTTATCCTCACTACATGTCTTTTCTACAACGATACCGTTGCATCGCAACAGTGCAAGTTTGTGTTCTTCCCCATGTATTTTTTTTTTTACTGTTCTGAGTTAAATCCAGCTCATTTTGAGGTGCATCTAAAAATTGGCTTCGGTGCCATGGGCTTGTAGCCCTGCTTTTGTGCTCTAAGGCTCAAGGTGAGATGCCTTCTTGTTCTCGTTTTTTGATTTCTGCGTCTCAGCACCAAGTTTCACACTTTAGTAATTTTGGGGTGCTTTACAGGTTGGTAAATATCATGATGCTCTCTTACCGCGCACAAAAAAAGACTGAGAGCGGAGGGCAGCAAGGCCCGGCCCCAAGATGAAGCTATATGGGTATTTTGATTGTGGCCAGTGAGTTTTGCTGTTTGTTGTTCCGGGCACACTGCGTGGTCTAGAACACACCTTAAGAGTGTTGTGCATAGTGTTTACTTTGCATCTTGCTGTTGCCCTGCAGCACTTTGTGTGCTGGCTGCTGCGTGGATGCCGCAGGGCGGTTCATTTTGCAGTGCTTTCTCAGGTTGTTAGCCTGTGTGTACTTTGCACCTCGCTGCTCTGCATGCTGTGCAACGAACACATCAAATATATATTATTTACCTGTTTCTCTCTTTGTTTCTCTCCTTTCCTTCAGGCTCGTGGCGGCCATCAAACCACCAAGGCAGGCCAATCCCCCCAAGAGATCTAGCCCAGCCAAGCAGCACCATCTCCCAACCCAGCAAGTTCAAAAGTTTAAGTGAATCTCAGAAGTTCAAATTGATCTCAGAAGTGTAGTGGTGTAGATTACTTTTAAGAATTTTTTTCTGCACCCTGTTGGCGAAGTTCCCTATGTACTTTGTGTTGTTTTTGCTGCTATGCCTATATGTGTCCAAACAATTTTTTGAGCATTGGTTAGTTTTTTGGTGCAAACATTGGCAATGGGCAGTAAGTAGTTTCTTTGTTTTATTTATGCGTAGTGGTCTGCCTTTTGTTTTTTGGCAATGAATGGGAACTCTGCCCCCAACAAATGACTAGCCACCATGGGGGGTGGGCAAAGGGGCTTGGCACACTTTTTGCCCCGTTGCAGGAGCCACGTTTTTTTTTTCTAGCGGTAAATGCATGGGCACATCACACAAAAAGTCCCTGATACCATTTATACCATCGAGATGTTACAAAATTTTTTGTGAGTTTTGTTACATTTTTCTGAGTGTCTATTTGTTGTGCAATATCTCAGGTCTGCAGTGCATTGGCAGCCACTGTTTGTGTGTGTGTCAGCCAGCCCCGGGTCCCCTTGGATTGGCTTGGGAGGGGCGTGCAGCAAACCGCTGCATTGCTATCATTGTACGGGGCGCGCTAGCATTGGTACATGTGCTCGTGTGCAGCGTAGACTATTTATCTGCACTTTGTGTATCGCATTTAGATTGTTGTCGATAGTTTTATAAAACAACATTCATTGTTTTCATACGCATCAAATGGCCTGTTTACAAAATCATTATTTGGTGATTTGATCGAGCAGATTTATGTTGATGCCGTGCATGCGGTACAAAATACACTATACTTGTACACCATTTGCACAGTTCTTCGAAGGAGCATTATCGCGCAGCGCGGCTTTTTGGCTTCTTCCGATCCCTACCCCTATGGGATCCCCGTAACGCGGCGCTCATAGGGGGTGTGTTAGCACGCTGGGGACGTGCCGTGTATCGTTTTCGACCCGTGCCCTACCGGTGATGTAGCACTTCTGCCCTCTTTTGGGCCTCCGAGAAGGGTGAGGTAGCTACTTCTGATTTTGTGGTCGGATGGGTTGAATCGTTTCAACCATTGTCCCCACTTCCCCTTAGGTTCTCAAAAAATACGGTTCGAACGGAAAAGTTCATTCAACACAGCATTCGTTGGACATGGGGGGGGGGGGGTATGCATCTCTCGACTCCACAATTCGAGACCTGGTCATTGGGCTCTACCAAGCCCACATCGAGTATGGTCGAAGGTGGAGTGTTAGTCCGGGATGCAGAGCAGGACTATGTTGGGGATGGGGATGTGTTGTGGGACATGCTTTGTGGTGACGTCAGGCGTGACGTTTGGGATGGGGACGGGCTCATTGATGGGGATGCAGACTGGGTTGTGAAAAAGGTTTGGGATGGAGTCTGCAATGAAGAAAGGTGCGACGTTTGACAATGGGTTCGGGTTGGGGTGGAGCTGTGGGATGCAGTTGGGGATGTCGATGGGGATGAGCTTTGAGAACAAGATGCCGATGATCGTTGTGGATGGGGTCATGGTCGAAGATGGAGTGTCGGTCGGGGACACAGAGAAAGAGGACGTTTGTGTTGAGGTGCGCGGTGGCGTCAAGCGTGACGTTTGGGATGGGGACGGGGACGAAGATGGAGATGCCGGTGCGGTTGTGGAGGGGGTTTGAGATACAGTCTGCGATGAAGATAGGCAGCGTCGCCGTTGGGCCCGAAACCACCCTCTCAGCCCTACCCCTGCATCCCTATCCACAAAGACAGCTCCTTTGATTTGTTGCCTTCAGCCCAAACAGATTTTGTATACATGATATGCACGTTGCTTTCAGAAAAGGAGGCTTGCTTCTTGACAAGATTGTGGATGCCTATTTCCATTCAGAAAGGGGTACAATCAATTTGCGTTGTGCTGACGGATGCTTATTGGTATGGAGTGGATGGGATTGCTGAGGTTGATATGCTACAAATGTACTGTAGGACGCGGGAGGATGTTGTGGGGGCTGGCTGTGTGTGGGGGGGTTTGTATGTTAGGGATAGTGGTGATTAAGGGGGAGATCTGGGCGGTGGATGATTGTTGTGCAGGATGTGGTGGATGTGTTCATAGGTGGGATTATAATCAGTTGGTGGGTGATAATGGGGATGGTGGGCTGATTGAGGTAATCTTAAAGCGGTGGGATGAAATGTGATGTGAGAATGCTTTGGTGGTGGGTTGGGTGCTTGCGAGTTGTTGGAGTGTGCGATGAGATGTTGGGCAAATTTTTTTCTGGTGTATTTGTTTGTAGTTATGTTTTTGTATTGCGGGACAGCGCTGGTGGGGGTGTTTATTGCCTGGGTGTGATAGTGAGTGTTTGGGGTATTCAAGAGAAAAAACTGATGGCGCCAACAGCCCACAGCACACAGGCCTTTGATGCCAATCTATTTTAGCAGTGCCCTGCCACCCTTAATTGCTGTACAAATGGCTGCTGCCCCTCGTTGAATTTCGGTTCGCCATGAACGCTTGCGCTCATCATGGTCAGGCTGCTGATATGTTATGCCCCCCAGGGGTCCCCTGCCATGCATCAAAGAATGCAACTGTGCCCGAACTTGCGCTGAAACCTCACGAAGCTTGCGCCCTTGAAGTAACCCACAATAGCTGTCAATCACGGTTGAGCACCAAGAAGACACCAATGTCACATGTGCGCAGTCCCATACCCACGATACTCAATGTCCAGATTGACATTTCGCTTCACGGGCTTTCATACAAGCAAACCCGGCCGGCACACAAACCAACAACCTAGAGCCAGCTTGACCACACACCACACAAACATGCAAACATAACATGCAGCGGGGAGCTCCACAGAGCTGGGACACTGCAAGCAGCAGTATTTGCTGCAACCCCCTACTACAAGCTGGACATGGGGTTAGACAGCACAGAGGACTTAGATCCAGCAGGAAAAGAGGGCCTGAAAGGAACAGGGAACAGCAAGAGAAATTGGGCAGAAGAGAAAACTGTGCAACAGGGTGGGCGCAAGGGGAAACCATGGTGCTAAAAGGTTTGCGAATCATGGAGATGGGTGCCCCATGTACTTTGGGGGATGTTGGCGCGTTCCAATGCCGTCAGTCAGGCCACATTGGCCCGAACAATGGGCATACAAGGGTCAGTCACCCGGGTGAGCCGTACGAGGGCCTGCTCCAAATGAGCCATGCATGTACACCCCCCCCCCCGCCTCCCGAACGATTAAACCCGTGCCATGCGGCACAACATGCCTGGCAGCTGCACCAGCCAAAACAACAGGCACTGTGTCTTGATCAAGTGTCTGCCACGGTCACAAAATGCACACAACAGACCTTGCATCAAAGGCAGGTGAGAAAGGTGGGGCTTCGGTCCCACCTTCTTTTGCCGGGACAGAAAGGCAAAACACGGAAAGAATCACAGCCCACGTTGAGCAACCGCCTAGAATCTTACTCCTCCGAGGACCCGCCGCGTCTGGCGACCAGCCCTGCATGATTCAGGGGTGCAGGCGCATCTGTGGGACCGGGTTCTCAAGGACAGCCCTGATCCCGTTGGAAGGGTGCTTCCCTGGGTCGGCGCCCCGAGCTCAAATCCCACAGCGCATCTCACGCCAGGCCCCCCCACCTCCTGATCTTCAGGCCCCCGCCTCTTGGGCGAAGGTGTGCGCAGCGCCCCGTTCTGCACGTCCTCTTGCCCAGCAGGATCGACGATTCCAAAAGGTGCGGCAGACGGCCCCCTGCCCCCTGCCGCGACCTGCCCAAGCCCGGCGAGTTTAGACACGGCAGCGGCTGGATCCCTTACGCCCTTGCGCTTGTCTGTCTGCTGCACGCACCAGCGGTGCGGCCCCTTAGGCGGCCACAGCCCCTCCTCCGGGTACGGGGCGTGCGCATCTCCGAGGGACCCCGCGGGCTGCACCGGGGCCCGGAATCACGACACGGTCTAGAGGGGGCGGAGGGAAATGGAAAGTGGACCACGGGTACGGACTGAACAGCGGAGTGGCGTCGGATACGAGTAGGACATCCGCAGAAGTGGTCAGGAGCAAATCTGTACAAAGAAACTGGGAGGAACATCAGCAACGGTGCAAGGGGTCACAATAAGACCGGGAAATCCATGAAAGACCGCGAAAACCAACCCTTGGAGGGTCTCACTGCAAGCGCAGTAGCGACTGTCACGGCCATCGCCAATGCACTGCACTGCACGTCAGGATGTCCGCCACAATGAGCGTGCCTTGGGGGGGGTATCTAGGCCGCGCGCGCACCGCGTGCTACTTTTCCGGCGGGTGTCCCCGGAATGGGTCGGCTGTTACCCCCTCCCAAAATGCCCCCCAAGGAGAGCAAACCCTTGGGTACCAGACCTGTGTAAACATCCGTCCGTCTTGCCCTACCCGGCGCTTCCCAAAGTGAAAATACATAAGATGGCCCCTTGGGAGCAACCACCACCCTAGTTTGGGGTCTCCCTGCTGGATTGTTGATTGTTCCTGCCCCTGTCCTCACCGCGGGGGGAAATTATAGCTCTTCCGGCCTAGCCACCAGTTCCTCTGCGGCTGCTTGGTCGGGCCAGACGGCTGAATCTCAGCACTGCGCTTGCACGGCGTCAGCTGTTCCCCCTTGTAGCGCCGTGCACGGAGCTTCGGCGGCTGAAGTCGCGGGCGGGGCATTCTAGTGGCATTCCGGCAAACGGCCGGTTGCGGTCGCTGTCACTCGTGCGACAGGAACACCCCACGAAAGCCCCTCCCCATTGAATCACGGAGCACAAGCCAAAGGCCGCACCCCGTCCCCTGCCGCGGGCCACGGCCCCGAGCCGCTGCCCGGAGGTCACCGCCCTGGCGCCCGCTTCATCATCCCCATGCCCAGCCCCGCGAAGGAGGACCCCGCGGCGGCGCGCTGCTGCACCGCCACCTTGAACTCGTACATCTCATGCAGCACCTGCTCCATCATGTCCTTGAAGTCGCCCAGCCGCATCTGCCACGTGTCGGAGCCCTTGGACAGCGCGGTCCACTTCTTGTTGAACCCGTTCTCCACCACGGGGGAGTCCGCGATGACGTGCTGCAGCGCCTCCCGGGCGTGGACCACCGACAGCTGCCCGCGGTTGTACACGTCCGCCTGGTTGAACGCGTTCGTCAGGATGTCGTCGTACTGCCGCTGGTCCCGGCAGCCGATGGTGCACAGCGCCAGCTCCGGGGTCTTGGGCCCGCCCCGCACCGTCACGACGCTCTGGTTCTCCTGCGCCTCCTCCTTCTGGTGCCCGGCCTCGTGGTCGTGGGGGACGGCGCACGCCGGGACGCTCCCGGCGACCTCCTTCGCCAGGGCCGTGCTCCACTTCTGCAGCGGCGTGCTGAACCGCCAGACCGTGACGTCCGCGTCGGGGGGCGTGAAGATGCGGGTGTAGTAGCCCAGCTTCTGGGCGTCGCGGAACTGGGGGACGAGGCTGTACAGGCCGGGCTGCAGGTCGCACGAGTGGAACAGGGAGCGGTCGCGGGCGGGGGCGGTGCTGATCTTCTCGCCGAGGCAGCCCTGCAGGTCGTCCATGTCGCGGGGCTCCCGCTTGAGCTTGAAGAGCGAGAGCTTGCAGGCCGCCAGCCGCCCGTTCTTGCGCTCCTGGTGGTTCTCGCTCGTCAGGGGGTCGTCCTGCCCCATGCTGAACACCAGCCCCTGCACGGGCTTGGAGACCTGGGGGAGGGACCAAGGGGGGAGGGGGCGTGAGGGGGGACAGCCACGGGCGTCTGCGCAGGCGTCTGCATCAACCGCCACCGAACCCTGACTTTGGAGGGCAGACCCTTGGGGGAATGGGGGGGCGGCAGAGAGGGTGGGCAACGCGGAGGGCGCGTGCGCGCAGGCGGGAGTCTCCCCCGAAGCCCAGGACCTCTTCGCACGCCAGGCCCGAGCCATGGGGCTGGGCTCGACACCCGCCAAGAGGGATCGACCGCTAGAGTTGTTGTGGGTCGGAGGGGGTCAGACCCGGTAAAGGAAAGGGAAGGACGGCACTGGGCATGGGAGCATAGCACTGTTCACAGGCACAAGGTGAGATCCACGACGGGCCGGGGGACAGAGGGGGGGCTTGATAGGGGCCAGAGGGTTAGGCGAGGGGGGGGGGGGGGGAGGAGGAGGAGGAGGAGCTGCCGGCGATCGGCGCGGGGCCCGTGCCAGTGGATAGCCGGGAAAGGGTGCCCACTCCCCGTGTCTCCACCACACGGATAGGGATGCAAGAGCACAGACTAGACTAGCCACGTCCATCCCGGGCGTAGGATGAATTGGGCCTGGTCTAGTCTCCAAACCAACGCCCCTGCTGAACTAGGATACCTCAGCGACAAACCCAATCTGGGGCTGGAACCCTGGTCGAGCAGACGCATAGAGGCCCCCGCCCAGCACGGCGTCTCTAGGCGACTTGTCTGATCGTCGGAAGCCGACGGTAGGTATTCGTGGACCTTAGTGACAGCTAGAGTTGCGCAAAACGGAGCTAAGCGTGCAAGGCGCAGGTGGTGTACCAAAGCGGGTCCCCGCCGGATAGGTGTTCATGGGACGACCGCCCCATCTCCCACTTGTTGATAGAGAGCAAAGCTCGCAAAGCGCAAGTGGTGTACCAAAGCGGGTCCCCACAGGATAGGTGTTCACGGGATGCCCGCCCCACCACCCGCTTGTAGATAGAGAGCAAAACGGGCAAAGCGCAGGTGGTGTACCAAAGCGGGTCCCCACCGGATAGGTGTTTGCGGGATGCCCGCCCCACCACCTGCTTGTAGATAGAGAGCAAAACGGGCAAAGCGCAGATGGTGTGCCAAAGCAGGTCCCCACAGGATAGGTGTTCACGGGATGCCCGCCCCACCATCAGCTCGTAGATAGACAAGAGCAAAGCGTGCAAAGTGCAGATACTTGGGAAAGGTGACAGCGTTCCCGCTTGCTGAGTAGAGGTGGACACGGGCTATCCACCGCCAAACCCCCGGTACGTGGAGAGAGCCCCCGTGTCCGCGACCCGATTGCTCTAGCGCCTAGCATCACGGCGTGGCGGGTGGCCTACCGGGAATTGGCTGAAGATCTGCTGAGCATAGCGGAGCGACCTTTGATGGGGTTGCTGGGGCTTGGAGAGGCTTCACGGAGGGCCCTTGGGGGCAGGGGGCGGCAACAAGTGCGCGGGTCGCAACCCCTGCCACAAGGGAGTCCAATCTGCGGCAAATTGTGTGCCTGGTCCGCGCAGACGATGTCCCGCCCGCTCAAAGCGCGCCGCACAGCGCCCCAGACGTCCCGAGCGCGCGCGCCGCCGCAGACGGAAGCGACCGCGACTGCCCGGCGCCCGAGTCCCCGGAGGCCTCCCCATGCCCATGCCCATGTGGAGAGGGGGGGGTGCCCCAGGCTGGGGACGAGGGACAAAGGAGGCCACGGGGGGGGGGGGTTCCTTCCCGGTGTCATGCCGCTTGTGTCGTAAACCCTGCGTATGCCTGCCACGGATCGGGGGCAGGCGGCGAAAGGGTGCGGCCGGTTGAGGTCCAGCGGCAGAGTCCCTTGCTCGTTGCTGCCGTTCCTGCCCCCTCAGCACCTGCGCAGTGCCGGGGCATGTCAATACCGAGGCGGGGGGGGATTCCGTGTCCAACACATTTCAAATCAACAAATCCCGGCGCAAGAAAGCCCGTGCCCTTTTTTTTAAAAAATGAGCGAACAAATTATGCACGGTCCCCCTCGCATGGTACACGTGAGCACAGGCACAGCCGAAGTGTCCCCGTGCAAATCCACAAAACCGCCGAACCAATTGTGCACAAAACTGTCGCACAGAATGTATGACGCAGAAATTCCACCCTGGACACCCCCCCGCCCCCCCGGTACAGTGCCTACCGCCCAAAGTGCTCCTGTCGCAGAGTGTCGGGCTGGCAGACACACGGTGTGCACGCACCCACTGGACGACGGGGCTTGGACCAACACCGTCCCCAACGGGCCTTCGGGGGCCCGTTCGCTCGGAGGCACGTGGCACTTGCGTCTGGCAGCCTCACTCGAGGCCGGGGAGACCTCGGCTCCCCTCAACCAGAACAAAGCACGGCCATCAGCCGTCATTCCTGAGGAGGAGGAGGAGAGGGAAGAGGCGATACGGTACAACATTTCCGGCACCACCTTCTGGGGAGGGGGGGGGGCTTCGACCTTGAAGATGAATGTGTTCTTCTCGGTGTTCTCCTTCTTTGAGGCGCGGCCGACCATACTGAGGACACACCAGGTGTACGGGAAGAAGCGCACGACGTCGATGTCCGTGAAGATGGTGCGGAAGTCCTCCCACGTCATCCAGAAGGCCCCGTCGTCCTTGAACTCGGGGTTGAGCTCCCGCTTGTGCAGGGGGTTCCGGTCCCAGTCGCGGGTGCCGTCGCCATACCGCCCCTTCCATTCTGCCTCGTTGCCCCAGGGGTTACGGACCCGCACAAACCCTGTGCGATCACTGGTCTCTGCGAACTGGATGACGGAGTACGCGTGGCCCTTGAACAGCCCATGCACAGCCCCCTGAGTGAGTGAGTGAGTGAGTGCATGAAGGACGGAGGGAGGAAAGGAGGGAGGGAGAGAAAGAGGAGGGGGGAGGGAGGGAGGGAGGGAGGGAGGGAGGGAGGGAGTGGATTTGTGGAGGGCGGGAGGGAGTTGGGTTTCGCGTTGGAGCAGAGCACATGAGACAGTTTACAAAAGGCGCATGCCCAGGGTCCGTTTATGTGGCTGCTGTTTGGACTTTGTACCGTACTGAGGGCACCCGTTGCCGCTCCTCGAGTCGCAGGATGAGATTTGCGGCTGCTTTCTGCAGTGCAGCTGCATGATAACAACCCAAAGTTGCTTGGATGCACTTCCACCAACACACCCTGTGTGCCACTACGCTTATTGGCCGCTAGAATCCTTGAATCCACCCCCACATCACATCTTGCACAGCACTGGCTGGGGTCCTGGAATCCCCTCCAAGGGCCTTTGTATGCCCTCCCATGTCCTGTTGGGGTATGTGGTCCCCTCCCAAATCGTGCCTTGCAAAGCACTGGGATGGTTGGGTCCTATCCCAGGAGTCCTTTGGCGGCCCCTCCCATGTTGCATTGGGGTCTTGCACGGGGGGGGGGGGGGGCTCCTCAGGTTTGAACGCCAACTACCCCCCCCCCCCACCAAGGGATGCTTGGGGCAATGGGGGGGGGGGGGTCTGGGAGGGGCTTTTGGGGGGGGGGCTCCCGGTGGGGCGATTTGGGGTGGAGTGGGGGGCGTACATGCCCCCAAGGCCAACTGTTGGTCAATCACAGGCTCCCCTTACCTCCCCTTGCCCTCCCTCTAACCATACCATCACCCTAAACCTTACCCTAACCTTCGCAGCGAGCTGGGTCGGCCATGCCAACCATGTTGATATGGCTGAAGAAGATCCCCCAAAATTCGTCCATGGCTGCTTTTTGCCACATCATTGCTCTCCATTTTGGACCCCGACACTAACTCTTATCCTAGCCTAGGGTTAGAGCTGGGGCTAGGGTTAGGGCTAGGGTGAGGGTCACCGAGCTGGTGGAACCAGTCTTGGTTTCATAACCCTCTTTAGTGTCTAGGGTGGACCTAACAGGTTTGGCAAGCAAGCAGCAAGCAGCAAACAAGCACGCGCGAAATGGGCAAAAATCACGGCTCCGTCGTGGTGCTTCGGATTCGGCCAAAATTTTGGTGGATGGTACCTCTGGGTGTGAGGGACAACCACACAAAGTATGAGCCGGAAATTCAACAGTGGCGGCTAGGAACGGGGGTCGCAAGTGCCGGACCTCCATTTCAAAATCTGCAATTTAGGGCCAAAATCAGCCTTTTTTTTTTTGCCCAAAACCGCCCTAGAACCTGCTGAAACGCCCAAATGAAGGGAAATAGTGGCTACTCTACACATGCTGCTAGACTTCCTTGTGCCGAAGGGCCCTCTAGGGCACTCTAACTCCACAATATGTGCCGGAACCGCCCCCAAAAGGCCCAGAATTTGTGCACAATGGCCACCGACAGCCCCAAACCAAAAACAGACCATATCTTGGGCTACGTGGCTCAAAACGCGATTTCGAGCGCACCTAATGCACCCGCTACCACCCACCTTTGGTGGTTTCCACCCCCTCAAAATTGCCCTAAGCGGCACCTAGACCCCCGTACCTAGGCCCAGTGGGATGCGGCAAGCTGCAAGAGGTAGCCGCAAGAGGTGGGTGCCAAAATGGGTCAATAGGGTCCACTTAGTGCAAAAAAATGACTTTTGTCAAAAATGATCCTTGACCACATGGAATGCCAAAACAAGTGTCTTTGGCGCGTTTTGAGCTCATGGTGGCCTGTTTTGGCCCTCCTAAAATAACAACATGCCTTGAAAATGGGCTGTTTAGGGACAAAAAATGGGTCAAAAATGGGTCAAAAATGTGTGGTTCCAAAAATGATCCTAGACCATTTGGGGTGCACAAACAAGTGGAATGAGCCCTTTTTTAAGCCCATTGCAAGCCATTTTGGCCACTCTAGAGTCACAAAATGCCTTGAAAATGGGTTGTTTTGGGACCAAAATGGGTCAAAAATGGGTCAAAAATATGGTTTTCCAAAGGTACTTTTGGACTATTTGGGGTGCACAAACAAGTGGAATGAGCCCATTTTGAGCCCATGTTGAGCAATTTTGGCTCCTCTCAAGGCCGAAAGGGCCTTGAAAATGGGCCAATTTGGGACCACAAATGGCTCAAAAAACGGGTCAAAACCATGCTTTTGGAAAAATGATCCTAGTCCAGTTGTGGTGCCCAAACGGATGAATACAACTCATTTTGAGCCCCTTTTGAGCTGCTCTCATCCACTTTCCAGTGCGTACCTCATTTGTTGTTGAACTCTCATGATGGTCCTTCCCCCACCAGCTCGGTCCCAATATTCAATCCTGGTTAGGGCTAGGGGTAGGGTTAGGACTAGGCTTAGGGTTGGGGTGGGCGTTAGGGTCAGGATGGGTTTAAGCATAGTGTTGGGGTGCAAAGTGGACTTCCTTCGGGCGCCTTTGGTGCGCATGGAGCACTGGGAGCCTTTGGCGCCCATGGACTCCTGAGGGCGGCACCTTTGGCAACTGACTTTTGGCCGGAGGCCTCTTGGGGGGAGGGGGGGTTACTTGGCGTCCTAGGACCCGCGGAGTCCCCCCCCCCCTGGGGTCTTGGATCCCTCCTCACACATCTTGTCTACTTATGACCTTTGCACCTACTGAACATCTTTGCTAGACAGTGTTTGCCACCAGTGCTCCTACAAAGGAATGGAGAGAAGGCTTCTGGCAGCATTCCCCGCCTACCCCGCCCCCATCCATGTCCAAACAATTGCATACCAAAGGGTGGACCGAACGGAGCTAAGTGCCTTATGCGTGGTGTGGGTGCAGTAAATCAGTATCTGACACGCCCATAACAGCGCGCGGTGCGATCGAGGCACCCTCTAAAGGGGAGCAGTTGAAACACAAGGAGGCATGGGGGAACAAGGTGCAAAGGGGTACGGGAGGACCCTTTAGACAAGGGACAGCGTTACCCTTCTTACCATGTCAAATAACAGACAGGAGTGCCCGCTGCTTGCTTGCACCTGTACGTTCTGCACTACCTCTTCAGGCCTCCTTGCAGCACTGGGGCCCTTGGGTCTCCTCCCATTTGGCATATTGTGCTATGACAATGGGGTCCGTGCCCCTCCCAGGGTCCTTCTTCAGGGATCGGGGCGTTTGCACCCACTCAATTGCCTTTGCCAACCAGCGTTTGCCACCAGTGCACCTGCGGAGGAGGGGAGGGAGGAAGGGAGGGAGGGAGGGACCTGCTCTCCAGCCCGTCCAGCGCCGGCAGCATCGGCCACATGCCAACCTACAGAACATCCCAGGACAATGTAAGGGTCGTTGGCCAGCTCCATAAAACCCTTGTAATTGGGGCCACCCAGAGTCTCGCGGTCCTGCTTGTACAAATTCAGGGTGTATGCCAGACCCCCCGTGAGGTCTTCGAGGGCTTGACGAGACCATCCACCGTCGATGGCATCCCAACAGAAATGCATCTTGGCATAGGCCTTCTCGATGATCATGGGCCATAGCTCACCCTCAGACCCAGGAGCAGCATACTGCGGCCACAGGTCGCGGCCGGCCTGAAGAGCGGTGGTGGTAAAGGTGGTGCCAAGCTCTCACTTTGGCCAGCCCACCACAGCACAGCACACCACAGCACACACCATACCACATGACAGCACAGCACAGTACAACATAGCACAGCTCACTGCACCACACCACACCGGACCACACCCTGAGTACTCCCCGGCTCTACCCATGAGCTGGGTGCCGGGTGTAAAGCCCTGCACGACAGGGCCCGGGCACCGCCCGGCCTGGGCAGTGTACAAACAGTGTCGGGTGTGCGCACTCCCAGTGCCAAACACCAGCCCCCGGGATCCCGTGACCCCCTTAGTACCGGCCGCCAGGGCAACAGGAAAAGGCTAGCGACCCCTGGCGAGGACGGCTGGCACAGCCTCCCCCTCCTCTCCCCCACATACGCCCGCCCCACACACAGGGCTCTCTTCCGCACCCCGGCACGCCCCCCCCCCCCCCCCTGGATGCACTAGTGCTGCAGTGCCCCCCGCCGCCGCCCCTGAGCGGGGCCTCCACCGCGCCCAAAGCTCACCCGCGCCCTATGCCTCACAGGAGGAACGCCCGACGGCGTGGTGGCCCCAGATGCGCCCACGCACAGGGGCTAGGATTTCAACGAGGCCCCAGTGCGCTCATGCATAGGGGCAAGGGTTTCCATTAGGCCCCAGTGCGCTCAGGCATAGGGGCCAGGATTTCAATGAGACCCCGGTGCGCTCGTGCACAAGGACCATGAGTTCAATGAGGCCCCAGTACGCTCACGCACAGGGGCTAGAAGTTCAATGAGGCCCCAGTGCGGTCATGCACAGGGGCCAAGATTTCAATTAGGCACAAGTGCACCCATGCATAGGGGCCATGATTTCAATGAGGCCCAAGTGTGCCCATGCACAGGGGCTAGGTCTTGAATAAGGCCCCAGTGCGCTCACGCACAGGGGGGGCAAGGATTTCAATGAGGCCTTAGTGCGCTCACGCACATGGGCCATGAGTTCAATGCGACCCAAGTGCGCTCATGCACAGGGGCGAAGATTTCAATGTGGCCCCAGTGCGCTCATGCACACGGGCCAGAAGTTCAATGAGGCCCCAATGCGCTCCCGCACAGTGGCCCCAAGCCTCATTGGGCCCCTAGTGCGCTCACACACAAGGGCCGGGAGTTCAATGAGGTGCCTGTGCGCTCACGCACAGGGGCGCCCTCGCCGCGGAGCGTTGGTGGTGCTTCCCGCCCCCCCCCCCTCTACGCCGTTGCGCTATGGGCCGGATTTCCTTTGCCACTTTCCTGCTTAGGAAGGGTATCCTGCAGCAGCAGGGCATCCTGCCCCAAGCAGGGCGTGTTGCATCCGCGGGGCAGCCTACCTTTGGTAACAGCGCCTTCGGCACACCACACCACACCACACCACAATGTGCATTGGGCACCACACCAGGCACAAGCACATAGTCCGGAAGAATAGGGCAGGCCCACCATGCTAGCTCTAAACTGGTGGTGGCCTCGCACCACTACTAGGCTAGTACTAGTGGTGGCCACTCACCCCGTCCACACACGGTGAGTTGCACCCCGGATGCGCCCGGTGGACTTGTGCCCAAAGGACAAGGCTAGCTACCAACGTGCACTGGGCACCCGCCGGCCAACACCCCTAGAGGACCAACCAGAGAAGTGGCTCGCCTGGGTGAACTTGCTGAGGGCCTGAGGAGTTCCAAGGCATCCCGCCCCCTACCACTTGTCACCTGTCCAAGTCCGTTTCATCCTCGCACTAGGATAGTGCAACCAGCATGCAAGGTTGAAGATACCCCTTCTCAGGAGTATGGTAGGTTTGGGCTAACCTCTGGCGAGTTGACCCCCCTCTGATGAATCTACGGTGGGCCGTTGACTGCAGCGGGCCATGTATGACGGGGCATGGGGCCGCGGCCTGGTCCGCGAACACCAATTTTGGTCCTACCGACTCCAGCAACACCCGTTGGAGCGGACCCGGCCCGCAACGGCGCCAGCCGATTTTCCTAGCATAGGCAATGTTGCCCTCCATGCGGCGCTTCATCCGCCATGCGTAGGCCATTGGCAAGAGGGCCTTGCAGTGAGCAATGGCCCTAAAGCGCTTGCTCGTGGCGCTCGAGAAGGCCAAAAAAGGCAATGCCTTAGGGACCTCGTGGTGCATGGTTGCCAGTATGCCCAAGCCACGAGCCCTGGAGCAATGGCGGGAGGTGCAACGGCATACCCGGGGCCCCCATAGGAACATTTGCAAGATGCCCCCTGCCAACAGCCTCCTACTCAATCCCCGGGAGAACTTGGCCTCCTGGGATGAGCCGGGAATGCCTCCATGGGTGCTGATACCGCATAGTGCGGTATTGTCCTAAAGAAGGCCCATAGTTGAAGGATAGCCACTGCCCACTGCCCACTGTCCCCTTCATTGCAGCAGTGTGCTGAGAAGAATACTCACTGCCCCTTGCCCTCTACAATGCGCAAACAAGAGCCCCCTACAATGCAACGGTGTATCGAATGATGTCCACTATCGCCTGTCCCGTTCATTGCAGCTGAGAAGAATACCCACTGCCCACTACCCTCTACAATGCGCAAACACAGCCTCCTGAAACGCAACGGTGTATCGAAGGATGCCCACTGCCCAATGTCACCTTCATTGCAGCGGTGTGCCGAGAAGAATATCCCCCACTACCCTCTGGAATGCGCAGACATAGCCTCTCAAAGGATGCCCACTTGCCCACTGTCCCCTACAGTGCGCTAGTGTAATAAAGAATACCCACAGCCTGCTGCCTTGTGCAGTGCAGCATTGTACTTAAGGATACCGCCAGCCCCCTGCCAACCGCCCGCTGCCCCATATAGTGCGGCAATGTACTGACACCCTGTGCCCACTGCCACCTTCAATGCGGCGTTGTACTACGGAAAACCCATAGCCAACTGCCCCATGCTGTGCAGCAATGTACTAACCATGACACATGGCCAAGTCCCTCCTGCAGCGTGGCGGTGTATTCAAGGATGCCCACTGTCCACTACGCACCGCGGTGTACTAAAGTATACCCACAGCCTGCCGCCCCATGGAATGTGGTGGTGCAATAAAGAATACCCACAGCCCACTGCTCCATGAAGTGCAGCAGTATACTAAAGAAGATGGACTGCGCACTGCCCCCTGCGGTGCGGCGGTGTACCGAAGAATACCTCTTGCCCCCTGCCCTTTGCATTGTAGCGATGAAATGAAGGATATCCACTACCCATTGACCCCTACAGTGCGGCAATGCACTGAACGATACCAACTGCCCCCTACCCCCTGCAGTGCGACGATGCACTAAAGGATATCGACTGCCCTTTGCCCCCCTGCACTGTGGCAATATAGTAATGGAGACCCATTGCCCACTGCCCACTGCAGTGCGGTGGTGTGCTGAAAGGTACCCCCTGTCCCCTGCTATGAAATACTGTAGTGAAGGGGGTCCACTGCACACTGCAGCCATGTAATGAAGGTTCTGCCCCTTGCATTGTGGCGGGTTCGAAACGATACCCAACGCCCACTACCTCCCACATTGCGGTGGTGTACAGACCACTGCCCCCTGCAATGCGCAGTGTACTGAAGAATACCCCGTGCCAGCACCACTGCCCCCTGCCTCCTGCATTCAGCGGTGTACTGAAGGAGACCCACTGCCCACTGCCGCCTACTGTGCAGCAGTGTACAAAAGGAGACCCTTTGTCCGCTTCCCCCTGCGATGCGGCAATGTGCTGAAGAATACCCAAAGCCCACTGCGCCGGCAGTGCGGTAGGGTACTGAAGGAGATCCACTGCCCATTGCCCTGTGCAATGCGGCGGTGTGCTGAAGGAGACATGCACTGGGGCAGTGTACAAAAGGAGGCCCACTGCCCACTGATCCTGCAGTGCAGGAATGCACCAAAAGCATACCCACTACCTGGCGCCCCCTGCAATGCGGTGGTGTGCAAAAGAATACCCACAGCCTGTTGCCCCGTGCGGTGCGACAGTGGGCAACGGGCAGTGGGTATGTTTCCGTACACTAGCACACTGCAGGGGGCAGGGGCAGTCGGTACTCTTCAGCACACTACAGTACAGAACAGGGCAATGGGTAGTGGGCCTCCTCCAGTAAACTGCCACATTGCAGAGGGTAGTGGGCAAGGGGTATCTTGCAGCCCACTGCCGCATTACAAGGGGCAATAGGCAGTGGGTATCTTTCATTACACCTCCGCACTGCAAGGGGGCAGGGGGCAGTGGTATTGTTTAGTACACTGCCGCACTGCACAGGGCAGTGGGCTGTGGATATTCTTCAGTACACCGCACTGAAAGTGGCAGTTGGCAGTGGGCATCCTTCATTACACCGGCGCGCTGCAGGAGGTGTGGGTTTGCTGGTTGGGTGTGTGTGGGTTGTGGTTCAGGTGGTGGTTCTGGTGGGTGGGGGGGGGGGTGCTGTTTTGGATGTTTTGATCTTGGGGACACCCCCCCAGCTATCTGTCAAAACTTGCGGGGGGGGGGGGGGGCTGCACGCAACCCACTACTATCACATGCATACCTCAAGGGGGTGTCTGGGGGCATGGGGGTCTAGAGGTATGTATGCGATAATAGCGATATCTTGTCTTTGCCAGGAAGAAAGTCTTAAGCGTCTGAAGGACTAAAGGCATAGTACCCCTCTCAACTAAGCATTGGACAAAAAATTTGGCGCCGTTGGCGCCATGGCCCCCACACCGCTATCTTTCAAAACTTGGGGGGGGGGGGGGGGGCTGGGGGGTGTCGCATACAAGGACCAGGCCCGGCCGCCCCCCCGGGACCACAGGTCAGCACAGCACATCAGAGCAGGGCACACACCACAGCACACCGCAGCACACTGCACCACAGCACAGCACGGCACAGCACAGCACAGCACGGCACAGCACAGCACAGCACAGCACAGCACAGCACAGCACAGCACAGCACAGCACAGCACAGCACAGCACAGCACATCAGAGCACAGCACATCAGAGCACAGCACATCAGAGCAGGGCACAGCACAGCACACCAGAGCAGAGCACAGCACGGCACAGGACAGGACAGCACACCAGATTGCACTGTCCTGCGGCGCGGCCACACACCTGACTCACAGCTATCCAATCATCAACAATGACCCATTCCCACTCACCGTTCTTGAAGAAGCACACGCCATAGATGCCCCATTTGATGTCGTGGTATACGAACAGCCGCTCCAACGGCTTCAGCTTGTTGTCCTTTGCAGTGGCCAGGGCACTCACCGCACCAATGTAAAAGCAGTCTCCAACGGCGCCCTGCACAATGTCGTTGCTGCCAACGCCGCTCGCAAACAGCGGTGCATCCGGATACAACTCACTGGCCCGCATGGCCTTCACAGGTTCTGTCACAGTACAATCCTCTGGGGCGCCTTTCGGGTACATAGTGTTTCGGCGGCCAAAATAGAACTCGTTGTCAAAGAAGGGTTTCTGTTGCTTATCGCACTCGGCCTTGATCTTGCGGCAAACAACTTGACATGCCGCAGCCCCTTCAAACAACAGCAGTGTGCTAGTGTGCTGTGATATGGAGTGGTGGTGTGGGGTGTGGTGTGGTGTGGTGTGCCGAAGGCGCTGTTACCACAAGGCAATGGCCTGGATGTCTACCCACGGGTACAGGTAAACGGGAGGGCTGTGTGTCTTAGTGCGCGCTGTGTGCTAGTGTGCTGTTGTACAGCCGGGACCAGTGCACAGTCGCACTTGGCCGGTACTGCTCTGCCGACGCCTGCGCACTGTCACACAGGGTCTAGTGGGCCCACTGCACTATGTGTGCTGCGCTGCACCATCAGTACTTTGTGTGCTGTGCCGCACTGCTTGGTGCTTTGCACTGCACTGTGTGTGCCCTGCCGCACTGCACTTGTGGGCAGTCGGCAGTGGAACTTCTGCAATGCACTGCCACATTGCCTGGGGGCAGTGGGCAGTGGAGCTCCTGCAATGCAGCCGTGTCGGTGGTCGCTGCTCAGGAGGGGTGGTTGCCGAGGGGAGGCCAAGGCCCTCCTATTGTGGCTTCACCGGCCAAGGGGAGACGGGCTGCGCTGCCGCACCGGCGGTCGCTGCTCTTGAAGGGTGGTCGCTAAGGGGAGACCAAGGCCCTCTTGCTGCGGGTTCACCGGCTAGGGTGAGATGGGCTGTCTCTCCGTGCCTGTGGTCGCTGCTTGGGAGGGGTGGTTGCTGAGGGGAGGCCAAACCCCTCCTACTGCGGGTCCGCCGGGTAGGGGGAGACGGGTTGCCTCTCCGCGCTGGTGGTCGCCGCTGGGGAGGGGTTTGGCCTCCCCGGGGGAATCGTGGTTGAGTCCGGCCCCGCTGGTTTAGGTATGCGGACCAGTGAGAGGTTTACCGGGGTGTGCAGGCGGTGGTTTTTGGCGTCTACGTTGGGGTACATACACGGGGGCCGCCGCCAGCCAATGTGTGACCCCGAGAGGTGTGCGACAGTTTTGGGGGCTGAACCCCCCCCCCCCCTGGTTGACCCAAACCTTGGGGGTCGGCGGGTCGGGCGGTCAACCACCGGGCTCCCCGGGGGGGGGGGGGGGGTCGGTGGGTACCCCAACATTCATACCTCAAAATGATCCCCATGACACACTGATCATTTGAAGATGCACAAGCGGGGTAGAAATTATTTTAAAAAAATTTCCTATCAACTCAGGCTCCCATCAGCCAGGGTCCGACCCGGAGGCCGGGTCGGGGTCAAAATCCTTTTTTGTGCTTTTCAGCCATTTTTGAATTCTCCACAAAATTCTGAGTATTTTGAGTACAGACACATAGGGTGGAACACAAAAATTTCCCCCCTGCCGTATGCCTAAAACAAAATCTCTGGCGCCCACAAAACCCAATGATCTATACAACCATTTTGGGGAGGGGGGGTACCCCCCCCCTTTGGGGTTGGGTCCTGACCAGCATCGTCCCCCGTGGGTACATACCTCAATATCCCACAGTGGTGAAGCTGGGGGGACTGGATGCAGGGTTTTTGGACTTGCATTTTTTTCGGTGTGCACTGTTGGACCCCCTGTTCATCCCTCAGTCCACTGCGGGGAGGGGAGGCACTTGTGCCTCGCTGTGGCAGTGGCCCGTGCGCCAGACTATGCGCTGGCCCCCTTTGGCGGCTGCACGTATGCTATGCCTGCCCCTTGCCTCTGCAGAGGGAGCCCCACGCCATGGTGCCTCAGGGCCCTGCACGGGCCTTGATGAGCACTATGGGCCAGGGGTGGTGGCGTCTCCCTCTGTACACTGCCACACGGTCGTGCACACGTGGGCAGTGGAATCTCCTGTACACCCTCGCCCTGAGATGGGCAGTGCACAGTGGCACCTCCTTCTGTTACCCCACTGCCCTGGGAAGTGGGTGGTGGTGTATCCTGCTCACCACCACAATGCCTTGGGCAGTGGGCAGTAGTGGCTCCTGCTGTACACCGCCCCACTGCTGTGGGGAGCAGGCAGTGTAGATCCTGTACACTGCCGCACTGCAGTGGGCACTGGGAGGGGAGTCCGCACCTCCCACGCCATGGTGCCTCAGGGCCCAGCACGGGCCTTGATGAGCACCACGGGCCACAGGCTCTGGTGCCTCCCTCTGCACACCGCCGCACTGCAAGGGGCAGTGGGCAGTGGGTACCCTTAAGTACACCGCTGCACCGCAGGGGGTCGAGGTAATACAGTGCCGCACTGAAGGGGGCACTGGGCAGGGGGTGCCCTGGGGCACATGGTTGCACTGCACGAGGCCATGTGCTGTGTGCATCCTGCCGTACTGGGCCCCACCCACACATGTACTGCGGTCATCCGCACATATGCGAGGGACATATGCACATGTGCCAAGGGCATCTGCACATGTGCTGGCGCCAGGCGCAAATGTACCGGGCGCCTTCGCACATGTCCCGGGGCCAGCCGCACATGTGCTGGCGCCACCCACTCATTTACCGGTGCCACCTGAAAATGTGCCGGGGCAATCCGCACATGTGCTAGGGGCATCAGAATATGTGCCAGGGCCACCCGCACATGTTGTGTTTTTCATATATAATGGTGGTCCTTGGGCGGACCCCTGTTTTGTTTTCTCAGTGCCATATGTTATGACCGCGCATGCGGACACCCAATTGACCATGTGCACATACAAACGCTCCGTGCTGTGCTCAAAGTGAGTGAGAGCACATTTGATACAACAATTATTGGGAACGAATGTGCGCAAGTCCAAAAGTGAGGTACAGCTACATATGGCTATTTTTGCTCTTGGAGCACGATACTTGTTGGACAGCACATATATGCCCAATGATGGAGGTGCAGAATGATTTCGAACTGAATCGTGCCTTGCAATGTAATAATGTTCTCACTGGACTGGATGATGATATGAATCACCTGAAATAGTACTCATGGCAAAGAGGTTGCAGTGAAAGACAAGGGGCAGCAAGTAGGAGATGTGACATTGTGCGCAGCTGCCCATGTTGCCGCAGTATGGCGGACACCAGCAGCAGCAGCAGAACGAAGGGCACCCAAAACGAGGCTACCCGAATGGAGACGGAAAAGCTGGGGCCGAGACGAAGGCAAAGCCGACGCAGATCTCCTGTGCGCACTTCCTGTCGCTCCAACTTTTGGCTGCTTTGGAATGGGGGGGCCAACGGGGGTTGGACGACCACAGCTCCAACAGCGCCTGCCTCACAGTCTTCATCGCCTCCTGCCCACGTGGGATTGTCTTCATTCAAGAGGGCTCACAAAGTGCACACATCCGTGGGGTCGTCCCTCCCCTGTCCTCCCCCGCCCGTTGCGCGGGTGGCGGGTGGCGGGGGGGGGGGGGGGGTTAGGGTTGCTTCACTGCAAGTAGCTCCACCCCCGCCTGCCTCCACAGGCTTCATTGCTTCTAGTTCAGTGTGACAGTCCCCTTCTGTTCTCTTTGCCCGTCGCAAGTTCCATGGCTGGGCTTAGGGGGTGGCCTGGGGGTGGGGATCCTCTGTACAGGTGTACAGCCTTCCTTCCAGAGCATGCCGCGTCACACCTTCGTTGAACTGCGCCGCCACCGTACTGGCGTAGTCTTTGTTCATGTGGGGGTCCAGGATTTTGCTGCGCGTCTCCGGCCACTCGACGACCCCTTTTCTCTCGATGGTGGCCTCCGAGGGACGGATTCGTGGGTCCCTCATGCAATAGTCCGGGGGGCTGGGCTCCCCATCGGGGGAGTACTTGAGGCTCTTGTTCTTGCTGCCACCTTCGGTGGTCAGCACCTTTTGACCTTTGCCGGTGGTCCTCATTTCCTGTGGGCCATCGGAAGGGAAGTGACCCCAGAGGCGGCCCCAGAAGCGGTTGGATAGGCGGTTGGAGGCGGTTGCCAAAGCGGTTGGAGGCGGTTACTGTCGGTTACAAATACCATTGAGGCTGGCACTTGCCGTGAGGAAGACAGTGGCTGGGCATAGGCTGGGCGCCCTGGACGGGGGGGGGGGGCTTACAGGATGGGTTGCGGATGAGGGGCAGACCGGCAGAGCGGGGGGAAAGGTGGCCTTAGGATGAGGAACGGGAGAGAGCAGGGGTTGGGGCGTGGGATGGGGGGCTCGAGCAGACGCGCGGAGTTGGGCGGGCGGTTGAGCGGGCAGGAGGCGGTAACAATGGCAGTTGGTACGGTAACCGGCGGCCGTTGGGCGAAATTCAACGGCGGATGGGCAGTACCCGAAGGCAGTCGGGCATCGTTTCCTTGTGGGAGGTGTGCCCGTGTTCGTGTGGATTGTCACAGAGGTGGCACACTCTGAGGGGCCTTGGGCCATGTCCTGGGCCACCCTCCTTTCGTCACCTCGGGTGCAGGGCAGTGTGATCCTCCCTGGGCCTGTCCCCAGGGATGCAATAGAAGGGAAGTGACCCCAGAGGCGGCCCCAGAAGCGGTTGGATAGGCGGTTGGAGGCGGTTGCCAAAGCGGTTGGAGGCGGTTACTGTCGGTTACAATGCCATTAAGGCTGGCACTTGCCGTCAGGGAGACAGTGGCTGGGCATAGGCTGGGCGCCCTGGACGGGGGGGGGGGGGGCTTCTAATGCATCCCTGCCTGTCCCTCAACCTGCACACATGGTGTGTGCGGAGACCTGCGGGGTATCCCGGTATTCCCTGTTGGCCTGGGGCCCTTCGACCCATCAGAATGTCCGCCGGACGTTCAAGATCACAAGATCATATGATCACGCAAACTAAAGCGTTCAGTTGAGCCGAGGCGGCCCGTAAAGCAAACAAAACCTCCTGGCGTCCGTCAAACCCAGCGCGACGGCTGGAGGGTAACCGACGGCGGCAGCTTACAGTAGCTCAAGCGGTCCCCAGGGGCGGTCCTGACCGCAACCACAACAGCCGCGGACGCCCTTAGCTACCGCCCTGACGGAGACGCTGAGAACGTTTGAGGATTCCGTGTTCATTGCACGAAAAGTGGCGATGTTGGTTGGATGGGGCTTGTGCAGCTTGGCCTAGACCCAGCGTGCCCCGCCCTAGACCCCGGCATTGTTATTTTTACCCAAGCACAAGAGTTGGCCACCCATTCCTGATGCTCAGTGCTATATGACCGCTTTTGTGCAACATTCATTGTTACCAGCCTGTCCCGCCTCACCCTCCCCTCCCCCTCCCACCCCGCGGAAACGGACCTGGATGTGGTCACCCTCGTAAAGGGTCTCCTCCTCGTCCCGCAGCACTCTCCCCCCCCTAACCAACCACCACGTCCCCATGGGTGCCCCCCATACCTCTTGCACCGCTCGTTGCAGCCCTTCCATCCCTCCTACACCATGCTTCTACTCCAGTCGAGCTTAAAATTGCACCGTGCACCCGCCCCGCCCGCATCGCACGTGACGCACCCACCAAGGTCCTGGTTGCCCCTCAACGCTGCCAAAGTAGAGGGTCCGATGGCACCTGCTGCAGCATCTGTTTCAACATGGGCTTGAAATCATCGGGCTGCTCTTCCAAATAGTGCCGGACAAACTTGTCAATGAACTGTGGGATCCCCTTCCCTTGCAGGTAGTTCTGGATCTCTCCCTCCTTCAATGAGTTGGACATGGTGGGAACACAGGCCTGATAAACATACGCGTGTGGCAGGGCACATTGGCGGCAGACGGCAGTTTTGGTCGTGCACCGACAGTCCAAGCCATGACGTGGTGGAACACCCCCTGAAGAAGCCGGCGGATTGCCGTTTGCGGACTGCACAGATGGACTGCCCGCGGAAATCGTGTAAGGCTGGGGCATGCAGTCAGGCGGACCGACCAACACTGTCTCAAGCCGTGGTCAAGGCCATCTCAGTCTATGAGGGTGGGGTGCCACTGTGCTCCACTGCAAAGTACAGCAGTCGCACGAAGCACCCGTAATGGCAAGGCCACCAAACAGCCCCCTAAAGTGTGGTAGAACACCTCACAGGGCTTTTTTGACGAAACGAAATGCAGACAGTACCACTCAAGGGGCAAGCGCAAACGTCTTGGAGTGCACAATGCCCAAATGCAGGATATCGTGTTCATTCAAAGAAAAAAAGGGGGCTGTCCAGTGGCCAGCTCCATCGATTAGAGAACGCAGTGGTTCGGAGGGGAGGCTAATGTTGGCCGTTGATAGCCACTCCTCAGGCAGTGGAGGGAAAGGGGACGGCGGCTTGGGGCTGACCGAAAGCTGTGGTGGCCCCACTGGATAGGGAAGGGATGGAGGGGCATGGGGATCACAAGATGGTGCACAACCAACCCTTGCTTTTTTGTCAACTGGGTTCAGTGTGTCCAGTTGTCAAAAGAGGTCCTCATTGCCAAGAGCTACTGGATTGCACCCACTCAAAGGCACATAACTTCAAAGAGGAGTGGGAAGAGGGGAGATGCAAATTGGTGTAAGGGTGTGGAGGTGGGGCGTCCATCAACAAAATTCAGATTCATGCAGGGCATTTCATTGTCAAGTAGAATTGAGTGTACCAGGAAAGTATGCCTGCAGCATTTTGCTGTCTCGAATGAATTACTCAAAATGAAACAAGAGTACGCAAACGCTGGTGTTGTGCAGCGTTGCGGTGCTGCCGTTTTGGTGCACAATAAGAGTGCATGCACCAGTGCCGTATTGGCTCAGAACTGATTATTTGAACCAAATTGATTCATGAAATATTTTGAACAATAACTAAACCTTTGGAAAAAAGTTATAGGGGTCTTTTCGAAACGAAATGACCCGAAACGAAACGAAACGAAACGAAACCAAACACCCCTACGAAGCAGGTCCCCCCACCCATGCAGATGACGTCGAGCAAGTGCGACTGGGAGCATGCCACCCTCTGGAGAGTCACTGCAGGGCGAGTCAAGGCGTTTATCAGATGAGACCAGAACAAGAGAGCAGTCCACTGCCACAGTGGGATAGCGCCTTTTTCTCACCAACAAACACAGTGTTCGTAAGGTCCATAAGTACAGGACAGCAATACCAACGGGTGAATCTGCACCAATGGCTCCAAGGTAGCAAAAAAGCAAGGTTTTTGGGACATTTCAGTGGCACTAAACAAATTTCTCCAGGACCTTTGGCACACATGGAGGAGGGCTGTGTTCAAAATCTACCCAATGCCATTTCTCTGTTCCAGGTACAATGTCCTAGCACTCGTTGTCCATGCATTTCAGCTCCTTGGTCAAGCCACTGCCTTGCGCAAAACAAGACGACATCAATCTTGTGTTTTTGTATTTCAGACAGACTCAAAATTGCATAGCAACAAGAGGCATGCTATGACATGCAGGAAGCAGCTTCGACACGCTTTTTCTGGACAGCGATGCCCACCCTACACAGGGCTGTGACAGTAGCAGGAGAAACGGCACCACTAGACCACAAGGCGCTTGCTTGACGCATGAATTTCGTTCAATGCAATCAATACGCACCAGTGAGTATTTTCATAGCCCCAGCACCAAGACGATCTTTGTCAGTTGGAGAGATCATGCAACAATCAGTCCATCCATCAGTCAGTCAGTGCCGCAGCAATTTGCTGTCAATCAACAAATGCATCACACAGGCAAATCAGGCTATCAATAAATCAGCCAGTCAATCAGCCACTCAGTCAACCAGTCGGTCCATCAGTCTAACGCCTTGGTCTTCTCACGGCATTTCTTGCCTCCGCGGTCAAGCATCTGATCAACAGATAAGTCGCGGCGCTTCGTGGCTCTGCCCCCCCGCGACCCCTCGGATGGCACACCCTCTCTTTGTTTGTTTCTGCCCCTTCCACGCTCTGGTACCCCCCCCCTCCCCCGTGTTCAGCAAACAATAAAGTCCTGAAAAAGTGGTGTGTTCGTTGGACACGCCGTTCGGTAGCCTATTAATGTGGTGCCGAAACCCGGTCCCTAATTAATTCGGTCCAAAAAGTTATGGTTGGACAAGGCATTCGTTTCACACGGGGGGGGAGGGGCTCATGTGCCGGACACACCATTGTATTTGGGACTGCCCAAGAGTCGCAGAGTTGAGGCCATTGTGAGTACCTGTCAGTGCTGGGTTCAGCGTCTCGTGGCTCATGCATATCCAGCATCACAGGGGGCACGCACACAGCAAAGAGCTCATCGTGCAGTATCACCTTAGATCCGATGGACGCGTTGAAGAACACGCACCGTTGTGCCTCCATGACATCAATGCCGCCAGGCTTCCCCAACGCTTGACGGACACCAGTCTGCAAAGGCCTGCCCTACTCCCCTCGGCAGGGACAGGCACAAGCCCCTTGCCCCCAATGACGATTCTTCCAGACAATCAGAGTGACAATTGTGACAACCCCACCACTACCTCCTCCAATCCCATCGGCCAATACCGGCCCTGATATGATGTCTCCTCTCCCACCAAACCCAGCATTCTCCGGGAGAGCACTGAGGCGAATATCCCGGGAACGGCCACCACCGTCCCATACTTCCCGTAGTGCTCTTTCTGGTCCTGCCCAGATTGTCCCGGCTGCCCTCATCGTCGCACCGCGTGCGCCGCGTCAAAGGCTCCCCTCCCGCCCCCATGCCCACAATCATGTTCTTGGGACATCGAGATGGGCTGCCGCGCCCTGTGCAGCCCCCCTCCCCATCAACACAACACCGGCCGCTCGTTCTGGGTGGCACCCACACAGCCTTCGGTGCATGCCCCGCTGCCCCCCCCCTTTGTAATAGCTACGCCAAAGTACGGAATGAATACGGTCCCTACGCCTACTGTAGCTATTACAAGGGCGTGGCTTGCGCACGACACATACAACTACCGACATACACGTGAAGGAATGCATGGTATGAGTGAGCTGGTGCAAGAAAGGGGGAGATAGTACACACATATCCCCCAAATCAGAGCTATGTGGGTTCAAGTGGGCAAACGCTCACAACAAATGTGTCCATGACCCTATGTAGCTGGCAAATTTGTCACCAAACCCATGTGTTATGCGGCTGCACTACATTTGTACCGAATCAAAATTAGGTACCAAATTAATACGGTCCCTACGCCTACTGTAGCTATTACAAGGGCGTAGCTATTACAAGGGGGGGCGGGGGTACTTCTGTGCTCGTGGTACGTCAGGCGAGTGCTCTGCAGGGCCCCTTGGGGACAGCACGGCAGAGGGCTGGGCATCAGCGACGCAATGCACAGGCATGTGCGCAGGCACGTGATCGTGCTCCTTGGGCAGGCCCCCCGAGCCTCGATCGCGAACTGAGTGAGAGCCTTCAACTGCCCCAAACCACAGCAGCCAATACTGCCTTCACCACCACGTCCTGCCTGCCTGGCAGAAAGCCAAGCGTGCACCCCTCCCCCCCACACTAACGCGCGCGCCCACACACACACAGGCACGGCGGCATCTCCCTCCCGCGTGTGCCTCTGCGGGGTACGGGGGCCGTCGGCAGTCCGGTAGGCCTTGTGACCGGACAGCTGGGAGTCGTCCAGCCCAATCACGCGGCGCAGGGAAGGACGCGCGCGGTGGGTCTGGCCGTCCGGGGGAGGCCTGCACCCAACCCAACCCAACCCCCCCTCTTTCCCGAGTCAGCCCGCCCATCGCCATCCGCCACTGGCGCTCCCAGCGGTTAAAGATGCTGGCTGTGAGGGGCAGGCACACCACTGCCTACCAAGTGCCCCGCGCCTCCCCCCCCCCCACCGCCCCCAACACACCCTTCACTCTCTCGCACAGGTTGGCACCTGGCTCACAAGGTCCCTCCCCTCACGGGAGGGGGGGAGGGCGCTGGAGGTGGAGAAGCTTGGATCTGGGACCCGCAGGGGAACCCAGCAGGTGATCCTCCCATCCTGGGCAGAGCAAATTAACGAACAGGTAGACTCCCCTTCCCCCATCCCCTGGGACGACGCCGCCCCCCGCCCCCCCTCCAGCAGGGTGGGGGGGTCCGTTCGCACCCAAACAACAATCGGGAGATAAAAAATCCAGCTTCCAAAGCCCAGCACACAAAGGACCGGGCGGCCCTGGCACGGACCACAGTGCCAAGGCACCCCACTTTCCCCAGAAAGGCAAACTGCCCGAAAAAGCTGCACACTGCTTCAGGGTAACACTTGGCGATCCGAAATCCCCTGACCCCAAGGTACAGCAACAGAGTCGGTGCCCTCTGGGCCTGCATAAGTGGTGGCTGTGAGGGGCTCACAGCGAGATCGCTGTGAGTATCCCTTGGGTGGCATGCCCAGGGAACCTCCAGGTGTGCATGCGCCCCTCCAGCCTCAACACATCCACCAGCACCAGCACAGCCCGTGCACTGCTGTGCAGTTGTGGGTGACCCCTGGAGGGCTGTCAGCCACCAGCCGACCCCCTCACCCCCCCCCCCCGCCCCAAAGGAGGGGATCGGCAGGCGGTGTAGCACTTGGGGCCCTGTCCCATCGTGGTGACCAAGGCGCAGCGGGCTCACAAGGGGGCTCCGCTTCCGTGAGTGCTCCCGGGGCAGGGAAGTGCTCGGCACGCCCCAGGACCTTCCATCCACCAGCCAGCCTGGCTACGCCCCGTGCACCCCTCTGGGGCTCAGTCGTGGGCAGGAGAAAGCCGCGGGTCACCCAGCCTAACTCCACCAGCGGCCGCAAGTAGGGCGCCCATGCCCCGCCGCTGGGGCCCGGAGCGCCGGGCACACACTACCCCCCCCCCCCCCCCACGGCAGCGAGTGTGCGCACCCAAGAGCCCGGAGAAGAGCGCAGCACAGCAGGGCCAGACACCTCCGGCGGGTGTGACTCAACGAGCCCCCCCCCGCCCCCCTGAAGGAGCGTGCACGACTGACACATACAGGCACGGCGGTATCCCCCTCTCGCCAGCGTCTGTGCGTGGTTTGGGGGTTGTCAGCAGTCTGGGCAGCTGTGAGACCAGACAACCAGGGTGGGACCCAGTCGAGCCAGTCCGGTAAGGCCACGCTGGCCGTAGGGCACCGCCTCTGGCGCGGGCCGAGACCCAACCCAACCCGGCGGAGTGACTGTGCCGGTGGGTACTGTTGGGGGTGCGCACTTGTGGTGAGGGGGTGGGGGGCATCAACGTGCTCAGCGAACACCAATGACACAACGACACAAGAGCACCGGCCTCTCAAGGGGCCCTCTCCGCCCTTGTCCTCCAGGCCATCCCGTTGGTGCCCTAATATCCCGACGAGGCCGCCCCCGCCACCAGTGCAGGGCCCGAGCTGGTGCCGATGCGCGTCACCCCCAACGCCGTGTACTGCCGCGCGTCCTCCAGCGTCCGCACGCCCCCCGCCGCCTTCACCTGCAGGCGGTCGCCCACCGCCGCCTTCATGAGCCGCACGCTGTCGGCGGTGGCCCCGCCGGTGGAGAACCCCGTGGACGTCTTCACGAAACTGGCCCCGGCCAGGGCGGCCAGGACGCAGGCGTCCGTGATCTCCTCCGCCGTGAGCAGGCAAACCTCCAGGATCACCTGCACAAAGCACAACTGCGTGCGCACGCGGACCCCACCACCGCGTCTCTCTGGGCACGAGGGGGGCGCTGAAAGGGGATCTCAGAAGCGGTTTCGGGCGGTTACGGAAGGATTGGATGCAGCTGAAAAAAAAATGGATGGGGGCCGTTGACGGAAAGGCCCGCGCTGCGCGTGTGGGGGAGGGGGGTGGGGCACAAATGGCAGCAGGTTTGCATGTTGGTACCCGCGGTTCATCGCCCGTAGGTGTGTTTCGTGGAGGCTCTGCGGCTGTGGACGGCGCACGCTTTTGTGGTGTGTCCGAGGTCTGCCAGGGCCATCGTTGGATGGGCCCACCCACACACGCATGCCGTGCACCGCGTCCCAAGGGCACGCTCGGTGAGTGGTGATCTGATGGCGCATCTCAGCCTCAGTCTTGTGCGTGGCACCCATGCGGCTGGTCCCTGTAGGGGATTCGGAATGCCCCTGTGGCCGGGGGGGTCGGCACCATCAATGCCTCGATGATGACGAACCTGATGAGGGGGTCCGAAACCTGGTCAGTTCCACAGTGCACGGGTGCAGAACGCACCCCGCTTCCCCCCACCGGCTGTGAATGACCGTGATCGTGACTGTGGTGAGGGGCACTCCCTTCTGGTATGTTGTTGGCTTGCCCGCCTGCACCAAAACAAGTGGACATGTGCAACTTCTGCATGGACTCGCAAAAGTCAGCAAATTTGCCGAAAGTCTGCACTGCTCTTTCACTGCACAGCTGTACACATCCATTCCAGTCCCCTGGACAGTCACCCGTTCTTCCCTTCGCGTGCTGCGCCGGCTGCTGCAGCGTGTGCTCCTGCTGGTGTTGTTTCCGCGTTCGCGGAGCGCCGTTGGTGGTGTGCCGGGGCTGTGCTGGTTGCGGCGGGTTCCACTTGTGCGTTAGTGGTGCCCAATAGTTGGTGTACCGGGGTTGTGCTGGTTGTTGTGGGGGTCGTTTGACGGTTTTCGCTGCCCACACACCTCCGCTCTGCGGTCGTCCACCACCTGCCTCCCCACGCTTCCGTGTGCGTGAGGCCCAGGTGCGCCACTCCTCCATGCGCCTTACCGGCCGTCCATCCCCTGCGCTCCACCACTCCGTAGGTCGCGCGTGCGCATAACGATTCCTTGATGGTCGCGGGTAGCGTGCGCTTCGTGGGTGACGTGCGCTCCATTATGGCTGACGCGGGTGGCGTGTGCGCCTGGGTGATGTACGCTGCACGGTGGCCGCGCCGTCATCCTTGGTTCTGCCCACCCCGGTTTTGTCGGAGGTTCCTTCCCTTTCCTGGACCACCACTCCTTTCCACAGTGCACCGCAGGGGCCCCAGTGGTGGCCCACTGGGTGCTGGATCCCCTGGGCGCAGGCGACAAACGATATGGCGCTGCAGGGGCCCCAGGGTTGGCCCTCTGGGTGCCCGGTCCCCTGCGCGCACTGGCAGATCCAAAGAATGCCTCAGGGGCCCCAGTGGTGGCCCACTGGGTGCCGGATCCCCTGGGCACAGGCACAGCTGTAGACGTCCATTCCAGCCCCCCCCCCCCCCCTCCCAACACACAGAGATGCACTCACAGAGCACAGCCACACATACACATGCACACACACTGCACATGCACATGGACACATGTTGCAAATCCACCGACGACTACACTCACTGCACAGCCACACACACAGACACTCACACCCACACCCACACCCAGACCCCCCCCCCACACACACACCCACACCCACACCCACACCCACACTCACACCCATACCCACACCCACACCCACACCCACACCCACACCCACAACCACACCCACACTCACACCCACACCCACACCCACACACAGCATATTGGCCCGGACGCACATCAACACATGCGCGTGCGCTCCCGGCGGACCAACGCATGGTCACCCAGCACAGCAACCCATGTACATGCATGCCACAGCGGCCACACAGCCACGCATGCACACAGCACACCCACACACTGTCAATGATCACGGAGAACTGGAGGCGCGCACAACCAACTCTATTTTCACAACTGCATTCCAGCTGCAGAAAATAACAGCACTCACAGCACACCCACGCGCGACCCTGCACACCATGAACAGCCAAAGGTCGCGCATGCATTCGTACTGCATAGCGGTACGCACACATGCGCTCCCACAGCACATCCACGCACATACGCACCACGCCTGCCTGTACATTGTGCCCCTCTGCCTGTACAACAGACCTTCACCATCACAGACTTCGGGACGGCCTCCACAACCGCCTTGATATCCTCGTACACCAGTACATACTCCCCCCCCTTGAGCCATCCCACATTCAGCACCATGTCAACTTCACTGGCGCCCTGCGCCGCAGCCGACTGAGCCTCAAAGGCCTTAGCTGCGGGGGCCATCTGCCCCAGGGGGAACCCAACCACAGTACACACCCGCACCTTGTGGGGGGTCGCATCGGGCTGCATCACAGCTGCATCGGGCTGCAGCTGCCGCAGCGTATCACAACAGAAGGGGACCCAGCAGCTGTTCACGCACACAGTGGCAAACTCATGTTCCACGGCCTACAGCAGATGCAGATGCAGGGGCAGGGCATGTGCTTGGACCAGGGCAAGGAATGAACAGGAGCTGAAAGGGCATGGCATGGGCAGTGGCGGGGCACGGGGGAGGGATTTGGATTTGGATGTGGAGGCAGATCTTAAGGCTCACAGGCAGCCCTGGGGGTGCTCGATGGCGTCCCCGACGACTCTGCATATTGGCTGGTCATGCCATGTGATACACACACCCTGGCATTGCGCCAGTCGCCGGCTGGGAGAGGGAGGTTGGCCGGCCCGCCACTTACCCCCCGCCCACTCCACATATCCCACGAAGTCGCCCTCCCTGACCTTGGGGGTAATGGGGGGGGGTAGGGGGGGCATGTTCGGAGGTGAAGGGGGGGGGGGTAGGGGGGAGTGTGGGGGGTGAGGGGGGGAGGTAAGGGGGGGATTGGGGGGAAGGGTAGGGGGAGGTATGGGGGGTGAGGGAGACCGCCCAAACGGCAGGAGGTATGGAGCCAGGGTCAAGCGAAGCAAGCCATCTGTTGAGCGAAGTGAGCAGAAGCAAGGGGAGATTTGGCAGTCCGCGCGCAAGGCGGTGCATGCATCAGGTGGTGCACACACAAGGCGGTGCACACACAAGGCGGTCTGTGGCCACCGCACGAGTCTTGTTATTTAAGGATGGTGTGGAGGCTGGCCCCCGCATTGAGCAAAGTGAGCCGGAACGGGGTTAGGGGGTTAGGGTAGGGGAGGGGGAGGGTAGGGGGAGCTCACCGGATTAAACCGTACCTGGGGTTCGGCGTACCTGTCGGCTCGGCGTACTTTCGGCCGGCCGATCGGCCGGCCGAAAGTACGGTTTAATCCGTCACCCCCCCCTTGTTTTGGCCGAAAAAACGGCCGGAGGTACGGCCGTACCTTCGGCCAGCCGGCTCGGCCGGCCGGAGGTACGGCCGTACCTCCGGCCGGCCGAGTCGGCCGGCCGAAGGTACGGTTTATTCCGTCACCCCCCCTTGTAGTAATACCCCCATATACTAACAACCCCCCCCCCCCCCTATATATTAATAACAGGACGCCTGCAGTGGCCACAATCCGCCTTGTGTGTGCACCGCCTTGTGTGTGTACCGCCTTGCCTGTGGCCCCTTTAATAACATGACTCCTGCGGTGGCCACAGACCGCCTTTTGTGTGTTCCGCCTTGTGTGTGCACCGCCTTTTGTGTGTACCGCCTTGCCTGTGGCCCCTTTAATAACATGACTCTTGCGGTGGCCACAGACCGCCTTTTGTGTGTTCCGCCTTTTGTGTGCACCGCCTTCTGTGTGTACCGCCTTGCCTGTGGCCCCTTTAATAACATGACTCCTGCGGTGGCCACAGACCGCCTTTTGTGTGTTCCGCCTTGTGTGTGCACCGCCTTTTGTGTGTACCGCCTTGCCTGTGGCCCCTTCAATAACATGACTCCTGCGGTGGCCACACACCGCCTTTTGTGTGTTCCGCCTTTTGTGTGCACCGCCTTCTGTGTGTACCGCCTTGCCTGTGGCCCCTTTAATAACATGACTCCTGCGGTGGCCACAGACCGCCTTTTGTGTGTTCCGCCTTGTGTGTGCACCGCCTTTTGTGTGTACCGCCTTGCCTGTGGCCCCTTCAATAACATGACTCCTGCGGTGGCCACACACCGCCTTTTGTGTGTTCCGCCTTTTGTGTGCACCGCCTTCTGTGTGTACCGCCTTGCCTGTGGCCCCTTTAATAACATGACTCCTGCGGTGGCCACAGACCGCCTTCCGTGTGTACCGCCTTCTGTGTGTACCGCCTTGCCTGTGGCCCCTTTAATAACATGACTCCTGCGGTGGCTATAGACCGCCTTTTGTGTGTTCCGCCTTGTGTGTGCACCGCCTTCAGTGTGTACAGCTTTATAGTGGACCACGGTTGAGCGCTCTCGGGAACCACCCCCGAGGCCCTGCCCGTGCCCCCTTTTCACCCCGTAGGGCCCGGCGGGGAGTTGGGTGGGAGTTCCGGATCTAACCCTAACCCTCCGTTGCCGTATGATTACCTATGACCTGTAACGTAGACTTGATACTGAACTGATGAGAATGAAAGGAAAGGCTTTTTTTGGGGTTTTTGCCGGAACCTGCTTGCGGGGTAAGCCGGTAACGGTTTTTTTTTCTGCGCGGCTGCTGTTTGGGCCTGTAACCTGAAGCTGATGGACGATTGCGGTCCGAAATTTTTTTCTTGCCTGGGTCGTGGACCCCGTTTCAACGATGAAATATTTTTTTCTGTTGCCGTGGCCTTTGTGCTTGGCCTCTATGGAGATGACGGAAAGATCGTGAAGAACGACCTCGGAGGGGAAAGATTTTTTTTTGCGTCGGAATTTTTTTTTCTTGGCGTGGAGAGGGGAAGGAAGGTTGCGACGTACGTACGTGACGTACTATCTGGGTTCGATGGGTGGGATGGGAAAGGGGTTCTTTTTTTTTTTGCGCTGGAATTTTTTTTTCTTGGCGTGGAGAGGGGAAGGAAGGTTGCGACGTACGTACGTGACGTACTATCTCGGTTCGATGGGTGGGATGGGCTTTATAATAAAAGTCTAAGACTGACCCTGACCGTAATGTGATCCCTAACCTTGCCTGAGCTTAGTGCGGCGCCACGCCTCCCGCTTAGTTGCGAGCGGGGGGCGTAGAGCCGAGTGGAACACGTAATCCACCGACGACCCTCAAAACAGACTGAGAAAGAAATTCGCTTAGTGCGGCGCCACGCCTCCCGCTGCTAGCTGCTAGCTGCTAGCGGGGGGCGTAGAGCCAAGTGGAACACGTAATCCACTGACAACCCTCATCAATCGGAGAAATCGTCGAAGACGTCATCGTCGGAATCATCATCGGATTCAGCCTCCACCTCCAAACGCTCAGGGTCGACGGCATCATCTGCTTCCGTAGCCGGCTGGGTGAAGACCAGCTCTTGAGGGAGCGGGTGCGTGGTCTTGCCCCTTAGCACAGCAGCGGCGTGTGCCTCCTTGATGAGGAGCCGCATGTGGCTTGCAACTTGACCACGAGACCGCTGACTACCCAAACGAACGGTTGCGATCCAATTAGCCACGTAGCGGTACCGCCCCATGATTGCTGGACCCTGGTCGGCCAAGTCGGAGAGTGCCGCCTTAATCCTCTCCTTCTCATCGGCTGTCAACGGCGACTTGTGACTGAAGCGGACCGCAAATCCACGTGCCTTCAATGATTCATCAATGTTTGTACCAGGTGACACCTCTTGGGGGACTTCACGGATAAGTAGGATAGCCTCGTAGAACTCATCGGACTTCTCCAAGTAGGTGGTCCACACCCCACTAACTTGCTCGCCCGCCAACAAGCCTTTGCGTGCGGCTTGACCCACCAAATCGTTCAGATCGACGTCCATTGGTGTCCCATTGAGGAAGTAATTGCCCACTGCAGAACAAATTGAGAATGTTGCGCCCCTGGCAAATGCGGCGCCGCGGACGAGGCGCCCACCAACTGGATCTTTGGGCTCCTGGTACTCGTTGAAGATGTCACGTAACGCCGCACGCAACCCAGCCGGAGTGGCAATGGCTGCCTCAGCGTCGTCCGGCAGGCGAATACGCTTCAAGAGTCCTTCCAGTGTCCGCCTGAATTGTGAAAAACCAGGATCTTGTCGATCGACGTGGGCCAGCAAGATCTCCTTGAAATGCCGCCAATCTTGGCCAATACGAGTGCCATGGCCCGCCCCGAAGACCTATGCGCACAATCCGAGGAGAAGGCGGTGCCACTTCTCCCAGTCGTCGATCCAAATCATGACCGGTGGCTGCGTACACTGTTGGAAGGTATCATCAAACACCAACCTCATGTAATCCCACTTCTCCGTCGGCAGGATGCGGGTGGCAAGAACAAGGCCAGAGGAGCCTTGAACCGTACCCAAGGTGTACGACAACTGCAAGCGCTTGTTGTTGTGTTTGACGAAGATGCCTGACACCACAAGGTACGTGAAGTCGAAGTGGAGGTACCGTGTCTCGTCTTCGATAACGGATGCGGGTACGGGGGGCTCCAACTTGTAGCGCGTAGCCCAAAGGGCATAGGCCAGGCGGCGCAGCGTTTGGGCGTCCGGGAGGGCTTCCTGGACCGTCTCGGAACGGGTGACCAGATGGGGTAGCGCGTCGGGGGTGTCGCAGTGCACCATCTCAGCCTCAAGCTGCGAATGCCAATAAAAATAGATGTTCCGCCGGATGTCCGCTACAAAGCTGCTGGTCCCCGCTATCTGAGCCCACACATACGACATCAAATCGTAAGACATGGTTGTCCGGTCAGAATGGTAGACACACATCGATGGTCGGACCCCAGGGTCTGCCAAAGTCTCCTCCCGTAAACAAGGGTGCCATGCGGGTAACCTGCTGCCAGCATTCTTATCCGGATGGCGGTGAGAGGGCTCTGTGCACTGATAGTGCTGGACTTGTAGGGTTCCCGGCCCAGTCCTTGATATCATTGTGACGGCCTCGGTGCCCTTCAAAATCCAGCGGCAGGCGTGTTGTTCCCCATTGACAGAAAGCGGGCAGCGAGACGTGGACGGATACCAAGGCTGGGCACCAGCGGCACCTTGATAACCGGAGGCAATCCACCCAAAATACGCATGTGGGCGAGCTGATCCACGCGGCGTTGGGCGGGACGGCGGACCGGATGGTGCCTTTGGCTTTTCCAGCTCCCTCTTGCAAGTCACCAGGTGGGACACCATATGATCCGGCTTCTTGCAGACCTTGCCGCCAGCAAAGCACCCAGGGATCCCACAAACGTAGTGCTTCCCGGGGACAAGGGTGCAATGACAAGCGTACCCTTGCACATCGCCGGAAGTCTCGGCGCTTGGGGGGACCACGACAGCATGTTGGGCCATGACAATGGGGAGAAGCTATGGGACAATGGAGGGAGGGAAGGGGGGGGGTGATTGAGGGGAACGAAGAAAACTTTTGCATGTAGGCTTTGGGGGCGAGGGGGGGGGGTTGAGGGGAACGGGGGGTGGGGGAATTTGTAGTATGCCAAAAGGGGGGGGGGGACGGAGTCTTGTTAGTAATAATAGGGGGGGGGTGTTAGTATTTGGGGGTAGCAGTACAAGGGGGGGTGACGGATTAAACCGTACCTTCGGCCGGCCGAAAGTACGCCGAGCCGATAGGTACGCCGAACCCAGGTACGGTTAAATCCGGCGGGCCGGTAGGGGGGGGCATGGGTGGTAAGGGGGGGAAATGATAGGGGGGTGTGGGGGATGAAGGGGGGGGGGGGGGTAGGGGATGAGGGTATGGGGGGGGGGTTAAAGGCGGGCAGCTTCGTGCATACTATCGCCCGCTCGCCTCCCCCTCCCCACCTCCCCCGCTCGCCACGGCGCCTGGTGGTGGCACAGGGCAGGGGGTGGAGGCCCTCCACCAGCAGGAGGCAGGGAGTAGGGGAAGGGGGCATAGAGGCTCCTGCCAGGCACACTTTCACTCCCTACCTTCTCCCTCATTTTGGGCTGTAACAGTGCATTCTCCTTCCTGGAGCACTTCCTCCTGAGTACCCGGGTACAACACACCCTCCTCCTGCCGGCAACACTGCCTCTCCTGCCTGGCACACTCACTCCTCCTGCTCCCTACCTTCTGCCCAGCCAACCCATGCCTCCCTTGCCCCCGCTCCCTGTTCCCTCGACCCCTTCCACTATTGCCCCCGGCCCCGCCCACAGCCTTGGCCCCTTCCCATGCTCCTGCTCCCCGGACCCTACCCCTGTGCAGACCCTATGCTAGCTCCTAGCTCCTGCTGCGTGCACCTTGCCTTTGATCCTGCAGACCCTGCAGACTCTGCCTCGACACCTGCCCCTTGCCCCTGCCCCTGCCCTTGCTGCCTCACTCCCGGCTCAAGCACCTGTTGATGCCTTGGGCTGCCCCTTGAGCCCCTGACCAGGGTGTTTCTTTTGCTGGCCCTGGTCCTACCCTTTGTGGTCAGCCAGGGCACAGGCAGGGCAGGGGGGCAAGGGCAAAAGGCTGGCGGCAGAAGGCAGACCTCAGCGCACAACTGCCGGATCTTGTCTCGGGTTGAATCGGCCTTCAGAAGTGTGTGATCAATGAGCGAAGGAAGGGCTGCAGGCATGTCTCCCACTTTGAGGTGCGGCAGCACCCGCTCAGCATCCGACTCCGGCAGCCCCAATGCACCCACAACGGCACTGAGGCGCGCACGCACCGCAGCCTTTTCCACCTCCTTTTGTGCCTCATGCTCCCGGCGCTCCTTCTTCCGCGCCACTGCGGCCTCCGCCCCTTCGTGGTGCAGCCTCCGTTTCTCCTTGTTCTTCCTCTCCTTGGTGGGGGGCACAGGCATAGCTCTGTACAACACAATGCAGAGCAAGTGAGCAGGGCTCAATAGTTCAGAAATCATGGAAAACTTGCCAAGCGACCGTGCAGTCATGCTGCTTCGGTTTTTTCCCCCGTACCCGTGCCTTACATCGCAATGAAATGCCGCTTCAGTTCGGGCATACACTCCACAGCGCGGCGTCCTCGGCCTTCAGTATTGTGCCCAAAGGGGAACCACTTACACATCCCACAGTCCGTAACACTCCTGCGTGTCACCGTGTGCCGCGGATGCGCCAAACAGGGGGTGGGTGCTGAGCCCCACATGCAGGCGAGCCGACCATCGCCATCCCCTGCTTCACGAGGTGGGTTTGGGGGTCCATTCCCACACGCGACATTCCCATGGTGGGGAAGGGGGTTTACCCGTAGGGGCAGGGACTTGCTTTATTGGTTGTTCCGGGAGGCAGAGCCCCCCCAAAACCCCCTCTCCCCCTCTCCCCGTCGGAGAGAGTGCCTTGGCGCACTGTAGGTACCCGTGGGGGCCTCTGGAACACGGTTCGGATTCAGCATTGTTGACCACCTTTGTTCTGTGTGGAGCTGTCCTACACGACACCCTGCCCAAATCTGTTTATAAATTTGCTTTGCACACGCGACTTCCTGCAGGCTGATTTCTTGTCTTGTGACCTCTGCTGCAGGCGATTTCTTGCAGGCCTTTGCAGTTAACATGGAAACCTCTCAGATTTATGTCCGGAACGGAACATGGAGTGAGTAGGAGTTGGAGGAGATAGAGCACTGTTGAATGTGTACTCATGCTGGAGTTCACGGAGCCCCCTGTTTTGACCTGCAGCTTACAGAGTTCTATGGGATTGGGGGGGAGTTGTGTGTAGTCAAGCAAGCGGATTGTTGAATGAAGTGAATGTCAATATGGTAATAGACGCGGTGAGCAGTTGGGCATTAATGGGGGAATATTTGCCCGGCGCGCTACCTTTCTATTAACTATCCCGACTTCAGCCCGAGATTTACCCTCTGATGGAGAAGGCCCCCCAAATAGACCATGATGGACTGCGCACCTTCCCTACAAAGCACGTTGCATCATTAGACAATAGCTGTGAATTCAACAACTCCAAACGTCATTTGTATTGTACTTAACAAACGTTATAGATTTCGCTATGGTAATGAGTCCCCAAGCCGCAAGCGGTTTGGACGGCGTTTCTGCCTCACGTCACAAGAACGAAGCGCAAACTCAGTATTTGCTACATCACCCTGCCTTCTGGGGGTCCCCGTGGTGAGGAGAAATCAATATCGCTACATTAAACCTGCTTTCTTGGGGTCCCCATGGTGGGGAGAAATCAACCTAGTAAGGAGTGGATGTGGTGGAAACGAGCAAAAAAAGGAAGAAAATTGGTGAAACTGGGTGAGAATCCACACACACCATATCCCAAATGTGAAAGAAGCATCAAAATACCCGTTGTCAAACAACAATAACGCCCATAGTATCACAAAGTAGGGGGTTCTAGGACGGCTAGACGTCCAAATAGTTGCACCGCGCGCACACTGTGCTTAGTGCACCCCCGAAAAGGTCACCGGTGGGGCATGGGTCAAAAAAGATGCCCGGCGCGCTAGCACTCCCCCAATGTCCCTGATTTCAGGAGGCAGTTGTCCACAACCTCTGTGGCACAATGGTAGATATAAATACAGTGATCTGTGTGTAACAGCCAGCCTCTCCCTTTTCCCCGCCCCGCCCTTTGCACGGAAGCCTCGTTCCTTCGGAACATTAGTTCCGTCAGTCAGGGCGGGCGAAATGGAGCTCAGGAGTGCACACGGCAGGCAACAGAAGGCTGTACAGTCATAGACTTGCTGCTGGAGTGACTATTGTGTCTTCTTCGAGCAAACTCACAAAAAAAAAACAGCGAGTGAATGCGAGCCAATATAGAGCCGCGCTAGACCACCCATTATGGCGTGCGACAGACCAGGGGACATTATCCCAGAACTGAATCAGTGCAATGGTCCACCACCCCACCCAGTGACACGTGTAGTGCTCCTAATCGCCAAAAACGGTGTCTTTTTTTGGGGCTCAATCATGGTCGGTCACAGATACTGGATGCCCCCGCCCAGGCAATTCCAACCAATGTTCCAGGTGTTGTCCACAATCAACTGCTATGCTACATCCAGCCGTTAAGACACAGCCTGATATGTACACGAGCATCCGACATGCCGCTTCCTGGAAGCGGGCGCACACTGGGAGCAGGCGGCAGCTGCCAAGCCTGATAGCATAACATATAACCTTCGTGTGCCAGCGCCAAACACATAGGGCACCTGTCGTGTCAGAACAAATAGGGCATCACAATGAACAAAACCAAGTATGGTGCCCAGCGTCACAACCACCCAAAAGCAAAGTGCCCTAGGAAAAACCCCGTTCACTGCATGAGGTCGAGGGGCTCCGATTCCCGTCCCCGTTGTATGCGGTGTTAGGCGCCGGTGGGGGGTTTGGGTCTCTGTGGATCCGTGCTCGCTGCAGGACGTTGAAGGGCTGTTGAAGGTGTCTTTTTTTGTAGCCACCCCCCCACCCCACACACACATCTGAACCTCGAGAGGGGGCCATGAGCAACGGATACTGAGCTCGCATATACCCCCGTGACACAGGCATATGGTCATAGCCACGAATCTCAGTTCATTGTTTTGACTTGCTGCACTGCAACGCAAACCAGATCACTGCTGAACGTTGCCTTGAGTTCGCCGTGCACCACAGCTATCAAATGTTTCTTTGAGCACAAAGTGCATAGTACTGTTCTGACATCAGCATGTGCCGCAGCGGCGTACCTGCCCTGTGCATAGGTGCCAAACCTTGGGTTGTATTTGACCAAGATCTGGCGGATGAGGCATGCACCACTGGATATTTTGCCTTCCCAAAACTGGCACCCAAACCTCCATCAAAGGGCAGCAACGGGCAACAAGCAGAAGCGTGTCCAAACATTCAACATGCAGTATAGCCTGACCCAGAAGTGTTTCACTGCAGAGTGGGAACGCTAACTTACCCTTGTTTTGGAACTGCATGTGCCAAACTGTGTGTTCCGCATGATAATTTCTTGGAGAGTTTTGCTGTATCTGCCAATCTGCTTGTGGTATGCCACATTTGCCCCACACATCTGTTAAACGTGTTCCATGCATCTTGTGTTGCTTGGAAATGGGCGTTGCTTGGAGCGGAGGGGGTGTAAGTGTTTTAGTGTTTATTCCACCGAGGCCCTGCCGTAGCGCAATTCACACAACAGTTTGAGGGTCTCCCTCGGGGCATGTACACTCTGTACAATTCAAGTGTTCAGCTGCAAGCAGCCCAATTCGGCCTTTGCTTAGTGATACTGGGGGGGGGGGGGGGCAATTTGCCCCCCCAGGATTTTGGCTGACCCACCCACCCACATCAGAAAATTTTTCCTCAGGAAAAAAATGAAATTTTATCAAATTTTATCAAAGGGGCCCGAACTTGGAGGTTGATTTTAGGTACACAAACTTTTTTTTGGCCTCGCCCCCCACCCCCGGTATAGTATCCACCAGCCACTAAGCAAAGGCCTGAGCCCAATATTCCCCGAGATCAGTACCAACTCTCTCATCCTCCTGCTCTCCGATTCTCCTCCCTCCCACCCACCCTCCCTCTGCCCCTTAATAGCTCCCTCCCTCCCTCCCTCTTCTCTGTCCCGCCTCTCTTTGCCGCATGTCCGCCACTACAGAAGTGGGGGGCATTTTGGGGGCAGTAAACTTCGTGTGGGACTTTTCGCGCTTTACATTTTCTGTGAAATTTACCACAGAAAAATTAACCATGTTGCTGAGAAGCGAGTGACTTATATACTTCTGTCCACATGTAGTACCACTCCTAGCCACAATACCTGGTGGCTGGCACCAGCACTCCTTTAGCCATGCAACACGTTGTGTTCCCAAGGGTCCAAGAGAGGGGAGAAGCTGTTCAGGTTCCGGAGGAGGGGTGTGATCCAAGTAGAGGTGTGCGATGTGTGGCCTATTCAGGCCCAGTGTGTGTGTCCCATTGGTCACATGAGCAGTCTTTGGAGCAGCTGCAGCAGCTGTGTACGGGCCGCTCCAGGTTTTCTGTAACTCTGTGCTGTTGTTTATGGCGTGGTGAGCTTCACGTGAATGCACAATCTGAAAATGGGGTGTTTGTTTTGGCTACATTGTGTGGATGTGAGTTTCTTCCCACATCGGCCAGGTGGTTTGCACTTTTACAAAATAAGCGGAGCACCCATCGTCAATTTCTGCAATGAGATTGGTCCATAGTTTGCTGTTTGCTGAGATTTTAGACTGAACCCATCCCACTGTTTTTGCCAGCGCTTGGCAAGATGACTCAACTGGAGTCAATGCATATGGCAACTTTCTTTTTGGCAACTTCTGTAACTAGCAATTCTACGCAATCCTTGAATGTCTTCAGCCAATCTGTCATAAAATGAAAGTGAAGCCTTGTCTTTGGGGGGTCACAAAGCTTAGTTTCAAGCTACTTTGTACGATCTCGTTTCCACAAGCATCATGAGTTTCTTTTCAGAAAGAGGGGGGGGGGATGGTCGGCAATAGTGTTTGGGGTCAAATGTCACTAGACAACTAACTAAGGAAGGCATCGCGCTTTTGCTACCCATGCTGCTGGCAACATTGGCAGGCAGGCTTTCAAATTTGCCACATACATACAAACAAATATTGGAGGCAGGGCAACAACATCGCTGGCCTACTGGTCTACCCGACAAATTGCACTGTGCCTCGGCACTGCCTTCCAACTTTGGAAATTCATTCCCCTAATCTACGTCCAAGGCCTATATTGAGTGTTGGCGCCAAAAATTCTTGAAACGCAAATAACACATACCCTCCGTTGTTCATGACTGTACGTATCAGTCCACCTCCATAGGGGCTGGTCCATGTCTGCATGCAATTGATGTTGGCAATTGTGATGAGGTTGTGTTGAAGCAGAATTTTGTGCTAATTGCTGTGAGGCAAACACCGTCATTGTTTGGGTGGTTGAGCTGTGGAGTGACACCAGTTCCACTGACCTCCCCCACACCCCTTCCCAGCCCACCCACCAAGTGTACAGAACACGTGTTCAATGCTTGGTGAAGGTAGAGGAGATGAAGTTACGTCCAATCCACCCACCAAGCATGAAAGAACGGGTTTAAGGGGGGGGGGGGGGGGGCAACCAAAAAATGTGCCACACAGATTGGCCAAATTGCAAGCATTGCCTCCTTTGAAAAGCCATTTTACTATAGTTGGATGTGGTTTCGGGGGGGGGGGGATGGGCGTTTTTTGGCCTTTTCGGGGGACTAAAAATGTTATTGCACAAACACCAGCTGTTGGTTCCCAAAGTATGTTCGCAATTCTTTGCTAAAAAGGCAACCAATGTGCAGTACGCAATCTTACAATTGCCATTGCAAGCGCCGTCGCCACTACAGAGTTGGCGTTCTCAGGCGATGGGCAACATAATTAGCATGGCCAACGTCCGTCGGTGAACCCAAACAACGATGGATGCTCTCTTCTACACCCATGAAAAGCGCGGTTGCCAACATACAACCCTCCTCAGATCAACAAACCCCCAAGAGCACATATCCTACCGTAGGACTCATTGCACACAAAACTTCCCAACCCGCTTCATGGCGCTGTTTACTCGGGGGCATTACTTGTTAGCCACCCCCCCCCCCCACCCTCCATGTCCATCCCACCCCCAGGGACGACGGTTCCCCCCCACCCCCAGGGGGGACGGGCACCACACAACAGTCCCCTGAGTTCTAGTATGCCCAACTAAAATTTTTCTTCGGCGCCTTCAGCGCCTGTGATTTCCTGTTGATTTCTTATTGTTCATGGGCCAAGTGACGGTTCCCCCCCCCTGGGGGGGGGATGGACAAAGGGGGGGGGGGGGGGCAGATAGTGATCATGGAAGCCTGACGCCTTCTTGTGCCCTCTTGATGGTGCAGTGGAAACAATTCACCATGCCATCACTGAGTGGCACTTCCTCAAGAAGGCCGTTTGCTTCATCAATGTTTTCGGTTTTCGGTTTGTGCGCCTTGTGTGAAGGTATGCGCAGGCGTCAGTCGCAGTCCCCTGAGTTCTGGCCGAGCTTTGTTGTAATCGAGGAGCGAATCTGAGCGACAGGCCCTGGACACACCGTCGTCCGGGAATTCCAGCAGTTTGGGCACAACAAATGACACGTAAGAAAATGCGTTCCGGGGGGGATGGCGATGTGGATGTGGATGCCAATGCGGATGGCGAGTCGAACGTGGACTGCCAGTGGTCCGTGACATGCACTTCTTAAAATGACAAAAATGACAGCCAGAACAGACGGAACGGAAGGCTGACATTCTCTGCAATGTGGTGGGGAATGGTGTGCAGAAGGCCGTGGTGGCAGGCGCGGTTGGAGCCATTTGTGGTGAAGCCAACCTGACCCATCGTGGCCCCCGCCCCCCTCGGCGGAGTGGCAGTGGCATCTCGGAGGTTCGGAGGATCGGGTAACCTGCTCGCCAAATCCGCAGCTAATGCCTCGCTCAATAAAGTTCGAACCTTACTTCACCCAGCACACCGCACTGTACTGCACAGGCAACCTCCGGCTTTGTTTGCGTAGAATGAACGAATAGGGAATGGAGACCGAGGTAGAAGTACAGAGGTAGAATAGATGATGAACGGGTGCATGCCGTCCGTGCATTTCCTTGAACATGCCCAAGGCAAGTGCAGGGGTAGAATGCTTGCATTGGGGAAAGCAAGAAGACTGCTTGGCTTGTGCTGCTTGTCTGCAGGTATTATGCAACCTCAGTGCGTCCGCAGGGGTGCTATCAGTGCGTCAGCAGCCCCATTATTGTGAGGGCCGGAGTAAAACCTGATTCGGACAGGGTTGGGGGATAGAACTCGAGGTCTGCCTCTCCCTACAAACCTAGCTATATGAGGCCCGCAGGCTGGTGAGTTGTTATTTCATGGAGGCACACACAGGGTGCTTCAACGCAAGGCTGCTGGAATATATAAACAGTCGTGTAGTACAAAGCCCTCTCAAAGGGCAGGTGACCAACTAGCCCTGGAACCCCCGGGGCTAGCCCCGGACACCCCGGGGTAGCCCCGGAACCCCCGGGGCTAGCTCCGGACACGATAGTAGGGTGGAACCCACGTGGATGGTTCCCATGCTCACACTTCATGCAGATGGTGGTCCGACAAGCCTTGGCATACCATGCAACTAGCCCACACTTTCACCGGCAGATGATTTGAAAACCTCCCCAACTTCAGTCAACATCAAATGCACAGCTCTACGCTGTTGGTTGCAGCTCACTGTTGCGCATCAGCCAGCTCCTTGTGAGGCATTTGTTGGTCGGTGACTTACAATGGCGTTGGTGTTGCGAATGTGTTTGTTCATCGATTGCACTTAGGTGCCCTGAGGGCGTGATTACTTGAGGCAAAAAGATCCCCCTTTGTTGAGGTTCTTTGGGCGTTTCTTTTGAAAAAAGGGGGTTTGCACCATAAAAAACCCCCCATGGAGCAGTGTTGTGATGTGTACACACAACAACACTTCATATTTGATGCAATAGCAAATAAATTCCGTACCATAATTGCATACAAAAGCGGCAAATCATCCCTGTAACAAAACAACCCCTTCAGCAGACCGTGAAAGTTTATTTTTTGTTTGGGGAGGGGGGGGGGGGGGGCAGGGCTTCTTTTGAGCAGGGGGGGGGGGAGGGGGGGAGGGGGTTTTGGACCCAAAACTTGGTGTACCAAAAATGGCCTGACCAGATTTTCCCGATTGTAAATTTCGTTTTTTCCCACTATGTTCACTTTGGTCTGGGGAGGGGGGGAGGGGGTTTTGGGGGAGGGGTCCCCCCCCCCTGGTTTTTAATCATTCTAAAGAAGCCCTGGGGGGGGGGGGGCTTTGCAAACCCCCCCATTGATTTCCAGTTTCTCAGGAGCCCCCCCCCCCCCCGAGCTTCGTGTGCCCTACCCGAGGGGACCATATGCGCCTTGTTGCCCCCCGCGCCCTCCACTGAAGGCTGCCGTTTGTCGTCCTCAGGTGGCGCCCTTGCTGCTGCCGGGCCCTTGCACACTACACCCGCGGCGGCGCACCACATACCCCATGGGGCAAGGCGCGAGAGCTCTGCCCACCGGGCACACTCGCAGTCCCCCCACCACGGCGCAGGCGCGGCATTCTACTCTGCGCCTTTGATCTAGCGGTTCCACCCCCCGATGAGCGTGCCCCCCCCCCCCCCGGGGGGGGGCTTTACTTGAGCGGGGCCATAAAGAAACGGACACATAGGCTACCGAAAGCCCCCGTGTCACAGGCAGTCAGTCATCGCTCACACTGTTCGTCCGGCTGAACTACAGCTCTGGTGCAGTTCCGCTGTGCTTGAGCGCGCCGGGGGGGGGGGGGTCTGAGGGTGCGGAGTTTGGGTCCCAAACATGGCCTGAAAAATGTTCCCTGGGTCTTGGGGGGGGGGGGGAGGGAGGGAACCCTCCCCCCCCTCTGCCGGGATGCAAATGAAAGCCAAGCCCCGAGGCCCCCCTCCCTTGCAACGTGCTCCGGCCGCGCCACCGCTTTCAGGGACCGCACAGCCCGGGCCGCCAACCGCTACGTCCGAGCGGCTGCAACCACAGCATCGGGCGTCGGCTACCCATGGAGAGGTGCGGCCCAGCACAGCTGCCCTGTTCATGGGGCCCTTACCCCTACTGGGCACGGGGCGCCGGCGGTGAAGCGGGGGGCCACTCGGCGGCGTCGGCAACCCACGACCTTGCGGTCACAAGACTGGTGCGTCGCGCAGCCGCACAAAGTTGGGGATTCCTCAACGAATATCGGGGGTTCAGGCCATTCAGGGCCCGGTACCCGAATGCAGAGGAGGTCGTTGAGGCGTTGGAGAGCAGGTTGCTCAGCACCCTAACCCTTTGGACCTGGTGCAAATTCTTGGACTGTTAGTGAATACAGGATAGGAAGAGGAAGCTCACAAACATTAACATGGGCTTCAAGGTCGGGTCATGTGATGGGTGTGGTTCTGCAAGCGAATGTCCGGAAGCACCAACATGCCAGCACTGCTGGCGACCTGCATTGCGGGCACTTTGTAGGGATTCCGTCGATTTGTGTGAGCCGCAGCCCCAAAGAGAGGACTGGCTAGCATCCATTGGCACATGAAGCAGAAAAGAGGTTTGTCGGTGGTTGTTACAAGGCCAGAGGCACCTTTTCTGTCGCAACAGTGAGACTGGTTGGTGTCCCGTGGATGGCCACCGACAAAGCAATAGCTGTCTACCAGCGGTAGGCAAGGACAGGGGTCCATGGTCGCCAACGCCAAAAGCCACCATTGTCGCCAAAAAGGAGGGAAAACGGGGGGAAACGGGGGAAACGGGAGAAACCTGGAGGAAATGGGTGACAGTGGGTGGGTGGGGGGCAAACCGAAAAATCGTGTGGCTGATTTTGTACCATACTGTGGATGCAGGGACGCTGTGGCCGCAGGAAGTGAGTCAGTGGGTCCAAAACATACTTGGAACCTCCACTCCTGGTCCACGGCACCAAAAAAAAAGGCCACCCATACTTGCTACTGGCAGGGGGTTTGGAACTTGTATCCAGCTTGACCAGGGCCTTGAAGACGTCAGATGAACTACCCCACTTCCGAGAGAGCACAGCGCGCGCAAAGCACACACAGCGCACGCAGAACACGCATATTATAGGGAGAAATTGGGGATTTTTGCTACAATTGGCAATATTCTTGCCTATCTAGACCATGCAAGGTCCGTAGGGCTGATACTTCTTCCGACAGATCTGAAATTGTGTAAAATGCAAAAGAATGCATGTATTGGCATGTAGGTCGTGAGCACCTTTTTTGGGATCTTTGGAATCAAATTCATTCAATGCTCCACAATCGGTAAGGATCGCAATGAAACTACGTTGTGCCAATAATGTTCACATGTGGGCCAGGCAGGCAAGCAACTCATATAAATGTGTAACAAGGCTCATTGTTACTCGTACTAGGCACCACTATGCAGCTTGGATATGGTCCTACACAACCTTTGTGCACAACACGCGCACAGCGTGCAATACACCCCCCAAGGCTCAACCACCAGAAATTGGAACTGCACACAAAGGGTGCCTTCATGAACGTGAAAATCAGACGACATGCCTGTCACAAAACACAAGACAGAAATGCACTGCAAGGGTACTTAGTTTACTTATTCTACAATTCTACAATAGGCAAGACACACCACGGAATCCCAACTTCTTGATGCATTGTTCCCAACCCTCTTATTTTGCCTTGCACTATCTTCCCCCGTTTTCCCCTTGGTTTCCCCCCCTTTTCCCCCTGTGTTCCCCCATTTTCCCCCGTTTTCCCTGTTTCCCGCACATTTTTCGCTGTCTTGCTCGCCAAAGTTGGATGTCGAACAAGTTCCGTTTGGTTCCTTATTGAAAAAAAGTATCCCCCCATATGTACGCCAAACGAACCTCTATGGCCAAGCTTCGCCAAGTTTTTGGCGGCCATGGACCCCTACAAGGAGTGTAGGCACTATGCTGAACATACTTGCCCTCCAGCATCCTCAATGTGAGCATCTATGGGAAAACAGGAAACCCCCTCCCCCGGCCCTGGGCCCCTGAAGCGGTGGGCATGGGCTTCCGTGGGAGCGTCAGTAGGGTGAGCAAGACAGGGCAAGGCTCCAGTCAGCACAGCTTCCCCTCCCCCCTTGTTGTATGGATCACTGCCAACAACCCCCTGTCCACCAGGGCCAGGGTGCCGGGGGGGGGTTCAAGTTTGAAGGTGGCATTTGAGAATCAGCAACTGGAGGTGATGAGAACAAAGGCTTTGCCCCCCTGTTAATGAAAATTTGATGGAAATTGTTTGAACAATGTAACAAATGTGGACCCCAGATCCAGCAGAGAATCACCAGAGCCCCCCTCAACCCCCCTCCCACCCCCGAGAAGGCACCAATGAGCTAGAGGCCCCCCTGTGATACAAACGGTTTTCGTTTCCGGGGGGGGGGGGGGGAGGGGGGTCCAGCAAAGCAGGGCAGGTATGAAGTGCATGGATGCGCTCTTCAACATGTGGGGCATGGCTCCAGCACGTAGTGAGGGTCGTGGTCAGCAGGTGCGGCACATGTTCCTAGGACCGCCGGAAGGGCCAGTTTAGGTCAAGTTGGGGCCGCCGAGAGGGCCGATTTTGGTCAATTTGGGGCTGCTTCAGCTTGCAGAGCTCCGCATGCTGGCCATGCTGGCTGTCTTGCGGATCGAGGCCGTCTCTTCTAATTCCGGGGTCACCTCCTCCAACTTGTCATCTGAGGCACAGAGCAACGGACCATCACTCAGGGTGTGGGTCAGAAGAGGATGAAGACCTCTCTGTCTCCGCACTGCAATCCCCATCACCAGGCGACACAGTACCACGAAAGGCGTTTGTCAGTGAATTGGGGAAGAACGCCCCCCCCCGTGTGACATCCGTCGGGTTGTTGTCTCTTTGCAGGGCCCTGGACAGTCACCCGTTCTTCCCTTCGCATGCTGCGTCGGGTCGCTGCTTTCTGTCGGCCGCTGCGGCCGGTGCTCCTGCCGGTGTCGTTTCTGCATTTGCGGAGCCCAGTGGCTGGTATGCCGGGGCTGTGCTGGTTGCGGCGGGTGCCGTTTGTGCGTTAGCGGTGCCCAGTAGTTGGCACACCGCGGTTATGCTGGTTGTTGCTGGGGTCGTTTGACGGTTCTTGGTGCCCACGCACCTCCGCCCTCCGGTCGTCCACAACCCGCCTCGCTGCGGTTCCGTGTGCGTGAGGCCCCCCTTCCCCGCGCGCCCGGGGATGTGGGTGTGGATTTCCTGGGGGTCGTTGAAATAGTGTATGTCGTGTCGGGTCCACACGGAGGAGGGCAACGGCCCTCACCATTGGCCGGGTGCGTCCAAGCGGACACCCCCCAGACCGGCGGTGGGGGGGGGGGTATGTCCCTTGGGCGGAGGGGGGCAATGGGGGGACCGTCAGCCAAGTGACGGTGTTGGGGGATTGGGATGAGGAGTTGGACCCGGGGGAGTGGTGGGTGGTGTCGCAGGGGTCCAATGGGGAGGGGGGGAAGAAGGGGAAGAAGAGGAAGCGGGAGAAAGAGGGGGGCACCTTCCGGGTGCCGGGGGAGCTCCTCTTCCGCACCCGGGAGGAGGCGGAGAGGGGGGAGCTTTGCCAAAAACAACTCAAGCACGGGCCTGACCAGAGGGGCTGCCCTCGGGAACATACCAAACCGCTGGAACTGCTCCTTCAGCGTCTCAAACTGGTCCCGTTGAACCCGGTGCAACTCCTGGATTTCTTGCTCGGCCTGGGCCAAGCGGCCCTCAATGTTCCGCAGCTGTCAGCGAACATGTGCGAGGATGGGGCTGTGGGGCGGGGGGCATGAACATTCTGTTGCCGTGGCCACGCCGTGTGGGTGGCGCCCGGTTCAGGGTCAGGTAGCACTCCGGATGGGTTGTCGTAGGACAGCATGGCTCAGTGTGGCCAGGGGGGTATGAATTTCGGGCGGGGAGGTGCTGCATGCGGGGCTCTCGCGTAGTGACCCGGCGGGGGGGGGGGGATTTATGGTGCTGGCAGACCCCCAGCCGGCCCACCCCCCTACCCATCCACAGGAACAATTTCCCGGGGGGGGGGGGGGGGGGATTGCAGAAATGCAGAAAAAATGCGGAAATTTGAGGCCAATTGTGGGTACAAACTTTTTTTTTGGCCTCTGATCGACCCACCCGCCCGCACCCCCCCCCCCCCCAGGGCGGGGGGTTGGCACAAGGCCTCGGTTTCTGATTGTTTGCCTTGGGCGGCGCCTATTGGCCCCTCGCCATTGCACATTCTGACCCTCTGCAGGCCGGAACGTGTTTTGGTTGTGTCAACAGAGCCCCCGGATGACTTGTCCTGTTTGACTACTCCGGGGGTCGGCCGTCCCGGAGACGGGGTGTTGCCCGTGCCGTTGACCAGGGGCATTCAGATGGGGGCACACTCCGCGTCCATGCTGGGCTTGCCGACTCCAGCACTGACTTGAGCGCGCTGGGGTGTGCATCTGCAGGATAACTTTCCTGACAGGGGCTTCTAACAACCACAACAACCCGGTAGGGGGGGGGGGGGTTATTGTTCCCACGACGGTACGGCCTGGCTGCGTGTTGTTTGTTTCTTGGCATTCAGTTTTGTTTTGCGGTGGCTGCATGGAACATTCAGATTCTGAATCTGATTTCGACCTCCAAAGAGGTAGACCCTGGACTCGCTGGCCTTTCTGATGAATCTACCACGGCAAGGGGCAGACCAAGCCCACTTCTTTCGGCGAGTGCCCTCTGCAATAGTGCTGCTGCTGTGGCCTGGATTCGTCACTGTTCCGTTTGCCTGACGGCGGCTCATCAAGCTTGCCCGAGGCAAGAACCCCAGCAGCATGCGGCGTTGCAAATGATTCGTCCCATCGGCCTTTGGAAGGGTTCAATGGGCACCCCAACAAATCTTAGACAGGTGCACTAGCTTCACTCTCCACATACGGCACCGGCATTTGTGGCCTGTGTGCTTCCATGCAAGCATTTTGCTGACCCAATCAATCGGTATACAATGTACGAGGTGTACCCTTTCATTGCCCGGAAGGCGTAAATGTTTGTGGTTGGGGGCGGGTTGGTTACAGACATGCCACTAGTGTGTGGCGGGGAAATACATTCTCAGTCGCCATCGGCCCCGCACCAAAGGCCACTCAGTAATACCCGCCCCCCGCACCACCAGAACTCAGTAGGAACGTGCTGTGTCCAGCGCGTGGCTCAGTAGGACCCTGCTCCATCGGATCATGTCTGAGCTGGCAGACGCTAGTGGCAAGTCTGGTTGGTTATCCCACTCTCCCACACTCCCTCCCCCCCCCTGCTGTTGATCCCTTCCTCCCTCCCTCCCTCCCTCTCTCTCTCGCCCTCCTGCTCTCCGCCCTTCCCTTTAAGAGCCAAAGCAGCAGGAGTAGCCTCTGCGTGCCATCGCACACACCCCAGCCCCTGCCCCGCACACCCCCGCTTCACACCTTCTCCGCACACTGCGTCTGCAGCAGCTCCACGATCCGACGTGTCTTCTCTTGGCACGCGCGGCTGGCGGGCCGGTCGCGGCGGCTCGGCTGCCCCAGGGACGCCTGCGTGTCCTGCCGCAGGACCGCGTGCGTGTCCTTCCGGCGCAGATCCGTAGCTTCCACGAGGTCCTGCATGGCCAACATCTTCTGGCTGGTCGTGTCGATGTACCGGACGCGCCCCAGCATGTGGTCCAGAAATGTGCCGAGCTCCTGCAGGGAAGCGATGGGACCGTCGGGCCGGCGGATTCCACAGCACCGCACCGCACACCTCACCGCACCGCATGATGCAGCAACTTGACATGACACAGCGCAGGCAAGACACATATTGGCCAGCACTGGTGACATGAAGCACCAGCAGCAACTGTATCCTGTGTCCTCTTGTGTTGTGCTGCGTTAGTTGCGTAGTGCTGTGTTGTGTTGTGCTGCGCTGTGCTGTGCTGTGCTGTGCTGTGTTGTGTTGTTGTGTTGAGTTGTGTTGTGTTGTGTTGTGCTGTGTTGTGCTGTGCTGTGGTGTATTGTGCCGAAGGCGCTGTTACCAAAAGGCAAAGGTCGGGATGTCTACCCACGGGTACAGGTAAACGGGCTGGGCTGTGTGTGTTGTGTGCGCGCTGTGTGTAAGTGTGTTGTGGCATAGCCGGACCAGTGCACTCTCGCACTTGGCCGACACTGCCTTGCCGACGCCTGCGCGCAGTCACACAGGGTCTTATTTGCCCACTGCACCCTGCGTGCCGCGCTGCACCACCAGTGCCTTCTGTGTGGTGCCGCACTGCTTGGTGCTCTGCACCACACTGCACTGTGTGTGCCTTGCTGCACTGTTGTTGTGGGCAGGGGGCAGTGGGCAGTGTAACGCACTGCCAGGCAGCCTGGGGGCTGTGGGCAATGGAAATCGTGCTTCGCACTGCCGCATTGCCTGAGGGCAGTGGGGAGTGGTACTCCCGCCGCTCACTGCCTCCCTCCCTTGGGGCAGTGGGCCGGGCATCTCCTGCAATACACTGCCGCCCTGCCTGGGGCAGTGGACGGCGCAACTCCCGCAATGCACTGCCGCACTGCCTGGGGGCAGTGGACAGTGCAACTCCTGCAATGCACTGCCTCACTGCCCTGGGGCAGTGGGGAGTGGAACTCCTGCAATGCACCGCCTCACTGCCTGGGGGCAGTGGACGGCGCAACTCCCGCAATGCACTGCCGCACTGCCTGGGGGCAGTGGGCAGTGCAACTCCTGCAATGCACTGCCTCACTGCCTGGGGGCAGTGGGCAGTGGAACTCCTGCAATGCACTGCCTCACTGCCTGGGGGCAGTGGACAGTGCAACTCCTGCAATGCACTGCCTCACTGCCTGGGGGCAGTGGGCAGTGGAACTTCTGCAATGCACTGCCTCACTGCCTGGGGGCAGTGGGCAGTGCAACTCCTGCAATGCACTGTCTCACTGCCCCGGGGCAGTGGGCAGTGGAACTCCTGCAATGCACGACCTCACTGCCTTGGCGCAGTGGGCAGTGGAACTCCTGCAATGCACTGCCCCACTGCCTGGGGGCAGTGGGCAGTGCAACTCCTGCAATGCACGGCCTCACCGCCTTGGGGCAGTGGGCAGTGCAACTCCTGCAACGCACTGCCTCACTGCCTGGGGGCAGTGGGCAGTGCAACTCCTGCAATGCACTGCCTCACTGCCTGGGGAGGAGGAGGAGGAGGAGGAGCGCCTGCCGCGGTCCCACGTACGGTGAGCCTTGGCGTCGTCCCCCGGGGGCCCCACGCAGGCTCTGCCGAGGGAGTCCTCCGTCTTACCTCCGCTAGAGTAAGACGAATCTCGTCGCACACCTGAGAACGCCCCTCCCAGCAGGCCGTCTGGGTCTAAGCGCCGGTGTACGACAACGCTACGGTCCGATCAGCTCTCCGGTCCCGGCCACCAACCGCTCCGACCTGTCCTGGATCCACCTGAGTAAGCGTTCCAAGATCAACGGGCACGGAAGATGTGGGTCTCCCGGGGCCTCACCCCCGACTTGAAAACGCCGCCGGGCTAAATAGAACGCGGCCCAGCACGACTATGCGCACTGCCGGCGGGCTGAGTACCGCCGGCGTCGCGAGTACGGTCACGTCACACGATCACGCGCACCGCCGGTGGCCTGGGTACCCCCGGGTTCTGTGAGTGCGGGACGTGCGTCACAGCCATAGCACCACGGTGGTGCACCGCCGTGGAGGTCCCTGACGACGCCCGGCCGCAAAGGCCGAGCCCAAACGACGAGCCCCACAATACGTGTACCGAGACGGCACGTGACCGAGAAAATGGCACCACGATGGTGCCCGAGCGAGACGGCGACGTTCGCCGATGGCACGTGAGGCGGTGAGTACCGCCGATGACTCGTCACCTCTGCACGGGGTGTCACGGAGGGTGGCGGAGCGCCAGGTGCAGACCCCGCCATGGTGCCTCGAGTATTGGCCTGGAGGACACACCATGGCCAGGCTGGCGCACGAAGACCGTTTGGGTAGCGCCACGGTGGCGCTCTGCCCTGAAGGTTGCGCCACGACGGCGCACGTGTACGTTGACTGCACCACGGTGGTGCCACGTCACTGAACTGGCGCCACGTCGGCGCAGGGCTGTCTAGGCAGCGCCGCGGTGGCGTTCTGCCCTGAGGATTGCGCCACGATGGCGCACATGTACGTTGGCGGCACCACGATGGCGCTCTGCCACTGAACTGGCGCCACGGAGGCATAGGGCTGTCTGGGCAGTGCCACGACGGCGCCGTGCCCTGAACACTGCGCCACGGCGGCACACGTGCACGTTGGCTGCACCACGGTGGTGTGCTGCCACTGAAGTGGCGCCACGTTGGCGCTGGATTGTTTGGGCGGCGCCGTGGCGGCGCTCTGCCGAGAAGGCCGCGCCACGACGGCGCTCTGCCCTGAAGGCCGCGCCACGACGGCGCACGGGTACGTTCGCGGCACCACGATGGTGCCCTGCCACTGAGCCCGCGCCATGTCGGCGCAGAGCTGTCGGGGCAGGCGCCACGTTGGCGTCTGGCGGTCGGGGGGAGGCCACGTATGTGCATCTGTCCCCCACAGGACTGCATGTCTGGCCCAGGGAGGGGTCCTGGACGGTTGGCGGGCGGGGTGGGCCCGGCCTGACACAGGGAAGACGCACGAGAAATCGAGACGTATCACGACTAGCTTCGAGCGTGGCAGTGCGTGTGGGCAATCCGTCCCACAGCTACCATCCTGAGGGTTTTTAGACTGGTGCCAGGGGCAGTGGGCAGTGCAACTCCTACAATGCACTGTCTCACTGCCCCGGGGCAGTTGACAGTGGAACTCCTGCAATGAACTGCCTCACTGCCTGGGGGCAGTGGACAGTGCAACTTCGGCAATGCACTGCCTCACCGCCCTGGGGCTGCAATGCACCGCCTCACTGCCTGGGGGCAGTGGACGGCGCAACTCCCGCAATGCACTGCCCCACTGCCTGGGGGCAGTGGGCAGTGCAACTCCTGCAATGCACTGCCTCACTGCCCTGGGGCAGTGGGCAGTGCAACTCCTGCAATGCACTGCCTCACTGCCTGGGGGCAGTGGACAGTGCAACTCCTGCAATGCACTGTCTCACTGCCCTGGGGCAGTGGGCAGTGGAACTTCTGCAATGCACTGCCTCACTGCCTGGGGGCAGTGGGCAGTGGAACTCCTGCAATGCACTGCCCCACTGCCTGGGGGCAGTGTGCAGTGGAACTCCTGCAATGCACTGCCTCACTGCCCTGGGGGCAGTGGGCAGTGCAACTCCTGCAACGCACTGCCTCACTGCCTGGGGGCAGTGGGCAGTGCAACTCCTGCAATGCACTGTCTCACTGCCCCGGGGCAGTGGGCAGTGCAACTCCTGCAATGCACTGCCTCACTGCCGGGGCGCAGTGGGCAGTGGAACTCCTGCAATGCACTGCCCCACTGCCTGGGGGCAGTGTGCAGTGGAACTCCTGCAATGCACTGCCTCACTGCCCTGGGGGCAGTGGGCAGTGCAACTCCTGCAACGCACTGCCTCACTGCCTGGGGGCAGTGGGCAGTGCAACTCCTGCAATGCACTGCCTCACTGCCTGGGGGCAGTGGGCAGTGCAACTTCTGCAATGCAACGTCTCACTGCCCCGGGGCAGTTGGCAGTGGAACTCCTGCAATGAACTGCCTCACTGCCTGGGGGCAGTGGACAGTGCAACTCCTGCAATGCACTGCCTCACTGCCCTGGGGCAGTGGGCAGTGGAACTCCTGCAATGCACTGCCCAACTGCCTGGAGGCAGTGGGCAGTGCGACTCCTGCAATGCACTGCCTCACTGTCTGGGGGCAGTGGGCAGTGCAGCTTCTGCAATGCACTGCCTCACTGCCCTGGGGCAGTGGGCAGTGGACCTCCTGCAATGCACTGCCTTACTGCCTGGGGGCAGTGGGCAGTGCAACTCCTGCAATACACGGCCGCATTGCCTGGGGGCAGTGGGAAGTGCAACTCCTGCAATGCATTGCCTCACTGCCCTCGGGCAGTAGGCAGTGGAACTCCTGCAATGCACTGCCTCACTGCCTGGGGGCAGTGGGTAGTGCAACTCCTGCAATGCACTGCCTCACTGCCTGGGGGCAGTGGGCAGTGGAACTCCTGCAACGCACTGCTGCACCGCCTGGGGGCGGTGGGCAGTGGAACTCCTGCGATGCACTGCCTCACTGCCGGGGGGCAGTGGGCAGTGGACCTCCTGCAATGCACTGCCTCACTGTCTGGGGCAGTGGGCAGTGCAACTCCTGCAATACACTGCCGCACTGCCTGGGGGGCAGTGGGCAGCACAACTCCTGCAATGCACCGCCGCACTGCCTGGGGGCAGTGGGCAGTGGAACTCCTGCAATGCACTGCCCCACTGCCGGGGGGCAGCGGGCGGTGCAACTCTTGCAACGCACTGCCTCACTGCCCTGGGGCAGTGGGCAGTGGAACTCCTGCAATGCACTGCCTCACTGCCTGGGGGCAGTGGGCAGTGCAACTCCTGCAACGCACTGCCTCACTGCCTGGGGGCAGTGGGCAGTGCAACTCCTGCAACGCACTGCCTCACTGCCTGGGGGCAGTGGGCAGTGCAACTCCTGCAATGCACTGCCTCACTGCCTGGGGGCAGTGGGCAGTGCAACTCCTGCGATGCACTGCCTCACTGCCTGGGGGCAGTGGGCAGTGCAACTTCTGCAATGCACTGCCTCACTGCCCTGGGGCAGTTGGCAGTGGAACTCCTGCAATGAACTGCCTCACTGCCTGGGGGCAGTAGACAGTGCAACTTCGGCAATGCACTGTCTCACTGCCCTGGGGCAGTGGGCAGTGGAACTCCTGCAATGCACTGCCCAACTGCCTGGAGGCAGTGGGCAGTGCAACTCCTGCAATGCACTGCCACACTGCCTGGGGGCAGTGGGCAGTGCAACTCCTGCAATGCACTGCCTCTGTGCCCTGGGGCAGTGGGCAGTGGACCTCCTGCAATGCACTGCCTTACTGCCTGGGGCCAGTGGGCAGTGCAACTCCTGCAATACACGGCCGCATTGCCTTGGGGCAGTGGGCAGTGCAACTCCTGCAATGCATTGCCTCACTGCCCTCGGGCAGTAGGCAGGGAACTCCTGCAATGCACTACCTCACTGCCCTGGGGCAGTGGGCAGTGGAACTCTTGCAATGCACTGCCTCACTGCCTGGGGGCAGCGGACAGTGAAACCTCTGCAATGCACTGCCTCACTGCCCTGGGTCAGTGGGCAGTGCAAATCCTGCAATACACTGCCGCACTGCCTGGGGGCAGTGGGCAGTGCAACTCCTGCAATGCACTGCCTCACTGCCTGGGGGCAGTGGGCAGTGCAACTCCTGCAATGCACTGCCTCACTGCCCTGGGGGCAGTGGGCAGTGGAACTCCTGCAATGCACTGCCTCACTGCCTGGGGGCAGTGGGCAGTGCAACTCCTGCAACGCACTGCCTCACTGCCTGGGCGCAGTGGGCAGTGGAACTCCTGCAATGCACCGCCTCACTGTCTGGGGGCAGTGGGCGGTGCAACTCCTGCAATGCACTGCCTCACTGCCTGGGGGCAGTGGACAGTGGATCTCCTGCAATGCACCGCCTCACTGCCCTGGGGCAGTGGGCAGTGAAACTCCCGCAATGCACTGCCTCACTGCCTGGGGGCAGTGGGCAGTGCAACTCCTGCAACGCACTGCCTCACTGCCTGGGGGTAGTGGGCAGTGGAACTCCTGCAATGCACCGCCTCACTGTCTGGGGGCAGTGGGCAGTGCAACTCCTGCAACGCACTGCCTCACTGCCTGGGGGCAGTGGACAGTGGATCTCCTGCAATGCACCGCCTCACTGCCCTGGGGCAGTGGGCAGTGGAACTCCCGCAATGCACTGCCGCACTGCCTGGGGGCAGTGGGCAGTGCAACTCCTGCAATGCACTGCCTCACTGCCTGGGGGTAGTGGGCAGTGGAACTCCTGCAATGCACTGCCCCACTGCCTGGGGCCAGTGGACAGTGCAACTCCTGCAATGCACTGCCTCACTGTCTCAGAGCAGTGGGCAGTGGACCTCCTGCAATGCACTGCCTCACTGCCTGGGGGCAGTGGGCAGTGGAACTCCTGCAATGCACTGCCCCACTGCTTGGTGGCAGTGGCGGTGCAACTCCTGCAATGCACTACCTCACTGCCCTGGGGCAGTGGGCAGCGCAACTCTTGCAATGCACTGCCTCACTGCCTCTGCCTGGGGGCAGCGGACAGTGCAACCTCCGCAATACACTGCCGCACTGCCTGGGGGCAGTGGGCAGTGCAACTCCCGCAATGCACTGCCGCACTGCCTGGGGGCAGTGGGCAGTGCAACTCCTGCAATGCACTGCCTCACTGCCTGGGGGTAGTGGGCAGTGGAACTCCTGCAATGCACTGTCTCACTGCCTGGGGCCAGTGGACAGTGCAACTCCTGCAATGCACTGCCTCACTGTCTCAGAGCAGTGGGCAGTGGACCTCCTGCAATGCACTGCCTCACTGCCTGGGGGCAGTGGGCAGTGGAACTCCTGCAATGCACTGCCCCACTGCTTGGTGGCAGTGGCGGTGCAACTCCTGCAATGCACTACCTCACTGCCCTGGGGCAGTGGGCAGCGCAACTCTTGCAATGCACTGCCTCACTGCCTCTGCCTGGGGGCAGCGGACAGTGCAACCTCCGCAATACACTGCCGCACTGCCTGGGGGCAGTGGGCAGTGCAACTCCTGCAATGCACTGCCTCACTGCCTGGGGGCAGTGGGCAGTGCAACTCCAACTCCTGCAATGCACCGCCTCACTGCCTGGGGGCAGTGGGCGGTGCAACTTCTACAATGCACGGCCTCACTGCCTGGGGGCAGTGGGCAGTGGAACTCCTGCAATGCACCGCCTCACTGCCTGGGGGCAGTGGGCGGTGCAACTCCTGCAATGCACTGCCTCACTGCCCCGGGGGCAGTGGGCAGTGCAACTCCTGCAATGCACTGCCTCGCTGCCTGGGGGCAGTGGGCAGTGGAACTCCTGCAATGCACTGCCCCACTGCCTGGGGGCAGTGGGCAGTGCAACTCCTGCAATGCACTGCCTCACTGCCTGGGGGCAGTGGGCAGTGCAACTCCTGCAATGCACCGCCTCACTGCCTGGGGGCAGTGGGCGGTGCAACTCCTGCAATGCACTGCCTCACTGCCCCGGGGGCAGTGGGCAGTGCAACTCCTGCAATGCACTGCCTCGCTGCCTGGGGGCAGTGGGCAGTGGAACTCCTGCAATGCACTGCCCCACTGCCTGGGGGCAGTGGGCAGCGGAACTCCTGCAATGCACTGCCTCACTGCCCTGGGGGCAGTGGGCAGTGCAACTCCTGCAACGCACTGTCTCACTGCCCTGGGGGCAGTGGGCAGCGCAACTCCTGAAATGCACTGCCGCACTGGCTTGGGGGCAGTGGGCAGTGGACCTCCGGCAATACACTGCCGCACTGCCTGGGGGCAGTGAGCAGTGCAGCTCCTGCAATGCACTGCCCCACTGCCTGGGGGCAGTGGGCAGTGCAACTCCTGCAATGCACTGCCTCACTGCCCTGGGGCAGTGGGCAGCGGAACTCCTGCAATGCACTGCCTCACTGCCTGGGGGCAGTGGGCAGTGCAACTCCTGCAACGCACTGCCTCACTGCCTGGGGGCAGTGGGCAGTGCAACTCCTGCAATGCACCGCCTCACTGCCCTGGGGCAGTGGGCAGTGAAACTCCCGCAATGCACTACCTCACTGCCTGGGGGCAGTGGGCAGTGGAACTCCTGCAATGCACTGCCTCACTGCCTGGGGGCAGTGGGCAGTGCAACTCCTGCAATGCACTGCCTCGCTGCCCTGGGGGCAGTGGGCAGTGCAACTCCTGCAATGCACTGCCTCACTGCCTGGGGGCAGTGGGCAGTGCAACTCCTGCAATACACTGCCGCACTGCTTGGGGGCAGTGGGCAGCGCAACTCCTGAAATGCACTGCCTCACTGTCTCAGAGCAGTGGGCAGTGGAACTCCTGCAATGCACTGCCGCACTGCCTGGGGGCAGTGGGCAGCGCAACTCCTGCAATGCACTGCCTCACTGCCCTGGGGCAGTGGGCAGCGGGACTCCTGCAATGCACTGCCTCACTGCCTGGGAGCAGTGGGCAGTGCAACTCCTGCAATGCACCGCCTCACTGCCTGGGGGCAGTGGGCAGTGCAACTCCTGCAATGGGTGGTCGGAGTGTAGTGCCGGGCCTGTGGGGATGTACTACTGGGCGCACCGGCCTGGGGGGATGGGGAGTCCAACCCAGGGGGTGGTCGGGGCATCCTTCAGGGCCTATGGGGGGCCATCATCTTCGGAGAACCGGGCACACCGGCCTGGGGGGACGGGGAGCCCAGCCCAGGGGGTGGTCGGAACCTCCTGCAAGGCCCATGGGGAGCCATCATCTTCCAATAACCGGGCGCACCGGCCTGGGGGGGACGGGGAGTCCAGCCCAGGGGGTGGTCGGAGCCTCCTGCAAGGCCAATGGGGGGCCACCTTCTTCAAAGAACCGGGCGCACTGGCCTGGGGGGGACGGGGAGTCCAGCCCAGGGGGTGTTCGGAGTCTCCTGCCAGGCCAATGGGGGGCCATCTTCTTCGGAGAACCGGGCGCACCGGCCCGGGGGGGACGGGGAGTCCTGCCCAGGGAGTTCGGAGTCTCCTGCCAGGCCAATGGGGGGCCATCTTCTTCGGAGAACCGGGCGCACCGGCCCGGGGGGGACGGGGAGTCCAGCCCAGGGGGTGGTCGGAGCCTCCTGCCAGGCCAATGGGGGGCCACCTTCTTCAGAGAACCGGGCGCACCGGCCCGGGGGGGACGGGGAGTCCAGCCCAGGGGGTGTTCGGAGCCTCCTGCCAGGCCAATGGGGGGCCATCTTCTTCAGAGAACCGGGCGCACCGGCCCGGGGAGGACGGGGAGTCCTGCCCAGGGGGTGTTCGGAGTCTCCTGCAAGGCCAGTGGGGGGCCATCTTCTTCAGGGAACCGGGCGCACCGGCCCGGGGGGGACGGGGAGTCCTGCCCAGGGGGTGTTCGGAGTCTCCTGCCGGGCCTATGGGGGGCCATCTTCTTCAGAGAACCGGGCGCACCGGCCCGGGGGGGACGGGGAGTCCTGCCCAGGGGGTGTTCGGAGTCTCCTGCAAGGCCAGTGGGGGGCCATCTTCTTCAGAGAACCGGGCGCACCGGCCCGGGGGGGACGGGGAGTCCTGCCCAGGGGGTGTTCGGAGCCTCCTGCCAGGGCCAATGGGGGGCCACCTTCTTCAGAGAACCGGGCGCACTGGCCTGGGGGGGACGGGGAGTCCTGCCCAGGGGGTGTTCGGAGTCTCCTGCAAGGCCAGTGGGGGGCCATCTTCTTCAGAGAACCGGGCGCACCGGCCCGGGGGGGACGGGGAGTCCTGCCCAGGGGGTGTTCGGAGTCTCCTGCCAGGCCAATGGGGGGCCATCTTCTTCAGGGAACCGGGCGCACCGGCCCAGGGGGGACGGGGAGTCCTGCCCAGGGGGTGTTCGGAGTCTCCTGCCAGGCCAATGGGGGGCCATCTTCTTCAGAGAACCGGGCGCACCGGCCCGGGGGGGACGGGGAGTCCTGCCCAGGGGGTGTTCGGAGTCTCCTGCAAGGCCAATGGGGGGCCATCTTCTTCAGGGAACCGGGCGCACCGGCCCGGGGGGGACGGGGAGTCCTGCCCAGGGGGTGTTCGGAGTCTCCTGCCAGGCCAAGGGGGGGCCATCTTCTTCAGAGAACCGGGCGCACCGGCCCGGGGGGGACGGGGAGTCCTGCCCAGGGGGTGTTCGGAGTCTCCTGCCAGGCCAGTGGGTACTCCCTCCTACCTCTTAGCAGCAGCAGGCAAGTAAGCAGGCAGTACCGGGGGTCATAACCCCGGGGTAACAGTATCTGGGACTCAACGTGAGTCCTCTTAACCAGGAACAACCCCAAGCACCGCCGGGGCTTAACTCCCGAACGTAACGGTGTTTGGGGCCCCCGTGGGCCTTATGAGCCCACGGAGTGTACTGAGGCGTGGCTATCAGCACTTAAAGTCTGGCCTGCCATACCCATTTCTGGGCCCGCCTCAGTACGGCCGGTCGGGTCCGGCTCTGGGGGCTGCGCACTAAACTGGCACCGGGGGAGGGCCGTTTTACCCGGTTAAGCATTACTTATGGCAGTAGGCACTAATTATTACATTAGGGTTTTACTCAGCGCATTTGTTTACCCCGCAGACATGCCCCGCCAGTGGTGCGCTCACCTTTGGGGCTGCCTTTGGGGGATCGGGGGCTGTTACCCCTCCCGGACGCCCTCCCTGGTGTTGGCGCCGGGGTGGTGGCCGGGGGGCCTTATACCGTACCTAAAGGATGTTGGATACCGATACCGGGGCGTCCAGCCGGACGGGGACAGGGACCGTTATCTTCCAAATATCCTTCCACACATCCGTCCACATATTGCAGGGCGAGGGTCGTTGTTGAGGCCCCCCGCGCATGTCCGGGCCACGGGCCTTTCAGGCCTCGGCGCAGGCCGTCTCACTGGGGCCCCAGTCTCTCACCCCTCCCTCACCCACGCACACACCCGGCACACCCGTCCCGGTCCCGCCGTTCCGTTGAAGCCCCTGTCCGGGGGCCTTCACTGGTCCGGATGTCTCGCGGCCGGCCGCCGATGCGGGGCCCTGGAGGCGCGCCGCACGGGCGCTGCCAGCCTGAGAGATGGGCAGGGTCAGGGAGCGTGGTGGGGCAGGGGAGGCAGCAGGGAGCGCTCATAGGGGGGGGCGCATGGGGGGGTCACCGGGGCGCGCGCAGGGGCGGCAGCGGGGGGGGGCTGAGGCTGGAGCGCGGGGGGGGCGCATGTCCGGGCTCCTGCGTGGGCTGGTGCGTGAGCGGGCGTGTAGGGGAGGAGCGGAGGGGGAGGCTAGGTCAGCCGTCCTCTATCGGGGGTCGCTGACCGTTCCCAGGGCCGAGGCGGCCGGTACTAGGGGCCGCGGGGTCCCTGGGGATGGCGCTTGGCACTGGGACGTGCGCGCACCCGACACTGTTAGTACACCGCCTACTGGCGGTGCCCGGGCCCTGTCGTCGGGGGCTTCGCACCCGGCACCCAGCCCGTGGGTAGAGCTGGGGAGTACTCAGTGTGCTGTGGTGTATTGTGTTGTGGTGTGGTGTGTTGTGTTGTGCCGAAGGCGCTGTTACCAGAAGGCAATGGCCGGGATGTCTACCCATGGGTACAGGTAAACGGGAAGGCTGTGTGTGTAGCGCGCGCATCATGTGTTAGTGTGTGGTTGTCGGCGGATAGAGGGGGAGCCGGGGAAACCTGGATGTCACCCTCCTGGCGACAGTTGTCATCCCAGAAAATCCCGCTGTACTCCCTCTCTCTCCGCCTGCTGGTGCAGGCGTAGCTCCTGCAACACCCCATCGTGTTGTGTTGTGTTGTGTTGTGTTGTTTTGTGTTGTGTTGTGTTGTGTTGTGTTGTGTTGTGTTGTGTTGTGTTGTGTTGTGTTGTGTTGTGTTGTGTTGTGTTGTGTTGTGTTGTGTTGTGTTGTGTTGTGCTGCGCTGTGTTGTGTTGTGTTGTGTTGTGTTGTGCCGAAGGCGCTGTTACCAAATGGCAAAAGGCCGGGATGTCTACCCAAGGGCAAAGGTAAACGGGCTGGGCTGTGTGTGTTGTGTGCGCGCTGTGTGTAGGTATGTGGCTCTCGGGCGGAGGTTGGGGGAGGCTGGAAGAACCTGGCGGGTACCGCCGTGGCGGCCATCGTTATCCCAGGAGCTCCCGCTGCACCCCCTCTCTTTCCGCCTGTTGGTGCAGGCGCAGCTCCTGCAACGCCCACGCCATTGTGCTGCCCTGGCCCAAGCGGGCCTTTAGCAGTGTGGCGCGCGCCTTCGCGTGAGCGTACCAGACCCTGATGGACTCCTCCACAACGTTGCGGATAAACTCGGTGCCCAGCGCGTTGGGCCACTCCAGGTGGGCTCGCTGCATGGAGGGGGTCCGCAGGGCCGCCGCCCACTGTTCTAGGGCCGCCGGCTCCCACAGCTGGTGGCGCACTGGGGCCGCCCGCCTGCCCAGCTTCCGGTCGAGCCACTCCGCGAGCCGTTGGCGGGCTGGCCCCCACACATGGGTCTGGGCCGAGCAGGCCCACAGGTGAGGCGCCGTTTCCGGCTGCGCCCCACAGAGGAGGCAGGTTGTGTCCAGCACCGTGTTGCGGTGGGAGGACCGGTGGGCCAGGACAGTCATTGTAGGGATGTTGTCCATACGGTGCGCCGTGATGTGGCGCTGTTGGTCCTTGTCGAACCAGTCCAGGGGGAGCCCTCCGCCCGGCATATAGTTCACCCCCCATCGGGCCTCATAGCCGGCATGTGCCGGGATCGCGGCCCGATCCTGCAACCAGTCGCTCAGCGCCGATGGGGAGAGCTGACACTGGTCACGGTAGGGTACCGGGGGGAGGAAAGAGTACGGGCGCCTGAGGAGCCATGTCAGGTCTACCTCCGGTGGCTCCTGCGTCGCCGCATCCACACGGACGTTGAGGTCCGTGATCCAATGTGACGGCGTGGTCAGGATGTTGATTGCGGACTCTGGGGAGAGGCGCTGCCCTCGCAGGACAGTCACGTAGAGGTGGTGTATACCATCTCCGCAGTGGCCCCCCTCATGGTACGTGCGGAGGGCCCCCACCGCTGCTTCCGAGTCCGGTACTAGCCAGTAGACCCCCGGCTGTTGCGCTAGCCTGCGGACATAGGAGAGGAGGATCATTGCCTCTCCTTCCTGGGAGGTGCCCACTGCCGAGGCCACCTGGGCCTGGTAGTTCGCGGGCCCGTTCTGGGCCACTCCGGCTATCGCCATACCCCCGCGCGTAGTTCCTACGTCCACCGCCACGACAGTGCCGCGGAGGGTAGCCAATGCCAGTAGGTCATGGAACCAGATTCCCGGCTGGGCCTTGGGGACTAGTACATTGGGGGGGTCGGCAGCCCGGCCATGTGGCGCCAGGAGGGCCAGGTCTCCGTGGTGTTCCCTGAGGTGGGTACGCAGGGCGTGGTGGAGCTCCGCTGGCACCGTGCCCACTGTGTCGAGGGAGTAATAGAGGGGCCCCTTATTCGGGTAACCCGGGCATTTGTGCGCCATACACTCCACCGGGTATTTGAACAGAGCCACTGCCGCTGGGGCGATGGCTATCCAGGGGATAGGCGGCAGCGCCGTAGTGACTGTCACGAGAGGGGCTCGCGACGCCTTGGCCCATTGCCAGTAGGCGCCCGTCGGGGGGGCAGCCAGCCACACGATGGTGGGTGCCCTGACCCCGGTGAGCTGCAGCTGGGCCAGGGACTGGTGGTGGTGGTCGCTCCACAGCCGAGCATGCAGGGGCGCGTCTACCTGCACCTGGATTCCCAGGAGGGCTACTAAGAGGCGGTGCAGCCTTGTATCGCTGGGCAGTGTGTCCGGGGTCTGGCGTCACACCCTGAGCTCCGGGATCCACTGCTCCTCTTCCATGGTGGCCTGCATGGCCGCGGTAACCCGGAGGGGTTCCCCCCTGTGGTACACTGTCGCCTGGCGGGTGGTTTTGGCCGCCCGGCCGCCAACGACCACGTCTGCCCGGTAGGCGGGCACGGCGGCCGGGATCCAGTCCTTGGGTGCCGCCTGCCATCGCGGCGGGGGCTCCTGCAGTAGGGGGACCAGGACGGCCGCATGACGGGCCAGCCACGCCTGCAGTCCCGGGATTCCTTTGCGGGCCGGCGCCCGCTCCTTCAGGGTGCGTTCCCGCTGCACGCGGTGGTCCGCTGTGTAGAGGTCGCCCAGGTGGTGGTAGCCGAGGGCATGTACGGTCTCGTAGATGACCGGGGGGACGACCACCTGTACGACGTTGCCATACGGGGTCGGGTACACCTCTACTTGGGGGGCAGGGGCCGCCGCTGCCCCCGCCCGGGGCCCCGGGGGGCCCCGTATCAAGATCGGGGTGGTCCCCGAGCAGGGGCCCGGCATCCACATGGGCATAGCCACCTCGTCTACGACTTTTTGCAGCGTGGCGATGAGGTGCGGGCATTTCGGATGGTTGGTGTACTGCCCCGGGGTAAGCACCTCCGGGCACCCCCCCCGGAGCGCCTGGTGCGTCCGTAGGAAGTGGGCCTGGGAGTCCCGGAACTCCGCTTTGGCCCAGGCCCCCTGTCGGACCCACTCTCTGACCACTGCGGTCTGCCACGAGTGTTCCGACCGGGTCAGGCCCTGACAGCCGTGTTCCCACGGCCCCCAGAGCGGGTCCGTGTGGGCGTGGCGGGAGATGCCCGTCATATGTTTATACGCCCGGACCATGAGGGCGTCATTGGCCGCGTGCACTCGGGCTGTGGGGCGGTACACGCTGGCCAGGGAGAGCAGTTTGCTCGGGAGTTTGGCCATGAGGACCATCATGGCTGCGTCCGGGGAGAGCCTCTGGGGGCGGAGCTGCCTCCAGACGGCCGCGCGGATCTCCGGCAGGTTGCGGGGCGCTATGGGCGTTCCCTGGAGATATATGTCAGTCCCCATGTACCGCGCCGATGCGGGAGCGTGCGGCACCCTGGAAGCAGGAGTACGTACCCTGCGGGACCGGGTGGAGGTCCACCAAGTCCCTGAGGTTGAAGGCCCTCAGGAACGTGCGGTAGCCCGTGTCCTCGGGGCGCGGAGTGCCTCTATCCGCCGGCCGCGCCGTAGTCGTTGCGGCACGGACATACACCTCCAGCCCCGCCCCCGTTTTTCCATGGGCGGGGAGCAGGACGTGCCGGGTGTAGTCTTGGAAAGGGGGGTCCTCAGGGCCTGCCCGGGACTGGGCCTCGGCCAGGATGAGGACGGTGGGGCGGCGCGCTGCCATGTGCAGGGCCTGCGCCAGGAGGCGTTGCCGCAGGTACCGGCCCCGGACATTGAGCCACAGGTATCCCACGGCGTGCACGTCCTCCGGGGTGCCCTCAATTCTGGGACTGCGAGGGCCGGGGTGCTCCGGCTCCAGGTCCGGCTCTGAGGGAGCGGGTCCGCCTGGGGGGTCGGCATTTCTGGCCGAGCCGCTAGCCGCCTCCTGGGCTGTCCGCAGGTCACGCCCGATGAGGCCAAATACCGTGGTCAGGGAAGGAGTCCCCGCCGGCCGCTCGCCCGTGAGCCTGGGGAGCACCCAGTCACGCAGGGCCGGGGCCTGCGCCCCCAGGACCTTGAAGCCGACCGGCTTGGCCGGCTGGAGGGCCCGGGCGTAGCTGACCCACGAGGCGCTCCACCCCTTCCAGTCGGCGTCGCGGAGCTGCTGGGCCCCCAGGGCTCAGGGGACGACGACGAGTCCTCCCCGGGCCCTGTCGTAGGTGGCCCTTGCCACCATGGGCGTAGTGATGGCCAGGGGGTTGCCCCCGGGCGGGGTGAGGGTGGCCCTGTGATCCCCGAGGTCCATGCTCGCCGTGTCGACTGGGGTGTACCGGTCTCCAAGCTTGACGCAGATCTGGACCGGAGGGGGGGCGGTCGCCGGGGTGCCCCGTGGGACAAGCACCGGGCACTGGCATATCAACACCAGGGCCCTGGTATCCGGGGGGACCGCCCGGGGCGGGGGTGGGGCAGACCAGGCATACGCATATGCCATGGCCTGGAGCCACCATCCGGGGCGTGAGCCGCCCTCGGGGGTGGGGAGGCGGAGCTGCACCCTTCCCTCGATCACGTAATATACCGTGATCCCAAGTCCCGGTGGGTGAGGGGCCGGGATGGCATCTCCCTCCCAGCTGGAGAGGGAGAAGGAGGGGACCCCCGGGGTAAAGCCCACGAGCTGGAGCAGCTCGCGGGTCCTCTTGGCATACTGGGCCAGGAGGGGAGGGAGGCCGTCTCCCTCCGGGGAATGGGGGCCGGGGATGGGGGTGGTGTCCTGGCCCGCCGCCCGCATGCGGCGCCCCACCGCCGACAGGCGTTCGCTGTCTAGGAAGACAGCGACGTCCATGGCCCTGCAGGGGTTCGCCTCCTCCAGGACGGTATCGGCGATGAGTGCCGCTAGGCGGGAGTCGTGCGGGCCCACCCCGCCCGGCGGGCTGTCGGCGTGGCTGGCAGCCGGCGGTTCAGGGTCGTCATCTGACACGACCGCCGGCGGTAGGGGCTCCAGCGGGCTGAGGGCGCCCACTTCATCATCCAGGAGGCCAGCCAGCTGGGTGGCCGTGCCCTGGGACGCACCCACATCGATGGGGGGGGGCGGAGGGTCCTCCGCCTCATGTGGAGTGCGTGCGTTGAGAGCGGGCGAGGCCTCATCGGGCCCAGGCATCCGTTCTCCTTCAGGGGCCGGCTCTGCTGCAGCCTCTCCTGCCTCCAGGGGGGCCTGCTGCGGGGGGCATTGGTCGCATGGGCTGGGGCGCTAGAAGCGACAGACTGCACACCAATCTAGGGTTGGCCCCTCTGGGGGGTGGTCCCCTGGCGGGGGAGCTGAGGCCTCAACACCGTCGTGGGTCTGGGTGGCCAGGGGCTGGCTAGCGGGCGCCGGGGGCTGGGCCACAGGGGCCACCGGGGCGCTGGTGAGGGCCTGCTGGTGGCCCTCCGCACGGCAATCTGTGTCCAAGAGGTCCTGGGACACGTCCTCGGTCGCCAAATCCGGGGGGCCGGGCTGGGGGGGCCCTGCGCCGGCACGCCCGGCAGCCGGATGGCCGGGGTCGCTAGGCGACCCGGCAGCTACCAGGATGCGCCGGCTGAGCCGGCTGGTTCGGCTACCGGCGGTGGCTCGCGGCTGCGCAGGTGGGCTCATCCGAGCCGCGGGGATCCCTTGATTCCTTCCAGGGGCTGCTCCGCCGTCGGGCAGCGCTGGGTCTCTTCCCCGGGAGAGGGGCGCCTGTTGCGCCTCAGGGCGCGTCGGGGGGGGGGGGGGGGGCTCGGGGCAGGGGGCGGCCGGCGTCACCGACCGCGTCGGTTGTCAGTGCCCGGGCGGGCTCCTGCGGCTGTGGATGCAGCACTTGCTGCGGCCTGCTCACGGCATCGGCTATGAGGCGCCGGACGTCCTCCTCTGTGAGGGAGGGGCGGTCCACGCGCGGGGGGGCAGCCCCGGCGGACGGTGTGTCCTGCCGCCCCTCGGCCTGGGCGTCCTGCCGCGTGTGCACGGTCAGGTCTCGAACGACACTGTGGCTCACACAGTGGACGGCCGCCGGCAGGCGGCCGGGCGGGGGCGCTACTGTACCCAGGGCAGCGCTGACTACCGCACACGCCGCCAGCGCCTGTGTGTGGGCGCGGAAGGTCAGGTACCCGTGGTTCTCTCCTCCATGAAAAGCCTCCGCCACCCCCTCCGCCCCATCCAGCCACATGAAGCGGTCCGCCAGGTGACGGCGGGACCACCCTGTGGGGAGGCGCCAGATGTGCAGGACGGTCGGTGGGTCCGCGGTGCGGGGATGCTGAGGAGCTTGCGTTGCCCCGTCCGGGGGGGCGTAGCCTGGGCCCCGGAGGCTCGGGGTGGTCTGTGTGACACCGGCACGGTGTTTCTGGGGCGTGCGGGGGACGCCGTCCTGCGGTGGCCGTGCCTGCTGTGCACGGGGGGGCAGGAGGCCCGGCGTCGTTTGGGTTCCCGCTAGAGCGTGTTGTGTTGTGTTGTGTTGTGGTGTGGTGTGGTGTGGTGTGTTGTGTTGTGTTGTGTTGTGTTGTGGTGCATTCTGCTGTGCTTTGTTGCATACGTTGTGTTTGGCAACTCTTTGGGACAAACAGTGGAGCCGATGGCACCGGTGAATAAGGGGGTCCGATCAAAACACAGAGGAGGACGGTGACCAACCCAGCCACCCACCCACATACGGTGAGCACAACGGTAAGGCCCTTCGTCATGAAATCGTGCAGGATCTCGATTTGCCGCGTCTCCTCACCGAGTTCATCGCTTGCCCCCTTGAAACTAAGGAACACAGGGCAGAGAGAGCTTGCCTCCGCTTCCCTGCCTCTGCCACTGCGTATGCCTCTACGTCGGAGAGAATGGGGTGTACACAATCGCCGACAACTACCCTAAATGCGAAGAGCGGGCCAGACTGGGCACATTCAAGCGATGGATCGAGGAGTCATGGACGGCCAGCAGACGTCTGGTGCACACAACAGGAGCAAGCAATCCACAATACCATCCCAGCAAAGATAGGTCCATGGCCACCAACACAGAGCCTGGCGGCGGTGCCTCTCTGTCTCTCTCTCGGCCCCGCCGCTGGCCTTTGTCACTTCCTCTACCTTCACCTTTGCCTCTACCTCCGCACGCACCTCTCCTGGCGTCCCTATCCCCACCGTTACGCTCGCCACTGCCTCAACCTTCCCTGACGTGTACCTGCAGCTTTGCCATCGACTGTGTCTCTACCTCGACAGCTTTGTCCACCTTTGCCCCATGTCTCTACTTGTCCCTCTGCCCCCGCATCACCCCATGCAAGGGGGTTACTGGGGGGAAGGTTTCTTAAGGTACTGCAAAGAAGCAATCACAGCCTGTCGCCTTAAAGAAGGACTTTTCAGGTGCACTTAGTGGCGATTGAGGCAGGTGCAGGGCCATGTATTGTGTTGACGTGCCGCAGACCTGACATGAGTGTCCGCCTGATACTTATCGGCAATGTGGGCAATATCTCGCTGCACTGACAAGGTTTTCATGGAATGCTTCTTGACCTTTCGTGTAGTCTCAGCCGCCTCCTCCTGCACAAATAGGGAAATGGCTAATGTTCGAGTGGGGTCGCGATCAGTTCTACAAATAGTTTTTCATTTGGATGCTCCCGAAGGCAGTTTGAACAGATACAAGTGATATTTGAGTGCAATTGTATTGCAGCGAATCAAATTTGGGATCGTCTGTGGCAAACACCACAACATTGCCGATATCCGCTATCTCAGCCGACCCGGACACCCTCACAACGATGCCGTTGATCAATAGAAGTCCTCTGTGTGCAGGAGATACCCGCTTTAAGAATTTCACGACATCGTTAAGTCAGCAGTGCTGCGATTCAAAACCGAGTGACAGAGGAGTACATCTGATCGCATAGAAACTGAGCAGCTGCTGCAGTCCCTACAGGGAAGGGGAAAATTTCGCCCGGGGACAATTTCACAGGGGATAATTTCGCCACCCTTGAAATCCCCAAAGCCCCAAGCCTGCAGCTGTGGTGAAGGATGGAACTGTTACGCCAAAATTTCGCCAGGGGAAAATTTCGCCACTTTTCTTAACGGCGAAATTTTCCCCGCGAAATTATCCCCTGACGAAATTTTCCCCTTCCCTGTACACTTGTACGCTCGCTTGCCGTAGAACCATGTACCATGTCCGCAGACACCTCGCCAGATTGACGCTGCCGCAAACAAAGCTCCAGGGCTGGGGACTCTACATGCGGTCCTCTGCTACTGCGCGCTGCTGAGACATGCTTACTCCAACCAAGACAATGGCCGCAACGTATCAAACACCTCCGTCAACGCCGACTTAAACAGAAAAAACTACGGCGTCACAGGCAGTCTCTCACTCTTGGCCAATTCTTGGGCGCTCTTGAACCCCCTCCTCGTCAAGCCCTCGCGTCATGCGCCTTTTCCGGGGACCGCTTCGCTTGACGCTGCCAGCTCAGTATTGGGAGGCGTGCCACGTCTACTCTTCACGCCCCGCCCACCCCCTGTACTCTTGCGCTGAGTGTGGACGCCTCCCGCCCCCCACCACGTGGAACCTCCAATGGCAGCGTGCTCAATTGAGGACACAGCGCTCTATCGACGATCTTTCTTTCTCATCAAACAGTGGAGTCAACTTGAATGACCAACAGCACTTTCCGCCACTGCCAACCAAGATCTATCATGCATCGGCTCGCGTGCACAACCGTTCTGTAGCCACTGCCTCACTCTCCTATCGGACAGATGCACATACTGCCCAAGAACCAACATGCTCGTCTTCGGCGGTTATCTACAACAACGGTTTCACCACCGTGCCCGCGCCCCCATATGGGTTAAGGACTGGAGTCCACCTTCTCAAACTATGGGACCAGCGAGGAGTTCGCCGACAAGACTGGGTTTGCACCTGTGGCTACGACAATTTGAGCTCTGCGCTGAGTGTCGAATGGGCCGTCCAAAAAAGCAGCCGTGTTTACTTCAGTGAATACCATTCGCCGATACAAACCTGATCCAGCCTCGCCACCAGGCCTACATCAGAGGCAAGACACCAGATTTGATTTGAATGTGAAAATTGAGTCTTGCTTCTAGGTGTCCGAGCATTACCAGACGTGGTTTTTTGGTATCTGTGAGACATGCATAAATTCGCCTTTATTTTTATTTACCGTTTTGGCCGTCTTCGCACTGCTTGCGTCGGGCACTCCTAAATACCAAAATCAACGAGGGACCACGCAATGTGCTCCCTACATGCCAGTCTGCTCTGCTCTCTCGTTTTGCTCCACTGGGTGCCCAATCTGCTGCTGAGCATTCAGCGGCATGCTGGCAGCAACGTTGGCTATATGTTGAATTCAGAGCAGCACCTCAGTTTGTGCGACTATCTTTATTTCGTTGCACAGCTTGGTGAATGAACTTTTAATTCAAAGTTCTTCGTCCCCTTTTCCATGTGTTGCTTTCGTAACACACCACAGCCACTTTGAACTTTTAATTCAAAGTTCTTCGTCCCCTTTTCCATGTGTTGCTTTCGTAACACACCACAGCCACTTTGAACTTTTAATTCAAAGTTCTTCGTCCCCTTTTCCATGTGTTGCTTTCGTAACACACCACAGCCACTTTGCTACACTCACTTGTATCTGACTCCACGCACCAGCAAATAACAACAAATGATTACACATTTCGAAGTACCTCATTTTCTTTGAACCTGCCAAAATTGACAACCTACCTTTGTGAATCTACTTAGGCTTTTTTTTCTTTTCTTTTTGATGCAAATAACAGGATGAGTTTTGCGCGCAAAACAAATTCTGTATTGCATGCTCCCTTTTTCTGCTGCTTAGCAGCACGCACTAGAACCACAAAAATGCTTTTTTGGTGAAAACAAGCACACTCCGCCCAGAATCCCTGTGGTATGCCGCCCAGAGGGGAGTGACAGAAAGCAGGCAATTGGTTTTTGTACATACTTCAGGCTCAGATCTAGTGTGTAGTACCAGAGGTTCACTGTGTATGCGCTGGGTTTAGTTTAGTATAGCTATGTGTAGCCCCAAGGGACCTGAATGGGCCGCAAGCACCCCAAAAGGGTAAATGTAGCCACAATCAGCCCAAACTGCCCAGGAGTAGCCTGTATATGGCCCCCTACACTGGAAATAGTGCAGCCCCATGAGAACCACATCAGAACTCTCAAGGTGTTGACTTGGTTTACAAAAACTGGGACATGGCCAAAATGGTCAGAAATGGTCAAAAATGGTCAACGTGTTGAATGCGGGCAAGATGTTCAAAAAAGTCAAAATGACAGAAGAAAAATATGGCCACCGTGGTCCAAATGGCCAAATACCCTAAATGGTAACATGGCCAAAATGATCCAAATGGTAACATGGCCAAAAGGGGTCAGAATGTTCCAAATGGCCCACATGGCCCACATGCTCGAAAATGGTCAAAGTGGTCCAAATGGCTAAAATTTGCCACAACGGCCGAAATTGGCCGGATTTTGACAAATGACAAATTCCAAACTTGCTCAAAAATAGTCAAAATGGTCCAAAATGATAAAATGGGTCCAAAATGGTCCAAATGGCCCAAAATTTGTCAACATGGCCCAAATTTGTCAAAAATGGCCCAAATTTTCTCAAATGGCCCAAGTCTGTCAAAATGTCCAACATTTCCCCAAATGGCCCAAATTAATTCAAGTGGCCAAAATTTGTGAAAACTGCCAAAAATTGTCAAAATGCCCACAGGGTGCCCTGAATGGCCCCAAATGGCCAAAATTGCCAAAAAGGTCAAAACAGTCAAAATGGCCACATTGGCCAACAGCAAAAATGCTCAAAAATGGCCAAGATGGTGAGAGTGGGACAGTTGTCCCTCTGCCCACGAGCGCTGCCTCTGCCCCTTAGTGCCCCTCCCACGCCGGCGCCGGCGACTTTGCACAAGTCTTTCGTAAGACAGTGAAGTTTGGAGGCTGCTGGGGAAAGGGGAGCCAGCCCCAGCCAGGGACGATGTACGCCGTATCCGTCTGCAGTCCCCTACGGCCCTTGCCCGGGGCACACATCCCAAAGCCTCGCCGCCATCCCTACACCCACCACCCCACGTACCACGGCCGCTGTCCCACCCGCCTCTCACCCCACGACCGCAGATCCGACACCCCATATCGACCTCCTGCTCAAGGAGCGCATCAAGCCTTCCGGTATAATTAGGTCCTTCTTCCCTTGGAGGGGGGGCAGATTGCTGCTTGAATTTCTTGATGTACTTCTTGACGCAGGACTTGAATTTGTGGCAATGCTCCTTCTCCTTCTTTGTAGTCTGGACCTTCAGGCCGGACTTCTGCCTCCTACAAGCGACCGCATGCAGGTGTGCAGACAAAGGCACAGACGCCAAAGGAGGGATCGGTAGGGTGGGGGGATGCGGAGGGGCTTTCAGGGGGCCCCTTATTAAAGAGGGCGGGGCGGGCGGCCAGGAAGCTCTATCCCCCCCCAACCCCCCCCCATCCCACACACACATCCGCATAAAACTCCAGGAGCCCATGGTGTGGCTCCCACCACCCTTCCACCCTGATTCCCCCTTCATTGACGCCAACGTGCCTCGCCTGCCACACCTGCACAGGTGCCTGTGGTGTTACCCGCACTTCTCCCGGACAACGCCTGGGAGCTTTCCCCTGTCCCCTAGTCCAAGCACCGGAATTCCCTGGGGCCCGGGCCTGTAAGCTCCCCGCCACTACAAGCACCGACTTCCCCCGGAGCCCAGAAAAACAGGGGAACCGGTGGGAAACAGGGGCAAAACGGGGGGGGAGGAAGGAAGAATGGGGAGAAATGGGCTGAAATGGGGGTAAATGGGGAAATGTAGTAGTGCAAGCAGAGAAAAAATATGAAAATGATGGGGGAAATGGTGGAGAATGGGTGAAAATTCTCAATTCTCCCTCATTTTTCCGGGGCACCTTTTGCCCGTTTGCACAAATAACCGGCCTTCCCCACTGTTGCCTGATTCCACTTCCCCCATGGAAGAACGGGCAAAATGTGAACTCACCGCTACTCACGGAAAAGTCGGTGAGCTGACGTCCCTCGGGAATAAGACACTCACTTCAATGCACATGTAGCCCATGCCCCCTCCCCTCCCAAGAGAAGAATCCAGGGTGAGTGTGGCAAGCCTCTGGCCAGCCCCACCAGTCTCAAACACCTGCAGACCCGTTCCTGTGGTTGGGTGGCTCGGCTCCAGCCTTGTGCATCAGGTCTCAGACTGTGGGCCACAGCCCGTGTGTCCCCGACAAGGTGACACATTGTGGGGCCAAAATGAGATATGGCATCCCTGGGAATTTTTTGCCAAAATGAGGTTTGGCGGCCTGTCAGATTTGGCCAAAATGAGGTTTGGCGGCCGGTCAAGTTTGGCCAAAATGAGTTTTGGCGGCCGGTCAAATATGGCCAAAATGAGTTTTGGCAGCCGGTCAAATTTGGCTCAAATGAGTTTTGGCGGCCGGTCAAATTTGGCTCAAATGAGTTTTCGCGGCCAGTCAAATACAGCAAAATAAGTTTTGGCAGCCAGTCAAATATGACCAAAATGAGTTTTGGCAGCCGGTCAAATATGGCCAAAATGAGTTTTGGCGCACGACCAGGGCGCGCTGCCCAGTCCAGCGCCCATCCTCCCGCCCCGGCGAGCGCCAACAGGCTACGACCAGGGCGCGCTGCCCTTTCCAGCGCCCATCCTCCCGCCCCGGCGTGCGCCAACAGGCCACGACCAGGGCGCGCTGCCCTGTCCAGCGCCCATCCTCCTGCCCCGGCGTGCGCCAACAGGCCGGTCAAATTTGGCTCAAATGAGTCTTGGCGGTTGGTCAAATATGACCAAAATGAGTTTTGGCGGTTGGTCAATGTTGGCCAAAATGAGTATTAGCGGCTGGTCAAATATGGCCAAAATGAGTTTTGGCGGCCGGTCAATGTTGGCCAAAATGAGTATTGGCGGCTGGTCAATGTTGGCCAAAATGAGTTTTGGCAGCTGGTCAAATTTGGCCAAACTGAGTTTTGGCGGCCGGCAAAATTTGGCCAAAATGAGTTTTGGCGGCCGGTCAAATTTGGCCAAAATGAGTATTGGTGGCCGGTCAAATTTGGCCGAAATGAGTTTTGGAGGCCGGTCAAATATGAGCAAAATGAATATTGGTGGCCGGTCAAATTTGGCTCAAATGAGTTTTGGCGGCCGGTCAAATTTGGCCAAAATGAGTTTTGGCGGCCGGTCAAATTTGGCCAAAATGAGTTTTGGCGGCCGGTCAAATATGGCCAAAATGAGTTTTGGAGGCCGGTCAAATATGGCCAAAATGAATATTGGTGGCCGGTCAAATTTGGCTCAAATGAGTTTTGGCGGCCGGTCAAATTTGGCCAAAATGAGTTTTGGCGGCCGGTCAAATTTGGCCAAAATGAGTTTTGGCGGCCGGTCAAATTTGGCCAAAATGAGTTTTGGCGGCCGGTCAAATATGGCTCAAATGAGTTTTGGCGGCCGGTCAAATTTGGCCAAAATGAGTTTTGGCGGCCGGTCAAATTTGGCCAAAATGAGTATTGGTGGCCGGTCAAATTTGGCTCAAATGAGTTTTGGCGGCCGGTCAAATTTGGCCAAAATGAGTTTTGGCGGCCGGTCAAATATGGCCGAAATGAGTTTTGGCGGCCGGTCAAATATGGCCAAAATGAGTTTTGGCGGCCGGTCAAATTTGGCCAAAATGAGTTTTGGCGGCCGGTCAAATTTGGCTCAAATGAGTTTTGGCGGCCGGTCAAATTTGGCCAAAATGAAGTTTGGCGGCCGGTCAAATATGGCCAAAATGAGTTTTGGCGGCCGGTCAAATATGGCCAAAATGAGTTTTGGCGGCCGGTCAAGTTTGGCCGAAATGAGTTTTGGCGGCCGGTCAAATTTGGCTCAAATGAGTTTTGGCGGCCGGTCAAATTTGGCTCAAATGAGGTTTGGCGGCCGGTCAAATATGGCCAAAATGAGTTTTGGCGGCCGGTCAAATATGGCCAAAATGAGTTTTGGCGGCCGGTCAAATTTGGCTCAAATGAGTTTTGGCGGCCGGTCAAATTTGGCTCAAATGAGTTTTGGCGGCCGGTCAAATTTGGCCAAAATGAGTTTTGGCGGCCGGTCAAATTTGGCTCAAATGAGTTTTGGCGGCCGGTCAAATTTGGCCGAAATGAGTTTTGGCGGCCGGTCAAATTTGGCTCAAATGAGTTTTGGCGGCCGGTCAAATTTGGCCAAAATGAGGTTTGGCGGCCGGTCAAATTTGGCCAAAATGAGTATTGGTGGCCGGTCAAATTTGGCTCAAATGAGTTTTGGCGGCCGGTCAAATTTGGCCGAAATGAGTTTTGGCGGCCGGTCAAATTTGGCTCAAATGAGTTTTGGCGGCCGGTCAAATATGGCCAAAATGAGTTTTGGCGGCCGGTCAAATATGGCCAAAATGAGTTTTGGCGGCCGGTCAAATTTGGCCGAAATGAGTTTTGGCGGCCGGTCAAATTTGGCTCGAATGAGTTTTGGCGGCTGGGCAAATTTGGCTCAAATGAGGTTTGGCGGCCGGCCAAATTTGGCCAAAATGAGTTTTGGTGGCCGGTCAAATTTGGCTCAAATGAGTTTTGGCGGCTGGTCAAATATGGCCAAAATGAGTATTGGTGGCCGGTCAAATTTGGCTCAAATGAGTTTTGGCGGCCGGTCAAATTTGGCCAAAATGAGTTTTGGCGGCCGGTCAAATATGGCCGAAATGAGTTTTGGCGGCCGGTCAAATATGGCCAAAATGAGTTTTGGCGGCCGGTCAAATTTGGCTCAAATGAGGTTTGGCGGCCGGTCAAATTTGGCTCAAAGAAGTTTTGGCGGCCGGTCAAATTTGGCTCAAATGAGTATTGGTGGCCGGTCAAATTTGGCCAAAATGAGTTTTGGCGGCCGGTCAAATTTGGCCAAAATGAGTATTGGTGGCCGGTCAAATTTGGCTCAAATGAGTTTTGGCGGCCGGTCAAATTTGGCCCAAATGAGTTTTGGCAGCCGGTCAAATTTGGCTCAAATGAGGTTTGGCGGCTGGTCAAATTTGGCCAAAATGAGTTTTGGCGGCCGGTCAAATTTGGCTCAAATGAGTATTGGTGGCCGGTCAAATTTGGCCAAAATGAGTTTTGGCGGCCGGTCAAATTTGGCCAAAATGAGTATTGGTGGCCGGTCAAATTTGGCTCAAATGAGTTTTGGCGGCCGGTCAAATTTGGCTCAAATGAGTTTTGGCGGCCGGTCAAATTTGGCCAAAATGCGTTTTGGCGGCCGGTCAAATATGGCCAAAATGAGTTTTGGCGGCCGGTCAAATATGGCCAAAATGAGTTTTGGCGGCCGGTCAAATATGGCCAAAATGAGTTTTGGCGGCCGGTCAAGTTTGGCCGAAATGAGTTTTGGCAGCCGGTCAAATTTGGCTCAAATGAGTATTGGTGGCCGGTCAAATTTGGCCAAAATGAGTTTTGGCAGCCGGTCAAATTTGGCCAAAATGAATATTGGTGGCCGGTCAAATTTGGCTCAAATGAGTTTTGGCAGCCAGTCAAATATGACCAAAATGAGTTTTGGCGGCCGGTCAAATTTGGCCAAAATGAGTTTTGGCGGCCGGTCAAATATCACCAAAATGAGTTTTGGCGGCCGGTCAAATTTGGCCAAAATGAGTTTTGGCGGCCGGTCAAATTTGGCTCAAATGAGTTTTGGCGGCCGGTCAAATTTGGCCAAAATGAAGTTTGGCGGCCGGTCAAATATGGCCAAAATGAGTTTTGGCGGCCGGTCAAATATGGCCAAAATGAGTTTTGGCGGCCGGTCAAGTTTGGCCGAAATGAGTTTTGGCGGCCGGTCAAATTTGGCTCAAATGAGTTTTGGCGGCCGGTCAAATTTGGCTCAAATGAGGTTTGGCGGCCGGTCAAATATGGCCAAAATGAGTTTTGGCGGCCGGTCAAATATGGCCAAAATGAATATTGGTGGCCGGTCAAATTTGGCTCAAATGAGTTTTGGCGGCCGGTCAAATTTGGCCAAAATGAGTTTTGGCGGCCGGTCAAATTTGGACAAAATGAGTTTTGGTGGCCGGTCAAATTTGGCCAAAATGAGTTTTGGCGGCCGGTCAAATATGGTTCAAATGAGTTTTGGAGGCCGGTCAAATATGGCCAAAATGAATATTGGTGGCCGGTCAAATTTGGCTCAAATGAGTTTTGGCGGCCGGTCAAATTTGGCCAAAATGAGTTTTGGCGGCCGGTCAAATTTGGCCAAAATGAGTTTTGGCGGCCGGTCAAATTTGGCCAAAATGAGTTTTGGCGGCCGGTCAAATATGGCTCAAATGAGTTTTGGCGGCCGGTCAAATTTGGCCGAAATGAGTTTTGGCGGCCGGTCAAATTTGGCCAAAATGAGTATTGGTGGCCGGTCAAATTTGGCTCAAATGAGTTTTGGCGGCCGGTCAAATTTGGCCAAAATGAGTTTTGGCGGCCGGTCAAATTTGGCCAAAATGAGTTTTGGCGGCCGGTCAAATATGGCCAAAATGAGTTTTGGCGGCCGGTCAAATTTGGCCAAAATGAGTTTTGGCGGCCGGTCAAATTTGGCTCAAATGAGTTTTGGCGGCCGGTCAAATTTGGCCAAAATGAAGTTTGGCGGCCGGTCAAATATGGCCAAAATGAGTTTTGGCGGCCGGTCAAATATGGCCAAAATGAGTTTTGGCGGCCGGTCAAGTTTGGCCAAAATGAGTTTTGGCGGCCGGTCAAATTTGGCTCAAATGAGTTTTGGCGGCCGGTCAAATTTGGCTCAAATGAGGTTTGGCGGCCGGTCAAATATGGCCAAAATGAGTTTTGGCGGCCGGTCAAATTTGGCTCAAATGAGTTTTGGCGGCCGGTCAAATTTGGCTCAAATGAGTTTTGGCGGCCGGTCAAATTTGGCTCAAATGAGTTTTGGCGGCCGGTCAAATTTGGCTCAAATGAGTTTTGGCGGCCGGTCAAATATGGCCAAAATGAGTTTTGGCGGCCGGTCAAATATGGCCAAAATGAGTTTTGGTGGCCGGTCAAATTTGGCCGAAATGAGTTTTGGCGGCCGGTCAAATTTGGCTCAAATGAGTTTTGGCGGCCGGTCAAATTTGGCCAAAATGAGGTTTGGCGGCCGGTCAAATTTGGCCAAAATGAGTATTGGTGGCCGGTCAAATTTGGCTCAAATGAGTTTTGGCGGCCGGTCAAATTTGGCCGAAATGAGTTTTGGCGGCCGGTCAAATTTGGCCAAAATGAGTTTTGGCGGCCGGTCAAATATGGCCAAAATGAGTTTTGGCGGCTGGGCAAATTTGGCTCAAATGAGGTTTGGCGGCCGGCCAAATTTGGCCAAAATGAGTATTGGTGGCCGGTCAAATTTGGCTCAAATGAGTTTTGGCGGCCGGTCAAATATGGCCAAAATGAGTATTGGTGGCCGGTCAAATTTGGCTCAAATGAGTTTTGGCGGCCGGTCAAATTTGGCCAAAATGAGTTTTGGCGGCCGGTCAAATATGGCCGAAATGAGTTTTGGCGGCCGGTCAAATATGGCCAAAATGAGTTTTGGCGGCCGGTCAAATTTGGCTCAAATGAGGTTTGGCGGCCGGTCAAATTTGGCTCAAATGAGTTTTGGCGGCCGGTCAAATTTGACTCAAATGAGTATTGGTGGCTGGTCAAATTTGGCCAAAATGAGTTTTGGCGGCCGGTCAAATTTGGCCAAAATGAGTATTGGTGGCCGGTCAAATTTGGCTCAAATGAGTTTTGGCGGCCGGTCAAATTTGGCCCAAATGAGTTTTGGCAGCGGGTCAAATTTGGCTCAAATGAGGTTTGGCGGCCGGTCAAATTTGGCCAAAATGAGTTTTGGCGGCCGGTCAAATTTGGCTCAAATGAGTATTGGTGGCCGGTCAAATTTGGCCAAAATGAGTTTTGGCGGCCGGTCAAATTTGGCCAAAATGAGTATTGGTGGCCGGTCAAATTTGGCTCAAATGAGTTTTGGCGGCCGGTCAAATTTGGCTCAAATGAGTTTTGGCGGCCGGTCAAATTTGGCCAAAATGAGTTTTGGCGGCCGGTCAAATATGGCCAAAATGAAGTTTGGCGGCCGGTCAAATATGGCCAAAATGAGTTTTGGCGGCCGGTCAAATTTGGCCAAAATGAGTTTTGGCGGCCGGTCAAGTTTGGCCGAAATGAGTTTTGGCAGCCGGTCAAATTTGGCTCAAATGAGTATTGGTGGCCGGTCAAATTTGGCCAAAATGAGTTTTGGCGGCCGGTCAAATTTGGCCAAAATGAATATTGGTGGCCGGTCAAATTTGGCTCAAATGAGTTTTGGCAGCCAGTCAAATATGACCAAAATGAGTTTTGGCGGCCGGTCAAATTTGGCCAAAATGAGTTTTGGCGGCCGGTCAAATATCACCAAAATGAGTTTTGGCGGCCGGTCAAATTTGGCCAAAATGAGTATTGGCGGCCGGTCAAATTTGGCTCAAATGAGTTTTGGCGGCCGGTCAAATATGGCCAAAATGAGTTTTGGCGCCCGGCCAAATACAGGAAAAATGAGTTTTGGCGGCCGGTCAAATATGGCCAAAATGAGTTTTGGCGGCCGGTCAAATTTCCCTACAGCGGCAGCAGTGGTGCTAAACCACCAACACACAGAAGGTCCATTGGGTACCCCCAGCCGGGGGCCTTGGCAGCACTGCGAGACCTCAGCTCAAGGTGTCAGGGCTTTGGTTCCACCATCAGTTCTGTGGGGCACCCACCTCCTCCCTTTGGGATGATTTTTAATGAAAGGAATATCTCGGGCTGTCCAGTAGCCAGCTCATTATTTAGGCACACAATTGGACGGCACTTAAAGCAAGCGGTTGGAGGTCGACTTTTATTCAACAAAAAAAATGGAAAAAAATGTCCGCTAAAAAACGCCTTGTCTCTCTCTGTATGTCCCCGCCAGACCAATCCAATCACCCCGCCCATTGCCACACCCAGCCGTCCATGTGTCCCCCCCTTGACCGAATTGACTGCTCTGAAATCACAAAACAATGACCCAATTTGACCACTCTTGTGACCGCTCTTGAACACCAGTTCGCTGGTCATCCGACCAAACATCGCTTCTACATCAAGGCTTTCCACACTTCAGACCCAGTGTTGGCCCCCTTGTTGGAACCTTACCCAGGAAAACGTTCACGGTCCTGGGGATGCAAGAAGAAATGCGTGATCATCATTTGGCCATCACAGTGCGCAGAACCATCAACGTATTAATTCATAGATTGATCAACATGTGTTGCGCGTGGCGGACCAGCATGTTGTGGAAGTGCCTTCATCATGTTGTGGAGCTGCATTCATCGCTGTTCAAAATATTGTTTGGTTGCATTCATGATTGATCAGGAGGTTACGGAGTTGCATTTGAATGCCACTCCAGAATGTGCTTCTCAAAGACACAGAAGATAACTTCAGCGCAATACCATTGGGGAACATACCGAAGCTTTGCCTCCCACTTTCGTTGTTTGAGATCCTCTAGATGTTCGAGGATGACACTCAGAGCAGGCGTGGGTGTCAGCAGGTTAACCAAAACTCCACTCAGCAGTGCCAGTAGAACCCAGCCCATAAAGACTAAGATCCACAGTGCAAATATACCCTGAAAACAAAAGGCGCAGTTGGGGGCTGAATGGCGATGTTGGGTGGACAGAATGCTGCCTGCTCCTTGCTCAATGCCTTCCTTCTTGATGCATGCTCCTTGCTTCACATTCCTTTGCATGTGCACAGTCTTTCACCTCCATGTGGGGACCCCACATGGTGGCCCTGAGTTCAGAAGGATCGGGTTATGCCCACCACGCACAGCATTGGAACTTTTTACATGTGCGCGGAACATGGTCACCTGACCTGTAGAGGGAAACAGCTCCTGGGCTACCCTTTCGGTGGATGGCGAGAGGGAAATGGAATAGTGGAGGGGTTGAAGGAAGGAGGTTATGGTTTCGGTTCGTTCCGGGGGAGCGGGCTGCGTTCTGGGCTGCTGCCGTGCTTGGGCGTGGGCTTGGGAAAAGAGGACCTTGCTTCACACTCCTACACTGATCCGCCCCAGCCCATTCCCTGTACCCGCCCCACCCCCTTGTCCAGTAAGTGGCTGCGCGTGGCGGTTCCCTCGCACCCCCGAGGGAATCTACCCGAGGGAATGCCCCCCCGATTACTAGACAGAGGACGCCCCACACAAAACAAGAGAGCGAACACAAGGGCCTGTGAACCACAAACTGACCAGGAAACTGCCTGCAGGGACGCATGTCAGGTCTACTGAGCAACAGGCTCGGTGTGCCACTTTTTCTGACGTGAGTCTTACGCCTTAAAGAGCTGCACATGCTCAACAGAGGCCACAGGAATGGGCTCTCCAGTCTGCACGTTGGAAATTGACAACGGCACCAGGAGAGTACGCGTCAATATCATCGACATCCATGGCTGAAATTGCGAAAAACTAAGTGTTCTGCATGATACAGGGTGAGGTCCGGGTCGCGGTGGTCCGGGTCGCGGTGGTCCGGGTCGCGGTGGTCCGGGTCGCGGTGGTCCGGGTCGCGATGGTCCGGGTCGCGGTGGTCCGGGTCGCACAGTGCAGTTCCTTCCGCGCCAGAAATTTAAAGCACACAGCAATGCACCAACAACAGTACCTCGTCCCATCAGCAAGCACAGAAGAGAACCTCAATATCCAACCTTCTAAGAAAATTGGAAAATGGAAAGTGACGGTTCCCTCGCCCCCCCCCGCTTACTAGACAAGGGCGCTTACTGGACAAGGGGGCGGGGGGTACAACGACAGCGTTGCCCGCCTCCTGAGGCCTTCGTGAAGCTGCACCACAACCCTTTGCTTTGCATACCAGTTGTGTCGTGGGCCAGTGGTACTCCCCCAAACCAGTGAAATAGATGATGGAGAACCAAAGTGATTTGACAAATGTGTCTGCGAGAGCAGTGGGGTGGGCAAGGCATTGCACCTAGACACAACTCTGCAGATGGAAGCGCACGTGGCTACCAGACACGAGTGTACATTGCGGCACACGGCAAGCACAGCCACACATATGCAGTCTGTGTATGTCGGTGTGCAGTGGCCGGACCTGATTTCACCATCACGCACGTGCGATGCATATGATGCCGGGATCGATTTGGATGAAATTGGCTTGGTGAATAGCGTATGAAAACGTGTTTTTGAAATTGTGTATCAAACTGGGGTGCCCGCGGTGACATATACCCATATCGTTTATGGGGCTGAAGTGCTCTGGTATCAGGCTCAACTGGTCTCAACACTACTCCAGGGGGTCGGAGGGGCATCCGAGCCGGTCCTGAGTCCTGATGCGATCCCCAACCATGTGGACCATGTCGACCAACAGTGTTGAAACTTGGGGGGGGAGGGGGGGGGGGGGGAGCCCACAGAGGTTTGTGGGGCAGGGGGGGCGGTCATGGGAGGGGGGGGGGGGGTTGTGTTCAAGGGCACATGCTCCCCTTCTCAATTCCGCGCATGCAACCATGAAACAATGGCATGCACCCTAGCCAGACCTCTTTTATAGCAGAAGAGTCCTCCCAAAGTGTGAGGGCAACACAACCAGTCAATAGTGTGGAGTAGTTTCCTTTTGTTTGGTTGAATTTTGCTTAAAAAAAGGTTAGATTTCTATGTTGAATTAGACGTTCAGAAGATGTATAAGGTTTATAAGGTACACATATGAAAAATTCCTAAAGGTTAGAATCAGGTCATGTGAGATATTTACCGAGCTCGGTTTCCCAGAGGAGGTTTTACAACCCTTCTTAGAGCCAAGCGCAAGCAACATACTTTAGCAGCAGCAAGCAAGCAACAGGCGTGTCAAACGTCTTTTTTTTGGCACACTGTGGCTCAAAATTGGGATCCAAGTAGGTAGTTTTGTTTGATTTCGAGCTGTCTAACCCGTTTTATGGCTGATTTAGTGTCCAAAAATGACCGTTTTCAGCGAGTGCCGGACGATCACCGGTGTGTCAAGTAGGTGTCTTCAATGAGGGCCATTCTTCTTCTGTAGCAATTGGCCTATCAAATGGGTGTTCAATGAGGCATCTCTCACGCCGTGGTGCCATGCGGTGGTCCATTTTGAGTTGAAAATCTGCCTTTTTTCGGACGTTTTTTTGGAACTGTCGCCCTGAACGTTCAGGATGATCGCCACTGCATGTAGGCTTCACCAATCAGGGCTGTTCTTCTTCCACGGCGATTTTGTATGCAATGAACAAGACTAGGACCCAGCTCGGTCCTTGTCGTAAATCTTGATCCTTAAGGTTAGACTTAGGTGAAAACAATATTCCTGTGGGTTAGAGTTAGACGTCATGCGTGGAATTCCTGGTGGTTGTATTATATGTTGTCTGTTTGTTTGTTTGTCTGCCTGTCCGTTTGTCTGTCAGTAGACATGGGCGTGGGTGTGAGTGTGTGTGAGGGTGTGTGTGGGGGGGGGGGGGGGTGGCAGGCGAATGGTGCAACAGACATGAATAAGCAAAGCAACAGGCAAATCACGGAAGAGAACTCATCAGGTACGATTCTGAAACACGTGAAATCAGTAGAAAGCGTGCTCTGTGACAAACACAAATTCTCCAGCTATGTAAGCAACTGAAATCGTATGCAACAGATAACGAATTTCGTTCTCTCATTCCACCTGTTAATCAATGTAACCAATACTCAAAATCGACACAACCAAAAAATCAAGACTCAACATGACAGCGTGTATATGCGCGCGCATGCCCCACCGCGTAAGGCAGGCGGTTCAATGAGCGAAATAAAATGGAGACTGAGAATGCAAATTGAGGCAAATCACAGCCACTGTCATTGACCCACCCACCCACCCGACAGTGGCCCATGCGTGTCAAAATATAAGAGACAGAAAAAGTTATCCCCACCTTAAGAAGTTACCATATTCGTACATCACCATCAAATCAGAAGGGCCAACCGGGATCTGATTTTCGTTGCAGAAGTTCAGGACTCGGGTTCGCCAGTGTCTCCGAGGGACATCCTTATAACCTAACTCAGCCACGATCAGGACAACGTTTTCATAAATATCACCATGGGACCACGACCAATATCCACATTTCACACATAGGCCTGGCACCAGGGAACGCCAAACAGTCGTGTTGGTCGACCAACGGTCAGGCCATCGGACCACTCCTGACACCGCACCAGTGTGGACGTCCAGCGCTCTGGAATTCAGTCGCAGGCCCCTGGATTGACTGTCAAAGTCCACAATCACCTCAAGAACCTGGACCTTTGTTCCAAACTGTTCGACTGTCATGGGCATTGCATAAGTAGATTCCAGTTGGACTTTCATGGTCTGCTGGAGGTCAAATAACACAGATTTCGGGCCAAATATGTAAAAATTGTCACGGTACCTCCCATGGATGAATTTGTGAACAGACAACGCCGATCTTGTAGCACGCATTTCTGCGCTCATAAGATACAGCACAGCAAGTTGGGCACTGATGGGTCCACCCATTGGTAAACCAATAAGCTGACTGAGCACATAACCACCTGCAGTGAAGTCGGCATTAGCCCACAGTTCGAAATTAACAAACGAGGTAATCATTTCAATACTGAGGTTCATGAAATCTCTGGAGGTTCCTGTGCCCAACCGGTCGAGGGATTTACAGATAGTAGAAATGGCAAACCAGGTGATGGGATTCCTACTCTTACGGTACATACATTACGCCCCACCATGTCATGCTACGCAACACACTGCCACAACGCGCATGATACCATGCCACGTTCAGCGTGACCTGGAGCAGACCAAGCAATGTCGTGCCGAGTGGAGTCGTTTCGCGTTGCATGGCGTGGCGTGCCATGGCACCACGCTTCAACGGTCACACTACACAATACAGCACCAACAGCCCAGTGCGGGGCCGTGTGGTGCAGTGCAGTGCGGTGTGGTGGTGTGGTCTGTGCTGTGGCGTAGCGCGGCATGACGTGGTGTACTGTGGCCTGGTGTGGGCTGGCTTGGCGTGGCCCACACCGCACACCGCACACCACACTGAACCGCACCACACCGCACAGCACAGCACCACCCCACCCCACTCCATTCCACCCACCCCACCCCACCCCACCCCACCCCACCCCACCCCACCCCACCCCACCCCACACCACACCACCCCACACCACACCACCCCACCCCACCCCACCCCACACCACACCACACCACCCCACACCACACCACACCACACCACACCACACCACACCACACCACACCACACTTGACTGGCTGTAGGAGCAAGCCTCCATTCCAGCGTAGGTCGGATATGATGCCCATTGGGGGGCCAACTACACGGCGGGGAGGTCTACCTCTAGATTGGTTCGACAGGGACCAGCAGCGCCACATATCGGCGCACTGCATGGACAACATCCCAACGATGACTGTCCTAGCACACAAGTCGTCTCACCGTGACAAGGTGCTAGACACAACATGCCCTCTGTGTGGAACACCACAGGAAACGGCGTCCCACCTATGGGTCTACTCCTAGCCTAGTCCCATGAGTGGCGGCTAGCCCGACAGCGGCTCGCGGAGTGGCTTGACCGTTATGTGGGGCGCTGGGCTGCGCCTGTGCGCGCCCAGCTGTGGGAGCTGGTGGTTTTGGAGCAGTGGGCAGGTGCATTGCAGACCCCCTCCATGAAGCAGGCCCACATGGACTGCTCTGGGCCCCACACTTTGGGGACGGAGTTCGTGCGCCACGTCATCGAGGAGTCCATCCGGGTCTGGTACGCCCTCGCCAAGGCGCGTGCCACGCTGCTGAAAGCCCGGCTTGGCCCGAACAGCACGATGGCGTGGGTGTTGCAGGAGCTACGCCTGCGCCAGCAAGCGGAGAGGGAGGGACTTCCGCAAGAGCTCTTGGGCTAACAACGATAGCCTAGTGGGGAGCCTCCAGGTCTCCCTCTTCCTGCTCTCCGCACCTTTCTAAACACACTGGCACATAGCGCGCACACGACACACACAACCCTCCGGTTTACTTGTACCCGTGGGTAGACATCCTAGTCTTTTGCCCTTTGGTAACAGCGCCTTCGGCACACCACACCGCACCACACCACATCACACCCCGCCCCGCCACACCGCACCACACCGCACCACTCCCCTCCACACCAAACCACACTTGGTTAGGGTTAGGACATGTGTGGGCATGCCCGGTGCAGGCCCACGAATAGTGCCCAGCCAAACAACGCCTGCACGTGTGGCTAACCACCTACGTTGGGCCGCGGGCCTCACAAGTACAGGGTCAACTATGGGACCCTGCTGTCTTGGAGCAGTGGGCAGCGGCAATCGCAACGCTATCCTTGCACGTGGCCCACATGGGACTGGTGGGGCCCATGACATCGGGACGGAGTTCATCACACAGGTGGTGAAGGAGTCTCAATGCGTATGGTGCTCGCATGCCAAGTCAAGAAAGGGCCTCATTAAGGCACGAGTAGGACACCGGGGGCACCAAGGCGTGGGCCCCGCGCAACTGCACCAACAAGCGGAGCGGCAAGGGGTCCCCAAGGCGGCTTTCAACTAGACTTGCCGGACGCAAGGGCAAGCCCGGCCGCCACGCAGGTGCGTACACACACGCCACATAGAGCACGCACACGCGCACACCCCTACCCGTTTTGCTGTGCGTAAGCAAGACACCCCGACCATTGCCTTTTGGTAACAGCTCCGTCAGCACACCAGACCAGACCAGACCACACCCCTCCCCGCCACGCCGCACCGCACTGCACCGCACCACACCACATCACACCACACTACACCCCCACCCGCTTCCCCACCTTTTGGTCGAGCCACTCCGCGAGCCGCCAGCGAGCCGGCCCCCACTCATGGGACTGGGCCGAGCAGGCCCAAAGGTGGGGCGCCGTTTCAGGCTGCGCTCCACAGAGGAGGCACGTGGTGTCTAGCACCGTGTTCCGGTGCGAGGACCGGTGCGCCAGGACAGTCATCGTGGGGATGTTGTCCATGCCGTGTGCCATAATGTGGCGATGCTGGTCACTATCGAACCAGTCGAGGGGGAGTCCACTCCCCGACATGTAGTTTGCTCCCCATCGGGCCTCATAGGCGAACCACGCCGGTATGGAGGCCCAATCTTGCAACCAGTCGCTCAACGCCGTTGGGGAGAGCTGGCAGTGGTCCCGGTAGGCCACCGGGGGGAGAAAAGAGAAAGGGCGGTGGAGGAGCCATGTCAGGTCTACCTCTGGCGGCTCCTACGTCGCCGCATCCACACGGACGTTCAGGTCCGTTATCTAGTGCGATGGGGTAGTAACCACGTTTATGGCCGAGGCCGGGGAGAGTCGGCGGCCTCCCTCGACCGTGGTGTGGAGGTGGTGCGCCACCAGCTGTGGGAGCGGGCTGTACTGGAGTAGTGGGCGGCGGCCTTGCGAACCCCCTCCATGCAGCGAGCCCACATGGAGTGTTGTGGGCCCCACGCGCTGGGGATAGAGTTCATGCGTAACGTCATCGGGGAGTCCATCCGGGTCTGGTACGCCCACGCCAAGGCGCGGGCCACGTTACTAAAAGCCCGCCTGGGCCCAAACAGCACGATGGCGTGGGTGTTGCAGGAGCTGCGCCTGCACCAGCAAGCGGAGAGAGTGGGAGTACAGCGGGAACTTCTGGGATGACAGCAGCCGCCTGGTGGGTGACATCCAGGTTTCCCCGCCGCCCCTCTCTCCGCCGATAACCACACACTTACACACGGCACGCGCGCCAGACACACAGCCCTCCCGTTTACCTGTACCCGTGGGTAGACATCCCGGCCATTGCCTTCTGGTAACAGCGCCTTCAGCACACCACACTACACCATACCGCACCAGACCACACCGCACCACCACAGGATGGGACACCATGCGGCACCACCTCATGGAGAAGCATACCTATGTCCGGCATGTACGGCCGGCCTTCGATCATCAGAAACAGGAATGCACCCGCCACCGTACCGACCAAAGCCAACCCCGCAAACCAGAGCGCCGTCCGCGTCGCCAAGTTGATTCGCAAAATCATCAATGCAGTGATCCGGATGTCGTAGTTTTTCAGCCTTGAATTTTTGCCTGAGGAACCGTCATGAATGCAGCATGGAAGGCTGCAGCCCATGGGGCATTTGCGCAGCGAAAATGGACATTCATGCAATCTCTTTCATGTGCGTCAGACAGGGCGCAGAGGTGCATGCAATGATCGGGGGAATTATGCAGCATCTAGGAAAAGTGAAAAAGATCGGAATTATCCCCCTTCACTTCCTACCCACAGGCCCTGTGCAGGAGATGTGTGCACCAACCATCGAAGAGAGGGCAACAGTGGCGGACCACAGAATGTCTGCCCACAACCACACAGACAGAACCCCCCAAGAAAAAGCACTCAAGCACACAGCAGACGTACAGTGAGCACCTCATGATGCAGCGCTCAGCATCAACTACCAACTGGAGGGCTCCCTCCACAAAGAAGTGTGTCACCAGAAGCTTTTAGCCCAACCCCCCGTGCCGTGACGCGTAGCAGGACCCCCGCCAAATGGTACACCGCCGGAGCAAGAACAGCCAATCAGAGATGGTGTCTGGGATGGACTGCGGCAGGCGAGAGGCAACAAAAGCTACCGACTTCGTGGATAGGGGAACGTCCCATTGGGTCTTGGCTAACGTGCAGTGCACAGCCGCAATGGCAGATGCGCGCACGGCAAGCACAAACGGAGTGAGGCGGGGGGGGGAAAGCATAGAAAAAAGCTAATGGCAAAATGCCTGGACAGGGTGCGCACCACTGATAGGTAACACTTGGCGATCCAGATCCCCCTGGTCCTGCTGTGTCACATATCTGTGCCTTAGGAATGACTGAATGCAAAGCATTGCCGGCGCTGGAGTGGGAGGGCGCCAGCAGGCAGAGGCAGCATGGGTAAGCAACGGGACAATTGTCCCACCCTCAGCTATGGAGGGCACTTTTCCCCGGGGGCTTGGGACAAGCCATTTCAACGATTCGCTCTTTCTCTCGGCGCTGTGGGGCGCCGTGCTGTTGGTTGCTGTGTTGTGCTATGCTGTGCCGTGCTATTTCTGTGTGCCGTGCTGTGTTTTGCCTGGAGGTGGTGTGCTATGCTTTGCTACGGTGCTGTGTTGTGTGTGCCGTGGTGTGTGGCACTGTGTGGGCCGTTGTGCCATTCGTTGTTTCCCCGTGTGGTGTCGTCTTGCCTTCTCGGTCTCGCTTCGTGCAGTGTTGCAGCCTCGGCTATGGAAAGCACTTTTCCCCGGGGGCTTGGGACAAGCAATGTCAACGATTCATTCCTGGAAACCCAAACCAGTACATCCACCACGAAAAACCAACCGACGCGGCCTTTCTGGCAACCCCCATGCATCACTGCACCAATGACCTCAGCAATGAAGGAGCTGTATCAACCCTTTCACAGGTGCCAGCCCCCACTGGATTCTGGACTCTGGGAGTCCGGTGGTGGGGTCGTAGTGTGTGCAGGATCAGGCTTGTTGTGATGAGAGGTGGAGCCGTCACTTAGGAACAAGGCAGGCCGAGCCTTAAGTCTACATCGAAGTCTATATCGAAGTCTGCATCTAAGCATACGTCTAAGTCTACATCTAAATCTACATCTAAATTTACATCTAAGTCTACATCTAAGTCTACGTCTAAGCCTATATCTCAGTCATTACGTAAGTCTAAGTCTACATCTAAGTCTATATCCAAGTCTACATCTAAGTCTATATCCAAGTCTAAACCTAACTCTACATCTACAAGAGTGCCTCAGCCCCCCAGCAGCACAAGTGCACCGCAGGGCATAATGCAGGCACCGCAGGCGCAGCAGGCTGGGCATATACCCCGCTAGGGGAAACACATGCGTGTGCGCGACTCTGCGCTGGCGAGCAAAGCACGGTGTTGCACAACAAATGCAAAGAAAGAAGAGATCTCCAGTGACATGTCATAGGCGCCTTTCACTGCAGCGAAACAGATGACGAGTGAACGAGTCCAGTCCACTCCACCTACCGTCCTACGACTATATGCTGGTTGGTGCAGGGCAGCTGGGTGTGCCACCAGGCACCAAGCAAGACTTCAAGACGTCACACAGCAGCAGTAGCCCCCCTCCCCAGGTGGACTCCCCAGTCCACCCGCAGCTTGGATGAAAGGACGGACTGCAGGCCCTAAAGGGCAAGGACATCTGACGAGCAATCGGCACAAAAATCGGCACAGGCGCCCCGTGGGTAACGTGCCATGGCGCGTAGCAGGACCCCCGCCAAACGGCACACCGCCGGAGCAAGGACAGCAAATCAGAGATGGTGTCTGGGATGGACTGCGGCAGGCGAGAGGCAACAAAAGCTACCGACTTCGTGGATAGGGGAACGTCCCATTGGGTCTTGGCTAACGTGTTCGGGACCAGGCTTCGTTTATAAGAGGGGGGGGGGGTATTTTGGACAAGACCCACCCACCCAACTTTGGACCCACCCACCCAACTTTGGACCCACCCAGACCCCCCCCCCCTCTTATAATTCTGTGGGGAGCATTTTTTGTGAACCAAATTGAAGCCAAGGCGCTCTCCCGGGTTAGGCATCCCCAAAGGGTGACACACCAAAAACTTCACAACACCACGGTTTGAACCAGGAATCTTTGGAATTGCAGTTAAGTTCCCTGACAACTGGGCTACCAACCAGCTCTGACAGCATTGTGCAACAAAGGGTCCAGTGGTTTAACATGTTATCAAAAAAAAGTCCGCCATGTGAAAAACTGCCACCTGCACACCTGCCACCTGCACAACGACACAACAGAAAGGGGCACCAGCAAACAGCCAGACAAGGCTCCTGTGACCAAAGAAAGAAGGTGTGGCAGGAGCCCAACCCAGAAAACCCTCAGAATTATAAGAGGGGGGGGGGGGTCCAGAGCTTTAGACCCACCCACCCGGCTGAAGACCCACCCACCCAGACCCCCCCCCCCTATTGCAAAATAGCTCTTATAAACGAAGCCTGTTCGGGACATTGCCAAGCCGTTTTGGAGTCTGCTTTAGCTTGTTTTCCAAACATCTCACCCTGCGTTTGATGTGACTGGTGGACGGGGTGACATGTTCAGTGTGCGAATTTGCCATATTATCATACAGCTGTGGCTTGCGGACCTACTCCAACCACACAAGAGGCACGCACTCCTCTCGTCCTTTCCTGGTCACTGTGCCTGATTCTTCTCAACCCCCATGTAGTCTTAGATTTTCTACGCTGATCTGTATGCATGCATTTTCTTGGGGGGGCGGGGGGTTGTATCTCGTGTGGCAGCCATGCCATGGACTTGGCAGGGGAGTATGGATACCAAAGATGTCAAATCGGAGGCGGTACACTTTAGAGAAGGCCTTGAGGACGCTGGTCAACATGTAAAACCGCAGGAACATGAGCATTGTCAGAATGTACCACCTGTTGTGAAAGGGCACGTGGTTCGGGACCACCTGTTGTGGAGGGGCGCGTGCTTGGGACGAAACCTCCATCGCCGAACATCTTGTCCCTGCTACTTCCCAGTGCCCCCCCCCCCCCCCCCTGTGTGACATTCCGTCTGGTTATTGCTCCTTTACGGGGCCCTAGACAGTCACCCGTTCTTCCCTTCGCATGTTGCGTCGGGTCGCTGCTTTCTGTCGGCCGCTGCGGCTGGTGCTCCTGCTGGTGTCGTTTCCGCGTTCGCAGAGCCCAGTATTTGGTGTGTTGGGGCTGTGCTGGATGTGGCATGGTGTGCCGTTTGCGCGTCAGCGGCGCCCAATAATTGGCGTATTGAGGATGTGCTGGTTGTTGCCGGGGTCGTTTGACTGTTTTTGCTGCCCACGCGCCTCTGTCCACAGGCCGTCCGTAGCCTGCCTCGCTGTCATTCTGTGTGCGTGAGCCCCCCCTCCCTCCGTCCCTCCCATCCCTCTGCAACACCCAACTGGCAGCTGAGCCCACCCACGCATCAACATCCGCCAATTGGTGTGTGCACGGTGCATGGTGCAAAGTCTGCAAAGTGTGCCTTGGGCAGAGGGCACAGTGCAGTGGGTACAGTGCGGTGTGCTGGGTGAAGTAAGGTTCGAACTTTATTGAGCGAGGCATTAGCTGCGGATTTGGCGAGCAGGTTACCCGATCCTCTGAACCTCCGGGAAGCCACTGCCACTGTGCCCAGGGGGGGCGGGGGCCACGATGGGTCAGGTTTGCTTCACCACAAATGGCTCCAACCGCGCCTGCCACCACGGCCTTCATTGCTCGCAGTCCAGTGTGCCAGATCATGTTCTCTGTGTCCGCTTTCCGAAATGTCAATGGCTGGGGTTATGGGCCGGGACCCGTCCTCCCTTCTCCACTGTACCAGGTCAGCTGTCGCCTGTCGAGCCTGTGGGATTGCAAACGTTCGGCCAGGCTCACGCTCTCTAGGCCTGGCTGATCAGCCTCTCGGGCCGTACCTCGACCAGGAACGCTTTCAGAGCGCCAGGGGAATGGTCATTCACCGTAGGGTAACCAGCACCGCAGTACTTTTCCGCAATTTTGGGTGAAGGCAGCAGGTCCAACGGGCACAATGGCGAGGCACAATACTCAAACCGGACAAAAATGTTGCGATGATCACTCCCCTTTCAAAAGTACGTTTCACAAAAAGAACAATTTCCCATGTCCCATGATAATCACCCAAAATTGTGCGCCGCCGGTGCCGCAGGATTCGCGTTCCCACTGGCTGAGGGGCGTACATGCAGGTCAGGGGGATGGCATTTGCTTGCACTGGCCCCATCCGGCCACGCTGTCCCCTGCTCGGCCTGTGGGGGGGAAGGGGGGTGGGGACAAGGCCTTGGGTCACTTCATGATGGGCCGCTCCAGACGGGGCTGACCTCCTCCCTTGGGCTTGGCAGGGCAGGGGCTGCAGGCAAAGGCTGTGGGTTGTGGGATTGCAATGCACAGAAGGAGGGGGGGGGGGGGGGACTGTGTGCTGTGTGTATGTGTGTGCAGGGGGCCATGGGCCATGAGGCAACGGATACTGGGTTCGCATACGCCCCTGTGTCACAGGCGCATGGTCATCACCACTCAGTTCAGTGTTTTGCCTTGCTGCACTGCAGCGCAGACCAGTTCTGTACCACTCCAGGTGGTGTGTGCGGGGGGGGGGGGGGGGCTCGGTATCAGGTTGTTTGCCTTTGGCAGCGCCTATTGGCCTCTCGCCACTGCTCATTCTGACCCTCTGTGGGTCCGAACGTGTTTTCGTCGTGTCAACGGAGCCCCCGGATGACTTGTCCTGTTTGACTACTCTGGGGGGGGGGGGGACTGCACCGCACCGCGCCGCCTGGCGCCACGATTACGTCTCGTGCCCCACTTCTGTTGCCCGGCCCCGCCATCCATCGCTTTTGGGGCCCACGCAGGGTTGGGGCAGGGGGGTGATGCTTCTTCTCCCTTTGCCGGGCGCGCCCCAGGGCTTTGGCGGCGAGAGGCCAGTGTCCACAGCCGTTGCCCTCTCGCGGGCGTACCTGAGGGTGGCAGACAATGACGGGTGCATCGCATCCTACATGGCCCCGGTAGCCCGTAGCTCCTCGCGCTGGTGACTTGGACATCCGCCCAGTGTCCTCATATGGGCCCCGAGCGCAGCAGACGTAGAGAGCAGGCTCTCTAAACATGAAGAACCCTGTCCCACAGGAAGAGAAGTTTCAGAAGAGGGGGGGGGGTCTGGGACCCAAAAATTTGTGTACCAAAAATGGCCCAACAAGATTTTCCTGATGGCAAATTTCGTTTTGTCCCACGATGATCACTTTGGTCTGGAGGGGGGGGGGGGGGTCCAGGGGGGCGGAGTACCCCCCTCCTCCCACGGCGTACCGCCATCCTAATACTTGCCTGTCCCACAGGCACCGCTCGTGCATACAATACAAAGGCGGGTCAGGGCCTCTCGATGCGTATGAACTGGGCATCGAACCGACAGTCCAGGTATGGCCTCGTTGGGTCTCGTATGGGCGCGTCAGAACCCTCTCGTGAGACATCAGCCCCTGATCCAGTGCATCAAAAAGCACAGCGCGTTGCGGCGCAGACCTTTGATAATAATATGGAATGGGCATGATCAAGTGCACCACGATCTCGAAGATGGCCCAGAGGACGCAGGGGGTGAAGATCGTGACTTTGTACTCGTCCTTCACCCCTTCCACTGACAAAGCCTCGGCCTTCCGGTATCGCACCTTAATGATCAGTCTCCTGCGGAAGCGCAACGGCCGTGGAGCACCAACGACGACCGACGTGGCAACACCACCACCCGCAACAACAGCAACACCAGCCGCAGCAGCCACCACAACAGTGACAACGGCAACAACAACAACGCAAGCAACAGCAACAGCAGCAGCAGTGACAACAACAACAACAACATGAACAACAGCAAAGGCAACAGGCAACAACCATGGCAAAGACGACCATCACAGCAGCAGCAGCAGCAGCAGCACGAAGAAACATCGACAACAACAGCACAACGACAACAACATTCAGACGTACTTCGGTGCTCGACCGAGCTCTACCCCCCCCCCTTGCATAAGCTACGCAAAAGTCCCAAATTAATAAGGTCCCTCCGCCTACTGTAGCTTGGACAAGGCCGTAGATGCCCAGGTTCCAAAAGAGAAGATTGCATGGTGAGCTGGTGCCAGAAAGGGGAATATAATGCACAAATATCCCCAAAATCAGAGCTGCGTGGGTTCAAGTGGGCAAACACTCACAACAAATGTGTCCATGACTCTATGTAACTGGCAAGTTCGTCACCAAACCCATGTCTTACGTGGCTGCACTACATTGGGTACCGAATCAAATTAGGTCCCAAGTTAATACGGTCCCTACGCCCGCTGTCGCTTGGACAAGCGCGTGGCTATTACAAGGGGGGAGGGGGGGTACGGACGACCAACCCTCGTGCTGATGGATGGCCCAGGCACAGCGCAGAGACCCGGACGTCAAACATACATGATGATCCCCAGAATGATGAGGAGAGTGAGGACCGGGACGAGGATCTGCAGCGTCAGTGTGAAGTACCATATCGGATCGAACCGGCTCTCTGTCTCGAGGTATGGCAATGCCTGATGGATGAGGGTCACGGAGCTACGTCGTGGGGGGGGTGAGCGCCGAGAGGGGGTTGGGTGGACCGCTGCGGGGCATAGGGCGGTGGAGCCTCCGATGTGCCCAGCTCTGGAATCCCCAGGTACCCGGATGGCCTCTGGAAAAGGGGGGGAGATTGGGAAAATGGAGGGGAACGGTGGTGAAACGGTGGGAAAATGTGGGAAAATGGGGGGGATGGGGGAAACTGGGAGATAGGAGGGGGAGGACTGGAAGAACTGTGGTGCTCAAAGAGAAAAGTGGAGGAAAATGTACGGAATTTACCGCTTATGACTGTTTCTCCAGTTCCCATCTTCCCCCTCTTCCGGTGGGCCTGATGGGGAAATGCCTCTTCCCAGCACAGCCTGATTAAAACTGCAGCATCCAACGATCCAGAGTGGAACAACGGGGGGAAAGCCAGGGATCCGGAGGCCCACGCAACAATCGGGCGCGTGGGGGCCTTGGGGAGGGGACATGCGGCCATGCAGAGGTGCCCCCGCAGATCGTTTCACATCCTGCGCCAACTGCGAGGTCCAACGCCCACTGGCCTCTGCTTCAGCCGAACATGGAACGTAGAGAGGGCGGGGAATGAGGCTTGGGTGAGGCTCGCCCAGGGCTTCTTTTGAGCAGGGGGGGGGAGGGGGGGAGGGGGTTTTGGACCCAAAACTTGGTGTACCAAAAATGGCCTGACCAGATTTTCCCTATTGTAAATTTCGTTTTTTCCCACTATGGTCACTTTGGTCTGGGGAGGGGGGGGAGGGGTCACCCCCCCCCTTGGTTTTTAATTATTCTAAAGAAGCCCTGGGCTCGCCCCAATGATGAATATGCGTACGCCCCAATGCTCCTGTGCTAATGCCTCCTGTGCCCGTGTTGTCTTTCGCCCTTTTGTACCGCGACAGTCACGCGTTTATTGTACCCGGTGCATTTGTTGGCGAACCTCCAAATCCAAACCGTCTGCCAGCCGATGGCCCTGGCCCAGAACGAGGGCAACCACCGTCGCCTGAACAAGAGCCATCCTTGCCCAACATGCAACGCTGCTCAGGGCCTGGGCGGGGGGCGACAGTGTGCCTTCGCAGTTGGGCAGTTGGCTTTCCAAATCAGCTGCAAGGGGACATCAACCCCCCCTCCCCAATCCCCACTCCCCACTCCCCTACCCCCACCCCCATAAAACAGAGAAACATTGGCTGAAAGCGCCTACTGGCAGGGGCACCCAGCGTTGTTTGACCGACGTCCATTGTGACACCCACCACCCCCCAAATGACAGTGCAGCATGGATCCCAAGGGGAGCAGACACAAGGCCTAGGACAACTCTGCCCCTCCCCGGCCCCCCATTCAGAATCGGAAGTACCAACCGGCATACCCCCTGTGTCCATCAAACAATTTTGTCCTCAAAAAATGCAGTCCGAACGGGAGTGTTTGCTGAACACGCTGCTCGGTGCAGTCGACAATATTGCGAAATGGCGGTAACACATCCCTAGGCACAAGACACCCAGCTCAGTCAACGCACAAAGCGATGGAGACCTCCAATTCGCACTTTTTAGAGTAGAAGCCCTTATTGCGGTCCCGCTTCATGCGGAAAAGCTGAACATGCTCCCCGGGCTTGGGGCCCTTCTTGTTCCTAGCACGGGCAGAAATGGCAGCCCCATCTGGCCCAGGGACCTTTGGGACAGCCAGATTTCTACAAGCTCACCAGTGTGGTACTGCTTGTATAGCACCTCCCGACCAGGTGCAAGCAGAGAATCAGTCATGGTGGGCAATAGAGGTCCTGTCGTTGAGGGACACCATTCCCTCACATCCTGCTTTACAATTTACCAACATTTACTGACTACAACCTCATTTCTCCAATCCTTTAGCCTGAAACCTCGATTCTGAAGCCCGATACATAATTAAGTACATAATTAATTATCTCCTCAAAAAATGCGGTCCAAACGGGAGTGTTCGTTGGACACGGCATGCATTGGACAGGGGGGGGGGGGTACGCACTCAATCTTTATGGCACCCCCCCACCACCCCTACCTATGGGCCCCCCTGCCTGATTGCAGCGCCCCCACACCAACGCCCATCCACAGGGAACTGATGGAGTGGGATTGGGTCAGGTCCCCGGTGCTGCACACCGTGGCAGTAAGCCCACGATATCCATGGAGATGCTGGGGCAGTGTAGCCCGTTGGGTGCCTGCAGTGGGAGCACAGCACTCCATGTACACCCTCCTTGGTCCAATGGGTCGGGTGTCACCCCGGCCGATTGGACCAAAGCGGCGGCATTAGGCAAGCAACCGCATTCAGACCAACAAGAGTTTCTCTCTCCAGATCAGTGGGGGAAAGGGGATGGGGGGTGGCAGGCTTGTGAGGAGGTTCGAAAAAAGGGTCTGATGGAGAAGTTGCCGCTGGTGATGCAACCGTGACACGGAGCAAGCCCACAAAAGCATCCAACTGTTTTCGCCATGGACCCCCAAAAGTCGTGGCATGGCCTTGATAAAGTCCGCCGGCCGCCCCTTGGAGAGGACGGATGGCCCGGCGTCCAGACCCATGATCCACCTATGCCTATACCCATCATCGTCTTCCTGCTACATTGCCCCGCGGCACACGTGCCCTTTCCTTTCTCACACTGAAATGCATGGACCAATGAGCACCAAAGGACGGAATATCAGCAAACTGGGCTGCAGTGCACACGTTCCCACACCCGTTGATTGGTGCGGAAATGAGCATGGAATGACCTCATGTTCAACTGGTTCTGATTTGAAACACTTCTGTGCAAAGAGTAGTGGCAGGAAAAGTGCTGGGCAACCGGCGGGTTCTTGCACACTGGGGTCCGGGGGGGGGGGGGGGCAAACAAATGAAGACACTAGAACAGCCGAAAAATGGAAGACAAAGGAAAAAGAGCCTGGCAAGGGTCTGGGTGGCTGTACGGGGCGGGGCGGGCAGGCGGGCCAGTGGGGCACGTGGGCAGGCCAAGGGCCATCTCGCGGTGTAGCGAGTTGAATCCGAGAGGACAGGGGAGGGCCCCCATACCGTTTGGCACACGATGACCAGCCCCAGCGCCAAGAAGCTCAGGCAGAAGATCCATAGCCGGTTGGACCGCAGGATGGCGTCCCGGACCGGGTCCTCGGGCTCCCCCCCCAGCCGGCGCACGCGCATCCGGTCCTTGGCGAGGATGTTCAGCACTGACATCTGCGCCGTGGTCTGCTCCGCTGTCAGCGGTTGCTCCGCCGCGGACCCCCGCCTTCTTCTGAGGACACGGGTTGGACCAGGGAAAAGCCATCCAACCACCCTCCCCCCACACGGAAACACACCCCACCTTCGGGCGTGCTCGCGGTATCACAAAAGGGGGGCTTTTAGCGGTGAGACCGGAACTCATGTCCACATTGCAGTCAGCGCTGCAGTCAGCAGCTGCACGATGGAGCCCAAGAGGCTATGGCGGGGGCACCTGCACAGCACGCACCTTTCTGACAATGCCACCGGGACACAGTCACAGTTTCCTTGTGGCATGAAAAGAGCCCCTCCTGCAGAGGCACGACCAGGGGTGTGCGGGCTTTCAACCGGTGGGGTGAGGGGGTCGATATAGGCCTCTGGCTAGACCCCCCTGAAAAAGGGCTCATTGACGCCCCCCCCAAACCTCGACCAAGACGGACCCCCAGGGCCCCGGAGGTGACCCGGACCCAAAACTCAGCAAAAAGTCAAAATGGATTTTTTGGCATCAGCGCGTCGAGGGGGGTCCGAAAAGTCATCCTTTGCGATGTGTTTGGGTGGAAAAAGAAATTGACCAGTTTCAATGCTCAAAAAAATTTTCGGTGCCTTCATCACCAGAGTTCACAAAACCTGGTTAATGGTCCTGTCATTGAGCCCTTTCCCAAACAGCCCCCCCCCCCCCCCCGCCAGTGTTGGGGGGCTCTATTGACTCCCCCTCCCCCACTTGAAAACCTGACCTCCCGAGCAAAACACGGGGGGGGGGGGGGGGCATTGGGGCTGCTGAATTCCTGCGGGGCCTTAGGCGTGGTGGGCGGCGCAACACGCACGCCACATACAGTTCCGGTGGGATCGGCGGCGGGCGGTAGACCCTCGGATAGCGCGTGCGCCACTGCTGGGGCACCTGCTCCCAGACCTCCTGCTTGGAGGGGTAGAAGTGCAGCGGCAGATTGTCATCCAGATCCTCGTCCCCCTCCAGACGGAGGTCCGGGCTGTTCTGGGGGGTGTCCCCCAACGGGCCATAGTCATGCCGGAACTGCATCGCAGTCCCAGACGCTGGAAGACACAGCAGAGGCGGCACAGACATGGGGTTGCGTTCCTGGACCGTCACTGAAGCGGGCTTATGCTGCTTGTGGTGGGCTGACCATGGCTGTCAATCTGAGGCACCAAACAGCGATGACACACTGCGCCCGTGCGCATGCCTTTCCGTTTCACGTGGTGTGTTGGGCTAACCCCTCCAGTGCCGACTCCTCCGCTTATGTGAACTCCGGGGGTAGTGGTCGTGGTAGTGGTAGTGAGCCCGGGCGTGTACGGGCACCGCATAACAGTTGCGACCAGCCGCTGGCCCTGACCTTCCGGGACGGCAGCTGTGACCCGATTCCCTGGCAGACAAGCATGTACAGGGGCCGGGGCATGCCTTGAGGACTTCCAGTTTGTCACACGTGCGGTACAGCCTGTGCTCCCTGATGCCGGGTGAGAAAGGATAGTACGGGACAGGAAAAACTGGGACTTCCAGGCGTTTGTCTCAGGCGAGGTACAACCTGTGCTCCCTTGATTCGAACTGGAGGTTCCAGGGGGCGGGGCATTCCTTGAAGACTTCCAGGCGTTTGCCAAATGCGTGGTACAACCTGTGCTCCCTGATGCCGGGTGAGAAAGGATGGTAGGGGCAGGACAAAGGACTGGGAGGTGAGGTACAACCTAAGTTCCCAGGATTTGAACTAGGGGGTTCTTGGATGCGTCGGTTAGGATGCGGTTTGGACGCGTTGGATGCTGAATGCATAACCACTTAACCACCGGGACCCAAGGTGGGAAATGGCGCGGGGTAGACCGGGACTTCCTGGCGTTCCTGGCAGGACCGGTTCAGGCGTTGTTGCTTTGGGGGGGGGGGGGGGGTCTGGTCTCCCTGGCCTCCCCTTTCCCCCGGGGGGGGGGGGGGGTGAGCAAAAGCCTGCCGCCCCGTTTCCTGGCTCCCAAAGGGAGGCAAGCCCACGGCCTGCACCCTCGCTTTGTGGGGGCTTAAATTTGGGCCGACAGAGTGTGAACTTCGGGGGGGGGGGGGTGAGAGTGGGTAAATGGAAGAGGGGACATTGGGCATAATCGAGGTCGGCATTGATAGACTGAATGGCCCCACCATCAGACAATTCCAGCCTTTAAGTCTCAGAGAGGTGCGTTTTCCCACAGTTCATCTCATGTCTTTTGGCCATTTATGGCCATGCACTGCTTCGTTTGGCAAACGACGAATCTGAATTATGGGTCAGGCTTCGAGGCAGTCCATCTCTAAGCTGCCCTGTTTTGTCAATGGCCACTTCCCGTGTCCATGTACCAAATTTCGCTGCGCTGTGCTACTACCCCTCGGGCACCCCAGAGGCCCAGACGACGATGCGCCCTAGACCTCCTGCAGTACCAAAGCACGCAACCTGAACCTCCTGCAGCACAAAAGCAGGCAAACGAAATGCAACCAAAGATCGTTCCGAAAACTTGTCAATTCCGTTTACGTTGTTCTGAATGCACGCGCAACGGCCCATAGTAGCCTCCCCGGATATATGCCATATATATGCAGAAAAACCAAGAAAAGTTGCAAAGCCGCGCACATCACAGACAGCTAGTATAAGCAAGGGTTGCTGCTACAATTGAACGGACAGGCTCCATCGATCCATGCGAGGAAAAGATCCATTGAGGGTGATCAATCCCCGGTCGTCGCCGGATACCTGCCCACCATGTCAATTGATTGCCCTTCGAAGGGACTGTCGTCGGTTGCCTGCCTAAAACCATGGGTTAAGTGAAGCAGGCGTTATAAAGATCACAAGTGTGGAGGATCCGCCTCAAGGATAGAACCGCTCGCCACGTGTACAGGGGACATGTGGGACTAGTAGAAGGAAGAGGGTTCCAGGGGCTGTCCTTCGGCGAAAACGTTGATTTACAGTTGGCCACAGGACTGTGGCCCATCACCAACGGCAGTGGGCAGGCCACTGACGGTGGTTGGTGGGAGTCATAACGGTTGGCAATTGGCCGACGGCAATTGTTGGTCAACAGAGAAAACTGAACCTTCAACTGCCAACAATTGGTGGGTAACCGCCGGCAACTGACCGGTACCTACCGGCTTCGACCGGCTAATCCTAAACAACCCTTTGTCCCCCCGATATGTGATTCGCCAACTGCCAGAGACATCAATTGGCGGCCGAACGCCGGCGATGAGCCATCCGGTGCCGGATCATCGGCCAACGCTGCGAGTGTGTACACTTCCTTCCCAGACTAGGAAAAACCAAAAATGTGGACATTGCGCGGAGGGTCAGGCGGCACAAAACCATATACGGACGAAAGCATGTCTGCCAACGGCTGAAACGTCCGTTCCCGTTGTGCTGGCATGCTTGTCCCGCCTGCAAAGCAGCAAGGCCGCACTCGAGGTGCTGTACGAATCCCCGGATGGATCCGAATTCGCGAATGCGGTGGCTCAGGCCGCGTTACAAAACTGAGGCTGGGATGACGTGGCATCTGCGTTGCGGCGGGTACGTCCTGGGGTTGGGAGGACGGTCACCGACCAACAACTGCTGCCTGCGACCTGGCAGTCCCCTCCCCTCAACACCGTTCCCAGGGACCGGTTGGTGGCGCCATTGGCCAGTGCTGTCGATTGAGTGCCTGTCGTCCCGGGACAGGTCGTGCTGTCCGATGCGAAACAAACAGTGCGCGCCGCATGGCAGCGAGGTCTCGTGACGACTCAGCGCCTCAACATGTGCCAGTCAACGACGACTGCTGCATTGGAAGCCGGAAGGTTGGACCCCATGTACGCCTCCCACGTACGCCTCCGCAGCAGCAGCAGTTGCACGCCTGCTGGCGTCCACTACAAAACCAGCGGCAGGCAGAGGAGGGGCATGCCACGGCGCAGCATATGAATAGCACGCCGCTGTGGCCTCTTTGGTTGGGGGGGGTTTCGAGAAGAACAGCGGCGCTGCAACGGGGGTTGAGGGGTGCTGGGGGGTTAGAACATGTGACCGGCCAAAGATCGGCACGTGCAGTTTCGTACGCCACTGCACGCAACAGCAATGCCACGGAACCAAGACAGCAGTGCGGCCACCACGACCACCACAGTCGTCAAAAGGCACAACAACGGCGGTGTCACCACCATCCATTATCGGATTCAATATGGTGCACACAAACGACCGAGCGTGCCACTGGTCTGGACCAATGCCGCTTTTCAATCGCACTGTCTGCGGTTGCCAGGGCCACGGCACATGTGACCTAAGGAAAACGCACACTTTTGACAGGAGTGGGATTCGAACCCACGCCCCCAGAGGAGAACAGCACCTGAAGCTGCCGTCTTAGACCGCTCGACCATCCTGCCTTTGTGCTTGCATTGGAAATGTACAAAACAGTGCCGCCAAGGCGGGATAGTCTCTCGCTGACCCAACTCCCACTGTTTTGCACGGAAACACCTCTTTCACCGCATTCTCCCCGCGACTGGCCCGCGACCTGCACGAGGTGACCTTGAAATGCCAGACAAACGACTGCACACATGTCTTAGAATGGGGTGTGGATGAGGTCCGACCGGCTTCCACCAAAGAAGGTAAGGGGTATCTCAAATTCGTGGGGCAGATCGGAAGCCCCACCGAGACACAACTGATCCACGCGGCGGTTGGGCACCCTGGGGTGCCTCTTCGGGATCACTGGTCCTGCCGCTCGGTTGGCTGTCAGGTGACCAGCAACGCCGTCACGAGAGCGCCAACCGATTGCCACTCCGAATAGCAAGGCCTGCCTCCCCTCCCTTCCCATGCCTCTCTGCAGCCGAAGCAGTTCTGTTGTATGGCTCCCCATGGCGCCATCGGCGCGTCCTTACGACCCGATGCCTCCCTCCTTCGTCATCGGCTGACCACACGGTCACTGCTGACCGCATGGTCGTTGCCGGACCTGTGCCGACGCCCTGCCCCCTCGCCGGGGCCCGCACCGCATTTCCAGGCAGACGCCCGCACCCACGCCCGGTCCTCGGGCTGCATTTAGTGGTTCATCATTCAAATTCAAAATAGATCTTGTGGTACTCCGTAATGAGGCGCTGCTCCTGCACTGGGAACGCGGGCTTCGCCTCGAACTTGGGGTGCAGCCGGAAGTATGAGTCCACAAACTTCTCCGCCGGGATGCCCTCGCTGTACTGCTCGTTGAATCCCACCGCGTGTCCATCAACGATCTTGTGGCGTGCACGCTCGTTCACCTGAAAAACGGGAGTGCTGACATGTGAGACCATGTGTTGTGGGGAATGGCCACATTTGGGCAGGTTGGGGGGTATATGGCGGCTGGGGGGTGACACACACAGTGTGTGTGTGTGTGTGTGTGTGTGTGTGTGTGTGTGTGTGTGTGTGTGTGTGTGTGTGTGTGTTTTGGAGGGGGGCAGATTCGCGTTGGTGTGTTGAGGCACGGGGGGTGCACAGTTTGGGGCAGCGGAAGCCTGACGTTGATTGATAGACAAACAGAAGCAAACACAGCTGCACTTTTGTCTCCAAATCAGATCTGGTCGAACCTCAAACACATGCATGACTGAGATCACATTTACGACAGACTCTCGTACGGCAGAGTCTGTGTCACAAAATCACATCAAATGAAGCTCAAAGCAGTGACTGCTGCGACGTCCAGGACTGTCTCAGTGGGGGGCGGGGGCATGAAGCAACGGATACTCAGCTACCGAGCGCCCCCGTGTCACAGGCGACCGGTCACAGCTTGTGACTTTTCAGCTGCACGGCAGCACGTCCAGCACTGGTTTGGGGGGCGGATGGGGAGGGGGGGGATGTAGTGCGGGGGCTGGGGGGGCTGGGGGATCAGGGGCCTATTCCTGTGTACAGACGGGGGGGCATCCAGTGTGTGCCCGGGGGGGCACAGGTGAGGAGACGCAGACCGAGCACCTGCGAGACAATGTCCATGACAATGGGCAGGAGGCAGCCAATCTGCAGGAATGACACCCGCAGGTCGTGGTCGTTCTTGACGGTGTTGGCGGCCTGGACACACAAATTGATGGCTTTGGGAAGGTCGGAGGGGTTCCCGGAGAGCATGACCAACATTCGGGTTGTCCTGCCCGTCTTCCGCGTCTTCGCGAAATACTCCGTGAACGCGGCGTTCAGTGCGGGGGCCAGCTCAAGTGGGCCCTGCGATGGGTTGTGTCGTGGGAGGGGAGGGGCGGTAAGGGGAGGGAGGGAACAGGCAAGGAAAAGGGGCAGGGACGGGGGGAGGGATGAGGAGCCAGCCCGCCACGGTCGGCACTGTGCCCCTCCACCCTTCCAGACTGTCCCTCCTGTTGTCAGGCATCCCCCTCCCGTCGCTGGACGAGAGGGAAGCTCGAACACATTTTTCGTGCGAGCTGTTACTTCAGGTATAACCCGATGAAGTGCCGCACACAGGGACCCTGAATGTGACCTGTTTGGTATCACCATTGCAACACTTGGAAGAGCCATCAGAATGAACCGATTTGCTGTGGTTTTTTTGAAGTAAACTTTTGACCTACCACGGGGCACAAACGGGCCTAGCACCTTGGAGTGGCACTGGTCATTTGCTGGGTCATCAAGCTGGGGAGCATTGACGGCTGGAGGTGCACACAAGCAAGGGGCTTATGGTTTGAATGGTTGGCCCAGGGGGAACAGCCTGGAAGTGTGGCATGGCACATAACCATGAATACACATGATCAGCCATGATTTCTGCCTCAGCGATATGTATTTCTGGGATCCCTACACCAACTCCACGATATGTCTGAGAAACGCCCCCAAATGGCCCCCAAAAGCCCCAGAATTGGTGCACATTGGTTGTTGTCAGCTTCAAACCAAGACCTGGCCATATCTTGGGCTATGTGGCTCAAAATGCGATTTTGAGGGCACCTAGTCCACCCGCAACCACCCCCTTCTTGTGGTTTCCACCCCTTAAAATTGCCCCAACGGGCGCCTAGACCTGTGGGCTTGTGAGGAGAGGGCTCTCAGTAGGCTGCCGCCCCCGCCCCCCCCACCCAAGAGACAACCTGCCATGAGCACAGCTAGTCAAACAGCATGTGGGGACCCAGCCCTTGATTGCTGGCTCAGGTTGGTTTGTTGGGCCTGCAAACAGTTGGGTATGCAGCCCACTTTACTCAACTGCACACACATCATCCACTCAGCCCGTGACCCCAAATTCTTTATTTAAGCTGGGGGAGCTGGTCACAGTGGCACCAGTAGTCCTGAGAGGGTAAGGGGCGGTTCTGTAGCCGGACCAGGCGTTCTGGGGCCCTGTGGGGATGAGCAAGGGAGAGGGAGGGGGCAGGGGATCGGAAGCAGGAGGATGGGTCGGTGGGAAGAGGTGGAGGGAGGGTGGCTGGTTTGTGGAGCACAATGTGTGCTCCCCATCTTCTGGAAAAATGGAGACCTTGAGGCGATGGGATCAGCACCCCATTGGGGCAAAAATCCTGGGGAAAATGGACCTCAGCCACCATCAACAAGGGCTAGTGTCATCGCATGGCGAGTAAACCAACCGGGCCTAGCTCTGGAGTAGGGTAGCCAACCAAGTACGTCGACCTCACAGGCCTGGGGGTGTTTGAGGGAGCCCAGAGATCCGTAGCCATAACGGTGACAGCACTGATCACCGGCGTCATGTGGTGCCGTATGGTGGCAGGCCTGCTGGTGCAACTCCGTGAGGCTGACATCGCAGCCCCTGGGACACACCCGGGGAACCGGTCGGGCCAAGCAGGCATTGCGTGGCCCCTGTCAACCGTTTCTCATCAACTCTTTTCGTGGTATGGACAGGGGGAAAGCAGCATGTGGATGGAGGACAGGGAGGGGGAAGACACGGAATGGGGAGGAAGAGACGGGGATTGGGAGGGAGGGAGGAAAGGGACTGGGAGGACAAAGGAAGGGAAGGGAGGAGGAAATGAACCTCAGGGTAGTGCTTCATGAAGATGTCATCGATGACGGCGCCGCTCGTAATGCAGCCGGCCTTCTTCCAACTCTTGTTGAAGAGGTACAGCGCGATGCCGTCCTCGTCCAAGTCGCAGCACATGGGCCCCAGCTTCGCAATGGCCTGCCGGGCGGAGTTCCACCGATATTGAGACATGTAGCGGCTGCAGTCCAGCAGCATCACGTAATCCTGCTTCTCCCTCTCGGCAATACCGTTCAGGAACGCCATGTGGAGTGGGTGGAGGTCGCTGGCGCCGCCGGAGGATGACCGGCGGATGGCAGCGTTGACAGCACCGTGGCTTGGATCTGGAGACCGGGGCCGGTCCGTGGTCAGGTTGCCACCCGAGGCGCGGCGGATGGCTACGTTGATGGCGCCGTGGTTCGGTGGTGGGGTGGAGCCGCTACCCTTGCGCATGAGGGGCTTGGCATCGCCGGGCACACCACTGGCAGATGCTCGGCGGATGGCCTCGTCAACGCTCGCCGGTGGCCGCGGGGACGTGTTGCCGGGTGACTTCGGCCGGTCAACGGTCAGATTGCCGCCAGAAGACCGGCGAATCGCGGCATTGATGGCGTCGTGGCTCGGGTTCGGGGATCGGGACCGGTCGGCGGTGGGCTTGTGCAGGGGCCCCTGCCCAGACGCCCGGCGGATGGCGTCATCGACGCTGGCGGGCGGGCGCGGCGACGTGCCGCCCGGGGACTTGGCACGCTCGGCCGCAAGGTTGCCGCCAGAGGCCCGACGGATGGCCTCATTGATGGCGTTGTGCTTCCCGGCCTGACGGAAAGGCGCAGGGGTGGGGACTGGGGCCGTCTCGAAGGACCGCATCATGGACGAGGTCTTCAAGAATGCCGTGAGGTCCGGCTGGAGGCAGTCCACCGGCACTGAGTCGACGATGGGGAACTTGCAGTCCGCGGCAAGTCCCGCCGAGACCTCCCGCAGATACGCAGTGCCTGCGGGGTCATCGCCCACCTGCACAGAAGGAAAGGAGCGCAGCAAACAAACAGGCACCAATCCACCTCTGGGTGCCCATATCTCATCCGGTGGCACGCCAAACAAAAAGAATCTCTGATTGCAATATGTGTCACACACACACACACACACACACACACACACACAATTGCGAAACACAGCACAACAATAGTGGCTGAGTGTGAATCCTCGTCAGTTGGAGTCAAACAAAAGACATGTTCAACGCCAATAGGCGCCTTTCTGTAGGAAGCAGGCACCAGCAAATGTCCGAACTTGTTACCTGAGAGCAGAATGAGGCACTGCACTGCCAGAGCGGCAGTTCAGCCTCATTCAGATGGGGTCAGGCCCTGACAGTCACAACCAGGATGCTGGCTCAGGCGGCTCCTGCGGACCTGACCCTGTATGCACTATGCCACGCACACGTGTGATCTCATTGGCGCACACTGCTCACAGTGATGGAGTTTGGGCTCTACCAGGTGTTTCCTACCCCAGCACTCCCTGCGAGTTCGTGGACCGGTTGTATCTCAGTTGGGCACCTCCTGGGGGGGTGTGACCTAATTAAAAAACAGACAAATGCAAACCAGAGGTAATGCACTCCACAGTCAGGCATAAGTGCATCTTTATTCTCTATGCCAAACTTGGTTAAACCTCCTGGGGGGGGGGGGTTGGCACAAGGCCTCAGTATCTGATTGTTTGCCTTTGGCGGCGCCTATTGGCCTCTCGCCACTGCTCATTCGGATCCTCTGTGGGCCCGAACGTGTTTTGGTTGTGTCAACGGAGCCCCTGGATGACTTGTCCTGTTTGACTACTCCAGGTTGAGGCGGGCTGTTGCCCGTGCCGTTGACCAGGGGCATCTAGATGCACACTCCGAGTCCATGCGGGGGTTTGCCGACTCCAGCACTGATTTGTGCGCGCTGGGGTGCGCATCTGCAGGATAATGTTGGCGACAGGGGCTTCGAACAACCACAATGATTCTTTCCCGTTTTTCCTTTCCTTCTCCTCCTTCTGCACTCTGCACCATTTTCGGCGAGTGCGGTCTGCCCTTTCCTGTTACCGCCCTTTGTTTGTCCCTTTCCCCCTTGGGGGCATTGGGTGGCGGGGGAGCGTGTTGCTGTAGGGAGGGGATAGAGGAGGGGGCGGGGGAGGGGGAAGGGGAGTGGGTTTGTTGCGCCCTGCCCCCTCGTTCCCCTTGAGGAGGGAGATCCTGGCTCAAGGGGGCTCCTTGTTGGTGTCGGTGTGCTTGGTGTGGGTAGTTTTGGTCACTTGCTTCTGTTGGCCCACATATCCCAGTCTGTCCTAGGCGTAGTTGCATGCTGTTTTGGTGGTAGAGCATGCACGTAGCGCCCGCCGTCAGTCTAAGGGTTTGGGACCGGGGCTAGGTCCCCTTCGTACGTGTCCCCGCAACTGGGGACAGGGAGGAGTCCGCCCTCCCCCCCCTCACCTGTAAAGTGTCTATTGGCTCATCACCCAAGGCCCATGGTGCCCAAGGCGTCTTTTCTGGGCTGCCCTTTGCTGTCCTGGTCTCCCTCTATTAGTGTTGCATGGGTGAGCGTGTTCTGCAACTGTTGGTGTTGGTGTTGGTGTTGGTGCGGCATTGGTGGAGCTCCAGGAGTAGTCACTGGGGTGTGGTGCGTGGGGGCCAGGGGGGGGGGTCCATTCTGAGTGGTGTCAGCATTGGGGGGGGGGGGGTGGCATGAAGACACTTTGCATTGGCAAAAAGGCCCCCATATATGGTGGTGAGGACACTTTGCACCAGCAAAAAAGCCCCCATATATGGGCATGGGGACACTTTGCACCGGCAAAAAGGCCCCCATATATGAGCATGGGGACACTTTGCACTGGCAAGAAGGCCCCCATATATGGGCATGGGAACACTTTGCATTGGCAAAAAGGCCCCCATATATGGGCATGGGAACACTTTGCATTGGCAAAAAGGCCCCCATATATGGGCATAGGAACACTTTGCATTGGCAAAAAGGCCCCCATATATGGTGGTGAGGACACTTTGCACCAACAAAAAGGCCCCCATATATGGGCATGGGGACACTTTGCACCGGCAAAAAGGCCCCCATATATGGGCATGGGGACACTTTGTACTGGCAAGAAGGCCCCCATATATGGGCATGGGGACACTTTGCATTGGCAAAAAGCATGGGGACACTTTGCACCGGCAAAAAGGCCCCCATATATGAGCATGGGGACACTTTGCACTAGGGGAGGCTCCCATATATGGGCATGGGAACACTTTGCATTGGCAAAAAGGCCCCCATATATGGGCATGGGAACACTTTGCATTGGCAAAAAGGCCCCCATATATGGGCATGGGGACACTTTGCATTGGCAAAAAGGCCACCATGTATGGGCATGGGGACACTTTGCATTGGCAAAAAGGCCCCCATATATGGGCATGGGGACACTTTGTACTGGCAAGAAGGCCCCCATATATGGGCATGGGGACACTTTGCATTGGCAAAAAGCATGGGGACACTTTGCACCGGCAAAAAGGCCCCCATATATGAGCATGGGGACACTTTGCACTGGCAAGAAGGCCCCCATATATGGGCATGGGGACACTTTGCATTGGTAAAAAGGCCACCATGTATGGGCATGGGGACACTTTGCATTGGCAAAAAGGCCCCCATATATGGGCATGGGGATACTTTGCATTGGCAAAAAGGCCCCCATATATGGGCATGGGGATGGAATATGGGCATGGACATGGGCATGGAAACTACGAAAAGTGGGGGGTTGCGAGTGGACTACATGCCCTCAGAATTTGGGTTTGAGTCACGTAGCCCAAGATATGGCCTGATCTTGGTTTTGGGGCTATTTGACACAAACTGCACACATTCTGGACGAGTTTTAGCCATTTTTGGGCCATTTCTCGGACATATCGTGGGCGATTTTTAGCCATTTTGGGCCGTTTCTCAGACATATCGTGGAGTTAGAGGGCAACAAAGGGCGCTTTGTCACAAGGAAGTCAAGGCGCACGCGGACGACCCGTTTCTCTTTGTTTGTCCGTTTTCACTGGGTTTTGGGGCCATTTTGGGCCCAAAAAAAAGTGTTTTGGTGCACAAAATGCACAGTTTTGGGAGGGAACCTCAAAACCTGAATTTGGCAAGGCCACCACCACCTAGGGTTTGAGATGGCTAGAGTAGAGTAAAGCCCGGAGCAATGAGACAGAGCAATAGCCAAAACGGAAAGGAGAAGCGCTTGTTGCTTGTTGCTTGCTTGTTCCTTGTTGTTGCTTGTTAGCTAGTTTTCACGGGAGAGGTGTAGTAATATGTATCTACTTTCTCATTCAGGGTAGCATTGGACACCACTTACGTGCAATCTTGGCCACCTGTGCAATCCTCACCTTGTGCGTGATCTTGACCATGGCTAGGTTATGCATGTGGCTAGGATGGTGCGGCTAGATTGAGTGGGTTGCCAGGATCGGGGTGGTGCGTTCACGATTGTAAGGGTGGAAATGATCGCATGGATTTTCTAGGATATGCATTTGGTCAGCCTTTGGTGGTTGGCAAGCTTTGCATGGCTGGCAAGCATTGCACCGGTGGTTAGGATTGTATGGGTTATCGCGTAGGTACCCCCACAATGCACCCATGGCACAAGGGTGGCCATCTTTATCCGGATGGCCAAGATTCGGCAAGTATCAAAGATCATGTGGGTGACCGAGATTACCTCTGTGACCATTGCCACCCACGCGAACCTGGCCACCCGCCATCCTGGCCAGGCACAGTATCATGGCAACTTCCATCGTGGCGACCCACATGATTGTGATTGTGAGCACCCGCACGATCTCCGCCACCTGTGTGATTCCCGCCACACACGCAATCGTGACCACCCGCAGAATTGCCACCTCTACACATCTTGGCCAGCTACAAGATCATTTCCACCCGAGTGATCCTGGCCACCCACATGCCGGCTAGTGGCACAATCTTGGCCCTCCGTACGACCTTGGCCAGCGTGATCATGGCCACCCTGTGTGATCCCGCCATCAGCACAATCATGACCACCCGCGTGATCTTGGCTACCTACACAGTTTTGGCCACCTGCGCAATCCTGGCCACCCGCGCAACTCTGGCTACCCATGCCATCCCAGCCGGCCGCATGATCTTGGCCGTCCGCATGTGCCTGGCCACCGGCTCCCAGCCACCCATGCGATCCTACCCACCTGCGCGATCTTGGCCACTTGTGCAATCCTGGCCTGGCCACCCATCCGAAGCATTCTGCAGGGGCACAGGGACACAGGGACACAGACATACACCTGCGGGTAAAGGCCACAAACAAAGCAGCAAAAGGGTTTTCTGAGTGTATTTGCCATGGCACATCGTAAAACAGCAAAAAATGCACAACTAGGTGCCTTCCTATGATAGTCGGGGCAGCATCGGTTTTGTTCGTGACAGCAGAAGCAGTCAAGCCCCCTCACACACACGCACAGTGCATGTGAAAATCAGGGAAGCGGCCTGGCTGAAGCACGTTGCAGAAAATGCTGCCATTGGGGGGGGGGGGGGAGGGGGGGCATTGCGTGCCCCAATGCAAATGGGCACATGTTTTTGAAAAACACAGGGCGCATGGGGATGAAGCCGACAATGCTGGGATGGAGCTGACTATTGCCTCTGGGTTCCCACCATGCTGTGCTTAAAAAAAGTTGGGCTGGAAAATCGAGGCGCAAAAGAATTGCAGTTCGAGCCTCGTGGCTGCCCTCTGTATGCACAGAGTTGCCTTGCTACAGAGGCCCTGTTGCATGAGGGTGGGATACAAACTGTTGGGGACAGACGGACATGGTTGCAGTGGAATTCGCCATCAGTGCCAAAGAGGCCAGGGGGGGGGGGTTTGCACCCTGTGCAAGGGCAGGCTTCCAATCCCAAAACTGGAGCGGCGATGCTATGACACGTGCCCCCCCAATCGTGCCTCTCCAACCGTTTTCTTTTAAAACCCCCCGCATGTATCCCTTTAATTTAATCACGTGGTGATCCCTAGCCAGGGCTGTTGCCACCGCGCCTGAGCCCTTGCGTCCCCAGAGACCAGACCATCACACATCTCGGCGACCACCTGAATGAAGGAAATGCTCAGGTCGTTGTGGGTCTTGATGGCGCGCGATGCCCCAACGATCACCTTCGCCGTGTCCAGCTCGTCCTTGATGACACCGGCGGTCACGACCAGAATGGACGTGTGCTTGCGCTTGTTGGCGAAATGGTCGCGGACCGCGTTGTCGAGAGGGGCGGCCAGGATGCTGTCGCCTCCGGGCGGATAGTCCGCGAGCGCCGCCTGCGCCCTGGCCGCGTCGCGCACGTTCCCGAGCTTGATCAGTTTGTCGCCGAAGAGGTAAAGGGTGATGCCGTCGTCGTCGGCATCGCACACGAACGGCAGCAGGGTCTCCACAACCTAATGGGGCATGGGCCGCAGGGGGACGGGGTGAACGGGAGGAGGAGAGGGCGGCGTGGACCGTGCAGGCGGCGAGGCACAGCAACACACAGGGCTGCGCCGATCGTCCCCAGGGAGAAGCCAGGACCGCTGCAACGGCCCAGCTCACTTCCAGCCACACGACCTGGACACTGCAGTTTTCCGGTGGCGCAATGGATTTGGTGCCATTGACTGTCCACCCGGGAATTGCGGGTCTCGGCTGCGCCGCATCTACGCCACACCCCGACGTCGTTACAGTTGATTCGCCTCCGCGCCCAGCGACCGCCGGCCGGGCGTTGCCCCCCGGGACGCCCGCGCCACCACATTCAGCCCGGGGATGTGGCAGTTGTTCGGCCTGGCTGACCCGCAGGGCGCACTGTACCGCTAGCCCAATCACGCGGGACGGCCAGGGGCTCTCCCACCCTCTCCCACTGGCGTTACATTGCACCAGCGGCGCAGCCTGGGAAGCGATCTACCGCAGGCGGATCACACCGTATGAACAGTGAGAGACGGCGGAGGCGCTTTGTCTAGCCGTGCCTTTCGCATGGGACGGTCCCCGCCCTCGGCTCCTTGCACGGATGTTCCGAAACGCACACACAATGCCCACCGCATATCGCCTTTGAAGCCCCGTTTCGTGCCCGCCCAATCAGGAATCAACACATGTGTCCCCTTTCTGCGTCGGGGTGATCCAGTAGCAAAAGGCACACGCAACGCTCTGGCCCCCCTGTCATGCGTGTTCCCGTTCTGGGAGAATGACCCCCGCCCCCGTTATCACGAACTACAAGGCAAGCGGTCAGAGGCACCACAAGCGTCACGACCCATGACCCAAGGACAGGCACAGGGTGTAGGCGACGTCCTGCAGGCACGTGCTCGACATGGGACAGACTGCTTCTCTGCGGCGACGGTTCATTCCGTCCTGGTGTTTGTCCGCCCACAGCGGCAAGCCAACCGTTTTGTCACTGCCAGGCCCTTTCCAACCACCGGCGTCTCCCCTTCACCCGCCTGCCCCCTCAAGCGCATTCCAGCCCATCCCTGTACACGCCCCAGGCCTCTGGACCTGGGGCTCCGATACCACAGGATCGATTCCTCATCGCCTCTGCACACGGGAATGCACCAACAGGCCCCCGGGATAGGGGGGGGGGGCTCTCAAATGGTCGGACATGTGCCCGGGCATTTGACACCGATTGCGTGCAGTCCCTGCGACCTTCATTGCCTCCACTTCGGAGAATGGTGAAGCCTGAGGGTGGTTGGCTGCCAGGGAGCTGAACGAGAACCAGACAGCAGCGCAAAATATCACCTCGTGCACAGATGTTGCTACGGAAATGCATGCTGGTCCACTAACAAGGCACTAGGTAGCGAGGCATCAAAGGTTTATCATCAGGGCCTCAAATGGTCAGGTTGCAGTGTCCGCTCTCTCTCTGGTCGTGCCTGCCCCACGACTGTCATCGGCCCTATCATCAGGGGGGGGTAGGTGGTCAGCTGCCACGGAGCAGCTGAACGAGAGTGAACATATCTTGCTGGCGAGATGCGTGCTGATTGGCTGACAAGCGAGGGACAATAAGTTTATCATCAGCTGGGGTCGAACCAGCGACCTTTCGCGTGTGAGGCGAACGATATAGCCACTAATCCATGATGACTCTGCTGAATACGCCAAAACATAAAATATAGGCGGGTCTGGGTGTCACAAATTCGCACAAGAACACAGTTGATCACGTTTTACAAAACGGCTGCAGGAATGAACATCCCGATGGCGAGGTGGGGGAATCATCCCAGTTCAACCTGATGCTTGTCATTGCACGTAAAAGCAGCTTCATTAATCAAGCATTGGAGGATCACCTCATCGTTTGTACACACAAAATTTGCCGCAACCCTGGCGAAAATCCACACGTACCGCCGTTGGGGCTTGGGGGCCTGTGGCAGGTTCAGCTTTACAGAGGACCCTTCCGCACTGCTGCGACGTCCGTTCTGCCCGTTCTGCCCGTTTTGCGACTGCTATTAACTGCTGTGGATGGCGACAGCACAGGGTTGGCGGATGAACCTCCTTGGCTTGAAACCATTTGAGGCCCTGGACCTTGCTGCCATGGTCCACGAGGATGACATAATCCCGCTGCTCGCATCGGCTGAGGTAATCTAGAAAGCGACTTTCACCGTTTTGAAGCGCTGACATGTGGACAGAGAGGGCACACTGGGCACCTCGGACAATGGGTTTGCCTGGAGTGAAGAGGGCAATAGACAGCAGCGTGTGCTTGTTGGGTAGAGGGAGGGGGGAATTGGAGCAAAGGGGCCCTCCTCCTTGTCATGTGAAGCACAACTGCAGTTGGGTGAGGGCTGCAGTCTTTTTTTTTTTTGGAGTTCCTGACGCTCAAGGTGGCATTGGGTGAGTGCTGCAGTCATTTGCTCTCAGTGTCCCATTTCGATGAGGATGTGGACACGGCCTCAGAGCTGGGGCTGATGAATCCCTGCGTGCCAGCGCTGATATCACTGGCTGTGGTACTTTGAGACTGTTTCCTCTGGATCTCTCCTTTGGATCCTCCTAGCCACGCTCACAGGCCCAGAATTGTGAGGGGAAAATGGGTGGGGGGAGGAGCGTCGAGGGGGAGGAGGGGGCCTGCTGTTGCAACTATTTTTTGGGGGGGCCTTTCTCAGGGCCATGAATCTTGGGAAATCAAACACTGGGCCCCAGTGGGTCCAACTTGCAGTCCCATATTCAGAGGATTTCGAAATAAGTTGCTTGGATTCTATCAGAGGACGTCATTGATCGGGACACAGCCATGATTGCCGTCAAAATGGTTACTTTGCATGGCATCCCCCAAATCTAGCTATGGGGGTTCCCCCTTTGGTGTGGGGGAACCGGTCTGTCTAATGTCTACTGTCAATTGCCTATCCTCCCTCTCCTTGCTCTCGGCTCTTCCCCTCTTTTTTTCAATGAAACGGGGGCCTGCAGCAGTGTCTCTTCTGCTAGAAAACAGTTTTTTGAAATTAGCACCTGCTAATTTCCTCGTGGCCTTTTTCTCAGTGCTAATGTGTAAATGTAGAGCCACAATGTGAAAGCATGTGCATTTCATACTGCTCCCTGTTTGGTGGTGTGTCAATTTTAATTGTGACTGTTCTGAAAGTGGCACTTATTATGGGCTTCTGCTTTGATTGCTTCAATCCATCCCATTGCAGGTGCAGTTGTCTGGTCAGTGGTTCCCTACATTTCTTGCAGGCCACCTCTTGCTACCCTGGTGCCTGTGTTTCTGGTGGGTGTTCAAGGACGCAACATCGAGGGGGGCATTTGCCCCAATTGTTCAACACCTGTCACTGAGCAACCAGAACGCGAAACATCCACAAGGTGACCCAGTTGGGCAAGGCAAGCCTGTGGGGGCGCTTGTGTCGTGCCAGAGGTGTGCTGCACCTGCCGCGCGGTAACTAACGGTAACTAGCTTTGGTGTACACTTTCAAGGAAATAAAAAATAGAACGAAACATTTCTGTGCATGTTGATCTGTTGATACCATCACTGTCGCCCGAGACAAAGGAGTGCCCGTCATTGCACTTAGCTTGCCCAGTAATCCTTTTTCTTCAGATATTGCATAATACCATGCTTTCTTTTTTTTTTGGGACTGACTCCAAAAGTTCAAAGAGTACTCGGGAGTGTGCTTGGGAAAGTGGGCGACTCCAACATATGATACAGTGGATCCCCGCAACACAGGGCACATGGCAAAGACCCAGAGTTCTGAGTTCAGAGTATTGCATAATACCATGCTTTCTTTTAGGGGAGACCACCATCCCGTAAGATCACCTCCCCCTTCTTGGGGTCTTTGCAGGCCATTTTCTTACAAGATCTCTTACAAGATCTGCCTGCAAACCCACCAACCCAACAATATTGCCTTGTGTACTAGAAAAGATATGATGGTGCCACGGGGTATAGAATGTATAAAATGTTCCTATATACAGGCACCACTACATTTTCCCTGTTCTACTGCCCAAACTGTGTGCCGCAGGTGCCGCAAGATTAGCACCCCCTGTGTTCTACCCCAGCCCCCTTGCGAGAACAACGGTAAAAGCAGTGACAATGAAACAACACCTCCTGTTGTTCTCACAAGCGTGCTGTTTACGTGCACTGCGAAAAAGACACAAACAGCAAATCCCAGACCGGCACGTCCATGGAGGTGCATCAAAGTCCCGTACTGACCGGAGGGGCAAAAAGTGGCACAACAGTCACCATCCCGAAGACACCATCCCAAGCCCCAAATCGCAGGAAAAACTTGATGTGATGGACAACCACAAAAAGGAACCACCAAATCGCATGGCCCAAAGGTTGCAGAAACAACACCTACTGTTGCTCTGACAAGGACGCTGTTCTGGGGTAGTGATCTGGTGTATTCTGGGGTGAGCTCTGGGTAAGGGGGTAGTGATGCCATGCTAAATGGATCCCCTCCAAACAGCTATCACCATCCCTCCCTCCCGCCCCCCTCCCTATCTTGCTCGCTATCACGCCCTCCCTCTCCCTTGCTCCCTCTCCCTGGCCTCCCGCTACTCTTCTGCAGCACCATGGGGCACAGCAGCACAGCACACAGGTACCAATACCACCTTCATGCAGGGCATCAGAAGCTCGGGTCAATTTCAGGGTCTGTGATACTGCCTCTGTCATTCAACTCCTTACGAGTAGTCCTCACCCTCCAGTGATAGACCCAGAGACGTTCTGAAGTGTGACCTGCCGTATCCCCGGAGTTTGAAACTGCGACTGTTCGGTTTCAGGCCCCCGTTAGTGCACAATTGAAGATTGGTGCAACACACTCTCAAGCGGGTGCTCATTCCCCAAGGAACTTGCTCAACAACAGATGTGACATGGCACTGTGTCAGGTCGGTGGATGGCTGCGTGCTTTGGCTCGTTTTGTTGATTGAAGTTGCATATATAAGTTGCAAAATGCAGCTGACCAGCAGTCCCATGCCAGAGGCGGGTTCCAACTTGTAAACCGGGCATGGAATTCATATGGTTCCTCGGGGTGACTTAGTGGGCAATTGGAGACGGAGGTTGACGAACCGAAACTGCGCTAATCATTGTGGGGGAGTACGTGCGCCACGCGCCCCTGCTAGCACTGGGCTGCTGCGCTACTCACGGGGGCCACCGCCAGCCAATGTGTGACCCCGAGGGGTGTGCGACAGTTTTGGGGGCTGTCCCCCCCCCCCCCCCTTGGTTGACCCAAACCTTGGGGGTCGGCGGGTCGGGCGGTCAGCCACCAGGCTCCCCAGGGGGGGTCGGTGGGTACCCCAACATACATACCTCAAAATGATTCCCATGACACGCTGATCATTTTGAATATGCACAAGTGGGGTAAAAAATTTTTCAAAAAAAATTGCCCATCAACTCAGGCTCGCTCCCATCAGCCAAAGTCCGACCCGGAGGCCGGGTCGGGGTCAAAATCCTTTTTTGTGCTTTTCAGCCATTTTTGAATTCTCCACAAAATTCTGAGTATTTTGAGTACAGACATATAGGGTCGGACAAACAAATTTCCCCCTGCCGTATGCCTAAAACAAAATCTCCGGTGCCTCCGGCGCCCACAAAACCCATTGTTCTGTACAACCATTTTGGAGTCTGTAGAGGGGGGGGGGGGTCCTGACCAAGATCGGCCCCCGTGGTGCTACTTTTGCAGCAAATACACCCAGAACATCCTGATGTTTAATCCTTCCCAAAATATCCCCTAAGGAGAGCAAACACTTTGGCCACAAAAAATTGCATAAACACCCCCACTCCTTCTCACAAACATAGCACACTCAAGAGCACAAAACAATTGACACCCACTGGATAAGCTTTGAAATGGCCCTTGGCCCATTGTGGCTGTCAGCGGTGCCAAATAAGTACATCTGCAGTCATTTGTGTGTTAGCTTAGGGTCAGTGTCAGGTTCCCGAACTGGTGCAGGCAGCACCGGCCATAAGAACCAGGCATCAGAACATGCACCGGGCATTGTGTATTGACCCATGTGTGTGGGTAAGGTTTTCCATTCATGCTCAAATTGCGAGGTTCAACATCCTACAATCCTACCAGCACTGCAAACCATCAGTTCACCCCTTCTGTGTGTGTATGTGTGCGTGTGTATGTGCGTGTGTGTGTGTGTGCGTGCGTGCGTGCGTGCGTGCGTGCGTGCGTGCGTGCGTGTGTGTGGTGTGTGTGTGTGTGTGTGTGTGTGTGTGTGTGTGTGTGTGTGTGTGTGTGTGTGTGTGTGTGTGTGTGCGTGCGTGCGTGCGTGTGTGTGTGTGCGTGTGTGCCAAAAAACAAAACTGATATGCCTGGGGTGCAAGGGCGACTTGTGTTTTGTTTGTTGTGTCTTTTTCTGTTGATTGCACTCGTGCGCAAACTCTCGTTGAGTTCCAAGTCCTCCTGCTTGCTCTTCACCCGCACGTCTCTCGGATGTTCTCTCGGATGTTCTACCCTGTGGGCAAGGAGCGGTGTGCACCTCACCTCAAGGCATCACCCTTCCGGCAAGCGAGGCTTGACTACCAGGAGCAGAGGTGGGCACTCCCACAACGGCAAAGTTGGCACAGCTGACTGACCTCGGCAGTTCCAGCCGTCATGCCGCGTGCTGCATTGCTGTTGCCAACAGCTAGTCCTCCCCGGGTCACCGTAGCTAAGTGCGCCACGTACTATTCCTTAGAGAGACCCATGTGCAACCCTGAGGCAACAACACCATAAGTGACCCGGCATGAGAGCGGGGCTTGTTTTATGGCTTGATCCTTGTCTCTTCTACGAAGTCAGAACCCAGCAATCAAATGATCTCCATGGAGGCTCTTTTGTGTTCTACTGTCAGCAACTTCAACCGTCATGGTGCCTACTACCGTTGTTGAACCTCGCAGTTTGCGCAGGATTGAATTGACTCCTTGGCACACATGCGCGCGCACACACACACACACACTTGTGCAGGAACCAAACGATAAGACCACTGTTGCTTAGCACGAGCACTGTGGATCGGATGGCACACACACACACACACACACGCACACACACACACACACAATGCGGGAACGGATGTCATTTGAGTTCCTTTCCACTAGAGGTTCTTGCAAGAGTGACAGGGCATGTGTAGGAACGTTGATCCTCTGCAGGCTGATGGCCAAGGCCCCACATGTGAGCAGAGTAGCGGTAAGGCACATTTGACCCTATGGACCCTGAAGGCCCAATATGCTGAATGCTGAATATGGTTTTGTGTGGGCATTGTATTCCCATTGAGGCACATGCAGATGCGCTCTCTCTGCTTAGAAGAATACGGAAGAGCCTCCATAGAGATCACTTGATTTCTTGGGTTTGACTCTGCAGAAGAGACAAGGATTGAGCCATAGAACAGGGTTTGTCATTGATTCGTACTTTTGAGAAAAAACGTCATTCGCACATATTCGTACATTTTCGCACATATTCGTACATTTTCGTACTGAAAAAAAAAAGGCCAAGTCCAGGTGACCTGCCGAGCCCAAAATTGTTCCTTGGCACACAAACAGAACACTCAACGGCACACAGGCATGGTCTGGCACCGGGTTGGTAATTCACAACTGCAAGTGCTTGCGTCTATTCCTTGGTGAACCTTTCTTCCACATCACTGTTACAAACCATTGCCACAGCAGTGGCCCTGAAAGTAGGGCTCATCTTTTGCCTATTTTTGGCATCAATGAGCCCTGCCAAGCTAAAGGAACACTCCACAAGTGCAGCGGTCGTTGGAAACCATATGTATGGTGCAACTGCATCATATATCAAGGTGCCACGGGCTCGCCAGAATGTATCAATATGATGATGACTGTGAACCCCGTGTCTCTCTAACTGTGTATACCTGTGCCACTCTGAGGCCAACAGTGCATTCACCTTTTCTTTCCTCTGTTTCATGTCATCATCATCATCATCAGGGCTAGGTTCCATGCCCAGTAAATCTGACACAGAAGACCATGGTGCCTCCATGTCTCGAATATTGCGGGGATCAAACACCCTGAGACGCCGATAAAACTTCACGGCTCGTGCAAGGTTGTCAATATATTGTTGCTTCTTGGCTAGACCAGCCGTACAGGTTGCCTTGAAACGTGCCCGAACAACGTCAGGAAATTTCGTAAGGGTTAAGGCCTCCTCCACACGGGGATGGTGCGTCCCTTCTCTGAAATCAGGAAATCCAAAAACGCATCGTAATACACCACCCACCACTCTGCACACGTCCTCCACACAACCCACCGTGTGTCGACGTACTTTGCGGGCACACTACATGCCAGGCCTGTGCGACGCAAGGCAGCAAACCAGCGCCTTCTGCGAGAGGCATGTCGCTTGGGGTGTAATAACCTTGGGGCTTTTTCAAAAATGGTAGTGATCACAGTGGGCAGTTCAGCAATCATTGCCTTGCCAACACCGTTCAAACCGTGTGACGGGCAACTGACATGCATTGCATCAGGGTACAGAGGGTTAAGTACATGCTTGTATGCGGCAGTGAGCACTGATGCTGCATCACAGACAAATAGCAGAACATCCTGTGATTCAATACCTAGCTTCTGTAGCGTATCTATCACAACCCTCCCCACCTCCTTGTTCCATCATCTTCTGCATGTCTACCTGTTTTTGCTGTGCAAACGTCGCAACCTTTTGCGGCACTGTGGGAGCTGTCGATGATGTACTGGGACAATCTAGTATTTTTTCAGGTTCTGGTCCAGGAGAAGTCGAGGGACGTGCTGGACTAGGTGTATAGTTCACTGCCTTGCCCTCCTTTTTGTGTTTCTTGTGAGTAGCCCCTTTGATATGGCCCCTGGCATACGACTTCTCAAGGTAGTTCACAGGCACATGACAGTGGATACACCACATCTTACTCCCATTGTTGCAGGACTCCATGTCGTCCGGGAATTGGGCTGCCCGCTTGTAGGCTGTCATGTGCTTGCCGCGTTGCTGTGGTCTCTGCGATGCTTTTGTCGGTTCCGTTCCTTGCTGCAAATCCTTGGAAGGGAACTCATCAGGTACTAGTCATGAATGTTACACAAGGACTGCACAATATACAGGGGGCTGAAGATGTTCTTTATATCAGCATGCTTCGCACGCCGGAGACCTACAAAGAACACAGTGTCAATTGACACCGTGCTCACTGACTCTTCATGGCTAAGGTCATGGTGTTGGTTGAAATATACAACGGGCAATAGTCAAACGCACCCCCACCCCCTTCTCATAAGGTGTCCCAGAATCCCAAAAACCAAGAAACCACAGGGCACTGAAAACCCCAATGAACACCCCGCAAAACCCCAGTGAGTCGGCAATTCAAATCAGCAATATCGTCATATCCATCATTCACACTATTCGTACATTTTCGTACATTTTCGTACCTATTCGTAATTCCCGGTTCTCCTCTGATTCACACTTTTTCGTACTTTTTCGTACTTTTTCGTGTACGAATGGGCGACAAACCCTGCATAGAACAAGCCACACTCTCATGCTAGGTCATTTACGGCGTTGTCGCATTCATGGTTGCACATGGGTCTCTGTCATGATTAGTACGCTTTCCCAAGAGCGCCTAGGACCATAACAATCCATTTGGGCACAACTTGAGATATGGCTCCGGACAATGGTGCCGGGAACTCTCCTCCGCCCGCAGATGGTGGCGCCCCGGGTTTTGAACATTCTTGTGTGCCGATGTGGTACTATGTGACAAACCCAAGTGGCTCTCCGATCGACACTTCCTTGCGCCATGTTGTTTGGCTGGCAGCCTTCATGCACATGCCAATGCCATATGTCCCCTGGCCCTCATTACTAGTACGGCAAGAGCATCCAAGACCTTTGAAGCGGCCTACCCTTGTTAATAGTTGTGTGCCTAGCTATAGCGGATTGGGAAGGAATAGCGGCCAATAGCAGCAATCCTACTTTCCCAACACTGCCACAAAGGACGCCGTGTGTGTGTGTGTGTGTGTGTGTGTGTGTGTATGTGTATGTCAGGGTGTATGTCAGGGTGTGTGTCTGGGTGTGTGTCACGGTGTGTTGTGTTACGAGGTATGCACGGTTGACCCGTCTCGCATTGACGCCTTGGATTGGGAGCGTAACCTCTAGTTGGCACCAACCCATCGGGCTCCAAGGGCTGTCTCCTTGTGTTCCTCCACTCCCGCCCTGTATTGGAGCCAAAACGTGGCTTACTGCCCCCAAACCACCTTGGAGGCTGGGGTGGTGGCTCTGTGGTTCACACCGTGCCCACGGTATTGGTCCAGTGAGTCCCGGCATTGCCATTGCCATGTTGCCCTCTGCGTTGTACGTGTAAGGGGCAAACATTGCTGGTGGTACTCGCGGCAGGGTTTGTCAGGGTGTGTCAGGGTGTGTGTCGGGGTTGTGAGGGTGCATGTTGAGCCGTCTGGACGTGGGTATCTATGTAGCTGCTGCTGTTACAAGGCAGACCTTGTCGACGCGCCCTGCTTTCAGTGCCAAAGCCTTTGCAAGGTCGCCTCAGGCAAAAATGTTCTCCGGTGCTTCCGTCCCAAACCTGGTCTTGGTAGACCCGGGGGGGTGGAAACCAGTTCATTGAAGGGCACATGACTGTGGCTTTTTTTGGGGGGGTTCGGACGAAGATGAGCTGGCGTAGCCCGCTCACTTCACAGTACCCGGCATAAGCTCTCGGGATCAAGGTTCAGAGCTGTTCAGTGCTACGATGATCCCACAAATGACTGTGGTAGGGGATCTGACACGTAGTGAGGATTAGCTGAGTCTGAAACCAGGTTATGCAGTGGGAGACTGCCACGCCCGTAGGCTTCCCAGTGTGCACAAGGCACATGACTGTGGCTTTTTTTTTTGCGTCTGGCACGTGGCTTTTTTTTTTTTTTTTTGCGTCTGGCACCCTCTGAGGTGCCCCTATTTCTGGGGGTGGGGAGGTTGGGTCTCCTGCAGAAAACTAGGGGGCCCTCCATTGCTCCGAACACAAGTCGCCTCCACCACAGAACCCGCATCCAAACTGCACTGCTACAAAACCGATGGAAGTGGATGGCAACCATTGTCCACACACCCGCCAGAGACAGACAGCTGCGCACTGCATCATGTTCCTTTCTGGGTCAGTCTGACATGCAGCGAAAATGAGCCGCGAGAGGTTAGAACAGGCCACTCCCGCACCCAGGGCTCCAGGTCCGAACCCCCAACATTCCGGGCATGCGCTCGAACCGTCAGCATCGGAGGGCGGGGGTCCGACCCCGCCCCCTGGCCGCGCGGCCCGGCGTCGGCGAGTGATCCGGTGACCTGCGACTGTTTCGCTCTAAGCACCCGGCAACAGCCTGCGTGTTGCCGCTGCTTCCCGCAACGAGTATTCACCAGCGGACCGCACATGCCGCGCGCGCGCCAAACGGCAACGCGGGCACCAGCATCCCCGGGTGTCCTGCGACACCCGACAGAGTCGCACCGACGGATCGCCCTGGGCCAGGTATTGATTAGAAGAGAGGGAGGGGGGGGGGGGTCTAGAACCCAAAAATTTGTGTACAAAAAATAACCCAAATCAATATTTCCTTTTTCAAATTTCAAGTTTTCCCAATTATGAAATCTAGGTCCAGGGGGGGGAGGGGGTCCGGGGGGGGCTTCCCCCCTACTCCTGTGGTTGTCAGCCCTTCTAATACATCCCTGCCTTGGGGCCACCACTTGAAGACGAAGAATCACCGCCGTGGAATGCCTGGCGCTTGTGGTGGCTGCCACACTGCGGCCATGAAGCACGTCAGCTCATCCCAAATTGTCGCCGCTCAGCCGACGGGTGACCACCAACTGCCACCGGGGTAACCGCCTGTAACCCTTGCCATATTATGGAGCCCGTCCCCTTCCGCTGCGGGGGGGGGCTCTGCGCAGGCCCCGCCACCGCGCGGGGCTCGGCCGGCGCCCCGTCACACTTCTTCCTGCTCCTTCTTTGGATTCGGGGGGAACATCTTGAAGTATGAGAACATCCACAGGCCGCAGCACGTCACGGCCATGCCCGTGAGCACCTTCGTGCTGAGCGGGTCCCCGAACAGCACAAAGCCGCCGATCAGAATGCCCACGAACTTGGCGTGGCCCAGCACGTTGTACCTGTGGACGCGGGGGGCAGGGCTGTGCTGAATGTGAGACACGTGCCCGTGACCCCCTGCTGCTGTTTAAGTGCCAACCGCCGCCGCTTAACTGCCAACCGCCGTTGTTCAACTGCCAACCACCAGCGTTTAATTGCTAACCACCACCGTTTAATTGCCAACCGCCGTCGTTTAACTGCCAACCACCACCGGTTAACTGCCAACCACCACCGTTTAATTGCCAACCGCTGTTGTTCAACTAATAACCGCCGTTGTTTAACTGCCAACCACCACCGTTTAATTGCTAACCACCACCGTTTAATTGCCAGCCGCCATTTAACTGCCAACCACCACCGGTTAACTGCCAACCACCACCGCTTAATTGCTAACCACCACCCTTTAACTGCCAGTGGCCGTTGTTTAACTGCCAACCACCACTGGTTAACTGCCAACCACCACCGTTCAATTGCCAACCGCCATTGTTTAACTGCCAACCACCACCATTTAATTGCTAACCACCACCCTTTAACTGCCAGTGGCCGTTGTTTAACTGCCAACCACCACTGGTTAACTGCAAACCACCACCGTTCAATTGCCAACCGCCGTTGTTCAACTGCCAACCACCACCGTTTAATTGCCAACCGCCGTTGTTCAACTGCCAACCGCCATTGTTTAACTGCCAACCACCACCATTTAATTGCTAACCACCACCCTTTAACTGCCAGTGGCCGTTGTTTAACTGCCAACCACCACTGGTTAACTGCAAACCACCACCGTTCAATTGCCAACCGCCGTTGTTCAACTGCCAACCGCTGTTGTTTTACTGCCAACCACCACCGTTTAATTGCTAACCACCATCGTTTAATTGCTAACCACCATCGTTTAATTGCTAACCACCGCTGCTTAACTGCCAACCACCACCGGTTAACTGCCAACCACCACCGTTCAATTGCCAACCGCCGTTGTTCAACCGCCAACCGCCGTTGTTTTACGGCCAACCACCACCGTTTAATTGCCAACCACCACCGTTTAACTGCCAACCACCACCGTTTAATTGCATACCGCCGTTGTTCAACCGCCAACCGCCGTTGTTTTACTGCCAACCACCACCGTTTAATTGCTAACCACCACCGTTTAACTGCCAACCACCACCATTTAATTGCTAACCACCACCCTTTAACTGCCAGTGGCCGTTGTTTAACTGCCAACCACCACTGGTTAACTGCAAACCACCACCGTTCAATTGCCAACCGCCGTTGTTCAACTGCCAACCACCACCGTTTAATTGCCAACCACCACCGTTTAACTGCCAACCACCACCGTTTAATTGCATACCGCCGTTGTTCAACCGCCAACCGCCGTTGTTTTACTGCCAACCACCACCGTTTAATTGCTAACCACCATCGTTTAATTGCTAACCACCGCTGCTTAACTGCCAACCACCACCGTTTAATTGCTAACCACCACCGTTTAATTGCCAACCGCCGTTGTTCAACCGCCAACCGCCGTTGTTTTACTGCCAACCACAACCGTTTAATTGCTAACCACCATCGTTTAATTGCTAACCACCGCTGCTTAACTGCCAACCACCACCGTTTAATTGCCAACCGCCGTTGTTCAACAGCCAACCGCCGTTGTTTAACTGCCAACCACCACCGTTTGATTGCTAACCACCACCGTTTAATTGCTAACAACCACTGCTTAACTGCCAACCACCACCGTTTAACTGCCAACCACCATCGTTCAATTGCTAACGACCATCGTTTAATTGCTAACCACCGCTGCTTAACTGCCAACCAACACCGTTTGATTGCTAACCACCACCGTTTAATTGCCAACCGCCGTTGTTCAACCGCCAACCGCCGTTGTTTAACTGCCAACCACCACCGTTTAATTGCCAACCACCACCGTTTAACTGCCAACCACCACCGTTTAACTGCCAACCACCACCGTTTAATTGCATACCGCCGTTGTTCAACCGCCAACCACCGTTGTTTTACTGCCAACCACCACCGTTTAATTGCTAACCACCATCGTTTAATTGCTAACCACCACCATTTAACTGCCAACCGCCGTTGCTTAACTGCCAACCACCACCGTTTAATTGCCAACCGCCGTTGTTTTACTGCCAACCACCACCGTTTATTTGCTAACCACCACCGTTTAATTGCCAGCCGCCGTTGTTTAACTGCCAACTGCCGTTGTTTAATTGCTAACCACCACCGTTTAACTGCCAACCGCCGTTGTTATACTGCCAACCACCACCGGTTAATTGCTAACCACCACCGTTTAATTGCCAACCGCCGTTGTTCAACTGCCAACCACCACCATTTAATTGCTAACCACCACCGTTTAATTGCTAACCACCACCGTTTAATTGCTAACCACCACCGTTTAATTGCTAACCACCACCGTTTAACTGCCAACCGCCGTTGTTATACTGCCAACCACCACCGGTTAATTGCTAACCACCACCGTTTAATTGCCAACCGCCGTTGTTCAACTGCCAACCACCACCATTTAATTGCTAACCACCACCATTTAATTGCTAACCACCATCGTTTAATTGCTAACCACCACCGTTTAACTGCCAACCGCCGTTGCTTAACTGCCAACCACCACCGTTTAATTGCCAACCGCCGTTGTTTTACTGCCAACCACCACCGTTTATTTGCTAACCACCACCGTTTAATTGCCAGCCGCCGTTGTTTAACTGCCAACTGCCGTTGTTTAATTGCTAACCACCACCGTTTAACTGCCAACCGCCGTTGTTATACTGCCAACCACCACCGGTTAATTGCTAACCACCACCGTTTAATTGCCAACCGCCGTTGTTCAACTGCCAACCACCACCATTTAATTGCTAACCACCACCGTTTAATTGCTAACCACCACCATTTAATTGCTAACCACCACCGTTTAATTGCTAACCACCACCTTTTAACTGCCAACCGCCATTGTTTAACTGTCAACCACCACCGTCATTTAATTGCTAACCACCACCGTTTAACTGCCAGCTGCCGTTGTTCAACTGCCAACCACCACCGTTTAATTGCTAACCACCACCGTTTAACTGCCAGCTGCCGTTGTTCAACTGCCAACCACCACCGTTTAATTGCTAACCACCACCGTTTAATTGCTAATCACCACCTTTTGAGTGCCAGCCGTTGCTTAACTGTCAACCACCACTGTCGTTTGATTGCCAACCACCACCGTTTAACTGCCAACCACCATCGTTTAACTGCCTACCACCGCTGTTTGGCCCCCAACCGCCATCGTTTGACTGCACACCGGCGGCGTTCAACTGCCAACCGCCGTCCTTTAACTGCCAACCACTGTCATTTGACTGCCAACCACCACCATTTAACTTCCAACCGCCCTGGTTTGACTGCCAACCACCATTGTTTGCCCTCCAACTGCCGCTGTTTTACTGCCAATTGCCGTTGTTTGGCCTCCAACTGCCGCCGTTTTACTGCCAATCGCCGTTGTTTGGCTTCCAATCGCCGTCATTTGGCTGCCAACCACCATCGTTTAACTGCCAACGGCCGCCATCGTTCAACTGCCAACCGCCGTCGCTTGGCATCCAGCCGCCGTCATTTAATTGCTAACCGCCATTTGTTTGGCTTCCAACCGCGGTTGTTTAGGTTCCAGTCGCTGTCATTTGGCTGCCAACAGCCATCATTTAACTGCCAACGGCCGTCGTTTCACTGCCAACGGCCAGCGTTTTGCTGCCAACAGCCCCGTATTTCTGTTACCACCAGCCGCCGTCGATCGCCAACGGCCGTCGGTACAAGTGCAAGTGCACACAGAAATGCAAACAGACAGCGGTGCGAGGTGCGGGGGGGACAGCAGGCGGGAAGGCGGGCGGGCAAATCGGTGGCATGGGCAGGTGCGTGACACAGAAAGTGCTCAAAAGTAACATACACCATCGGACTCGTGCGGCCAATCATCACAAACACGGAGAGGTTAACACAGAACCCGGCCACGGAGCTCAGTAGGATCATCCCCTGCAGAGGCAACGTCACAGGTGTTGCAGTGTTGCGACACTAGGAACGACACTCTGGCAGTGCAATGCCCTGTGTGTGTCGGGGGGGAGGGGGGTTGCCATGGAGGCTGGCGGGCTCATGGGGTGCAGTCTAAATCTGCGTCTTCCCTGCAACTTAGGCGTGGCGGCCAGCAAGGGCTGCGTCATTCGTCCTCCTCCGCCTCCTCCCCCTCCCCTCATCTGCTCTATATTTTACATCTCTGGTCACCTGCTTGCCGTCCCTGACAACTTTGACCAGTGCGGTTTCGCCCTTGTGGTTTCTGCTGTCATATCCTGAGCATGCCTCATTCGTAACGTTTCTCTACCTTCGTGCATCCACTGCTTGCTACCATCACAACTGCCTTCACTTGCTCTGGTTCTTTTTTCAATGATCGCATCCCTTTGTCATTTTTCCCTGACCGTGCCCCTTTGTCCTTTTTCCTGATGGAAGGCCCCATTCAATTCTGAGCATTGTCGGGGGAGGGGGTGTCGACCACCCACCGTGAGTGGGTCAGGCCCATTGTGCAGGCAGAAAACCTGCCGCTCCCCTCGGTCGCAGGTTAGGGGGTCTAGAAGGGGGGGGGGGGGTGTGCCCGACTTAAAGCCCGAGCCGACTTAAAGCCCGAGATCCCGCTCAACTCCGTTTTGCGGGACCGCGGCCAGACAACACTGACGGGGGCGCGCGTCCTACTGTTGTCCCGGTGGTCCCAACGACTAGTCCTCTTGTTCAACTTCTGCATGTGTTCCCTCCCCCAACAACAGGGCCTCAAACGGTCACGTTGCAGTGTCCGCATTAGGCTCTGGCCGCGCCTGCCCCGCGGCTGTCATCGCCTTCTGTCCATCCCGCCGCTGCACGGCGCTTTCACAGTACGAAGTTTGATACCAAGTTCAGCCCTCATCCCTGTGTCCGCTTGCTGTACTGACGCTCTGGGCTCTACCGGGTTATGCGTGCATGCTGGTCAAGGGTCACTCCCTCCCCGTGCTGCTTAGAATGCTGGCCCCACTCGGCCAGACCAGGGGGGAAGGGGGGAGGGGGGGGGGGTTGCCATGAAAGCTTAGTCAATGTGCCCGTTGGTACTTGGGGGTGTTCTCGCCGGTTTGAGGTTTTAAATTGTTGGTCAGTTGGAAAAAAAAACCGAAGCGAAGCCCCTCCCCCACTATCCTGCAGATGCACACCCCAGCGCGCACAAGTCAGTGCTGGAGTCGGCAAACCCCAGCATGGACTCGGAGTGTGCATCTGAATGCCCCTGGTCAACGGCACGGGCAACACCCCGTCTCGGGGGCGGCCGACCCCCGGAGTAGTCAAACAGGACAAGTCATCCGGGGGCTCCGTTGACACAACCAAAACACGTTCGGGCCCACAGAGGGTCAGAATGAGCAGTGGCGCGAGGCCAACAGGCACCGCCAAAGGCAAACAACCTAATACCGAGGCCTTGTGCCAACCCCCCCCCCCCAAAAAAAACCAGCCATAAAAATTGATGCATCCATCGTCCAGAACCCCGCCTCACTCCGCTGGGGTTAGGGTCCAGAACCACACTACAATGCACTTCTGGGTCTGGGGCCTTGTCTGGTACATGGCATATAGCACGGCAGGGGACATGGGGCCTGGCATACGATAAGTTGCCACGAGTATGTGAACTCCCGGATGGCCTTGAGGTCTTCAGTGAGGGGCAGCGTCAGGGTCAACAGAAGGGCTGCATGAAACGAGGCAGTCAGGCAGGCTGCGGGGCTGGCGATTGGCGGTTGGTGGGGGTTGGCGGCTGGTGGTTGGTGGTTGGTGGTCCCTGGGGGCGGTCCTCAAAAATTTTGTTTGCAGGCTTCTTAAGGAACCCCCTGCCGTGGCAAATTCGCTCAGTCAACGGGGTGGCTCACCTCCTCGGCGTGGGGGGTGCGGGCCCCCTGCCCTTTGGGGCAGGGGGTGGGGGGGGGGTGTTCCACAAGGAGTGGCAGGGTACCGTGTAGTGCACCCGGTGCCCAGCGCCATGTCTTTCGTGTGACCTGCTGTTGATGATCGAGGGCTGTATCACGGGGAGGACAGTAGCACGTCGGCATGACGGGGGCTGGACCCGGAGGATCATCCAATCGTGAGCTCCTTCTCTCTTGTCTTGTGCAATGACTCTTGAGTCTTGACACGTTGACATGATCAATCCTTTGCTCACTTGCCCATGTGGTTATGTCTGTGTTTTGGTCCTACACCCATGCAGGCCAGACAAACAACAGAGCTGGGCTAAGACAGGGGTCCAGAACTCATGTTTCATAAAGAAAACATGGGTTTGCTTCGAGGGGGGTTGGCATCTCGTGGCTCCACCCTGGTCTTCCTAGGAATAAACCCCCTCCCCCAAAATTTAGTACCCCCCCCCCCAAATTTAGCCCCCCCCCCCAAATTTAGTACCCCCCCCAAAATTAGCCCCCCCCCAAAATTTAGTACCCCCCCGGCCTTATTAAGCAATCTGCCATATTTAGTACCCCCCCTGAGCCTCCCAAGCAAACGGTGCATGAACACATTGAGGGTACACTTTTTAGAACTGCAAGTGTCACTTGAAGAACGAAGTCAGTTTCATCTGCTTTTTTGTGTTGGAAGCAACAGCAGAGGCATGGGCCACAGCTGCAGAAGATGCTGCATTAGCTCCATCCGCCTCAAGTCCTGGGTCCACCTGCTGCAACTCAAAATCAGATTCAGAATCTGAATGTTCCATGCAGCCAACAGAAAGCAAAGCTGAATGAAACGTGAAAAGTACACGTGGCACGCACCTCCCAAGTTTAGTAGCCCCCCCAAATTTAGTACCCCCTGGCCTTATTGAGCATCCTGCCATATTTAGTCCCCCGGGGGACTAAATTTTGGGGGGGGGGGGGTTAGCTTGCTGGGAGTGTGTCCGGTGCGCCCTCAGGACAGACCCAAGCACCGCCGCCGGTCCCTCACGCCCGCGGACGGTTGGTGGCGGTCTGCGGACCGTCGCTTGGTGCGGCCGGCCCCGCAGCTGCACCATCGGCCGCGTTGGGCTGCGCAGGGACGGGCGCGGCGGCCGTGCGTGTCCCCGCCCCCCTCCCTTGCCCGGCCCCCGGGGGCACTGGGGGGGCACCTGAAATGGGGACCTTGTACAGCAACAACTGCATCGCGTTCACGTTGAACTCCTTCTGCTTGGTGCCGGCCCACTGCACAGAGATGTGGGCGGTGGAACGGGCCTTCGGTTGCCTGGAAAGGCCGGATCAGACATGCCACTGGCATCTGGCAGGGAAACTGGTGCTCAGTAGCAAGGGGCCCCATATCAAAGGCCACTCAGTAATACCCGCCCCCTGCACCACCGGAACTCAGTAGGAACGTGCTGCGTCCTGTGTGTGCCTCAGTAGGACCCTGCTCCATCTGATCATGTCTGAATTGGCAGACGATAGTGGCAAGTCTAGGCCGGATATGGTTGCACCCCTGCCCTCTGCGCAAGCACCGCCTTGTGCAGTCACCACTACCCGGTGAAACCGTCGATTTTGGTGCCTGGGGCAGGCCTGCACAAGGGGGGGGGCGGGGGGGGGTTGACCACCAGCGGCTCACTGATGGCGCCAGGCGACATGCCAACATTGATGGCTGGCAGTCCTGGAGGGGGGGTCAAGGGGGTCAAGCCAGGGGGTGGCGTGTGTGTGTGTGTGTGTGTGTGTGTGTGTGTGTGTGTGTGTGTGTGTGTGTGTGTGTGTGTGTGTGTGTGTGTGCAGCAATCCCAAAGCTGTGCCATAAAGGCTGGGTGAGTAAGCTGGTTGGTACCAGGCCACAGCTTACTGGCACCGGGGGGGGGGGGGGGGTGGCATGTCGCCGTGGTGCATTGTTCTCGTCTGCAGCTGGCGGCTCCTATTGGCCGATAGCCATTTGCTGCCCTTCCCTTGAACTCCATTGGCGGTGGTGCCCATCGGCCTATCACCACCCTGTGCCCTTCCTCTTTCTCCTTGGCCTATCCTTCCCTCTGGGGGGGGGGGGGTGGCAGCCTGGGCATTTTTCCTCAGGAAAAAATTAAAATCTGCCTGCCATGCCAGGGATGTATTAGAAGAGAGGAGGGAGGGGTGGGGCAAAAATTTGTGCTTCAAGAATGGCCCAACAAGATTGTAAATTTCATTGTTTCACACTATGGTCACCTTGGTCAGTTGGTTGGTTGGGGGGTCTAAAGGGGGGGCTCCTCCTATGGCGGTCAGCCGTTCTAAAACATCCCTGGGCCTCCCCATGCCCTGCCCTGCCTTGCGCTTTCCCGCACTGAGCCCGAGGGAAAAACATATGTAACCGCAACTGTGTGTGCCAGACATTGCACTGTGCCCTTGTTTGTTAAGGGGCCATGTTTTGTGTGGTTTTGGGGAGTTTTACTAGTGATGGGACACGGCTGCCTTCGGGCTACAACGCGCAGGCCTCCAATCCTCACCAAAGCAATGATGGTTTTCACCACCCGCATCCTTTGCTTAGGGATGGAGAGGACTTCGCATGGCCACCCACACTGAAGATCCGTATTGCCCACTCTGAGGGGTGCAACTGGGGATGTTGTGACAGTACACACATAATAGGACACAAAAGGGCTTTGTTTGCAGCCTCTAGCCTTGCCTAGGGCCTGTCATGGCCCGAGTGAAAGACGCAAAATGACCGTATCCACTAAAAATGGCCACTTTTTCTGGCTCTCCTTGCCCCACAAGCGGCCGGTGCATGTGAGGCAACCATCTCATGACGTTCAACGTTTTCGCACCACCATCGGTATGGCTGTCGGCTGCCCAAAGCCGGGGTTGGGAAATGGTCCCCCTGATCATAGGGTTGGTGTTGCATGTTGCAAACATTCATGACTTGCTGGAGGTGGACAACAGCACACACAGTCCAATGCAATCTCTGGCAGCCAGGCGCCACATTCCCAGTAAATGTTGCGCCACGCTCCAAAAAAAATGGATCTGTATGAGGACAACCACAATCCAATGGGTGCACCTGCCCCTCCCCTCCCCGTGACAGGATCAGGCCAGGGCTTACTGCTACCCCGGCGAGCGGAATGGCAGCCTGGGCTCCTCCGCCTGAATCCACCAGGAAAAATTTCGCCAGGAAAAAATTGAATTTGTCAAAGGGGCCCGAAATTGGAGGTCGATTTTAGGTACACGAACCTTTTTTCTACCTCTGACCCCCTGTGTGACATTCCGTCTGGTTGTTGTTTCTTTACGGGGCCCTAGACAGTCACCCGTTCTTCCCTTCGCATGTTGCGTCGGGTCGCTGCTTTCTGTCGGCCGCTGCGTCCGGTGCTCCTGCTGGTGTCGTTTCCGCGTTCGCGGAGCCCAGTATTTGGTGTGTTGGGGCTGTGCTGGATGTGGCATGGTGTGCCGTTTTGCGTGTCAGCGGCGCCCAATAATTGGCGTATTGAGGATGTGCTGGTTGTTGCCGGGGTCGTTTGACTGTTTTTGCTGCCCACGCGCCTCTGTCCACAGGCCGTCCGTAGCCTGCCTCGCTGTGTTTCTGTGCCCTCTGACCCCCCCCCCGCCTTGGTATAGTCAGAATTTGCCACTAAGCGGTGGCCTGGATAGGATCCAGGTGTGCCTCCCCTTGCCAAGGAGGTGGGCGATCGCAACTTTTCGATCGCACTGCCCACCCACAACTCCTCAGCATGCTTGCGGGACAGTGGGAAAGGCATCCCACAAAGCTTTCAAAGCATGTATGACTGTTGAAGAGCAGGTTCACACGTGTGCGCATGCACGGCAACTCACAAACACTGGGGGGGCGTTTCGGCACAGCGCGTGCACAGCACCCAATGGTAAGTTAGCTTTCCCATGACCACCCTGAACACCCCTCACCCCCAGCGAAGCTACTTCCACAGAGCAGAGACAGCGGATTCAGACAGCAATCTGGCATTTTCAGTGTGAAACACAGTTTGTTTTAACTCATTATCTGAGCTGTTGGACTGAGTAGGAATCTGGGGCAGTCCCGTGTATCGGACCGCAGTAGTCACCGCGGTCACCTTGGCCATCAGGGAAAACAGGTCCGAAATAGCCTACTTTTCGCACAGCGCACAGCGCGACACACTTTACCGGGCGCTTCGTTGCCCTCCCTGCCTCCCCTGCAATCCCAAACAACCCCTGCCCCCTGCTGCCTCGTTCCGCCTCCCCCTCCATCCTGTTCCCGACGCCCCACCCTCCTCCCATTCACGCACAACGCAGCACAGCACACACCACTTGGTAGAAGGAGCATGCAGTGACCCCAGTGACCGCAAAGAAGAGCCCGAGCCAGTTCGTGTACATGTTTTCTGCATCACAGCCAAGAGGAGGCGAAGGAGGCCCGTCCGTGGGAAGTGGCGCGATTGGAATGCTGAGACCATGGCCCTAACCAGACCAAACATAGAAAGCCCCCCCGCTTCAGCAACACCACAGTGATTATTTCAGCCCCCCATCCGGGGGGGGGGGTAGCTGGCTTGTGTCGCCCCCTGCCGTGCCCTCTCTGCCTCCCGCCCCTCGGTCCTCCCTCTGCACTGCACATACAGGTTGGACGCAGGGAATCAAAACCACAGATGGGGTGTCTCGGTGTGGGGCGTTGACCAGGCAGAGAAAAACCCACTAAAGGGGGCAGCGCGTAGCTAAATTGAAGTTCAAGGGGTTGACCTTGGTTTGTGCGGGGACTGTTTCGCTGCGGGAAATTTCGTGTGGGGGGGGTGACTTCGCTACCCTTGGGAATCCCCAAGCCCCAGCTGCCTCATGCACACCCTCACATGCAACTCAATGCTGTACTCAGAGGGGCATGATACACAGGCAGTCCCCAGCGCAGGCCGCGCCTCCGGCCGCCGTAGGGGCGCATTGTACTCCCACCCAAGCAGCACTCGAGCAGGCCCACGAGCACGATGGGCGTATGGACGACCCCCACCCTCCCAAGGCTGCCCTGGGCGGGCAGGCCGGCTGGGCCCCGGGCATGTGCCCCAGCGCCGGCCGACAGCCCTAAATTTCGCCACCTTCCTTAAAGACGAAAATTTCCCATGAAATTGTCCCCCTGCCAAGTCCCCCTGTGTGACATTCCGTCCGGTTGTTGCTCCTTTACGGGGCCCTGGACGGTCACCCGGTCTGCCCTTCGCATGTTGCGTCGGGTCGCTGCTTTCTGTCGGCCGCTGCGGCCGGTGCTCTTGCTGGTGTCGTTTCCGCGTTCGCGGAGCCCAGTATTTGGTGTGTTGGGGCTGTGCTGGATGTGGCATGGTGTGCCGTTTTGCGTGTCAGCGGCGCCCAATAATTGGCGTATTGAGGATGTGCTGGTTGTTGCCGGGGTCGTTTGACTGTTTTTGCTGCCCACACACCTCTGTCCACAGGCTGTCCATAGCCTGCCTCGCTGTGTTTCTGTGCGGCCCAGGTGCCCCCCCCCCCCCCCCCTGCAGCAGAAGAAAGGGGAAAGGGCTGTCCAGGGGGGTGCCAGAAAAGCTGGACAAGGACCCCGGTCGGTACCTCCGGGTGTGCGTGCGTGCTCACCTTTTGAGGAGGGGATCCTCCACTTGTGGAGGGGTGCGTTGGTTGTCCACCCGTTGGGTTCGGGGTGTAGAGGGCGGGGCTAAAATATTGCGAGAGGTGGCCAGCCTGCTCCGCTTGGCCACTTCTAACAGCCAGGGACAAACATTTTCACAAGGTGAGAGCGGGACAGTTGTCCCACTACTCACAAAAGCTGCTGTTGTCCCTTGGCGTCCCTCCTGCTGACGCCGGCAGGGGCATCGGGGGGTACAAAGGCAATAACACTTTTTCGTGATTCTTGGGCTAGCCCAACCCCAGCAGGCGGTTGAATGACTGTCGTGGAACACCAAATGGCCTGTTGCATGCACCTGCGGCTGATCACGAAAGTGGCCTCCAATTGAGCCGAATTATTGCATAAAAAAAGGGCCAGGAAAGAAGCAACAAACAACGTCATATCCCCAGTTGAATGATTCATATGACGGGTTTGCCAATGTGAAAGAATGGGCCCAGCGCGTCTCTAAATTGAAATCTACAAAAAAAAACCACTCGGACCGTCCCAGTATTCAGGCACACATGAAGGGCAACCGACGGCGGTTGGAGGGCAACCGACGAAGGTTGGAGAGGAAAACGAAACAAAAAAAACACGTCCACCAAAAAACGCCCTGGAATGGGCGTGCCACTGGGCCAACAGCTTGGCAAGACGAAAAGGCGGAGGGATAAGAACTGGGATTGATCTTGGAAATCGAGGTGCCTATGTTGCCCTGACCCCCCCCCCCCTGGCAACCTTCTTCACCTTCGTCCTCGCCACCCCACCAGTCATATGCAAAGCGGGGCATCCCACACACGCCGTCGACAGGGCCCTTGTGGTGGGACCATCCGGTGTTTGGAAGGGTCCGGATCATACAAGCACTGCAGGAGCAGGGCTCTGCTGCAGACCGTTTTGGACACATATGTCGGACATCAGGTGCCAGCCTCAGTGGCATTTGCAACCGACAGTAACCGCCCCCAACCGCTTTGGCAACCTCCTCCAACCGCCTGCCTAACCGCCTCTGGGGCCACCTCCGGGGTGACCTCCATCCGTTTCCTTCCGGGGCCCTGGGCTGACCCCGCCCCTCCCCCTTGTATACCGCTGCCCCTGCTGCGGGATCCAGGGGCGGGGGGTCAGCAACACCCGACCGCCGCACCAAAGCCCCTGCAATCCGAAAGGCACAGCATCGCAGTGGCCGCCAAAGCCACAGCGGCAGCGGCGGCGGCGGCAACCCACACCCCCTCCGCAGCAGCGGGCAAAACCGTGCCCTCATTGCCACTCCTCACACGTCCCTGAAGCCCCTTGAACAGCTTCAACCCGCAGCGCATGCGTGCCCCCCCCCGTCCCATGACTGGCCTCCGGAGTGGCTCGGAGCAGGCGCAGACCTGAGGTCGTGACCACCAAGACCCCGGCCATGACCAGCACGAGCGACACCTTGACCTCTGTGCAGTAGTGGACCCCGTAGAACAGGGCCTGGATGAGGTACACAAAGGGGGTATCCACGACTTTGGAGACCTGCAGCACGACACCGGCACGACAGGCAGGCCTAGTGCAGGGGGGGGGGGTAAATTTGACAGGGGATGATTCGGGGATTCGGGGATAATTTCGGAAGGGGAAACTTTCGCCACCTCTAGGAATCCTGGGGCTTGCTGTTATGTCCTGGTGAGCCCTGGATGGTTCCTGATATTTCTTCTCAGCATTCAGTGGATTATGACGGCCCCAACCGGCGTGTGGCTGAAACATCCAGCCACACCGGCACCATCAATGGGCAGTCACCAGCACTAGAGCTTCATCTTGGAATCAGACGGCCACTTCTGCGATCACCAGAATACCATGCATACCACTATCCTCAATCATAGCTGGTGGGCCCTGGGTGGTTGCTGATAATTCCTGGTGGGCTCTCGATGGCTCCTGATATTTCCTGGTGGATGGAAACAAACACACCTTTGTCCCTTCCCGCCGCCTGGTGCACCGCTGCACATGCCTAAACTCGCAGTACTCGCCTGCATCTGAGGGGGAATCCTTGCAGTGCGCGCTACTTTTAGACTAGATTCCCCTGTGAAGAACCCCCATACCGACCCTTTCCAAACACCCTCAAAATTAGGCCATCCCAGCCACCCTAGCTCAAGACAGTTGCGTACTATCTTCCCTTCCCATGGAGTGCCATGAAGTGAGGTCCCTTGAATCTTTGAAGCCCTTTAGGATCCCAAAGAGGAACACCTGCCAATGTCAGGAGGGACAAAGGAAAGCCTACCCATTGAATCTCGGCAACAACACGATTCAAGTAAGACTACACACGATGCACATTTGCCCACCATGCATCCTCAGATTATCGAGCTTCCCTTTGTCTAATGGTTGATCTTCATTTGCATGCTTGTCATCTGCGCGTTGATCTTTACCTTGACAATTGCATCCAACGCAGGATGCAAATCAACACAGTCTGATGCAAAGTGCCCACATTGAGGGCTGCCATAGTGGGGGAGAAATCAACCTAGAAAGTAGAACATGCGGCAAATGAAAATAGGCGAAAATGGGAAAAAATGGGTGAAAACCCAGAAATGCCATATCCGATGCAAAAGAAGCACCAAATTACGTGTTATCAAACAATAATGATGCCCCTAGACCACAAAGTGTGGGTTTCTACTACGGCGAGACGCCCTAATAGTTGCACTGTGCGCGCACTGTGCTTAAGGCGCCCCCTGAATACGCAGTGAAGTTGTTGGTCACATGAACCACGAAAATTTTGCTTGAGGGAAATTTTGCCACTTTTCTTAACGGAGAAATTTTGCCCTCCCTTGTCAGCCCCCGAGTCCCCGGGCGGCCTTAAAGAAAAATGGGAGTGAACGGGGTTAAATGGGGGGGAAAAATATCCATTTTTCACAGTCCAATTTTCCCCATTTTTTGCGGAGGCCAAAGACCTTCCCCTCACGTCCCTTCGTACAATTCTATTGCCTTCGGCAGTGCACCTTGAAGAGAGGCCGACAGTCAGCCAATCAGTCCGTTAGCCAAGCCAGTAGTCAGTCAGACAGAACCACACAGTTTGGGTTTTTTGTCAGTGGCAGATGCGGCCCCAAGCAGTGGGGAGAACTTCTGGCTCAACGCAAACAGTGGCCGAATGGTAATGCACCTGACCGCACACTTTTTGGTCGCCGGTTCGAACCCCGGTCGGGCAAACATGGCGGCGGCGCCGCTGACAACAGACGACGGACGGGGATTTGGACTGCCGACCTAAAGCTCTGCAGTCAGCTGCGTTACCATTCGACCGGCGTTTGATGTTACAGCAATGGGCCACCCCACTGCTTGGAGCCTTCTGAGCGAAAAGTTTTGACCCCCCCCCCCCCCAAGCCCCCCCCCCTCAAAAAAGGGATGGTCTTATTGGGCAAAATAATGATTTTACAAGGGGTTGGACATCAAATATCATGCCTTGGGGTATGCTATGTGAATGCCCCAAAAAAGGGGGGTATACGACGCCTGCGCCTGCGCTGGATCTACTAACCTCTCTTCGAGGTGATTTGTTATCCAACCATCCGCTGAATGCGTGGGGGAAAACCAAGTTATCCATCCGCAGGCATCCCCCAAAGCAGGTGCCTCTTCGGCTTGGCCATGATCACCGATGGTCGCTGCCCTCCAGAATCACTCTGCCATCCTCAATGGTACGGGAGGCCTTAACGCGGCCGCGACGTGCCTCGTGCAAACAGTCCAGCAAGGTGCTGTTCGGTGCCGTCGCACATCTGATTAGATGTCCAGAAGGGCGCCGCACGCGCCCCCACCGATTTGGTTTCCGGTCAGAGCCAAGCCTTTAGGCTCCGTCAGAATCACTCTTGATTACCTGCCCTGGGCGGGAAGAAAATTGCTCTGCGGGGGGGGGGGGGGGCATGGAAGCCCATTTTCCCAACCCCCCCCCCTCCTTGGCCGCCGTGACGGGAGGGGGGGTTCAGGGCGGGGGTGCCCGACCTGCCGTGCCGGGGGGGGGGGTCAACCCAACATCTATGGCTCAAATTGATAACCACGTCGCGCTGATCATTTTGACTACTCAAATGTGGGGGGGGGGGATTATTGGTGGAAAAAACTTTTTCGGGCCTAATTTTGTGTTCTTGCGCCTTTGCCGCCAACATCTGTTCTTACACAAAACAAAGGGCCCGACACGGAACCCCATTTCTCCAAACCCCCCCCCCCCCTCCTTCGGCGGGCGTCCATGTCACCCCCCCCCCCCCCCACAGAGCAATTTTCAGGTCGCCCTGCGCCTCTTCCTCCTGGTAACTCTCACATCTGTGCTAAACCCATAGTAGTGGTAGTGATGGGCTCACCTCCCGGGCTTGGACAGCGCACATGCCGCTGCAGTACACCAACCTACAGTACTGTGGTGGGGCTTTGTGCGGGAGTCAGGCAACCAGGGGCGCTGCCCTGGCACAGGAGGATAAGGGGGCCACCGCAACATTGACAAGGCAGGACGTTGTCCTTGTGCTGTGCTGCCTCTGGGTGCCGATGCCGTGGGCCGGCGGTGGCAGCGACGGTTGACGAGTGCCTGAGGAAGGGGAGGGGAGGAGGCGTCCCTTGTGGCCCGCGGTGCAATGGGCTGTGTCAACGCCAACCCCCTGCCCTAGAGTGCTGCAGGGGCAGCCCTCTGGAGAAACCCTCCCCCCCACCACCAACGCTTGTGGCGGGGCACGACCACCCTCCCTTCCTCCCCATTTGGGAGGGTTCCCCCACCACCGGCATGGGGGTGGCCCGCTGGACGCACCTGGCCAACGGCGAGGGCGGTTGCCCTTGTCCGTGTGGACACGACACAGCGCTTTGGAACAGGGACAGTTCAGGGGCTCTTGTTGGCACAACCAACCAAGGGAAAGGAAGGGTGAGTAGGGAGGTGAGGATAGGCCAGACCGGGAGGGTAAGGGCAGTCGGTGGTGAGATGCCAATGGGCACCGCCACCTACAGAGGGCAATGGTTTAAGGAAAGGAAAAGGCGAAGTGGCGAGAGGCCAATAGGCGCCGCCAGCTTCAGGCAGCAATCCACTGCAGGTGTCATGCCCAACCCACTCCCTCCTGGGGTGGGCCATGAGGCACTCACCTGATAAAATCCGACAGAATTATGCCGGAGGGAGAGGTTCATGGTGACAATGAAGACCGCAAACGACGTTGATAGCCCTGTGGAAAGGAGGGCATCGGGGCCTGGGTGCAGGCTGAAGAGGCGAGTAACAATGTGCATCCCCGGACCGCACAGTCCTCGCGGCAGTTGCTGTGGTATGGGTGGCGTTGTTGAAGAGCGTCAGTGCAAGACCACTGCCTTCGTTCGTTCAAGGGCTGGGCTACGCCCACGCGAGCCGGCCAACTGATCGCAACCTGTTGCCGTTGTCTGTCTGGGTATGGTTGGGCTGCAAGCTGGGGCCGGCACAAGACAACGGTGTTCATTTTGCAGGCACAACACAACACGACACGACACGACACAACACAACACAGCACAGCACAGCACAACACAACACAACATGACAAGACGAGTGTTTGGCTGAAACTGTGCGCCTCGTTATACGAGGCGCAAATCGGGCTCGGCACGCGCCTCGTTAGTGCCAACCCCCCCCCCCCCCCCCCCACCCGTGCGCCTCGTTAGCGCCAACCCCCCCCCCCCCCCCCGGTGCGCCTCGTTAGCGCCAACCCCCCCCCCCCCCCCCCCGTGCGCCTCGTTAGCGCCAAACCCCTCCCGCGCCAAACCCCCCCCCGTGCGCCTCGTTAGCGCCAACCCCCCCCCCCCCCGTGCGCCTCGTTAGCGCCAAACCCCCCCCGTGCGCCTCGCTAGCGCGCCAACCCCCCCCCCCCCCACGTGCGCCTCGTTAGCGCGCCAACTCCCCCCCCTTGTGCACCGCCTTGTATGTGGACCTCCCTCAACTTCAGCTCGCTTCGCTCGATGTGGGGGACACCCCCGCACCCCCCTTAAATAACTAGCCTCCTGCGGTGGCTACAGACCGCCTTTTGTGTGCACCGCCTTGTGTATGCACCGCCTTGAATCTGCATTGCCTTGTGTATACACCGCCTTGCCTGTGGCCCCTTAAATAACAAGACTCCTGCGGTGGCTACAGACCGCCTTTTGTGTGCACCGCCTTGTGTGTGTACCGCCTTGCCTCTGGCCCCTTAAATAACAAGACTCCTGCGGTGGCTACAGGCCGCCTTTTGTGTGCACCGCCTTGTGTGTGTACCGCCTTGTGTATGCACCGGCTTGTATGTGCACCGCCTTGTGTATGCACGGACTTGTATGTGGACTACGCGTCTCGTGAGTGCCAACCCCCCCCCCCCCGTGCGCCTCATTAGCGTGCCAATTCCCCCCCCCGCGCGCCTCGTTAGCGCCAAACCCCTGCCGCGCGCCTCGTTAGCGCCAAACCCCCCCGCGCGCCTCGTTCGCACCCCCCCCCCCCCCCGTGCCCCTCGTTAGCACCCCCCCCCCCCCGTGCGCCTCGTTAGCGCCAACCCCCCCCCCCCCCCCCGTGCGCCTCGTTAAACGAGGCGCGCAGTCTCGGTCAAACAATGCTTGACCGTTATGTGGGACGCCGGGCTGCGCCTGTGCGCGCCCGGCTGTGGGAGCTGGTAGTTTTGGAGCAATGGGCGGCTGCATTGCAGACCCCCTCCATGAAGCAGGCCCACATGGACTGCTCTGGGCCGCACACTTTGGGGACGGAGTTCGTGCGCCACATCATCGAGGAGTCCATCTGGGTTTGGTACGCCCACGCCAAGGCGCGCGCCACACTGCTGAAGGCCCGGCTGGGCCCGAACAGCACGATGACGTGGGTGTTGCAGGAGCTATGCCTGCACCAGCAAGTGGAGAGGGAGGGACTTCCGCAGGAGCTCCCGGGCTAACAACGATAGCCTGGTGGGGAGCCTCCAGGCCTCCCTCTTCCTGCTCTCCACACCTTTCTAAACATACTCGCACACAGCGCGCACGACATACACAGCCCTCCCGTTTACCTGTACCCGTAGACATCTTGGCCTCTGCCCTTTGGTAACAGCGCCTTCGGCACAACACAACACAACACAACACAACACAACACAACACAACACAACACAACACAACACAACACAACACAACACAACACAACACAACACAACACAACACAACACAACACAACACCTGAGTACTCCCCAGCTCTACCCATGGGCTGGGTGCCGGGTGCGAAGCCCCGGACGACAGGGCCCGGGCACTGCCAATAGGCGGTGTACTAACAGTGTCGGGTGCGCGCACGTCCCAGTGCCAAGCACCATCCCCAGGGACCCCGCGGCCCCTAGTACCGGCCGCCTTGGCCCTGGGAACGGTCAGCGACCCTCCGTAGAGGACGGCTGACCAAGCCTCCCCCTCCTCTCTTCCCCTACGCGCCCGCCCACGCGCCAGCCCACGCAGGAGCCCGGACATGCGCCCCCCCCGCGCCTTTGCCCCACCCACAGGGCCCTCTGCCCCAACTCCGTCCCACACACCCCCATGCAGCTCTCGGTGCCCCCCATGCACTACCTCCCGCAGCCACTCCGTGCCGCCTCCCCTGCCCACTGCCCCTCCCCCCACCCCCTTCTCCTGCCCTTGCCCCTCTCGCAGGCTGGCAGCGCCTGTGCGGCGCGCCTCCAGGGCCCCGCATCGGCGGCCGGCCGCGTGAACAATCTGGACCCGGGCGCGCCGACGAGGAGCCTCCAATACGGGGTCTTCATGGCAAGCGTCCAGGTGTGCAGGTGGAAAGGGCCCTGAAGGGTGCATGTGAGGGGCCCCCGCCCTAGCAGAGGCGCGGTGCCTGGGAGGAGGGGATGGCCGGTGGCGCGGACATGCGCGGGGGGCCCCGACAACGACCCCCCCGCCCTGTAACATGTGCGAGGGTACGAGGAGGGATATAAAGCTGGCCTGAGGACTGGAGTGGAGCAGTCCAGTGGGTCAGTCGATTGTGGGCCAGATGACAAAGCCCGGAGACGCCGCCCCTGTTCCCGTCCGGTTGGACACCCTGGTATCGGTATCCGACATCCTTTAGGTACGGTATAAGGCCCCCCGGCCACCACCCCGGCGCCAACACCAGGGAGGGCGTCCGGGATGGGTAACAGCCCCCGATCCCCCAAAGGCAGCCCCAAAGGTGAGCGCACCACTGGAAGGGGCATGTCTGCGGGGTAAACAACAGCGCTGAGTAATTCCCTAACGTAATGAATAGTGCCTACTGCCGTAACTAATGCTTAACAGGGTAAATGGCCCCCCCCCGGGGCCAGTTTAGTGCGCAACCCCCAGAGCCGGACTCGACCGGCCGTACTGAGGCGAGCCCAGAAATGGGTATGGCAGGCCACAGTCCAGCTGGTAGCCACGCCTCAGTACACTCCGTGGGCTCATAAGGCCCAAGGGGGCCCCAAACACCGTTACGTTCGGGAGTTAAGCCCCGGCGGTGTTTGGGGTTGTTCCTGGTTAAGAGGACTCACGTTGAGTCCCAGATACTGTTACCCCGGGGTTATGACCCCCGGTACTGCCTGCTTACTTGCCTGCTGCTGCTGGGAGACTCCGAACACCCCCTGGGCTGGGCTCCCCGACCCCCCCAGGCCGGTGCGCCCGGTTCCCTAAAGAAGATGGCCCCCCCTTGGCCTGGCAGGAGACTCCGAACACCCCCTGGGCAGGACTCCCCGTCCCCCCCGGGCCGGTGCGCCCGGTTCTCTAAAGAAGATGGCCCCCCATTGGCCTGGCAGGAGACTCCCAACACCCCCTGGGCAGGACTCCCCGTCCCCCCCGGGCCGGTGCGCCCGGTTCCCTAAAGAAGATGGCCCCCCATTGGCCTGGCAGGAGACTCCGAACACCCCCTGGGCAGGACTCCCCGTCCCCCCCGGGCCGGTGCGCCCGGTTCCCTGAAGAAGATGACCCCCCATTGGCCTGGCAGGAGACTCCGAACACCCCCTGGGCAGGACTCCCTGTCCCCCCCGGGCCGGTGCGCCCGGTTCTCTGTAAAAGATGACCCCCCATTGGCCTGTCAGGAGACTCCGAACACCCCCTGGGCAGGACTCCCCGTCCCCCCCGGGCCGGTGCGCCCGGTTCTCTAAAGAAGATGGCCCCCCATTGGCCTGGCAGGAGACTCCCAACACCCCCTGGGCAGGACTCCCCGTCCCCCCCGGGCCGGTGCGCCCGGTTCCCTAAAGAAGATGGCCCCCCATTGGCCTTGCAGGAGACTCCGAACACCCCCTGGGCAGGACTCCCCGTCCCCCCCGGGCCGGTGCGCCCGGTTCCCTGAAGAAGATGGCCCCCCATTGGCCTGGCAGGAGACTCCGAACACCCCCTGGGCAGGACTCCCCGTCCCCCCCGGGCCGGTGCGCCCGGTTCCCTAAAGAAGATGGCCCCCCATTGGCCTGGCAGGAGACTCCGAACACCCCCTGGGCAGGACTCCCCGTCCCCCCCGGGCCGGTGCGCCCGGTTCCCTAAAGAAGATGGCCCCCCATTGGCCTGGCAGGAGACTCCGAACACCCCCTGGGCAGGACTCCCCGTCCCCCCCGGGCCGGTGCGCCCGGTTCCCTGAAGAAGATGACCCCCCATTGGCCTGGCAGGAGACTCCGAACACCCCCTGGGCAGGACTCCCCGTCCCCCCCGGGCCGGTGCGCCCGGTTCTCTGAAGACGATGCCCCCCCCCCTTTTTTGGCCTGGCAGGAGACTCCGAGCGCCCCCTGGGCAGGACTCCCCGTCCCCCCTGGGCCGGTGCGCCCGGTCCTCTGAGGAAGATGGCCCCCCATTGGCCTGGCAAGAGACTCCAAAGCCCCCATGGGCAGGACTCCCCACTCCCCCCGGGCCGGTGCGCCCGACTCTCGGAAGAAGATGGCCCCCCCTTGGCCTGGCAAGAGACTTAGAACACCCCCTGGGCAGGACTCCCCATCCCCCCCAGGCCGGTGCGCCCGGTTCTCTACAGAGGATGGCCCCCCGTTGGCCTGGCAGGATGCCCCGACCGCCCCACTGGGCTGAGCACCCCCCTGCTCCCCCCGGCCGGGAGTGCCCGGCGGACGTGGAGGCGCAACCCCCCGGCAACAGATCTCTCCCCCCCAGACCCAGGTGCCCCAGTGTGCGAGGCAGCAGCCAACGAGTAGCGCGCAGGGCCGCGTTTCCGGATAGATTCTAAAGAACGGGCCCGTAAGGCCGGCCGCCGTAGGCCACCAACGCGCGAGCGAGAGCAGGTTCCGGCGCCTGAGCACTGGGCGGCCCGGAGGACGGGGTGCGCAGTGCCCATGCATGGGCTTCCGGCCTGCGACTCCCTGCTCTTGCTCTGCAGCCCAGTGACACAGCATGTTCCCATCGTCGCCCGCAACTCCTTACATGCAGCGCCCTCCTATCCCCGGAGGCCCGCCTGCAATGCACCCCGCGGGGTCCCCGGCTTTTGCCGCCCCCCCCCTCCCCCGCTATACCCACACCCCATACGCGCCCCACCAACCGCCCGTGGAGGTTCACTCCCAGCCAGCATACCCCGCCTATTACCTGCGGGAGCCGCGGTATGGGCTTCCCCCGCCGCCCTCACCGCTCCCGGCAGTACCGCCCCCGGACCACCGTGACCTGGAGTTGGCCTACCTACGGGGCCACGTGGCAGGCCTGGACCGCCGCACCGAGGGGCCTCCGCCCCCTAAGGAGGCGGCGCAGAGGGCGCCCCCGGCGCCGCAGGGCCCTGCCCCCGACGCGGTCGGCGAGGCGACGCCGGCACTGCTGCTGGCATCGGCGAGGAAGGCGGAGCCAAGGCAGGACCGCCGGCCCCCGGCACCTACGGAGCCCAGGCAGGACCGCCGGCCCCCGGCACCTACGGAGCCGCCACGCCGGCCCCAGGGCGCAGCCTACCGGAGGTCCCGCTCCCCCAGACGGGACCTACGCGAAGATCGCCGGGACCACGGCCGTACAAGCCCCGGTAGAGGAGGCCGCACGGCCCACCGCCGGCCCTACCGCTCCCCAGAGCGTTACTACCGGCGCCGGTCCGAGGAGCGCCCCCCCGAGCGCCGAGCCGCCGCCGCTAGAGGTGGAGACCGTACCCCCGACCGCCGGGATTACCGCTCCCGCCGTAGCCCGCCCGGGTCGGCCCCCGGGCCGGGCCGGGAGCGACGAGGCCCCGACGACCGGCGCCGGTACCGCTCCCCCAGCCCGGATACCGCTAGACGCCTGAGGTATGATGCGCCAGATACGGGGCGCCGGCCGCAGTGGGAGCCCCGTACGGCTCCCGACGCCCAACCCCCGCATGTACCGTATGCCCCGAGGGACAAGCCCCCGCGCAAGCGGCAGCGCAATAACAAAGAAGGCGGACGGCCTGCGGCGCAGTCGCCCGCGGGCACCCCGCACGGGCAACCGGTGCACGCTCTGACGGGGACCCAAACGACGCCGGGCCTCCTGGCCCCCTGTGCACAGCAGGCACGACTGCCACAGGACGGCGCCCCCCGCACGCCCCAGAAGCACCGTACCGGTGTCACGCAGACCACCCCGGGCCTCCGGGGCCCGGGCTACGCCTCCCCGAGCGGGGCAATGAAAGCCCCCCAGCAGCCCCGCGCCGCGGACCCGCCGACCGTCCTGCACATCCGGCGCCTCCCCACAGGATGGTCCCACCGTCACCTGGCGGACCGTTTCATGTGGCTGGATGGGGCGGAGGGGGTGGCGGAGGCCTTTTATGGAGGAGAGAACCACGGGTACCTGACCTTCCGCGCCCACACGCAGGCGCTAGCGGCGTGTGCGCTGCCCTGGGTACGGTAGCGCCCCCGCCCGGCCGCCTGCCGGCGGCAGTCCACTGTGTCGACCGCAGTGTCGTCCGGGACCTCACCGTGCACACACAACGAGACGCCCCGGGCGAGGAACGGCACGACACGCCGTCCGCCGGGGCTGCCCCCCCGCACACGGACCGCCCCTCCCTCACCGAGGATGACGTCCGGCGCCTCATAGCCGATGCCGTGGGCGGAACGCGGCAGGAGGTACATCCGCGGCCGCAGGAGCCCACCCGGGCGCCTACAGCCGACGCGGTCGGTGGCGCCGGCCGCCCCCTACCCCGAGGCCCCCCTCCGGCGCAACAGGCGCCCATCTCCCGGGAAAGAGACCCAGCGTTGCCCAGGGACGGGGCAGCCCCTGAGCGACGCCCAGAGGCCACCGCGGCTCGGGTGAGCCCGCCTGCGCGGCCGCGAGCCGCAGCCAAAGGCCTTGCCAGCCAGCTAAGCCGGCGTGTCCTGGCGGCTACCGGGACGCCTAGTGACCCCGGCAAACCGGCTGCCGGGCATGCCAGCGCAGGGCCCCCCCGGCCCGGCCCCTCGGATGTTGCAGCTGAAAGCGTGTCCCAGGACCTCTTGGGCGCGGATTGCGGGGAGGAAGGCCATCAGCAAGCCCTTGCCAGCGCCCCAGGGGCTCCTGCGGCCCGCCCCCAGGCGCCCGCTGGCAACCCCGAGGCCGCCCAGACCCACGACGGTACTGAGGCCTCAGCCCCCCCGACGGGGGGCCACCCCCCGGAGGGACCCGCCCTGGATTGGTGTACAGTCTGTCGCTTCTGGCGCCCCAGCCCATGCGACCAGTGCCCCCCGCAGGGAGCCCCCCAGGAGGAGGACGAGGCTGCGGAGAAGGCCCCGGAAGGAGAACGGGAGCTTAGGCCCCATGAGACCTCGCCCGCTCTCGGATCTCCCGCTTCGCACGCGGCGGATGACCCTCCGCCCCCCCCCTACGATGTGGATGCGTCCCAGGGCACGGCCACCCAGCTGGCTGGCCTCCTGGATGATGAAGCGGGCGCCCTCAGCCCGCTGGAGCCCCTACCGCAGGCGATAGAGTTGGATGACGACCCTGCACCGCCGGCAGCCGGCCGCGCCGACAGCCCGCCGGGCGAGCTGGACCCGCACGAGTCCCGCCTGGCGGCGCTCATCGCCGATACTGCCCTGGAGGAGGCGAACCCCTGCAAGGCCCTGGACGTCGCTGTCTTCCCGGACAGCGAACGCCTGTCGGCGGTGGGACGCCGCATGCGGGCGGCGGGCCAGGACACCACCCCCGTCCCCGGCCCCCATTCCCCGGAGGGAGACGGCCTCCCTCCCCTCCTGGCCCAGTATGCGAAGAGAACCCGCGAGCTGCTCCAGCTCGTGGGCTATACCCTGGGGGTCCCCTCCTTCTCCCTCTCCAGCTGGGAGGGAGATGCCATCCCGGCCCCTCACCCGCCGGGACTTGGGATCACGGTTTATTACGTGATCGAGAGGAGGGTGCAGCTCCGCCTCCCCGCCCCCGAGGGCGGCACGCGCCCAGGGTGGTGGCTCCAGGCCATGGCATATGCGTATGCCTGGTCTGCCCCACCCCCGCCCCGGGGGGTCCCCCCGGATACCAGAGCCCTGGTGCTGGTGTGCCAGTGCCCGGTACATGTCCCCCGGGGCACGCCGGCCACCGCTCCCCCCCCGGTCCAAATCTGCGTCAAGCGCGGGGACCGGTACACCCCAGTCGACACGGCGAGTATGGACCTCGGGGACCACAAGGCCACCCTCACCCCACCCGGAGGCAACCCCCTGGCCATCGCTACGCCCATGGTGGCCAGGGCCACCTACGACAGGGCTCGGGGGGGACTCGTCGTCGTCCCCTCGGCCCTGGGGGCCCAGCAGCTCCGCGACGCCGACTGGAAGGGATGGAGCGCCTCGTGGGTCAGCTACGCCCGGGCCCTCCAGCCGACCAAGCCGGTCGGCTTCAAGGTCCTAGGGGCGCAGGCCCCGGCCCTGCGAGACTGGGTGCTCCCTAGGCTCACGGGTGAACGGCCAGCGGGGACTCCCTCCCTGACCACGGTGTTTGGCCTCATCGGGCGTGACCTGCGGGCGGCCCAGGGGGCAGCTGGCGGCTCGGCCACACACGCCGGCCCCCGGGGCGAACCCACTTCCTCAGAGCCGGACCCGGAGCCGGAGCACCCCACTCCCCCGCAGTCCCAGAATTGAGGGCACCCCGGAGGACGTGCACGCTGTGGGGTACCTGTGGCTCAACGTCCGGGGCCGGTACCTCCGGCAACGCCTCCTGGCGCAAGCCCTGCACATGGCAGCGCGCCGCCCTACCCTCCTCGTCCTGGCTGAGGCCCAGTCCCGGGCAGGCCCCGAGGACCCCCCCTTTCAGGACTACGCCCGTCACGTCGTGCTCCCCGCCCACGGCAAGACAGGGGCGGGCCTGGAAGTATACGTCCGCTCCGGGACAACCACCCGGGCTTCCCTCCTCTGGGGCGCGGTGGATGCCAACGCCCTCCTCATGGAGGTCCTCACCCCGTGGGGTCGGCATCATGTGCTGGCGGCCCATGCCCCCCAGATCAGCATAGGCGTGGAGCCTTATGTGAGATGGTGGGCCGCCGTCTGGAGGGAGGTCACCTGCGTGGTCGACCCGACGACCGTCCTGGTTGTCGCGGACACCAACTCGGCGGCCCGACCGGCGGATAGAGGGACCCCGCGCCCCGAGGACACGGGCTACCGCACGTTCCTGAGGGCTTTCAACCTCAGGGACTTGGTGGACCTACACCCGGTCCCGCAGGACACGTACTCCTGCTTCCAGGGAGCCGCGCGCTCCCGCATCGACACAGCCGCCTGCCACAGCGAAGCGCAGTTCACCATCGCCTCGTACCACTACTGGGCGAGCACCCTCCTCTCGGACCACCACGTCCCCCTCCTTCTCACCATCGCCTTCCCGGTGATCCGGCTGGACAAGCCCAGCCCCCATACGGTCTCCCGCACCCCGGAGTACCACCTGGGCCCAGTGGCCCTGTCCCCGGCCGACACGGCCGATTTCCACAGCTCAATACTCCGCAGGAGAGCCGTGGACCCCCTGCTCGCCCCGGATCGGTGGCTGAAAGGCCTGCAAAGGGCCATCTACGATTGGGCCCACGCCGCGGGCAGGGTCCGAGCCCTCCGCTTCCGGCAGTACCGCCTCAAAACGCGCCCGGCGGAGCGAGCTCCCCCCTCGCGGGCTCCCCAGCAGCCCTTCCCAGCGCGCAGCATGCTCCCCACGGTGGGGCGTTTTACAGTGATGGCCCAGAGCATATTGGGCACCTCAGTGACGGCGGGGCACGCCCTCAAGCGGAGCCTCGTGGCCTTGGGAGAAGCCCAGCGCCAGCAGAGCCTCCGGGGGGTGAAACGCAGGGCCCTCCGACGCAAGCAGGAAACCCTCAACTTGAAACGCACCCCAGAGCAGTGGAGGGAGGTGCAGCGTCGTAGCAGGGGCCCCCCGCGCGATGTCTCGGAAATCCCCCTGGACAGCAAGGCGCTCCTCAACCCCAGGGAGACGTTGTCTGCCCTGTACTTGAGCCGCCTACGGCTCCAGGGCCATAGCTACCGGATCAGAGATGACCCCGACCGATGGGCCCACTTCCAGAGGTACCTGGGGCTGCTGCCGCAGCATGCCCCGCCAGCCCGCGGCGACTATGTCCAGCCCCGCCACCTCTGGGAGGTGCAGTCGGGGAAGGCCCGCGGCCCTGACCTCCGCCTACCCGAAGCGGACATCTGCATCGATATCTCCTGGTACCGACACCTGACGGAGGCGGACCAGAAGACCCTGTGCACCGTGGTGCGCAGCCCCCCGGTCAGCCGCACGGTGGGCAGGCGGGGGCGGGTTACCCTGCTCCTAAAAAACCCGGACCAGCCGGTCCAGGAGGCGAACCTCCGGGGGATAACCATCTCCTCCCACGTCTCCAAACTCGAGCCCACGGCCTTCTATGCCGTGGCGACGGCCGTCTACGAGCGGGCCCTGGGGGGCCCCTGCCTAGTGGGGGGCATGCGGGGGATATCCCTCCAGGAGGTCGTCCGCACGGTGCACATGAAGCTGGACCTGGCCAGGCTTCAAAACCGGATAGTGGACGTCCTGATCACGGATCTCGCAAAGTTCTTCGACGTGATCGCGCAGGACATTCACCCTATAGTGGGAGCACGGGTGGGCCTGGGAGAGGCCGACCACCTCGCCACCCATACCGAGGGTTTCTCCTACACCCTGCCCTTGGGCCCCTGGCAGTCCCACACCCTGACGCAACTCCTGGGTACGCCCCCGGGTACCGTCCAGGGGGTCCATGCGGGGGCGACGGCGGCGCTCCCCTTCTTGCGGTACATGGACATCGCATACCGGTCCTCGGCGGTAGAGCCCTTCCGCTTCCCGGGACTCATGTGGGTGGACGACACGATCGTCCTCTTGGAGCGGGGCGATTCCCACCCCATACAGGGGGTCCTATTGGATCAGCGGGTATACTACCAGGGGATCCTGCGGGTGGACGTCCCTGACCGCAAGATCCAGCACGGCTCCACGTCAGACCCACGGCCCCTACGGTCGCCTACGCCAGCAGCCGTGGCCCGCCACCTAGGCCGCGCGTGGGTGACGAGTACCCCGGACCAACGGCGGGAGGCAATGGCAGGGGCCCCGGAGATACAGCCCTCCAGGGTCCTCCGATATATGGGAACCGACATTTACCTCCAGGGGGCGCCTACGGCCCCCCGCAACCTGCCGGAGGTCAGGGCGGAGCTCTGGACGCAGCTCCGCCCCCAGCGGCTCTCCCCGGACGCGGCCATGATGGTGCTCATGGCCAAGCTCCCGAGCAAGCTGCTCCCCCTGGCCAGCGTATACCGCCCCACGGCCAAGGTACACGCGGCAAACAATGCTCTCATGGTGCGAGCATACAAGCACGTGACGGGCATCTCCCGCCACGCTCATACGGACGCGCTCTGGGGACCCTGGGAGCATGGGTGCCAGGGTCTCACTCGGTCAGAGCACTCGTGGCAGGCGGCGGTGGTTCGAGAGTGGGTTCGGCAGGGGGCCTGGGCCAAGCAGGAGTTCCGGGACTCCCAGGCCTACTACCTGCAAACGCACCAGGCGCTCAGAGGGGGCTGCCCGGAGGTGCTTACCCCGGGGCAGTACACGCATCACCCCAAGTGCCCCCACCTCATAGCCACGCTGCAGCGGGTCGTGGATGAGGTGGCCATGCCCATGTGGATGCCGGGCCAGTGCTCAGGAACCACCCCCTTCCTGGTCCGAGGTCCCGGTGGGCCGCGATCGGCGGCGGCGGCGGCCCCTGCCCCCCGGGTGGAGGTGTACACAACCCTGTATGGCGCCGTCGCGCAGGTGGTCGTCCCCCCGACGGTGTACGAAACGGTACAGGCCCTGGGCTACCATCACCTCGGCGACCTCTACACAGAGAATCACCAGGTGCTGCCGGAGCGAGCCCTGAAGAGACGAGCGCCAGCCCGCAAGGGAATCCCGGGGCTACGGGCGTGGCTGGCCCGCCACGCTGCGGTACTGGTCCCGCTCCTGAGGGAACCCACGCCGCGATGGCAGGCGGCGCCCAAGGACTGGATCCCGAGGGCCGTGCCCGCCTATCAGGCGGAAGTCATCGTGGGGGGCCGGGCGGCCAAAACCACCCGAATGGAGACGATATACCATAGGGGGCAGCCCCTCCGGATGACCGCGGCCCTGCAGGACACCATGGAGACCGCGGGCTGGGCGTCAGAACCCCGGGTGTGCCAGCAGCCCCCGGGCACCCTGCCCAGCGACACCAGGCTCCACCGCCTCCTGGTGGCCCTCCTGGATATCCAAGTGCAGGTGGATGCGCCACTGCACGCCCAGCTGTGGGGCGACCACCGGCAGGAGTCCCTGGCCCGGCTCCAGCGCACTGGGGTCAGGGCGCCCACCGTCGTGTGGGCGACAGCCCCCCCGACTGCCGCCTACTGGAGCTGGGCCAGCACATCGCAGGCCCCTCTCGTGACGATCACCTCGACGCTGCCGCCGTTTCCGTGGATCGCCATAGCCCCGGCGGCGGTGGCGCGTTTCAAATATCCAGCGGAGTGCGTGGCGCACAAGTGCCCGGGGCACCCGCACAAGGGACCCCTCTATTACTCCCTCGATACGGTGGGGACAGTGCCAGCGGAGCTACACCAGGCCCTGCGCACCCACCTCAGGGAGCACCATGGGGACATGGCCCTCCTGGCGCCCCACGGCCGGGCAACCGACCCCCCGCGAGTGATGGCCCCTGAGACTCGCCCAGGCGTCTGGTTCCATGATCTGCCTGCGCTGGCGACCCTCCGAGGCAGTGTCGTGGCGGTGGATGCAGGAGCCACGCAGGCGGGTATGGCCATGGCCGGGGTCGTCCAGAGCGGGCTTGGGGAGTATCAGGCCCAGGTGGCCTCAGGAGTGGGCACCTCCCAGGAGGGGGAAGCGATGGCCCTCCTCTCGTATGCCCGCCGGCTGGCGACACAGCAGGGGGTTTACTGGCTGGTGCCGGACTCGGAGGCAGCTTTGGGGGCCCTCCGCACGTACCAGGAAGGAGGGCACTGCGGAGATGGCATCCACCACCTCTACGCCACTGTCCTTGGGGGGGCAGCGCCTCTCCCCGAGGTCAGCCATCAATGTGGTGACCACACCGTCGCACTGGATCACGGACCTCAACGTCCGTGTGGACGCGGCAACGCGGGAGCCGCTGGAGGTAGACCTCACGTGGCTCCTCAGGCGCCCCTACTCATTTATCCCCCCAGTGCCCTTCCGCGACCAGTGTCAGCTCTCCCCGACGGCGCCGAGTGACTGGTTGCAGAGCCGGGCCTCCATACCGGCGCAGGCCATCTACGAGGCCCGCTGGGGGGTAAATTTCATGCCAGGGGGGGGCCTCCCCCTGGACTGGTTCGACCACGACCAGCAGCGCCACATCACGGCGCATCGCATGGACAACGTCCCGACCATGACCGTCCTGGCACACCGTTCCTCCCACCGGGGCACGGTGCTGGATACAACGTGTCTCCTGTGCGGGACACAGCCCGAGACGGCGCCCCACCTGTGGGCCTGCTCGGCTCAATCGCACGAGTGGGGGCCAGCCCGCCGGCGCCTCGCAGCGTGGCTTGACCAGAAGGTGGGGCCACGGGCGGCTCCAGTGCGTCACCAGCTGTGGGAACCGGCTGTGCTGGAGCAGTGGGCGGCAGCCCTGCGGACCCCCTCCATGCAGCTGGCCCACCTGGAGTGTACGGGCCCCCACTCGCTGGGCACGGAGTTCCTCCGCCACGTCGTGGAGGAGTCCATACGGATCTGGTACGCCCACGCCAAGGCGCGTGCCACACTGCTGAAGGCCCGCCTGGGCCCGGGCAGCACGATGGCGTGGGCGTTGCAGGAGCTGCGCTTGCACCAGCAAGCAGAAAGGGAAGGGGTGCAGCGGGAGCTCCTGGAATAAGCGCGGTCGCCAGAGGCGAACTCACCAGGTCTCCCCGACTCCCCCTTCCCCTGCCGAGGCCTACACACTTACGCGTGGCGCGCACACAACACACACAGCCCAGCCCGTTTACCTGTACCCGTGGGTAGACATCCCGGCCTTTTGCCCTTTGGTAACAGCGCCTTCGGCACAACACAACACAACACAACACAACACACCACACCACAACACAACACAACACACTGAGTACTCCCCAGCTCTACCCACGGGCTGGGTGCCGGGTGCGAAGCCCCGGACGACAGGGCCCGGGCACTGCCAATAGGCGGTGTACTAACAGTGTCGGGTGCGCGCACGTCCCAGTGCCAAGCGCCATCCCCAGGGACCCCGCGGCCCCCTAGTACCGGCCGCCAGGGCCCCGGGAACGGACCAGCGATCCCTAGAGAGGACGGCTGGTACAGCCTCCCCCTCCATCTCCCCTCAACGCCTTTGCCCCACCCACAGGGCCCTCTGCCCCAACTCCATCCCACACACCCCCATGCAGCTCTCAGTGCCCCCCGTGCACTACCTCCCGCAGCCACTCCGTGCCGCCTCCCCTGCCCACTGCCCCCCCCCCCCACCCCCTACTCCTGCCCTTGCCCCTCTCACAGGCTGGCAGCGCCCGTGCGGCGCGCCTCCAGGGCCCCGCATCGGCGGCCGGCCGCGTGAACAACTGGGCCCGGGCGCGCCACCGAGGAGGCTCCAATGCGGGGTCTTCATGGCAAGCGTCCAGGTGTGCAGGTGGAAAGGGCCCCGGAGGGTGCATGTGAGGGGCCCCCGCCCTAGCAGAGGCGCGGTGCCTGGAAACTGGCCTGGGGGTGATGATACTCAGAACGCTTTCTCAGAGAGTTTGCAGAGGAGGGCCAGTGGCGCCCCTGTGGAGTTGTCTTTTCCAACTGACAGCTGGCCTATGTGATGTGTGTGTGTATGAAGATAACAAGAACCTGAATGCCCCCCCTGGGCACCCGTCCGGCTGGACGCCCCGGTAAGGGTATCCAACATCCTTTGAGGTAAGGTATAAGGCCCCCCGGCCACCACCCCGGCGCCAACACCAGAGAGGGCGTCCGGGAGGGGTAACAGCCCCCGATCCCCCAAAGGCAGCCCCAAAGGTGAGCGCACAACTGGAAGGGGCATGTCTGCGGGGTAACCAATTGCGCTGAGTAACTACCTAATGTAATAAATAGTGCCTACCGCCGTAAATAATGCTTAACCGGGTAAATGGCCCTCCCCCGGTGCCAGTTTAGTGCGCAGCCCCCAGAGCCGGACCCGACCGGCCGTACTGAGGCGAGCCCAGCAATGGGTATGGCAGGCCAGAATTTAAGTGCTGGTAGCCACGCCTCAGTACACTCCGTGGGCTCATAAGGCCCAAGGGGGCCCCAAACACCGTTACGTTCGGGAGTTAAGCCCCGGCGGTATTTGGGGTTGTTCATGGTTAAGAGGACTCACGTTGAGTCCCTGCTACTGCTACCCCGGGGTTATGACCCCCGGTACTGCTGCCCTACTGCCTTGCTGCATAGCATAGTGGGACTAGGGGTGGGGGGCTTTGAAGGAAGGTAGCCCCCCACGGGTCTTGCAGGAGGCTCCGAACACCCCCTGGACAGGACTCCCCGTCCGGCCCGGGCCGGTGCGCCCGGTTCTCCGAAGAAGATGGCCCCCCACTGGCCTTGCAGGAGGCTCCGACCACCCCCTGGGCAGGACTCCCCGTCCCCCCCAGGCCGGTGCGCCCGGTTCTCTGAAGAAGATGGCCCCCCACTGGCCTTGCACGAGACTCCGAACACTCCCTGGGCAGGACTCCCCGTCCCCCCCGGGCCGGTGCGCCCGGTTCTCCGAAGAAGATGGCCCCCCACTGGCCTTGCAGGAGACTCCGAACACCCCCTGGGCAGGACTCCCCGTCCCCCCCGGGCCGGTGCGCCCGGTTCCCTAAAGAAGATGGCCCCCCATTGGCCTTGCAGGAGGCTCCGAACACCCCCTGGGCAGGGCTCCCCGTCCCCCCCGGGCCGGTGCGCCCGGTTCTCCGAAGCAGATGGCCCCCCCTTGGCCTGGCAGGAGGCTCCGAACACCCCCTGGGCAGGACTCCCCGTCCCCCCCGGGCCGGTGCGCCCGGTTCTCCGAAGCAGATGGCCCCCCATTGGCCTGGCAGGAGGCTCCGAACAGCCCCTGGGCTGGACTCCCCGTCCCCCCCAGGCCGGTGCGCCCGGTTCTCCGAAGGAGATGGCCCCCCATAGGCCCTGAAGGATGCCCCGACCACCCCCTGGGCTGGACTCCCCGTTCCCCCCAGGCCGGTGCGCCCGGTAGAAGAAGGATGATGGCTCCCCACGGGCCTTGCACGAGGCTCCGAACACCCCGTGGGCTGGACTCCCCGTCCCCCCCAGGCCGGTGCGCCCAGTTCTTGAAGGATGATGGCTCCCCACGGGCCTTGCAGGGGGCTCCGAACACCCCCTGGGCTGGACTCCCCGTCCCCCCCAGGCCGGTGCGCCTGGTTCTCTCAAGCAGATGGCCCCCCATTGGCCTTGAAGGATGCCCCGACCACCCCCTGGGCAGGACTCCCCGTCCCCCCCAGGCCGGTGCGCCCGGTTTTTGAGGGATGATGCCTCCCCATGGGCCCTGCAGGATACTCCGACCACCCCCTGGGCTGGACTCCCTGCCCCCCCCAGGCCCGTGCGCCCGGTTATTGGAAGATGATGGCTCCCCATGGGCCTTGCAGGAGATTCCGACCACCCCCTGGGCTGGACTCCCCGTCCCCCCCAGGCCGGTGCGCCCGGTCATTAGAAGAGGATGGCTCCGCGTGGGCCTTGCAGGAGGCTCCGGGCACCCCCTGGGCAGGACTGCCCGTCCCCCCCAGGCCGGTGCGCCCGGTTTTCCGAAGATGACGCCTCCCCATGGGCCCTGAAGAATACTCCGGCCACCCCCTGGGCAGGACCCCCCGTCCCCCCCAGGCCGGTGCGCCCGGTTTTCCGAAGATGACGCCTCCCCATGGGCCCTGAAGAATACTCCGGCCACCCCCTGGGCAGGACCCCCCGTCCCCCCAGGCCGGTGCGCCCGGTTCTTGGAAGATGCTAGCTCCCCATGGGCCTTGCAGGAGGCTCCGACCACCCCCTAGGCTGGACTCCCCGTCCCCCCCCAGGCCGGTGCGCCCAGTTCTCCGAAGATGATGGCCCCCCATAGGCCCTTAAGGATGCCCCGACCACCCCCTGGGGTGGACTCCCCATCCCCCCAGGCTGGTGCGCCCAGTAGTACATCCCCACAGGCCCTGCAGGACACTCCGACCACCCATTGCAGGAGTTGCACTGCCCACTGCCCCCAGGCAGTGAGGCAGTGCATTGCGGGAGTTGCACTGCCCACTGCTCCCAGGCAGTGAGGCAGTGCGTTGCAGAAGTTGCACTGCCCACTGCCCCCAGGCGGTGCGGCAGTGTATTGCACGAGTTGCACTGTCCACTGCCCCCAGGCGGTGCGGCAGTGTATTGCAGGAGTTGCACTGCCCACTGCCCCCAGGCAGTGGGGCAGTGCATTGCAGAAGTTGCACTGCCCACTGCTCCCAGGCAGTGAGGCAGTGCGTTGCAGGAGTTGCACTGCCCACTGCCCCCAGGCAGTGGGGCAGTGCGTTGCAGAAGTTGCACTGCCCACTGCCCCCAGGCAGTGCGGCAGTGTATTGCCGTAGGTCCACTGCCCACTGCCCCCAGGCAGTGGGGCAGTGCATTGCAGGAGTTGCACTGTCCACTGCCCCCAGACAGTGCGGCAGTGTATTGCAGGAGTTGCACTGCCCACTGCCCCCAGGCAGTGGGGCAGTGCATTGCGGGAGTTCCACTGTCCACTGCCCCCAGGCGGTGAGGCAGTGCGTCGCAGGAGTTGCACTGTCCACTGCCCCGAGACAGTGCAGCAGTGTATTGCAGGAGTTGCACTGCCCACTGCCCCCCGGCAGTGGGGCAGTGCATTGCAGGAGTTGCACTGTCCACTGCCCCCAGGCAGTAAGGCAGTGTATTGCCGGAGGTCCACTGCCTACTGCCCCCAGGCAGTAAGGCAGTGCATTGCAGGAGTTGCACTGTCCACTGGCCCCAGGCAGTGAGGCAGTGTATTGCAGGAGGTCCACTGCCCACTGCCCCCAGGTAGTGTGGCAGTGCATTGCAGGAGTTGCACTGTCCACTGCCCCCAGGCAGTAAGGCAGTGCATTGCAGGAGTTGCACTGTCCACTGCCCCCGGACAGTGCGGCAGTGTATTGCAGGAGTTGCACTGCCCACTGCCCCCAGGCAGTGGGGCAGTGCATTGCGGGAGTTCCACTGTCCACTGCCCCCCGGGCAGTGAGGCAGTGCAATGCAGGAGTTGCACTGTCCACTGCTCCCGGGCAGTGGGGCAGTGCATTGCAGGAGTTGCACTGCCCACTGCCCCCAGGCAGTGGGGCAGTGCATTGCAGCAAATGCACTGCCCACTGCCCCCAGGCAGTGAGGCAGTGCATTGCAGGAGTTGCACTGCCCACTGCCCCCAGGCAGTGAGGCAGTGCATTGCAGGAGTTCCACTGCCCACTGCCCCCAGGCAGTGAGGCAGTGTATTGCAGGAGTTGCACTGCCCACTGCCCCCAGGCAGTGCGAAAGTGTATTGCCGGAGGTCCACTGCCCACTGCCCCCAGGCAGTGCGGCAGTGCATTGCGGGAGTTGCGCTGCCCACTGCCCCCAGACAGCGCGGCAGTGTGTGGCAGGAGTTGCACTGCCCACTGCCCCCAGGCAGTAAGGCAGTGCATTGCAGGAGTTGCACTGTCCACTGGCCACAGGCAGTGGGGCAGTGCATTGCAGGAGTTCCGCTGCCCACTGCTCCCAGGCAGTGCGGCAGTGCATTGCAGGAGTTGCACTGCCCACTGCCCCCAGACAGTGCGGCAGTGCATTGCAGGGGTTCCACTGCCCACTGCCCCCAGGCAGTGTGGCAGTGCATTGCAGAAGTTCCAGTGCCCACTGCCCCCAGGTCAGTGGGGCAGTGCAATGCGAAAGTTGCACTGTTCACTGCCCCCAGGCAGTGAGGCAGTGTATTGCGGGAGTTGCACTGCCCACTGCCCCCAGGCAGTGAGGCAGTGTATTGCCGGAGGTCCACTGCCCACTGCCCCCAGGCAGTGAGGCGGTGTATTGTAGGAGTTCCACTGCCCACTGCTCCCAGGCAGTGGGGCAGTGCATTGCAGGAGTTCCACTGCCTACTGCCCCAGGGCACTGAGGCAGTGCATTGCAGGAGTTGCACTGCCCACTGCCCCCAGGCAGTGGGGCAGTGCATTGCACGGGTTGCACTGCCCACTGCTCCCAGGCAGTGAGGCAGTGCATTGCAGGAGTTCCACTGCCTACTGCCCCACGGCAGTGAGGCAGTGCATTGCAGAAATTGCACTGCCCACTGCCCCAGGGCACTGAGGCAGTGCATTGCAGGAGTTCCACTGCCTACTGCCCCAGGGCACTGAGGCAGTGCATTGCAGGAGTTGCACTGCCCACTGCCCCCAGGCAGTGGGGCAGTGCATTGCAGGGGTTGCACTGCCCACTGCCCCCAGGCAGTGAGGCAGTGCATTGCAGGAGTTGCACTGCCTGCTGTCCCCCGGCAGTGAGGCAGTGCATTGCAGGAGTTCCACTGCCCGCTGCCCTCAGGCAGTGGGGCAGTGCGTTGCAGGAGTTGCACAGTCCACTGCCCCCAGGCAGTGAGACAGTGCATTGCAGGAGTTGCACTGCCCACTGCCTCAGGGCAGTGAGGCAGTGCATTGCAGAAGCTGCACTGTCCACTGCCCCCAGGCAGTGAGGCAGTGCATTGCAGGGGTTGCACTGCCAACTGCCCCAGGACAGTGAGGCAGTGCATTGCAGAAGTTGCACTGCCCACTGCCCCCAGGCAGTGGGGTAGTGCATTGCAGGAGTTCCACTGCCCACTGCCCCAGGGCGGTGAGGCAGTGCATTGCACAAGCTGCACTGTCCACTGCCCCCAGGCAGTGAGGCAGTGCATTGCAGGAGTTGCACTGCCCACTGCCCCCAGGCAGTGGGGCAGTGCATTGCAGGAGTTGCGCTGCCGACTGCCCCCAGGCAGTGAGGCAGTGCATTGCGGGAGTTCCACTGCCCACTGCCCCAGGGCAGTGAGGCAGTGCATTGCAGGAGTTCCACTGCCCACTGCCCCCAGGCAGTGAGGCAGTGCATTGCAGGGGTTCCACTGCCCACTGCCCCCAGGCAGTGAGGCAGTGCATTGCAGGAGGTCCACTGCCCACTGCCCCCAGGCAGTGGGGCAGTGCATTGAAGTAGGGCCACTGCCCACTGCCCCCAGGCAGTGAGGCAGTGTGTTGCAGGAGGTCCACTGCCCACTGCCCCCTGCCCAGAACAACAGTGCAGCAGGGCACACACAGTGCAGTGTGGTGCAGAGCACCAAGCAGTGCGGCACCACACAGAAGGCACTGGTGGTGCAGCGCGGCACGCAGGGTGCAGTGGGCAAATGAGACCCTGTGTGACTGCGCGCAGGCGTCGGCAAGGCAGTGTCGGCCAAGTGCGAGAGTGCACTGGTCCGGCTATGCCACAACACACTTACACACAGCGCGCACACAACACACACAGCCCAGCCCGTTTACCTGTACCCGTGGGTAGACATCCCGGCCTTTGCCTTTTGGTAACAGCGCCTTCGGCACAACACAACACAACAGAACACAACACAACACAACACAACACAACACAACACAACACAACACAACACAACACAACACAACACAACACAACACAACACAACAGCACAACACAGCCAAACACGTAACAGTCTTGTGCCGTGGAGCAACCAGTTGCAGCACAACACAACACAGCCAAACACGTAACAGTCTTGTGCCGTGGAGCAACCAGTTGCAGTCATCCTCGGTTCGAGAAGCGTCAGCAGCGCACTACCCATCGCACAGTGCTCACCGGCCAAACAGTACAGGTCATGACTGCAGATCCCCTGAGTGCTACTGCCACGATTCATGGCAGGGGCATCACACCAAAGACTCCGGAGATTGGCAGCCGCTTGACCTCGAACACCCCCAAAAGAGCACAGATCCCCAGCCCCAAGAACGTCATGTAGAAATGGATGGTGGTGAGGGCTGCACCTGCACAACAGCGGGCACGGGCCACAATGGCACGATTGAGCAGGCCTGTCCTTCGTGAAGGCGGGCGCTCCGTCCCGCCCGAGTCCCCCGGTCATGATGGACGCACGCATTGCCCAGGACGTGTTTTTTAGGCAAAACCAAGAAAAGAAACTGGAGTCGTCCGGCAGCTGGCTCAGTGATTGGGCACAGAGACAGAAACTGGTGATCTTTTAAATTGGTCTGCTTGGAGGCAACCCTACGACAGTTGGACCGTAACCAACGGCAGTTGTGGGTGACCCCACGGCAGTTATGGGCAGAGCTCCTTTTAAGGGGGAGGGGGCATCCAGGGGGCATGGGTGGGGGGGTCCAGCCCCCCCCCCCCCCCTGCCCGGGTGGTGCTGAGTTTTAAGAGGCGTCGAAACCGCCGAATAAAAATTTTTAGGCTAAACTAACTGAAGTGAACACGCCAGAGAACAATTTTGATTGGCCGAAGGCCCAGAGAGAATTTTGGCCCAATCTTTTGGGGGGGGGGGAGTGCCAGGGGAGAGGGGATGGGTGGTGTGCCCCCCCCCCCCCCTACCCCCCAGTGGTGCTGAGTTGTTAACCGGAGCCCTGGTGATGGGATAACCGACGGCGCTTGTGGGCCAACGGATGGCGGTTGGACACTAACCGACGGCCCATGGGATCGATGATTCGAAGCAAAAATACAAAAAGAAAACCTCTTGCCCATCAAAAGATGTCCTGCCACTGCCATGCGGAAGGCGTGCGCACGTGGAAGGGGGCTGCACACAGGCCCACGAGCGCCCCACACATGCCGCTGGGCACGGACGAGCGGACGCTCCTTCGCCAACGGAGGTTCTCGTCAAAGGCGAGGGGGCGGGCGCAAGGGGCCCGGGTCTGCCGGGGGCCCATGGCCAACGGCCTGGACATGGGCAGAGCACCCGCAAGGCACCGCCTGGAAATCCCATCCCCAGCCCCAAGTCACACAAAAAAGGGTGATCTTCCTGGGCCGCCAGAGAAAGGAACATTTCTGCACAGCGCCCGATAGTACGTTCCCCTGACCACCCTGCAAACCACCCACCACCGGGGAAGCATACGTCTACAGGGCAAACACAGCATATTTAGATAAGAAACTGACAGCAATCTGACATTTTCCGTGGGAAACATATTTGTTTCCACTCGTTGTCTGACTTTTTGGACCAAGCAAGAGTCTGAGCAGTCCAGTGTATGGGAACACAGTGGTTACTGCGGTCACCTTGGCCATTGGGGGAAACCGGTCTAGCCTACCCCCCCCCCCCCCTTTGTAATAGCTACGCCAAAGTACGGAATTAATACGGTCCCTACGCCTACTGTAGCTATTACAAGGGCGTAGCTTGCGCACAACACATACAACTACCGACATACAAGTGAGAGAATGCATGGTGTGAGTGCACCTTGACCTCCGCCCATGTTCCCAAAGGCATGCAAACACAAGAAAGTGTTTGAGACATGAAAATTCAGGTTCACACCCATGTTCTCACAAGCTATGAAGCAACCATGACCCTATGTAGCTGGCAAATTTGTCACCAAACCCATGTGTTATGTGGCTGCACTACATTTGTACCGAATTAAAATTAGGTATCAAATTGGTACGGTCCCTATGCCTACTGTAGCTATTACACGGGCGTAGCTATTACAAAGGGGGGGGGGTACTTTTCGCGCAGCGTGGGTACAGCGCACGGTGCGCCCCCCAAGCACAAGCCTGGATGGGGCTCACCATGCAACCACTGCATGAGAGGGCTTTGCAGGAGGGTACCATGCGGCCATTCCAGCTTGGTGAACACAATCTTGTTGAGGAAGATGCAGGCGAGGCTGGAGACCACATTCCAGGCGATAATGATGGCGTTGATGAGGGTCTCCCTTTGCAGCATGGCCTTTGCATGTTCTGAGAGAGAGAGAGAGAGAGAGAGAGAGAGAGAGAGAGAGAGAGAGAGAGAAAGAGAGAGAGAGAGAGAGCCCTGTATGCTTCGTTCTCCAGCGAGATGCTGGATTCAGGCACTTAGGGGACAACCACGCACTGTGTGGGCACTGCATGGGCACTGCATGGGCACTGTGTGGGCACTGTGGGCACCGGTGTTGCTGGCACCCATGTCTGGGGATGGGCCCTGTCCCCGTGACAAAGTTGATTTGGTCCAGTCTAGGGTGCTAGGTAGACGGGAAGGCGGCGACAGGGTGCCACACAGTGGCTATGACCTCTGCGCACCCCAGCAGACAAAAAGATGTGGACACTGCACACCAAGACAGGGACAGGTGTTGCTGTCACTAAAATGTGGCATGTTGCATCCTACAACAATATCCAACAGGCCATTGCGGGAGGGGGGGGGGGGTAATTTTTGGGGCCCCTTGGCCAGCCATGGCCAGCAAACCCACGCACCCGCATCCTCAGGGAAAAAATTAATTTGATTAAAGAGGCATGAAATCGGAGGCCGATTTTGGGTAGACAAATTTTCTTTTGCGTCTGACCCTGCGGGAGGGGGGGAGGGGGCTTGCCACTGAGCTCAGTGGCCTCACCTCCAACAAGCATGAAAAAAATGCCCCAAAATAGAGTTCATCGTTGTCATAGCCTTCTCTGGAGGCATTGTCATCTGCACATAGCCCATTATACTGGTTTTTCCCAGTGCAGAGTGAGGCTTGAAAGAGGGCCGCAGTACTTCTGGTGGTGGAAAAACTGGGTGTGCACTGAGTGCAAAGGTGGCCCCGTAGGTATGGTCACTTGATAAACACAACTTTTGTATTTGGGACTGCAAAGCACGGCATACAAGACCATACAACCGTGTATATGGGCGGTTCCGTGTAGTGCGTCACAAATTAAGGGATGGGGGTTGTGGTCATAGGCCAAAAACATCCCTAGTTCCGGGTGTGGGGACACCACCACGCCAGGAACTAGGGGTGCTTTTGGCGGTACAAACAAGGCGCCAAAGACAACGCGGGCGGCATGCGCTCGCACAGCACACATTTTGCCACACACCCAGCCCTTTTCGTTTTGGAGACTTTGCAATCGTGGGTCATTTCCAAGCGGTCTTTGGGCTGGACGGGGTCAGAGCACATGCAAAACTGACTGTGCCACAAGCACATACTACCCCTTGGTTCCGCTTTGACTAGCCTTGGGCCCCCTTGGTGCAAGCTTGACTGGAACAATGCCTGCTTGTGGGTTCCCCCCATGTGGAACCCAAAATTGGTCAACGGCTACCAATGTAGCACGCACTGAATGTGGGGCATGGTCTCCTCCAAAACGCCCCATCCACTTCAATAGCAGAGAAAAATACAGCCAATTCCATGGTTCAAAAAAAAGGCTGGCTACAGCATTGTTCCTGTTTGAGCAACACTTATTGTACAGGGGCCGCAACCTACATTGAAACCCCACCGGCAGTCCTCTTACCGTCCCATACCGTTGTGGGGGCATCCTGTTCTTCGTCCCCCATAAAAATGGATATATTGTGCTCACATTCTCCAGAGCAAAATGCGGCCGGTGGCTCGCCCTGACAGGTCAGTCCTCCAAGAGGGTAGCAACTCAACTAGCAGCCAAGATTAACTCTACAAATGTTGGACCTCAGCACAGCCTGGGCCCGAATTGTCAAACACTGTCGCTTTTTCCTGAGCACTCTCATTACCACACACCGATAGTCTAGGACCTCAGCGACTGTATGGCCGAATGAGTGCTGGTTTTTACCAACGGAAACTGAGTAGGACTGTGGTACAGTATGCATTACCAGAGGGAGCTTGTGACTCTCAGCCAATCGCTCGGGGGAGCATGGACTGGGCAGTGTCCATGCCTCAAAATGTGAGGAACAGAACTACAGTGCGACCAGCCGGATACACGGGCCGCCCTGTCAAGACCCTCCGTGCAAGGCATCCCCCCCCGGCAGTTACTAGTGGAGCCCCCCCCCCCCCCCCCGGTAACAGCCGCTGTGAGAGTACACAGCACACTACACCCCACAACTGTTTCACCCGTGCGTCGGCCATGGCAGTGGCAGTCCCCAGATGCCTCACGAGTCAGAAGAGGCGAACACAGTACTCCCCATCCCTGTGCCCAACGAATGCATTGTCCAAAGAACCCTTCCATTCGGACCGTAAATTTGATTTGGTACCAAATGGCGTGTCCAACGAACACTCCTGTTCAGACTGTATTTTTGGAGGACGTTATTGTTCGCTGGACACAGGGGGGGGGGGGGTACAATGAGACAGGTGGTGGTGCTTGCCGGGTACTCGGTTCAAGGACTCCATACCAACCAAACAACCAACTCCCGGTGCTGTTGTATCCCTCCCACCCACCCACCCACCCACCCACCCACCCACCCAAAAGCAGAAAAAGGCACATTCTTTCCTCTCGTTCGGCGCCTTGGGCGCCGATCCACCCACCCAAACTATCCTACCCCGTGGGGGGTGGGGGTGGGGGTGGGGGGATTGGCTGGACACCCATCCACCTAGAACTCCTGAACCCCCCCCTCCCCCCCTCCGAAGGGTAGGCCACACACTTAAACAAAACCCTGGACTGCATGCGGCACAGGACAAAACAAACGCCATGGCCCGTGCCGTGGACCCCACGGTGCGCCGTAGCACTGATGGAAGCACAAATGCGGCGCAGGAGCACTGCACAAATCCAATTTCATCACAGTTGATGATTGTCACCGCGATGGGAAGAGTGGTGCGGGCCTCTGGAGCGTGGTGGTGGCACACCATCACACCACCTTGCGGCTCTCTGATGGCACCCCAGTTGCCAAGTGCTGATGGGGCTGTACTTCCAGGGGACCGCATCTTCTTGCAAAGGGTACACTCGCGCAAGGACAGGCACATGGGGCTGCAGAGCAATTGACGGGAATCCGTCTTCATTGAAAACATGCACTGGTCAGCCCCCAAAATCTGCTCAAAGCCACACAAAACCACCGGAAAACCCAGTCAGACTCGTGCTGATTAATGGTTGCCAAAGATGACGGTTCCACCAGGCGGAGGTGCCTGAGCAAGGCTGTCCTTGCGCAAGGGCTGGCGTGTGTGTGGGGGGGGCGTTGCCATAAAGGCCGAGGGGGCTACACAAGGACCGCGGCCATGACGTCAGGTTTTGAAGTAACCAGCACGATCCTGGCCTCATGCTGGACTCAATCAATGCTTCTTAACCGGTACTGAATGTCGGTCGAGTTCGCCACTCGACCGTGGCTATCGAACAACAAGGACCGCGCGGGGGGGGGGGGGGCGCAAGCAGGTCTCAAAGCGCTCTACACATGCACGTCCTGGTATGCATATGCAGCAATGTGGAGGCAGTTCCAAGAGATCATTGATATGATACAAATGTGCTACCATACAAATCACTGCGCCTGTTGGCCTTGTTTTGTCAACACAAGAGTGTTTATATGCTACAAGACAGTGAAAGGCACCCTAACGCTACTGTCTTTCTGCGCGAGGGGGGGGGGGGGGGACGCGCGGTGCCGGTGGTATTACAATGGCGCGTCAATTCCAGTGGCAGACCGCAACTCTCAACCGGGTCGGCGCGGATGTTCAGCTGCGCGCATCTTCGGAGGGGCCCCAGGAGTAGCAAAGGGTGGCGATGCACATAAAATGGATTGGAAAAGTCTTTTGAGTGCTCACGGCTCCATTACACCGGGGGCCTGGGGGCGCACTTGGCCTGCCCCAATGGAGGCCCCGTGCGCGCCCCGTGCGTGCGCGGTGCTCTGTTTCGTGGAGCGTCTGTTTGGACCTCAAAACCTGACATCGGCGTATGCAGTGGGATGACCGCCACGCCCCTTGCGGACGCCGCGGAGCGTGAGCTGACCCTGCCTGAGAAGGCGGGGGCGATGTAGCCAACTCATGGCCACGTACGAGTACCGCGGCCCCCAGTTGCACGCGTGGAACAGGAGGTTGGTATCCGGAGCGTTCAAATTCAAAGGGCAAGACCGCGAGTCGAACTAACGTACCCTGTGGTATGACAATACCCAGCGGTTCAGTGCCGACCGACATGCACACCTCTGACAGCAACAAGAACTGCGCGGGGGGTTGTGGTGAGGGACCTCAACACATTGAAAGCACTGTACAAATGGCACTGGCCGGAAAGGGGGGGGGGGGGGCTGGAGTGCCGGTTGTGCCGGGAGGCAGCAGCCTCCCGTTCCCCCCGCCCGCACGCGGGGCCAGCCCGAGGGCGTGGGGCCCCGCAGCGCGATGGCACGCGGGATCAACCCTCTTTTGGGGAGCCGTCCCGACCGCAGCCCCTCCGCAGTGCACCGGGCAAAGCACAGTCGGATGGCCAGCCTCACGGAGCACAGAGTGGGCGGCGCTGTGGGGGGGCGCGCCAGTCCCAATGCGCGCGCAGCCACACGCACAAACGGATGGGGAATTCAGCTGAAAGGGGCCACGCTGCCAAAAAAAAACACAGAACCGCAGCTACCCCTGGTCAAGAATGTGTCGTCCGTCCAGACACCACCGGGGGTTGTCCTGAAGCCGAGATGGGAAAAACAGAAAACCGCCGGCCTCCGGTACACCCGGACCTGCGCAGAGCGCCAGCCGGCGAGTAACTGCGGGTCTTCATCCGCCAACCGGCATCGGTTAAGCCCCAACCGCCGTCGGTTGAGTGTCAACCGCCGTCGGTTAACCGAATCCTGCCACTGATACCCGCCGGCCGTCCTGAGCAGAAAAAAAATGTCTCGTTCCCAAAGGACAGCCCTGGCACCGGCACCTTCGCAGGTCTCATTGCCAAGCGGCATACGGGCCCAGGGATGTATCAGAGGAGAGGAGGGGGGGTGGGGGTGAGGGTCCTACGGTCTCTGGCCTGGGGCGCCGGAGGGAAATGCCCTCGACAAATGCCGAGGAATTCTGCGACCGAAGGCCGAAGAGACCTTTTCTCCAGAAAATCGCACCGAAAATCTCGGGGCTGGGTCACGCATGGGAAGAGGGGGGGGGGGAAGTGACGCTTTGGGGCATCGATTCACTGGCGGCCAGAACCGTCTGAACGTGGCCCTTTCACACAGACCACGCAAAGGGATCATACGGAGTTGTGCGGGGCGATGGCGGCGGGGCTTTGCAGGGGCTGGCAGGCCTGGGATCGACGTGAGCGTCCGGTCGTGCGAAGGTTGGCCACCGAGTGCTGCTCAGAACCAGTGCAGGACTCTCCATACATCACAGCGGGAACACCCAATGGTTTTATGCAGAACATAGCAAACACAAATCCAATCTCAATGCAATAGCAATTGGGAGAAGGAGAGGTTACAAAAAATTTGAATCTGTTAGCAAATGTACAGGACTAGGGCCGGTCATAAACCAGGCCTTTCAGCAGCGCATGAAAGTCTGGTTTGGCTGATGTCCCCTGATCCTGTCCCCCCTACACAAGCACAGTTCAAAGCAGTCGACCAATGGACGGGCGCAAGGCCCCGCAAAGTAAACTGCACACCGTAGTACGAAGGTCGGTGGAGCCAAACTGGGGTTTATGGGCAAACCTGGGGTTTGGTATGGTGCATAGGCGCTGCGCTTTACATGGTTGGTCGGGGAGTCCTCCTCCCGACGTGTAGTTCGCCCCCCATCGGGCCTCATAGCCGGCCCGCGCCGGTATGGAGGCCCGATCCTGTAACCAGTCGCTCAGCGCCGTTGGGGAGAGCTGGCACTGGTCGTCGGAGGAGCCATGTTGTTTGCTGACCTATGGTACAGTCCCATCCCAGAAATAAGTCTCTCCTACCACTTCCCACGCACACCATCCCCGGAAGGGGTTAAGCTGACAGCCGATTGATGAACCAGCTCACTAAGTGCATGGGTCCCCATGAAGTATAACGCCGATGGCGTGTAGTTTGCAGTGATGATTATAATGGGGGGTCTGGTTTTTGCTGCAGGGGCCGCAGGAGCCTGCACAGGAACGTGAGGTGCAAAGCCGCCGCTGTGCCCCTGCGATGGGCACGGGGGCACGCCGGCCAACGAGCGACCCACCCCCGATGCGGTCGCGGGCCAGGACGCAGCCTGCAGCGCATGCATCAGCGTGGTAGACAATACGACGCCCCCCTGGGGTGTCAGGCGGCCGTGGATACCGCCGCACGTCTGTGTGTCGCAATGGAACCGGCGGGCGACAGCACTTGAAAATGCCGGCTGGTGGAGTGCAGCGAGTGCCGGACGTGGGCGGACTGAAATGTATAAAATATCTGTAACATATCAAATGTGTGAAACGTCGGTAATGTTTGAAATTTCTGAAATGTATGTATTGTCTGTAATGTGTGAAATTCTTGCAATATCTGAAAATTTCAAAATGTCTGAAATGTCCCAAATGGCTGAAATGTCTGTAAGGTGTGAAATGCCTGTAATGTCCGAAATATTTGTAACGTTTGAAATCGATCGTGCCTCCATTCGCTACAGCGCGACACCAGTCTGGTGCCATAGTGCGTCGCAGTAGTCCACTGTCAATCGTGCGTGGCTTCTGTGCGCCGCAACACACGCTGTGGTAATAATTATAGAACACTTATATGGAAACACATCAGCACTGTCCTCCAACGCCATGTTTCTTTCAGCTTTGGTTCGACCCCCCTGCACTGCAGCGGTGCACAACTCAGTCATTCCTGACTGCAATCCTGTCCTGCTTCTCCGTTTGTCCGTCCTGCCCACTATACAAGAGGTTTGAATGCAGGAGGCCAAAACTGTAGTGCATGTGTGTGCTTACTTTCCCTTTTGTTGCCTTTGTCCTTGTCAATAGGTCAACGTTTGATGATTCAGGTACCAGTGGCTGGTTAATGGTCATATCTGCTCCAGGCAGGCCGTAGCTTGCTGAACAGGGGGGAGGGGGGAGTTGATTTGGGGCCCTGGACAACCCCCACCCACCCACCCACATCAGAAAAATGTTCCCCAGGTAACAAAATTGGAAATTGGAAATTTGAGGCTGATTTGAGGTACACAAACCCTCTAAGCCCCCCCCCCCCCCCCAACACACACGGCGGGGGGTAGGGTATTTTGCCCACTAAGCTAAGGCCTCCAGCCCGTGAAACGCCGCGGGCATGAGCGGCGTGCCGACAGCTTGGCACATGTCGTGGCGGGGACCGTGCAAAAGTACCCCCCTCCCGCTTGTCCTAACGCGGGCCAGGTTCTGGTTTAGCGGGCAACAGTGCGGAAACACGGGGTCTCCGTGCTTGGACAGGCCCGTGTCAGGCCATAGATCGACGGTGGTGGTCACCCTCCAGAATCACTCTGGCATCCACAACGGTGCTGCACGTCTCAAGGACCGCTCACATCAAGACTTCAGCAACTCCTCCAGAACGTCCGGCTCCGTCTCCGGCTTTTCCGCGCCGCCCGGCGCCGCGCCGCGGCCGGGGTCCGCCCGCTCCGGCGCCAGGCTCAGGCCCTTGTAGAAGCCCGCGGCGGTCCGCCGCGCGCTCGGGGCCCAGTTGGCGATCAGCTCCTTCAGCTTCTCGTCCGACAGGCCGTCGGTGGTCCGGAACTTGCCGTGCGGCGGGTACTTGCGGAAGGCGTCGGAGATGTCGCTGAAGTGGCAGTTGCCGCGGCGCTGGAGCTTCAGGTCGGCCCACCGCAGGAACACCTGCCAGTTGTCCTCGCGCTCCTTGGCCTCCCCCACCGTCAGCTTCTTGGGCCGGCCGGCCTCGAAGACGGCCGCCAGGAAGCACAGCCCCAGCCCCGAGCTGACCGACCACGTGGCCTCCCCGAGGGTGGCCTCGAACAGCCCCGCCACCGCGGCCCCCGACGCCGCCGTGGCCGCCAGCGCGACCGCCCGGGCGAAGAGGGGGGGCTCGTAGTCCAGGGCGTCCGGGTCCAGCCCCGCGGCTTGGCTCAGCCGCGCCATGAGCCAGTCGCTGGGGCGGTCGCCCTCGAAGCGCCCCAGGAACAGCACCAGGACCTTTGGAAGCGGAAGAGAAGATGGGAATTTCTTGCAAGTTTCGTGTTCCCGGCAAAAGCGAGTTGGTTGACGGAAAAAAGAGCTGAAGAGGCCCCAAGTGGTCGAGTGCCGCTTGTGAAAACACGCATTTTTGACCCCTTCGTGACCCGGTTTTGGTCCCAAAAGTGGCCTATTTTCAAGGCTGTTTGAGACTTTGGAGGGCCAAAACGGCTCCAAACGGGCCACAAACACGTGTTTGGGCATTCCCAGTGGTCCGTGATCACGTTCGGAAAACGCGTTTTCAATCCCCTTTTTGACACCATGTTCGCCCCAAACGGCGCAGTTTCAAGGCTTGTTGGGACTTTGAAGGGCCAAAATGGGTCCAAAGGAGCTCGCAATCTGCTAAAAGCGTGGTTGGGCATCCAAAGTGGCCGAGGCAGAATTTTGGAAAGACTTATTTTTTTTGGATCCCTGGGGACCCCTGTTGGACCCATTTCCCTCAATGTCACGACCAATTGCAATGGACTCTTCTCACACTTTACTGCACCCACCTCCCCATAAGTCCTCCCGCAACTAAGCCACACGCAACAACAAGCAAATCACAGATCCGTTTTGTCAATTACTTCGTCTTAGCGGCCCAGCGCCGGCCGCAAGTCCACAGGCTTAAACCTGCACAGGTGGCATTACCAAAGTTTCGCCCAAAACAGCGCTGAAACCCATTCAAAACGGCCAAATGAAGGAACACCGATGACATATGCGGCCACTGCCTTGGATCCCCCGTGTTAAAGAGCCTATTTGTGGCCTCTGACTCCACAATATGTCCGAGAAACGCCCGAAAATTGGCCTAAAAAGGCCCCAAATCTGCGCTGTTTTGGGTGCGCAGCCCCAAAACCAAAAACGGTATCTCGGCCTATGCCCAAAACAAGTGGTTGGCGCCCATTGAGCCGTTTAGGGCTTACCATGGCCCGCGAAAAGTGCCAAAAAAGCCGTGAAAATGGGCCATTTTGGGGCCAAAAACGGGTCAAAATTGTTTCAAAAATACATTTTTCCAAAAATTTCCAAAAATGACCCTCGACCACTTGCGATGCCAAAACAGGTGGTTTGAGCCCATCGTGAGGCTGTTTGGGCTGGCTACGGCCTGCCAAAGGTGCCAAAAAGGCTTGAAAACGGGCCATTTGGGAGTCAAAATTGGGTCAAAAATGGGTTACAAAGACGCATTTTCCCAAAAATGACCACTTGGCTCCTCAAGCAAGTGAATTGAGCCCATTTTGGCCCGTCTTGGCCCGTCAAACGCAAGCCCCAACCCTTTAACCGTCCTTGATGGCCCTCGCTGCCTGCGGCGTGGAGCAGGGTGTAGATACAGATATGTAAATCACTTCAATTCCTGCAGACCAAGGGGGCGTTTTCGCACAGCGCGCGCACAGCGCGTGCACAGCGCACGGTACGCCCCCCAAGCCTCTCCCTAAAGAATGTCACGTGTTCTCCGCTCATCCTTGTCCCAAGGATCTCATTTCACTCTGGATGAGTTCTCCAGACGAACGAATTCTTTAACTCCCAAGCCGGTACCCCCCGTGTCAATGGGGCCATGATTCTTACTTACGAGTGGGGGGTCCATTGACCTGCGCGCGGGGGCGGGGGGTAACAACTTGAAAAATTATCGATTTCTTTTACAGAAAATTTTTTGCGGTCTGGCCTGTGCACCTGCTTGATGCATTTTGTGGACGAATGCTTTGCACCTGTTCCATGTTTGTGATGGTGGCAGACCTCACCTTGGCCACTGTTTTTGCAGTTTTCGACATTTGTCGTGATTCACCTGTGTGGACTTCTCAAGCTGCCCGGGGGGGGATTCTTCTTTCCGGATAGTGGGGGGGGGGGGGGAGGCGGGGGGCTTGACATCAGGGGGGCGGTGGCATGATCCGGATTGACAGACACCACAGAGTCGAATAGGACCTGGTAGGGCGTGGTGAACCAGAACGCCAGGGACCACAGGACGGCGCCGGTGACGTCGCCGACGCTGAAGCCGAAGTCCGCGGAGAACTTGTCCTGGAAGTCCAGGATGTCGTTGTTGAAGAACATGATGACGTACAGCAGCGCCACCAGGACGGTCGTGGACGTCAGCAGCCCCAGGATCTCGTTGTCGGACAGCTTGCCGTTGCCCGGCAGTTTGGGCGGCGGGTTCTGCCGGTTGTTGGGGCCGTTCCCGTTCTGCCCGGAGGCGGCGAGGAGGGCCCACTGGCGCCTGCCGCTGCCCCCCTGTTCGAGGAGGTCGGCGGCGTCGTGCGCGCCTCCCAGTCGGAGGCTGCGGGCCTTCGCGACGGCGAGGACGCTGGCGAACAGGCCCAGCACCGCGGCGGTCGGCACCTGGGCCCAACGGGGAAGGGCGGGGGTCTCGGCCGGCCCCGCACGCCGCGCGTGCTCGCGCCGCGAGGCCGCCCGCGGCGGGTCTCTGCGTCCGACGCGTAGTGCGGCCTCCCCCACCGCGCGGAGAGTCGAGCCGTCCTTCGCGGGGAGGGTTGGTGGTGCACCGGCCGGCGGCGCCGGTTTCGCGGTTGGGGCGAGCACGGGCCGGTGCAGCTCCGTGGCATCGGGCGCGGCGTCTCCCACGGCCCCGTGGACCGCAAGGAGGCCAAGGGCTGCCGCCCCAAACACGGCGGCAGCCCTCCAAACCCCACTTGAGACGTCCGCCGGAGACGGGGAAGCACTTCCCTCGGTGTGATAGCTCAAGTGCGCCGAGGATAGAACGTGTCGGGCGCTCATTGTCATGTCAGTAGCCAACTCGACACTGAGGTAAGGCAGGAAATGGGTGGGTGGTGGGTGGTGGTGGTGGTGGGGGGTGGCAGGGCTGTCCTTAATGGAAAAAAAAGAAAAAAGAAAAGGGTTCGTAACGCCAACAGAAACGACCGTTCACGGGGACGCGCTCTGCTTCATGGGCAAGACATGGGCAAGACACAAAACCACGGAAATAGTATTGAACATTGAACAATGGTTGGCGGTTGGTGGTGGTTGGAGGTTGGCGGTTGGCTGCGGTTGGCGGTTGGCGGTTGGCGGCTGGTGCTCCTTGGGGGCTGTCCTTAAGGGCTGTCCTTAACACAAAGAAAAACTGGGGGGGGGGGTGAGAGGCCATCAATCTGGTCCAGACTTGCCATTAGTACCCCCCCTCCCCCCCACACGCAATCACTGAGAGCGCCGCCCTACTGAGTTCTGCGCTGGATGCTGCGGTTTCTTACCGACTTCTGAGTATGACAGGAGCAGGTAGTACTGAGTGGTACATGGCACGGGAATCATTGCCTGCGGAACTCACTGGCCCTGCTGGACATGAGTAGCAACTCTGTTTCGGTCACTGGCGCGGGCGGTCCAACCACAACGTGCTTCTGGCTGCTGCTGTGCGTGGGTGGGTGGGGGGCAGGGCTGCGCGTAAAGGTGGGGGAGAGGACAATGCACAGAGAGAGTTGTGGCGATGACCATATGCCTCTGACACTGGGGTATATGTGACCGCTGTATCCGTTGCTTTATCGCCCAACGTACACTCCGCAGCGCTGTTCTTGAACGGGGAAATTGGAAGGGGCAGGGTCGCCCTTCCCTCGCAGATCCGACTGAAATTCCTCGGATTTTGCAAAAGGAAATGTTTTTCGGGCCATTGTTTGCACACAGACCCTCGGGCCCCAGATCCCTTTTGCCTCGCTGCACCGCAGCGCAAACCAGACAAGCGCTGAATGTTGCCTTGAGTTCACCATATGAGGTGGCTATCGGATGTTTCCTGGGCTGTCTGGGTGTGCATTGGAGGGGGGGGTTTGTGGGTGAGGGTGGAATACCTGTAATACCTGTCTCACTGCTCACAATTGCAGCATCATTGCCCCCAGGACATGTGATTTCTTCAGCGCCTATGGTGCTCTACCCCCCCACCTGCCCCCTTGCGATGCCATGCTCAGTGTCGCTTATTTCTGCAACTTTTGTAGGTATGGGATGTGGGGATCCCATTATCAGTGGGAGCAGAGGGTGTTCTATTTGCTATTGTGTCATGTTTTTGTGGATTGGAACGGGGGCACACTTCATAAGAGCCACATTGTGCTACTGTTGCGTTCCTCCCGCCCCCCCCCCCCCCCCCCCAGCCAACTACAAGAGAGGGGGGGGGGGTCTGGGACCCAACAGTTTGCGTACCAAGAACGGCCCGACAAGATTTTCGCACCGGTAAAATTCGTTTCTTCCCACGATGGTCACTTTGGTCCGGAAGGGGGGTGCGGAGGGGGGTCCAGGGGGGGGGGGGGGCTAACCCCCCTCCTCTTATGGTGCACGGCCATTCTGATACTTCCCATCGGGGGGGAGGGGGGTTGTTGCTAAATGACACATTGCCTCCCTTCTTACGGTGCCTTGGTGGCTGTTGGGGCCAATGCGCTCCATGTTGTTCAACTTACTTGAGGCGCCAACCCGCCAGGCTGCCCTCTGACTGGCTCTCCTGCTGGGCCATCCGGCACACAACCAACGCTTCACAGGCATGACACTCTTCCCCTCTTTTCCATAAGCGCTGCCAGGTTTCAGACAGGGCGGGAAGAAAATTGCTCTGCGGGGGGGGTGACACGGAAGCCCATTTTCCCAACCCCCCCCCCTCCTTGGCCGCCGTGACGGGAGGGGGGGTCAGGGCGGGGGCGCCCGACCTGCCGTGCCGGGGGGGGGGGGGGGTCAACCCAACATCTATGGCTCAAAATGATACCCACGTCGCGCTGATCATTTTGACTACTCAAATGTGGGGGGGGAAATTATTGGTGGAAAAAACTTTTTCGGGCCAAATTTTGTGTTCCTGTGCCTTTGGCGCCAACATCCGTTCTTACACAAAACAAAGGGCCGACACGGAACCCCATTTCTCCAACCCCCCCCCCCCCCCCTCCTTCGGCGGGCGTCCATGTCACCCCCCCCCCCCCCGCAGAGCAATTTTCAGGTTGCCCAGTAATTCATGCAGGCGTCACGCCACCCCCCATCCCCCCCTCGTTTCCCCCTGTACACTGGTCAACACACAGAAACCACCTCCGGCCGTTGTTCTTCTCAGCAGTGCTCAAGCGTGGGCCTCTCGCCACTTCCCCTTGCGCCTTTCCTCGAACCATTTCCCTCCGTGGTGGCGGTGCCCATTGGCCTCTCACCCCCTAGTGCCCGTGGTCTACGAGTCTGGCCCATCCTGAGGGCGGGTGCGGGCATCCCAGGCCGAGACCGCACGGTGCATCCACGCCCCCACATGCGGGCGTTTCGCCACAAGGTCCAAGGTAAATGGGGCTCACTGCCAGCCCCCTTCCTTCATGTCCATGGAATGGGGTGCATTCCAACCAGGCTTTGTTCATAAAAGGGGGGGGGGGGGGCGGTCTTTCGGCTCTGAGACCCACCCACCCAAAAAATCTCGCACCCAAAATTTGGCTGAGGGAAATCAAATTTGAATAAGCGGCCCCTTTGTGGGACACACCCAGACCCCCCCCCCCCATTTTGGTAGTAATTCCTCATAACCAAAGCCGGGCCGCCACCACTACTCCTGAGCGCGTTTCTTCATTCCCATCCCCCTCTTGATCCCACGCCCCCGCACCGGCACACTGACGCCACACACGACTCGCGAGCAACGGGCGCCAGAGATCGGGCAATACCCACGCACTCCGTCCCCTGGGGTCCGTCACACAACGTGTACTGGCAGGCGGGAGGGCTGCGGTGAACGACCGAGAGATATGGGGCGGGGGCTGTCCAGGAGGGACAGCATGACCAGACTTTGTTTATAAGAGGGGGTGGGGGGCGGTCTTTCGGCTCTGAGACCCACCCACCCAAAAAAATCTCGACCCAAATCTGGCTGAGGGGAAATCAAGTTTCAGTAAGCGGCCCCTTTGTGGGACCCCCCCCCCCCCCGACGCCCCCCCCCCCCCGCTTCTGTATTACCCCCCCCCCCCCTTGTATAAGCTACGCCAACGTACGGAATTATTGCGGTCCCTACGCCACTGTAGCTTGGACAAGGGCATAGCTTGCGTGAAACACATACAACTACCGACACAAACGTGCGCGCACGCATGGTATGGGTGGACAACTCGACAACTTCAAATTCTTGGGAATGAATTTGCCTTGCATGTGGCATGTTGCATGTGTCCATGGCTCCATGTAATTGGCAAATGTGACGACAAACCCATGTCTTATGTGGCCGCACTACATTTCGTATGTAATTAAAATTACGTACACAATTATTACGGTCCCTACGCCTACTGTGGCTTGGACAAGGGCGTAGCTTATACAAGGGGGGGGGGAATTCCGTGTAAAACAAAGTCTGGGTTCCAACACACGCTGTTGTCACATGCATGATCCCGCCCCTGCTTCACACTGCAATGGGCTCGCATCCGTGTCATCTCTCATTCTCTTCCATCAAAACTGCGGTCGCAAACAAACACGGTCAGACGTGGGCGCGGTGCTTCGACGCGGTCGCGGCGCTTGGAGCAGGTCAGCGATTCGCAAGACACGGGGAAGCTGGGCACATATTCTGCACGTTCCTACTGAGTTCTGGTGATGCAGGGGGCGGGTATTACTGAGTGGCCTTTGGTATGGGGCCGATCACTGCTGAGAACCAGTTTCCCTGCAGACGCTAGTGGCATGTCTGGTGGTGAACCCCCACCGGCCCTTTCACCGGGTATGGCATGACGCCCGAGAGGATCGCTGTCTGAAGCTGCCGAGGCCAATCGATCTCTCGCCCCTGACCTTGTTGTCCCCCCTCCACCAAGATGAGACCGAGAACCGAACCACAAAGTGCGATTCCCCGTCTTCCCAGAACGTGACGTCGCAGTCGAGAATCAATCGTCGTGTGCCTGCGCCGTGGCGGGGGCTCACCCATGAGAGCCCAGCGCTGGGCCTCGCCTGCCTGCCAGAGAGACGTCCATGTACCGCAGCACGCAGGCCTGCGGTGGCAACACAAAACAGGGGTCAGTCAGGGGCGGTGGAGGACCATTGGGTGCTCCACCGTCATCAACGACGGGTGACGGACTGGGGGGGGGGTGACCTCATTAAAAAACAGACAAATGCAAACCAGAGGTAATGCACTCCACAGTCAGGCATAAGTGCATCTTTATTCTCTATGCCAAACCTGGTTGAACCTCAAGACACACACTGTGTCTGAAACAGAAAACAGAACATCATGTCTGACTACATTAGTCAGACAATCACAGTCAGTAGCTGTCAGTCAGACATCAGCAATCAGTGTCGGATAAAGACACCATGCATGACGGACTGGGGGGGGGGGGGGGTGCACGGCAGGACCACCGGCGCGTCTGCGGCGGTCCGGCGATGGGCGGGGGGCTTCTCCGCTTTCGGGGACTGCGGTGCGGCGGTGCGCACGGGGCCTACGCGGCGGCGCGGCGGGGGCCACCCCCCCATCCCGTCCGCCCTTCTGCACCGAGGCCGCCCCTCTTCTTTGCCCGTCCCCGTGCCCCGCGGAAATCGTGGGTGAGTTGCTTGAATGAAGGCGGTGGCAAAAATAGCTCCCAATTGGCACAAATTGCTTGCACTCGGTTGACTTCATGGCTTGATTGACGCTTAGTGCACCGGCCGAATCCATCATCGTTAATTGTCCACTTCGCGTTCTGTGCGCAAGATTCCCAGGACAAGGTAGACGACGCGATTTACGCAACTAGTTTTGGTGATGACAACACAAGAACCGCACCGACATGACAACACGCGATTGAACAATCGTTGCACTGGGATAGCGGCCGTGCAATTCCGCCGAGAATTGGCACAAACCGCTCGCACTCGGTTGGCATACTACATCATCGAGATTTCCCGCCTCATGCTCTTCGTTGGGCAATCCATTTCCACGCGGGGCATCACCGTTAGCATCGAGTTTCTAGTGTTGATCCTCCTTTCGCTTTCCATACGCTTATGAAGGTTGTTTGTTGGTTTGGGGAACATGACAAAAGAAACAACGGGTCGTTAAGTACACCCACAAGCGCACGCACGTCCGCAATGGATCGTGTTCTCGCATGCGCAGGGGCATCCCCTCGTGTCGTCTCCGTTGTTGTGCCCCCCCCCCCCCCCAGGGACTTGCTTGAGCGGAGGGGGGGAGGGGGTTCAGGGCAGGGGGGGAGGGGGTCCAGGGGGGAGGCCCCCCCCCCCCTTTGCCGGAATGAAAATTAAAGCAAGTCCCTGCCCCCCCCCCCCCCCAATCCACCGCCCGACGGCGGTGATGTGCTGCCGTACTTGACGATCAGGATTGCGTCTCGGAGCCGTCGTGTGCTTTGCCACGGGGGTGGGGGGGAGGGGTAAATGGCCTCTCTTTGGAGCCCCACCCCAGAACCCACAAAAGTTTCCTCTCGAGAAAACTGAAACTCTGAATGGAGAGCCACAAGTCAGAGGCCCATTTTAGGCACACAAACACTGTTCTGCCCTCATACCCCCGCCCCCCCGTTTGGAGTCGTGTGGTGTGCTAGTCACAAGAGCAAGCACACATCAGCACAAGACAATCCTCATCAGTGGTACCATAGGCGCCTTTCGGTCGAAAAAAAATAGACACTCAGAAAGCCCCCCCCCCCCCCCGTGGGGTAGACCCTGCCTCAAGCAAATGACTGTTGCTGAGCACGCGGTGGGCGCGTACTCCAAGCGGGTCCCAGGTCAACGAGGATCGGGGCCACGCCAAACCCGGAGACGGCGCCCGGACGATGTCTAAGTCCGGCTGTGGGGCAGTTCGGTACAGGACCCCAGGGAGCCCCCCTGCCCATGCGGCCCTGCCCACGCCCCTGCCCCGGCCCCGCAAGGGGCCGCTTTCTATGTCGACCTGCGCCCGCACTCGGGACCCGATCCGCTTGAGGCCGGCCTGTGCATCACGCGGCCGGTCTGGGAAAGGCGGAGGGGGCCCCCGGGGCCCCCGGTGCGGGTCAGGGGGTCCATCCGGAAGCAACAAGCGGAACAGGACCGGGGGCCGGATCGAGGCCCGGGCGGCGAGAGGCCAACCGGGTTTGGCCCGCCGCAGCGCACACGGGCCTACGACGGGGCTGTCGGGGGCCAACGAGCGCTAGTCCGAGGGCCCGTTCGGTGCCGCGTACCACTGACGGTGGGCGGGTCGGCACTGGCCGGGGCCTCAGAGCTCAACGCCTCTGGGCAGGCGAAGATGAGAAGAGGGGAGGGGGTGTGGGTCTGGGGACCCAAAAGTTTGTGTACCAAAAGCCCCCCCCCCCCCCCCCGCGTTCCTCCGCGCACAAGTCAGTGCTGAGTCGGCAAACCCCCGCATGGACTGGGAGTATGCATCTGGATGCCCCTGGTCAACGGCACGGGCAACAGCCCCGTCTCCGGGACGGCCGACCCCCGGAGTAGTCAAACAGGACAAGTCATGAAGGGGCTCCGTTGACACAACCAAAACACGTTCGGACCCGCAGAGGGTCAGAATGAGCAGTGGCGAGAGGCCCATAGGCGCCGCCCGAGGCAAACAAACAGAGACCGAGGCCTTGTGCCAAACCCCCCTTCCTCCTCCGATGGTTGTCGGCCGTTCTAATGGAAGGCTCCGGGGGCACAACACAATCCATGGGGGGTACTTAGGCTTTGGCCCTGACACCAAACCCCCCCCCCCTAACCCTTTAACCCTGTGGGCCCTGTGTGTGGGGGGGGGGGGGGATGTTGGTGTCACTGAGCCAGGCCACCCCCCGTGACACAATCAGCTGAGCATTGCCCGAGAGGGTCAATGCCGACCACAAATGAGTTTCGGGGGCAGCTGCGGTCCCTCTGCCGGCGTCCGCAGGCCCGGCCCGCACCCCCAGCCCAGGGCCCTGTACCCCCGCCCCCAGCCCCCCCCGCCCCCAAGCGTCGGGGCCCCTGCAGCGAGCGACCCTCCGCCTCCGCCCCCCCCCGGCTCTCCCTCTACGTAAACGCGGTGACGGTCAGCTGCGGCTTCAGGAAGCGCTCCGCCGGGATCTTCTTGTTGTTCACCAAAACGGCGCGCGCGTTCCAGACGGAGACGTTGTGGTAGTCGTAGCTGGTGTTGCTGCGGGGGCGGGAGGGCGCGAAGACAGGCGCCGCCGGCGCAGGAAGGCTCCGAGGCACGGGCACACGGCTGGCTCAGGCCCGGCGGGCGGGTATTGGAGGAGAGGAAGGGGGGGGGGGGTTTCCGGGACCCATAATTTTGTGCACCAAAAAATGGCCCAAATTAATGTTTCCTTTTGTACGTTCTTGGGGGATTTCTTTGGGCTTTTTTGGGTTTCCTTTTGTAATTCCATTTTGTCTCACCACGAAATCTGGGTCCAGGGGGAAGCGGGGGCGTCAAATGGTCGGTCGGCTCAACTGGATGTCCCCGCACAGACAATTCCAGCCATTGTGCTCAGCAAGGTCCACAGTGTCCAGGTTTGTGCTAGGCGACTGTCCAGGTGCTTCCGCCCTTGTTCTCGTGCCGTCCTTCCTTATATCGTACAAGGGGGCAGCGGGGGGGGAGGGAGGTGCAATGGAATGTCCCAGCGGTGGGGTGGGGCGGTTGAGACCCAACTCATGTTGAGAGATTGAAAATGGAATGAAAAACATTTAGAATCAGAAGCAACCGTCTTGAATTGGAGAACAAAGATGCGGTGTTTTCAGACTCTGGAGTGCATTACCGCTAGAGCTGCTGGCCAGCAGTGCATAAAGCCCCCCTATTGGCCTCTCGCCCTTGCACATTCTGACCCTCTGTGGGTCCGGACGTGGGTCCAAACTCGGGGGGGGGGGGGGGGGCTGAGGAGGGGGAGGGAGTGACCCTCCTCCTTACCTTTTTCCGATTCGAGCAATGGGCTGATCTGAGGGTCCTGATCCTGCGTGCGTTCCTGCTGACTTCCTTGCCACCAAATGCCATGCACGACCAGACGGACTCTGGTATGCCGGGGTTCGCCGGAGGGGAACGCAACCGCAGAGGGCCCGACCCTCAAGCCCTTTGCCCAAGGGTGCCAGACGTGGGGGTGCTGTGTGTTGACTGTGCGGCGCGCTCCTGGGCTTCCGGAGGCAGGCGCCTTCCCAGGGGGGGGGGGTTGGCAAAAGCGGTGGGCGGTGGCAAGTCTCCCACTGCCCATTGCCCCCCCCCCCCCCCCCAAGATACCGAGGCCTTGTGCCAACCCCCTGTGTGACATTCCGTCTGGTTGTTGCTCCTTTACGGGGCCCTGGACGGTCACCCGTTCTTCCCTTCGCATGTTGCATCGGGTTGCTGCTTTCTGTCGGCCGCTGCGGCCGGTGCTCTTGCTGGTGTCGTTTCCGCGTTCGCGGAGCCCAGTAGTTGGTGTGTTGGGGCTGTGCTGGATGTGGCGTGGTGTGCCGTTTGCGTGTCAGCGGCGCCCAATAGTTGGCCCAAGATACCGAGGCCTTGTGCCAACCCCCCCCCCCCCCAAAAAATTCTGTTTGTGCTTCTGGCAGCAGCTGCCAGACGTCGCCCAAATCTCTGCTGGGGGTCGCCGGATGGGAACCCATGACTCTGTGGGAGGCATCCAAAATTGATGCCTCAGACCAACGGTCAACCCTCTTCATGAGGTTGGAGCGTCACACAGGAAATTGGACAGAGGTGCAGAATTCTGCTGCGCAAGGCGGGTGGCAATTGCCCCAAGGGGGGAACGGGGCGTATGAGCCCCTTTTTCAATACCCTGGGGGGGGGTGGGGGCTCTTCTGCCAGGCCATTATGGGGGCAGACGGTCTGCATGGGACTGACAGACATGGGGACCAAAACCAGAAAAAGACAAAATGGCATTTTTAGAATCAGCGTGTTGCGGGGGGCCAGAAAAAAGGTTGTTTGCTCCCCTTTTGATGAAAAAATTCAAATATCAAATCTGTTGGTGTCAGGCTATTGCTGAGTGACCCGGGGGGGGGGGGGGGGGGTTTGGCACAAGGCCGCGGTATCGGGGGGGGGGGGGGGGCTTGAGGCCCTGGCCAGCCCGGCCGACCCACCCACCCACATCAGAAAAATTTTCCTCAGGGAATAAAAATGGAATGTATTAAAGGGGCCGAAAAGTTGAGGCCCATTTCAGGTGCACAAACCTTTTTTTGGCCTCTGAACCCCCCCCCCGTCCCCAGGGTATTTTGCCCACTGAGCAATGGCCCAGTTGGTGTCTGTGTGTGTGTGTGTGTGTGTGTGTGTGTGCTGTGTACTATTAACGAGGTTGATGGCTTTTAATGTCCTGGACGCTCTTGCGACGGGAGGGTTAGGGGTTAGCGGGTTAGAGCCTGCCTGTGGCCTGCCCTATCCCTCCCCTGGCCCCCCGGTGTGTCGCGGCGCGGCGGAAGGACTGTACTATTAACGAGGTAGATCCATATGCAGCCTGGAGGCGGCAGCCACATTCGTGCTGACTTGAGAGCCTGCCCTCGGTGTGTGTGTGTGTGTGTGTGTGTGGTTTTACCATTTTTACCAGGTCTTCCCGGTTGGACCCGTATAGGCCACACTGGCGTCCTCGGGTCGGGTCGCTTACCCCATCATAGCAGGCCCACGGTGCAGGCCAGGGGTGTGAGAGCGTCCCTGTGTTACCCTGCGATATGCACTTGGGCCAGAACCTGGCTCGCTGCCCCAGGACCACCCTGGAAGTGGAGTGGTGTGTGTGTGTGTGTGTGTGTGTGTGTGTGTGTGTGTGTGTGTGTGTGTGTGTGTGTAGGGGGGTGGGGGGGGTGGGGGGTCCAGCGGTCCAAAATCACAAAGGCAACAGAAACTCACGCCCTTTAACAAGAACAGGCTTCCCCTTTCATGACTCTCTGCCCCCAATCTGTCATTCGCAGGCTTCAGGCAGCTTGGCAAACAAGTGGGGCCAGCAAGGCACATGCACACAATTCGTGGAACACGTGGCACTGAGGCCGCGTTCTGAAGCTGCCACTATGTGTGCTACAGGCTCACGGACAAAGAGGCGGACATCGGACCGTTCAATTCGTGTCCCTAAGGGCTGAGCTGTGTCCCTAAGGGCAGAGGCAGTGGGCAGTGGGTCCCCTTCTGTACACTGCTGCACTGCGGGGGGCAGAGGGCAGTGGGTATTCTTCGGTACACTGCCGCACTGCAAGGGGAATGGCATCACTTATTGTAGGGGGCTGCAGCATGCTTCGATCGTTGGTGCTTGCTCAGTACAACTGCAACACCATCTTCAATTCGGGTATTGCAGGGGCGGGTGAGCCCACCCCAATACCAAAACACAACACCGCGCCTGCAGACAAACCTGTTGAGGACATCCGATTTTGTGCTTCCCGAGCTGGTGGTGCTGTGGTTGTCACTTTGTTGCTCCACAGCCGGGACAATGTTGCCGCCCAGTGTGAAGCAGCAATGGTTGATGCTGGGGCTGGGAATCACTACCTCATCACCCTGCAACATGCGTGAAGGTCGCGCCTTGCCAGGACACAATGGGTTGCAACAAAAAAATATGAATGCAACAGAAGAAATACAACACAACACACAACACAACACACTGGGGATCACGGTGTACTACGTGATCGAGGGGAAGGTAGAGCTCCGGCTCCCGACCCCGGACGGGGGTGCCCGCCCAGGGTGGTGGCTCCAGGCTCAGGCGTATGCGTATAGCTTGTCTGCCCCACCCCTGCTCCGGGCGGTGCCTCCAGACAGCCAGGCCTAGTGCCTGGTTTGCCTCTTGTGCAGCGCACTGGCAGCCCTCCAGCCCCCCCCCCCCCCGTTGCAGGTCTGCGTCAAGGGGGGTGACCGGTATCAGCCGGTGGATACGGCCCGGCTCGACATGGAGGACCACAGGGTGACCCTTACCCCACCGGGGGAGGGGGGGGGGGGGGGCTCGTGCTCACCACCGCGATGGTCGCCCGGGCCAACTATTACAAGATCCGGGCAGCTTGGCAATGCCCCGCCCCCCAGTATAGTACATGGCAATGCCCCCCAGCCCCGGTATAGTACATGCCAGTGCCACCCCCTCCCCCCCGGTATAGTACATGCCAATGCCCCCCGGTATAGTGCATGCCAATGCCCCCCGGTATAGTACATGCCAATGCCAATGCCACCCCCCCCCCGGTATAGTACATGGCGATGCCCCCCCCCCCCCCAAGGGTATAGTACATGCCAGTGCCACCGCCCCCCCAGCCCCCCTAGTATAGTGCATGCCAATGCCACCCCCCCCCCAGTATAGTACATGCCAGTGCTAGTCCTCGTCCCCTCCGCGTCTGGGGCCCAGGCGCTACGAGATGCTGAGTGGAAGGGCTGGAGCGTAGGTTGGAAGAGCCATGCGAAGGCCCTGCAGCCGGCCCGCCCTACGGGTTTTAAGGTCATGGAGGCGCAAGCTCCCGCCCTAAGGGACTGGATTGTCCCCTGGCAGTAGTGAGCGGCCGGTGGGTACCACCTCTCTGACCTCCGTCTTCGGCGTCCTCGGAAAGGACCTGCGCGCCACCTAGGCGTCTGCCAGGGTGCCGGAGCCCAACGCGAACCCCCCGGAGGAGCCCGCGCTTGGGGGCCCCTAAGGGCGAGCCCTGGAGCCGGAGGACGACCCCCCCTCGCCATCTCAAAATTGAGGGCGCGCCACAGGATCTGCATACCGTGGGCTACCTATGGCTCAATGTGAGTGGTAGGTACCTATGGTGGCGACTGCTAGCGCGGGCCTTGCACATGGCAGCGCGTCGCCCCACGGTCCTCATCTTGGTTGAGGCTCAGTCCAGGGCGGGCATGAATACCCCCCTTTATTGGACTACACACACCACATTGTCCTTCCTGCTAATGGCAAGACGGGGGCTGGTTTTGACGTGTATGTCCGCTCGGGGACCACCACCCGAGCAACTTTACTCTAGGGCCATGCGGACGCTAATGCCCTCCTGATGGAGGTGCTCACCCCGTGGGGCAAAGCATCAAGTGCTGGCGGCCCATGCCTCCTAGATCAACATCGGCTGTGAACCCTATGTCCGCCGGTGGGCGGAGATATGGCGCGAGGTCACTCACATGGTTGACCCGGCATCAGTGTTAGTGGTGGCGGGCACCAACTCGGCCGCCCGGCCGGTGGACAGGGGTACCCCACGCCCGGATGACACGGGCTATAGATCGTTCCTCAGGGGCTTCAACACCTAGTCCCCGCCGAGACCTAGACCTGCTTCTAGGGAGCCGGCCCGCTCCCGCATTGACACGGTCGCCTGCTACGAGGACACCACGGTAGTTGTGGCGTCCAACCACTATTGGGGCAGCACCCTCCTGTCAGACCAACATGTCCCTCCTCTTCACCCTCACCAACCCGGTGGTCCGACGGGACAGGCCCCGCCCCCACACGGTGTCCCGCACACCCGAACGACCCCCCCCCCCCCCACGCAATCCCCGCAGGTGCCTTTTCCGGCGCGCAGCATGCTCCCCTCAGTGGGTCGGTTCACAACTGTGGCCTAGAGCATGCTCAGGGGCTCGGTGTCCGTAGGGCACCAAGCGCAACCTGGTGGCGCTCGGGGAAGCCTAGCGCCAGCAGAGCCTCCGGGAAATAAGGCGCCGGAGCCTCCGGCGCTCCCAGGAGACCGAAGACCTTCGGCGCACGCCAGAGCAGTGGCGTGAAGTTCAGCGACGTAGCCGGGGACCGCCGCGCAACATCGCGGAAATCCCCTTGGCCAACAAGGTGCTGCTCAACCCTAGGGAAACCCTTTCTGCCCTGTATGAGCCGGATGAGGCTCCAGGGCCACAGGTACCGCATTCGGGACCACCCGGCGCGCTGGGCTCATTTCCAGCGATACCTTAAACTCCTGCCTCAACACGCCCTTGCCGGGTAGGCACAACTATGCCAAGCTTTGCCACTTGTGGGAGGTGCAGCCGGGCAAGGCAAGGGGCCTAGACCTCCGCCTGCTTGAGGCGGATGTGCGTAGAGATATGACCTGGTACCGCCACCTCACGGAGGCCGACGAGCACGCCCTGTGTGGTGTCATGCGCGACCCCCTCATGTGTCGCGAGGTGACTCCTTTGCAGAAGTGGAAGACTCAGCAACCTCGCATTCCCCAGACACAACTACAGAATCCAGTGCAGGAGCCAGTAGCCCGGAATCCACTGACTGGGGCCTGATGATGAGCTGCCCGAAGAACAGCAGCTGAAGAACACACTGGGCCGTGCAGAGCGAACATAAAATTCGCAAACTGCCCCCTCACCGGCATCAGGATACTTGTCCCGAAGAAAAGTTTGATCAGCGGAGGACAATGAATCCCAGGGGACCAAAGACACGTCTTTTTGTGGACAGTAAAAACACTTCATGGTGCCAATCTGAACAACCAATGTACAAAGAAAAGGTATTATGCAGTGTCCCAAAGTAAGTGACGCCTCCAACTCAGGTGACCCAGAATCCCCAACATGTCGGCAAAACGAGGCGGCAAAGTCCCAGAAACCTAGTGATTCGGCAAAACAAATCGGCGAGATTCAGAAACCCAACAATTCGGCAGACCAATTCGGCAAAATCGGCCGAATTCGGCCGCCGAATGGGGGAGGGGGTTGGTTATGTGGGACGCTGGGCTGCGCCTGTGCGCGCCCAGCTGTGGGAGCTGGTAGTTTTGGAGCAATGGGCGGCTGCATTGCAGACCCCCTCCATGAAGTAGGCCCACATGGACTGCTCTGGGCCCCATACGTTGGGGATGGAGTTCGTGCGCCACATCATCCAGGAGTCCATCCGGGTCTGGTACACCCACGCCAAGGCGCGCGCCACGCTGCCGAAGGCCCAGCTGGGCCCAAACAGCTCGATGGCGTGGGTGTTGTAGGAGCTATGCCTGCACTAGCAGGCGGAGAGGGAGGGGGTCCCGTGGGAGCTCCTGAGCTAACTACGATAGCCTGGTGGGGAGCCTCCAGGTCTGCCTCTTCTTGCTCTCCACCCCTTTCTAAACACACTGGCACAGTGCGCGCACGACACACACAGCCCTCCCGTTTACCTGTAGACATCCCGGCCTTTGCCCTTTTGGTAACAGCGCCTTCGGCACAGAACAGCACAGCACAGCACAGCACAGCACAGCACAACACGATACAACACGACACAACACAGCACAGCACGACACGACACGACATGACATGACACGACATGGCACGACACGACACGACGCAGCACAGCACAGCACAGCACAGCACAGCACAGCACAGCACAGCACAGCACAGCACAGCACAGCACAGCACAGCAGAACATAATCGCAATGCACCACACAACATAACACAATAACTACGACCCATACCTCCTTCACTGCGTGCGTGCTCACATTGTACACCGTCAGAGCCACCGCAGTCTTGGCGTTATCGCACACGACATAGACCAGCGGTGCGTCCACAGAGCGGGAGATCATGTGCAGGACGTACACGCACACGGCCACGGGCCCTTCGCTGCCGGCGGCTGCCGGGGCCCCCTCCAACAGGCTGGCGAGAGGGACCAGGGTGTAAGGCTTGTTCTGGCAGGTCACGGTGGCGCCTGGGCCCTTGATGCCCTGCAGCTGGCGGTCCAGAGTGCGTGTTGGCAGGCCCCCCTTGAACGCCAGCTTGTCCGCCATGTAGTTCAGGAACAGTTTGACGGTGCGGATCTCGTGTGTGGCCTCCTGCAAAACGACGCGGGAGAGGGGGCACCACTAGTAGGGGGCGGCGGCTCCGATCGGGGATGCATTAGAAGGGAAGGCACCTCAGAGGCCAATTCAGAAGCGGAGGTTGCCAAACTGGTTGGGGGCGGTTACTGTCGGTTACAAATGCCATCGAAGCTGGCACTTGGCGTCAGGGAGACAGTAACTGGGCATAGGCTGGGCGCCCTGGAGGAGGGGGGGGGGATACCTCCTCCCCTTCCAATGCATCCCTGGTTCCGGTGGATTGCACATCTGGTGCCCAGTGCAATGTCTTTTGTCGCAAAGAGAGAACGGAGGGGCACAAGGAGAAGAATTGGTTTGTGCCACCTGTACTACTGCACACTGCACGCAGCCTTCCGCCCACTGGCATCCACTCCTCTGCCGGCGCTGCCGTGGGCCGGTGCTGTCTACCACCGCCGATGAAGCGGGGGGAACGGAACTTGGAAGGCGTGTGATACGGGGGGGGGGGGGGGGGAAGGGGGGGCTGGGGGGGTGGTCCATGTCGGCTGGTGGGCGTACAGTGTGGCACGTGGGTGTCCCTGTCCATGTCCGGTGTGTGATCTGCTTGTCAGTCGGGGTCATTCGTGGGGGAGGAGGCATGGCACTGCATGGCACTGCACGCAGATTGCCCCCCCCCCCCCCGTGTGGGACGAGCGCTTCTGCAGTTTCTGCACTTTTCAGGCATTTTTGTCATGTCGGCGGTTTTGGCCAGGGTTGCCCCTAGCGTCCGGCAGGGCCAGTGAGTTCCGCTAGTAGACAGCCCCGTGCCATGTACCACTCAGTAATACCGGCCCCTGTCATGACCAGAATTCGGTAAGAAACAGCTGCATCCAGCGCAGAGCTCAGTAGGGCGCGGCTCTTTGTGATCATGTCTGAGCTGGCGGAGTCTAATGGCAACTCTGGTTTTGGCGGCTTTGGCGACCCCGTGGTACCCCCCTAGAGAGGTGGTTGTGGATGCTGTGACAGTATACCCGTACTCGGATGCAAAAGGATGTTGTTTGCGGGCCCTACAAGACAGTCATTAGGGCAAAGCCTTTGCCACTTTGGCCCTGGCGGGACCCGTGCATGGGTCGGATACCCAAACTCCGAGGATGCCCCCGACCCCACACCTAATGTCGGGTGCAGTGGTGCTCTACGCATCCTGTGCGGTCTGCAGGTGTGGCTAATCAAGAGGGGCTACACTGCACTGCGCCTGCTGGGGTTTGTGCGACGGTCTGTCTGCTTTGCCGAGGACACGCAGGACATCAACAAACGAAGTGGACTGTACTCCCTGAGTGCTATGGCTTCTGAACTGGTTCTACCCAAGCATGTAGTAGAAGACAGGAGGGGGCGGGGGGGGGGGGGGGGGCGGAGGTTTTTCTCGGAGGTCGACCAATTCTTCCTTTTGCACATTTCATTTTGCCCCCCCCAAAAACCTGGGTCCAGGGGGGGGTCCCTGTTATGGTCTTATCGTCAGCGTCCTACTGCATTCTTGGATCCAACCAGCTCACCGGATTAAACGGACATGGTCTTTGGCGGACAAGCGGCCGGCCGCCTGCCTGGCTGGTTGTCCGGTCGGACAATCGGCCAGCAGGCCAGTTCGCCGAGCCGCTTGTCCACCCACCCCAGTGCGCCTTCCTGCCTCGCTTTGCTCGCTCGAGAGACATGCACATGCTCACGGGTAAACGCTGTGAGCAGACCAGAAGGGCCCCCTTCCCAAACATTGGCACTTTGCATCTACCACATGCCGACAGTGTCTGCCATTGGGAGACCGTGTCTACACGTGGCAGGGTGTGCACGGGGAAGCCGGGGAGGGGGGTTGTTGGTATGGAGGGTTGCCGGCCGGCCAGCTGTTTGCCGAGCTGGTACGTCCGCCAAACCCTTGTGCGGTTTGGCTGTGATGCTCGCCCTTGCCCTGCCCTGCCACATGCAATCAACAGCTCAGCGCAGATAATATTACTGACGGGCAGGAGCGCGCTTGAACACTGGGAGAGCAGGCAAGGCAGTGGTGCCAAACTGTGGTTTCTGCGAAACCAGGGTTTATTCCATCCAGCTGTTCCACCCGCACCCGCACCCCCACCCGCACCCATCCCCACCCCCACATCCACCCCAACCCCCACACCCCTGCACCGAGCGCCCCAATGGAGAGCGGCCCCGTGGACTGCTGCTGCGCAACGGGGGTCTCGGTTGCCTCTTTGGGTCCGTGTGGGCCCCGGGGGGGGGCGCCACTGCCGCCTTCGCAAGAGGCGGGTGCCGCGACTGCACGGGCTCCCGCTGCCCCCCCCCCCCCCCTGCCCACGCCGTGCGGTGCGCTGTGTGTGTGTCTCTGTGGTTGTAGCTTGCCGCTGGTGGGGGGGGGGGGGGATGCCAACAGGGCCGAGTGATTTCGCCGGTTGGTACTTCCGGGTGCACGAAAATGTTCGCCTTTGGAGGAGGGAATCTGCGTGTGGCTCACCCCAACAGCCGGGGTGGGGGGGTGGGGGGGTGGGGGAAGGGAATGCCCGCGCCACTGTCCACCTGAAGTGACGGATCGAAGGAGTGCGCCCGCGCAAAGCCCGCATGCGCCGCCTCGTAGTCCGCCTTGTACTTGGCGATGATGGCCTTGTTAAAGTGGAGGTCGGGGTTGTGGTCTTCGCCGTGGGCCTCCGCTTGGCAGTAGGCCTGAGTGGCAGCGAATGAGAGGATTAGGACGGAGGGGGAGGGGGGCAATACGTAAGCAAGCGGCAGAAGCACAGGCACAGGCACACACACATCTGAAGCCCCTGATGTGTGCCTGGGAGAGCAAGACGGACCCAGAAGTGGGATTGTGCCTGGTCCCCAGGGTGTTGCTTGAGCGGAGGGGGGAGGGGGGGAGGGGGTCCAGGGGAGGCGGGGGGGGACCCCCACCCCCGCCGGAATGAACCATGTCGTCCAGGAATTGCAAAAATGCACCACAATGCACCCCATTCAGCATACACATTTGTCATAATGTCTGAACACAGGTAATCAAATCATCTTTTTGGGTCCATACATTGTGCCCTCACCTAAACACCACCAGGCAACACAAACAGGACAGTGCAGATTTGTTGGGGCGGTAAAAGACAACAAATACGCATGTTGCAACAGAGCCCGTGTTTGTGGCATCTGTGCACACACAACAGGTTGCATGAGCAAGAACTCATGTGGCAGGCAGCGCACCTCGCGGTCTTGGCGTGCCATTACGGCTGCTTGTCTTATAAACTCACGCAGAGTTGCCATTGGAGTGTTCAGAAAAAGTGTGGAACATGCTTTCTGTGCCACGTGCCACATTGTATGCCTCTTGCCTTTTCTTCCCAGCCCATCTATCTTGGAAGCAAAAATAGAGGATTGCATTTACAACGTCGTCGCGTTTTGCGCGGGGACACGGTTGGACCGGGGTGCTGAAGAACGCACTTATGGGACGCTGGGACATGGTGTCTGCAACAGAGGGAAAAGATCCAGTGGAGTGACCAAAGAACCCTGCTATAGGTGCGCCGAAGGCGCGGGAGGGAAAAATTGGCCCAAACGAAAAAACGTTCCGAGAACCCTGATTCTCCAGTGAATTAGAGCAGAGGGGTGAGGGGGTCCAAGGGAGGGAGGGAGGGGGTCCAGGAGGAGGAGGAGGAGGAGGAGCGCCTGCCGCGGTCCCACGTACGGTGAGCCTTGGCGTCGTCCCTCGGGGGCCCCACGCAGGCTCTGCCGAGGGAGTCCTCCGTCTTACCTCCGCTAGAGCAAGACGAATCTCGTCGCACACCTGAGAACGCCCCTCCCAGCAGGCCGTCTGGGTCAAAGCGCCGGTGTACGACAACGCTACGGTCCGATCTGCTCTCCGGTCCCGGCCACCGACCGCTCCGAACTGTCCTGGATCCACCCGAGTAAGCGTTCCAAGATCAACGGGCACGGAAGGTGTGGGTCTCCCGGGGCATCACCCCCGACTTGAAAACGTCGCCGGGCTAAATAGAACGCGGCCCAGCACGACTATGCGCACTGCCGGTGGGCTGAGTACCGCCGGCGTCGCGAGTACGGTCACGCTACACGATCACGCGCACCGCCGGTGGCCTGGGTACCCCCGGGTTCTGTGAGTGCGGGACGTGCGTCACAGCCATAGCACCACGGTGGTGCACCGCCGTGGAGGTCACCGACGACGCCCGGCCGCAAAGGCCGAGCCCAAACGACGAGCCCTACGATACGTGCACCGAGACGGCACGTGACCGAGAAAGTGGCACCACGATGGTGCCCGAGCGAGACGGCGACGTTCGCCGATGGCACGTGAGGCGGTGAGTACCGCCGATGACTCGTCACCTCTGCACGGGGTGTCACGGAGGGTGGCGGAGCGCCAGGTGCAGACCCCGCCATGGTGCCTCGAGTATTGGCCTGGAGGACACACCATGGCCAGGCTGGCGCACGAAGACCGTTTGGGCAGCGCCACGGTGGCGCTCTGCCCTGAAGGTTGCGCCACGACGGCGCACGTGTACGTTGACTGCACCACGGTGGTGCCATGTCACTGAACTAGCGCCACGTCGGCGCTGGGCTGTCTAGGCAGCGCCGCGGTGGCGTTCTGCCCTGAGGATTGCGCCACGATGGCGCACATGTACGTTGGCGGCACCACGATGGCGCTCTGCCACTGAACTGGCGCCACGGAGGCATAGGGCTGTCTGGGCAGTGCCACGACGGCGCCGTGCCCCGAACACTGCGCCACGGCGGCACACGTGCACGTTGGCTGCACCACGGTGGTGTGATGCCACTGAAGTGGCGCCACATTGGCGTTGGATTGTTTGGGCGGCGCCGTGGCGGCGCTCTGCCGAGAAGGCCGCGCCACGACGGCGTTCTGCCCTGAAGGCCGCGCCACGACGGCGCACGGGTACGTTCGCGGCACCACGATGGTGCCCTGCCACTGAGCCCGCGCCATGTCGGCGCAGAGCTGTTGGGGCAGGCGCCACGTTGGCGTCTGGCGGTCGGGGGGAGGCCACGTATGTGCATCTGTCCCCCACAGGACTGCATGTCTGGCCCAGGGAGGGGTCCCGGACGGTTGGCGGGCGGGGTGGGCCTGGCCTGACACAGGGAAGACGCACGAGAAATCGAGACGTATCACGACTAGCTTCGAGCGTGGCAGTGCGTGTGGGCAATCCGTCCCACAGCTACCATCCTGAGGGTTTTTAGACTGGTGCCAGGTCACCAGGGTCCAGGGGGGAGCCCCCCCCCCCCCCTGCTGGAATGAAAATTAAAGCAACGCCCTGCCCTGTCCCCTGCCGCCCTCTGAGGGTACGTTTGCCCGGCGCGCCCGGCATCCAAATCAATGCTCCGGCCATCCATCCCAATGCTTTACCCCCAAACATCACTCCCTCCTCTAGCCTAGGCTGCCTAGCCCTGCCATCTCAGGGGCCCGCCTGTGGGCGGAATGGCTACATCACCCCTGTCCCCAACACTGGGACAAAAAATGCGAAAAAAGGGGGACAACTGGGGAAAAATAGGGGAAAGTTTGCCCGGGGCGCCCGGCGCGCTACCGTACTCTCTCTGTTGGACGCCCCCGGAGCGTGCTTGTGGCACTGCCGCACTCGGAGGGTGCAGGAGCCCACAGACAAGACCCTGCGGGATAGTGTGCCCCAGGACCACGCAACACACACAGAGACACGCGCAGTTGTGTGCGCACACACGCGCCGATAGACATGATGTGGCTGCGGGTGTGGCGGGGATTGGGTGGAGGTTGGTAGGGGTGCCAGGATGCATTAGAGCGGAGGAAGGGGGTGGGCTGGACTGGGGGGGGGGGGTTTGACCTTCCTCCTTGCCAACTGAAGTCAGAAAATTTTGGGCGCCAAAGGCGCCGAAAGTGTCGTTTTTTGTCAAAAATGGTCCACGAAACACACAAAACAGTGGTGGCGAAGGCAACACACAAAACAGTGGTGGCGAAGGTGCTGGAGAAAAAGTTCTCCAGACGACTTGGAAGTGGGGGGAGGTGGGGGGGTGGGGTCTGGCCATAAATCAACGATGACCGTCACCCTTCAGCATCACTATGGCATTCCAACAGTACTTCAATGGGGGGGTCTGGACAAAGGCGGGGGGGGGTGCCTCCTCCCTTGATATTTCTTATTCCAGTGCGTCCCTCGTGACAGGGGCACCGAGAAACGCACTGCCAAGCGCTGTTAGGGCACGGACGACTGCTATGGGCCCACGGCTGACAGACCCTGACGCACGCCACGGATTCAGAGGGAACGTTTGCCTGGCGCACGCCCGGCATCCAAATCCATGTTCCGGCCGTCGATCCCAATGCTTTACCCCCGTCACGCCGAACTTGGGGTGCCCTTTTCCGAATTGCAAAAACACAATACAGTCGTGCATGATTGGAAGAAGTGGTGGTGAGGGAGTGTGATGGCAATAGTAACCTCTCTTGGAATCATTGTTGGCTCTCTTGGGCACTCCAATAAGTGCCCAAATCCCATTGTGCTGGGCTTGTCAGCAAACCCCACACCGACACACGGACGCAAACGGTTGAAGATGGGATGGTGACCATGGAAACTTTGCCCGCTGCGCTAACGTTCCCTCTCAACCCCGGATGCCGACAGCAAGGGACCAGGCCACCACCGCGGGGGAGGGGGGCCGCGCACCTTGTGGGCCTTGGCCATGTCGTCGGGGTTGCTGCTGGTCGCCATGAAGTGGCTCAGGAGGCAGTTGCCCAGGACGTACCACGAGGCCCCGTCCTTCACGTCCGCTGCGACCGCCTTCTTGGCCTTCTCGACCGCGGCCTCCACGTTTTCCGTCCGCTCGTTCCGGTCCTTCCCCAACAGCCGCAGCACGCGCGCAACCTCTCGCAGGGGCTCCTTCCCCTTCGGCTCCTGCGCAGTGCGTCGTGCACCGCCCAGGACAGCCCCAGCGATGCATTGGAAGGGGAGGAGGTGCGCCCAGCCTATGCACAGCCACTATCCCCCTGATGGCAAGCGCCAGCTTCGGTGGCATTTGTAACCGACAGTAACCGCCCCCAACCGCTTTGGTAACCTCCTCCCACCGCCTGCCGAACCGCCTTTGGGGCCGCGTCCTTCTAATGCACCCCTGGATAGCCCCGCCCCCTCCATTGTTTCCCCCAGGGCCCCTGTGAAAAACTGTGTGATGGAGGGACTGAGAAGGGGAGGGGGCACCCAAACTCATGTTGGCCCTTTCCCCGCACCAAAAACTCGTTTTGGCCATTTTCCCAGCACCCAATTGAATCAATCACCACACGCTTGATCATGTGAAAGACGGTGATTGTGCCAGCACGCTTGTGTGAAACCGGGGACCATGACAATGAGAGTGCCGGGGGCAGGGAATTACACGTGTTTGCCAAGGTGGGTGGGGGGCTTTGGGCTTTGGGCTTGCACTCCCCTGCCCGAAGAGGGCCTTAGGGGCCCACGGATTACCTCATCCGGGGAGAGACCAGGCTGGGGCGCACCGCACACTCCTCCGTCGACCGCGCGGTCGGGCAGTCGGGGGGACGCGCCTTCCGAAATGCGGGCCGCGCCTGTGCTGGGTGTGGGGCACTCGGCCTGCAACGCGGCGTGCAGTGCTTGTGCGTGCGGTGGGTCGCTTCATTCACCGTTTTGGGGGGGGGGCTGGCCTCAATAGGTCAGGTGTGGTCCCGCCACTTAGCTCCAGCCGCGCCTGCCTCACGACCTTCATTGCCAACTCAGTTCCTTGATTGTGCGTGTCACGCGGACAGTGCAATGCAGTTTGTGTCCCTTCCCTCCGCCCTGAATGGGGTAAGAGTTGGGCTGCATCTACAGGGGGAGCTTGGGGGGGGGGGGATGCTTGGAGACATGTGTGGATCTCCGCACACCCGCCCCCCCCCCCAAAACGCACACACGTACCAGCTCCTCTGCCGAGCGGAAGCAATTCAGCGCCTCCTCCAACTTCTCCTTCTTCCAATACACATGCCCCAGCGTCAGCCATGCCTGCGTGCACAGGGGCAGGAGCAGGCGAGGGCACGGCAGGGACTCAAGGGAGGTGCATGGGGTCGTAGAGGGCGCGGACACGATACGTTTGGCGTGTGGTTGTGGAGTTCCGTGCAAAGGGGGTGCTATGGACCATCGACATCTGATCACACCAGTTGTGGCTCCGTGGACATACCGTGCACGCCCACTTTCCCTACAACTGCAACGTGATGCTACCCCATCCCCTAAAATTGGGTGTATTCGCCGGCGTCAATGTTTTCGCATTCCCAGGCACTCCACTTTTGTACTTCCACCAACGCTGTAGCGAAGGTGTACAATGGGGTATGCGGGGGACTCGGGTACTATAATGCAATCATTGGGCAAAAATGCGTTGGTCTTGGGGGCTGAATCGGGGAGGCTGCGGGGTTGAGGGCAGGTGTGAAAGGCTGACCGACGGCAGTCGGAGGCTGACGGGGGCGGTTGCACGCTGATCGGTGGCTCGAGCCACAGATTGGCCGCTCCACCCGTTGGATCGTGGAGCATCTGCATCCACATCAGGAAAACTGGGGGCAAGTTCATTAGCCGGCCACAGCCCGGCTAATGCCCGGCACTGTGCACGCGCAGCGCAGCACCAACGTTGCTGCTGCCGTTGCCCGCCGACATGCCCTCTTCTCTGGTTTTGTTTAATCAGGCATCCGCAGTCACCGCCACCGAATTCACCAACTCACCAAACCGGGATTTTGAAGTCTGGGAAAATGGGGGACATGGGGGGACATGGCGGGAAATGGGGGGGAAATAGGGTGAAATCGGGGGAGGGGGGGTAGTGGGCATAGCACACGGGATGTGGGTTGTGGAGGGTTGTGGCGGGATGTGTGGGGAAAATGGAGGGAAAAATGGGGGAAAACACCAATTTTTCACAGCCCCATCCTCCCCATTTTTCCGGAGGTCGAATATCTTCCCCACAATCCCCTTTGTAAAACCCAGCTCACCGCACTCACCGACGGAAAAACGGGAATTTCTGCCACTCGGCGACACTCACCCCCACGGCAGCTAGTGCGAATGCTTGTTTCATGTACCCCCCCCCCCCGTGTCCAAGAACCAGCAATGTTTGACCGCGGAACCAGGGGTTGGTTCTTGCGCACACGTTTCCCCCTAAATTTGACCGCGGAACCAGGGGTTGGTTCTTGCGCACAGCGCGTGGGCAACCCCGTACCGCGGAAAAAAAATTTTCCGGCACGTTGCGCCAGGACATGCGTGCCCTCTCCTTTCCCACAGTTAACCACATTGACAAATGAACACCAAAGGACTGAATCGCAGCTGACTGGGCTGTAGTGTGCCTTCCAACGTGCATGGGATGATCTACTGTTCAACTGGCTGAGACGTGAAACCCTTCTTCCTGTGATACACCATCCTGAATTCCTGTCTGTGGTGCTTCGGGGAAGGGGTCGAGAGCAGGGGGGAGGGGTTTAAGGGGTATGTGCGCCTGTGAGTGACTGATAGGGTCCCCCCCTGATGGGGGGACCCATAGTAACACACAAGAAATCATGTCCTGCACACCTGAATAGCTGTCCTACATCCACCAGAAACATGAAAAACCCACTACCCTGGTAAAAAAAGTGATGCGAGAATTTGACCGCGGAACCAGGGGTTGGTTCTTGCGCAAGGTGGTTCTTGGACACGGGGGGGGGGGGGGGGTACCTCTCCCTTGCCCCACTTCCCCTGTCCCTGCGTTGCGGGGCCACAGCCCACGCCACAAGCCCTATTCCCAATCACGGTCAGGAAGCAGGGACTCAGAAGAAGGAGAATGGAGCTGCAGACAGGACCGCAGGGGGGGCGGGGGCCCGCTAGCCGACTGCAGCTGCGGCAACAAGACCGCCGAGGCCAACGGGCCATTTCCTTGCCCTCAAGCAGCGGCAAGATGACACGTCGGTGACGACCCACTACAGTCCTCTGGCCCGGTTTCATTCCCCGTCCCGTCTTCCCTTCCTGGGCAGGGTCATGGTCGCGATCGGGGGGGGCCGCAAACACATTCAACAACATAGAGCGGGTCTACAGCAGGGCAATAGCATTCTCGAACCGCAGATGCTCAGTCCCGTTAGAGTCCATGCTCCCAACATCGAAATTATGTACAGTGAGCTCTTCTAAACGTACAGCATTCATCTGAACGATCGGTCATTGACTCCTCCCTCTCCTGAGGCTCATTGTGTCGCTCCGTATTTCTGTCTGTTCTCCGCCCTCAGGCGTGCATCTGTATATCGGGGGGGGGGGGATTCCTCTTTCCGGAGGGGGGGCATTGACATGGGGCCATGAGGTCAGGCGTTGAAATGACCGGCATACTCCTGACCTCATGCCAGGCTCACGCAGTTCAACACCGCTCAACTTTTCCGTAATCACAACGCGTTTTGCCTCGCCGCTCTCGCAGCGCAAACCCAACCAGCGCCGACTGTTGCCTTGAGGTCACCGCTCTGACACGACCATCGAACGTCTATGGGTCATGGGGGGGGGGGGTCCTGAAGCCAGGTGAAGGGCGAGGAATACATCCACAGATAGTGCTAGGACCTATGGCATCTGGTAAGACCCGGCCCCCAGTCCCGCACGCTTTTCCACATGCTGCATGCTTTTTTGAACAAAGGAGATCAACACTCCATCACAATTGGAGGTAACCCACACCCATACACCAGTTAGCCCCCTCCTGGGCCGTCTGGGCCGGCTCGCCCTCCCAAGGCTTCGACGAGACCCCCACCGTCCCACGGTTCAGCGCCCGCCATGGGGCCTCCATGGTCAGGGTGCAGTGTCGGCATTAGCCTCCGGCCGCGCCTGCCCCCCCGCGGCTTTCAACGCCGACTATCCGCGCTGCTCGCTGCCAGTTCACTCAGGTCCGCCGATGTGTTTCGGCCTGTGCTCCCTCCCGGAGTGGCGAGGGTTGCGGTTGCTAGGGCTCTACGGGGCTATGCGTGCATCCAGGTCAGCGGTCACTCCTGATTCGGGCGCGCTTTGGCTGGCCCCACCAGTGTTGCCACTAGCGTCTGCCAATTCAGACATGATCGGATGGAGCAGGGTCCTACGGAGCCACACGCTGGACGCGGCGCGTTCCTACTGAGTTCTGGTGGTGCGGGGGGGGCGGGTATTACTGAGTGGCCTTTGGTACTGGGCCAACTGCTACTGAGCACCAGTTGCCCTGCCAGACGTTAGTGGCATGTCTGGGCCCCACTCGGCCCGCCGCAGGTCAGGGTCCATGTTGGTTCTAAGGTTGAAGAGCCCAGTGGGTACAGGTTCTGGTTCGCCATGGGGGGAGGGGGCCGTTATGACAACGCTCGGAATCCCGTGGGGGCCTCGCTCGCAGGTCCAATAGCTCCCCGGCAGCAGACACGTGCACTGTGCACGCGCTACGCACTCGAGCGCGCGCTCTCGGTCAAGGCAAAGGGACCCCGGCAGGACCTCCATGTTCGAAGGGTCGTTCTTGAGGGCCTTGGACAGGCAATCCTCTGCCTCTTTGGTGTAGCTGGGCAGGCAGTCCAGCACTTTGCCGTGGTAGTAGTAGAGCTTGGCCCGCTCCTCCCCTGACTGGGAGCTTGCAGGGTCAGGGATCTGCATGACAGAGGGCAGACGTGTGCCAGAGGGGCTTCACACTCAAGGATCACCGCAGCCTCCCCCCCCCCCATGCAATGCTTCGAAGCAGGGATGGATATAGTGCGTGGGGGTTCCCCCCCCAGAGCCCCCCCCCCCCTTTGATGATGAAATTCGGCTGGCCAATTTTCACCACTTTTCACCCTTGAAAAAAAAGTGATTTTTGCGCCCCCCCCCCCCCCAATAGATCTTCACGTTCAGCACATTCCGCTAATCAATTTGATGGGCCTTATGACATTTTTTGACAGAAATTTTGTTTTCGAGGTTTCGGACCACTTTTGGCCCCTTAAAAAAAGTTGGCAGCTTCGGCGCCAAAAATTGCCCTTTACCGTGAGAGGGACAAAGGAGTTTCGTCATTGTCATTTCGTCATCTCAGGCCCCTCAGAGCCCCCCCCTGACCCCCACCAAAATAATTCGGTCACGAAGTCCCTGCTCCGAGGTACCCCTACCCTGAAAGTCTCCAACTCCCTGAACCCGCTTGGAACAATGCGGGAACTGGAAAAATGGCGGCCTCAGGGGCCCTGTTAAAGGATCCAGCTGGGGTTTATGAGGGCGCTGAGAAAATGCTGGGGGATCTGACCACGGCCTATTGAGTGGGCTCCGTCCAACGGGACCATAGTGGCGGTGAACCGCCAAACAGTGGTCTTGGACATTGGGTGGTGGTACCGCGCAGAAAGGAAGCCAATTGGGAATTTTGATGCGCTCTCACTGGGCGACGAGGGAAAGGGGGGGCCACAATGGGTCAGGTTTGCTTCACCACAATTAGCTCCAACTGCGCCTGCCACCACGGTCTTCATTACTCTCAGTTCAGTGTGCCAGTTCATTGTTCTCTGTGTCTGCTGTCCGATTGTGCAATGGCTGGGGACAGGGGCAAGGTTCCTTCCTCCCTTTTCCACTGTACCAGGTCAGCTGTCGCCTGTCGGGCCTTGGGATTGCAAACATTCGACCAGGCTTACGCCCGTTTGTTTGGCCGATCGGCGTGTTGGGCCGTACCTCTACTTGGTTAGGGGCGTACATGCTGGTCAGGGGCCATCAGTGGGCGGGCACTTGCTTCCGCTGGCCCCATTCGGCCATGCCCTCCCCCTGCTTTTTGTTGGACGGTGCGCCTACAGGCCTGGTGGGTACAGGGGACATGCAAAGTTATCAAAACATTCAACATGCATGTATGTGGTTGCGTGTTCGTGAGCTTTAAAACAGGGAGGACAATTTGATTGGGTGACACACCGTGATCCCTCTGTACCACAGGTCGATGCTGTGTCCGAGGACACGGGGGAGAGGAATTTGATCCTGGTTGGCGGTCTGTCTGGGAGGAATGGCGTGTTGGGTGGCGCTGCTGCGCCTGCAAGCGAGTGCGAGGGTGGGGCGGCAACTGCCCCCTACCCCCTGCAGTGCGACGATTCACTAAAGGATACCGACTGCCCTTTGCCCCCCTGCAGTGTGGCAATATAGTAATGGAGACCCATTGCCCACTGCCCATTGCAGTGCGGTGGTGTGCTGAAAGGTACCCCCTGTCCCTTGCTATGAAATACTGTAGTGAAGGAGATCCACTGCACACTGCAGCCATGTAATGAAGGTGCTGCCCCTTGCATTGTGGCGGGTCCTAAACGACGAGCACGGGCCCGCGACAGCGGGGTGCATATTTCAATATCTAGCAGCCCACTGTGCTACATAACCCCTGCTGCCTAGCCCCGTTTACCCGTGGCTTAAAGGAATTGCGGCCTGCAGTCTGTAGACACTGTCTGCCCCATGTAGACGCAGACTACCCTAGGTAGACACTATCTACTATTGTAGACACTGTGTGTAGCCACCGCAAGAGTCTTGTCATTTAAGGGGTGTGCGGGGGTTGGGCCCCGCATCGATCGTAGCGAGCCCCCCATTCCTCCCCCACAGTTTTGCTTAACAACTAAGCGTCTCGTGGGGGGGGGGGGGGGGTTGTCTAACACCCCTCCCCCTCGGACCCGAATTTCATAGCGGGAAAAAAAAAATTTTACAAAAGGAAATATTGATTTGGCTCTTTTTGGTACACAAAATTTTGGACTTTTGGGTTCCATGAACCCCAATACCAATCCCCCCCCCCTTAAGGAGAACTCTGCCCTCCCCTCCCCGATGATTCCCCATTTCTCCCATTTCCCCCGCCCCCCCCCCCCCCGTGTAGCATGAGACGGCGGGCCAGCTGGAACAACGTCGGACTTACCCTTTTTACCCTTTCCCTTGCCAACCCTAACCATCAGACTAGCAGGTGTGGCCAAATGCGTGGGTCCATGGTAAACCTTAAGAAAGAAAAAAAATTTAAAAAGAATTTTTTTCTAAGTTTCACAACTTAGTTAAAAAATACGGCTTATGAGAGCTTTAAGCCCCCACCCCCCTGAGGGGTCTGGGTCCGGGTCCAGCGCCCTTGGCGCCGGCATGGGGGCACTTTGTGCCTCCAAGGACCTTAGTTTCGCTCGGGTAAACGCCCCTGCGGACGGGCCGAAGTCCCAACTATTGGCACTTTGTGTCTACAACAAGCAAACCGTGTCTACAGGGGAAAGTAGTGTCTACTTGGGGCAAAGAGTGTCTACAGACCATCGACCACCTAGCCCCTATACACAGGAAAACGGGGTGGCATACGTCGTATTCTTGCAGATTGGGGGTCTGCGGCCTCACCAGGGCCCTATGGGCCCCGCACGGGGGCCCTTCGCATACCCAAGGGGAGGGAGGGGGCTTAAATAGGGGGCGGCTTAAAGCTCTCATAAATATTTACTTACTAAGTTTTTCCTCGGCGGGTGGGTTTTTTACTAAGTAATTTACTCAGCGAAAAAACCAAAAAAAGTTTCTACTCAGCAAATTACTTAGTAAAACCTTTTTTACTAAGTAACTTACGGAGTAGAATTTTTTTTTTTCACCAAGTAAAAAATTAGCCAAAAAAAAAGGCTTTTCCATTTCTGACTCCACTGCTGATTTTGTCCCCACTTTGAAGCGTTGGGGACCCCCCAAACAGCAGGGCTCATGTAGCCACCTGGCCCACTTGTGGGCCACCTCTGATTTTGTCGCCCAGTCTGAAGCGTTGGGGATCCCTCAAGCGGCAGGGGTTATGTAGCCACCTGGCTGGCCCACAGTTGGGCAGATTGGCTACATAACCCCTGCCGTCTGGGGGGTCCGCAACGCTTTAGAGTGGGGGAACAAAATCAGAGGTGGCCCACAAGTGGGCCAGGTGGCTACATAACCCTTGCCACTTGGGGGGTCCCCAACCCTTCAGAGTGGGGGGCCAAAATCAGAGGTGGCCCACAAGTGGGCACTTTGAAGCGTTGGGGACCCCCCAGGCGGCAAGGGTTATGTAGCCACCTGGCCCACTTGTGGGCCACCTCTGATTTTGTCCCCCACTCTGAAGCGTTGCGGACCCCCCAGGCGGCAAGGGTTATGCAACCACCCGGCCCACTTGTGGGCCACCTCTGATTTTGTCCCCCACTCTGAAGCGATGGGGAACCCCTAGGTGTCAGGGGTTATGTAGCCACCCGGCCCACTTGTGGGCCACTTCTGATTTTGTCCCTCATTCTGAAGCGTTGGGGACCCCCTAGGTGTCAGGGCTTATGTAGCCACCTGGCCCACTTGTGGGCCACCTCTGATTTTGTCCCTCATTCTGAAGCGTTGGGGACCCCCTAGGTGTCAGGGGTTATGTAGCCACCCGGCCCACTTGTGGGCCACCTCTGATTTTGTCCCCCACTCTGAAGCGTTGGGGACCCCCTAGGCGGCAGGGGTTATGTAGCCACCTGGCCCACTTGTGGGCCACTTCTGATTTTGTCCCTCATTCTGAAGCGTTGGGGACCCCCTAGGTGTCAGGGCTTATGTAGCCACCTGGCCCACTTGTGGGCCACCTCTGATTTTGTCCCCACTCTGAAGCGTTGGGGACCCCCCCAGGCGGCAGGGGTTATGTAGCCACCCGGCCCACTTGTGGGCCACCTCTGATTTTGTCCCCCACTCTGAAGCGTTGGGAACCCCTGGACGGCAGGGGCTATGTAGCAAGCGATGGGGACCCCCAAGGCGGCAGGGCTTATGTAGCCACCTGGCCCACTTGTGGGCCACCTCTGATTTTGGCCCCCCACTCTGAAGCGATGGGGACCCCGGGCCCTTTGAGCCTGTTTCCCAGAACCCCCTCCTCTAATGAGGCTCGAAGGGCTGGGCCCACCACAAGCACCGCAGGACGTCTAAAATGGCTGAAGCGCGTGATTGTACACATGAATTTGGCAAATCAGGTTCACCACCCGTTTCCATCCCCCAAAAAACCTGTTCTGGACCAATGTCAATGGGGAAAAATAAGGTCCAGCCCTTCAACACTGTTTTCCAGACCCCCGCCCCCCAATTCACACCGGCTTGAAGGGCCCCCCTTCCCTGGAATTGAATTGGACCGCGGGCCTGGGCCGCAAGCAGGTCACAAAGCGCTCCACACATGCACGTCCTGGTATGCAGTCCAATCAATGGGATTTCTCATGTACAGCGTGTGACTCCTGTGCTCCTTCTGTCGACCTGTGAGCCTGTTTTGTCAACACAAACGTGTCTGCATGGTACGCGGGCCCAGGGAGGGGGGAGGGGGTGTCCACGGGGGGTACCCACTGTACTCGCTGCACTGCGGACTGCCGCCCCATACCTGCGCCCTGGTCTCTGTCATGAGACTCTGCAGTTTGGCCTGCTTGTCGAGTTTGTTGGCCGTGTGCTCTTTGTCGCGCAGTTGGTACAGCTGCTGGATCTTGTATTTGATCTCCACCTCCTTCTGCAGGTCCATGGCGGGCGGCGGAGGCGAGTCCATTCTGGACGCGTCTGGACGGGGAGCAGGTGTTCGGACGGCTAAACGGACGACGGCAACATAGGCATTTCTGAGAGAAAGGACCGCCAAGGAAACCGCAGGCAGGGGATGCAAAGAGCGTGCCTCAAACGCCCGTGGCTGCCCTCCAATGCACTCCGCCTGTGGTGTGGTTCAGCACTTTGTAGGGGCACCAGGGCTGCCATGTGCCAAGAAAGAGGGTGCCCGCAGTCTGTGGCTTTGTTTGGACAAGGCTGTTGCCCGCCCCCCATCCCTCCGCTGCGCCGCCCCCGGTCGTCAGGGTCAGCCAAGCCCAAGCGGGCCCCCCACCTCTCGCAATTTTCTGAACCTAGAACCTGCTGAAAACGGCCAAAAGAAGGGAAATACTGGCTACTCTACACATGCTGCTAGACTTCCCCGTGCTGAAGGGCCCTCTAGGGCCCTCTAACTCCACAATATGTCCGCGAACTGCCCCCAAAAGGCCCCTAAAAGCCCCAGTATTTGTGCACATTGGCTGCCGACAGCCCCAAACCAAAAACAGACCATATCTTGGGGGGAATGTTTGCCCGGCGCGCGCCCGGCGCGCTACTTTTAGACTATGTTCCCCCCGAAGAGCCCCCAAGCACACCCCTTGGAAACGCCCTTAGAATTAGGTGACCCAAACTGCCCCAGCTCAAGAAAGTTGCAAACTGGGGTACACAGTACCACTCTCGCTCCTTTAAGGGCGATCTTGGTCAAAACCTTGGCAAGTTGGGAGAATGGGGGGCTAGGATAGCACAACCGCATCAATCTCCAGTAGAAGCGATAGGCGTTATTGAGGTATCACGAACAGTAGAGCTGCATCATAACATTGGTCCCACAAGTGTGGGTGTCATTACATTCAGTACAATAGTGCTCCTTGCACTCATCACAAACTGCGACGGTGGAGCGTTCTGGCAACACAACACACACACACTTCTGCCTCATCCTCTGCCTCATCTTGCGTGCCACAACCGAGCAAACAGCTGCTCAATGCGTGCCCTATACCACCTGTGCACGTCATTGTAACATTGTTGGCGGGCTGTCAAAGTGCCATTCTTTCTTCCAATGAATAGCACAATGACATGAATCCGGCCTTTATAAGCACCATCATGGCCCCCAACTTCGAAATTAAAGAAATCACCTCGGGTACGAGAAGGTCCATACCCATCCCAAATCAAAACATCTGCTGACGTCCGGGGGGCCAAGGGACAAATCCATATAATGTTGCCCAACATATCAACGGCAATAGTCCACCGGTAGGGCACGGGTCACAAAAGATGCCCGGCGCGCGCCCTGCGCGCGCCCGGCGCGCTAACGTTCCCCCTTGGGCTACGTGGCTCAAAACCCGATTCCGAGCGCACCTAATCCACCCGCAACCACCCACTTTTGGTGGTTTCCACCCCTGAACATTGCCCTAACCGACGCCTAGACCCCCGTACCTAGGCCCATTGGGCTGTGGCAAGCTGCAAGAGGTAGCCCAAAGAGGTGGGTGCCAAAATGGGTCAACAAGGTCCACAGGCTGAAAAAAAAATGACTTTTTTTCAAAAGTGACCCTGGACCACATGGAATGCCAAAACAAGTGTTTTTGGCACAATTTGAGGTCGTGGTGGCCTGTTTTGGCCCCCCTAAAATCCCAAAATGCCATGAAAATGGGCTGTTTTGCGACCAAAAATGAGTCAAAAATAGGACAAAAATGTGTTTTTCCAAAAATGATCCTAGACCATTTGGGGTGCCTAAACAAGTGAAATGAGTCCTTTTTGAGCCCATGGCAAGCCATTTTGGCCACTCCAAAGTCACAAAATGCCTTGAAAATGGGCTGTTTTGGGACCAAAAAATGGGTCAAAAATGGATCAAAAATGTGTTTTTCCAAAAATGATCCTAGACCATTTGGGGTGCACGAACAAGTGGAATGAGCCCATTGCCAGCCATTTTGGCCCCTCCAAAGTCACAAAATGTATTGAAAATGGCCTGTTTTGGGACCAGCGATCAGTCAAAAATGGATCAAAAATGTGTTTTTCCAAAGATAATTTTGGACTATTTGGGGTGCACAAACAAGTGGAAACAGCCCATTGTGAGCCCATGTTGAGCAATTTTGGCCGCTCTCAAGGCCAAAAAGGCCTTAAAAATGGGCCCACAAATGGCTCAAAAACGGGTCAAAACCATCATATTCCGGAAATGAACCTAGTCCAGTTGTGGTGCCCAAACGGATGAATAGCACTCATTTTGAGCCCCTTTTGAGCCGCACTCATTCCAATGTGTACCTCATTTGTCGTTGAAGTAGACAATGTTCCTTCCCCCACCAGCTCGGTCCCAATATTCCATCCTGGTTAGGGTTGCTGTTAGGGTATGCAGCCTTCTTGTAGCCCTTCTTCAGCTCAAATTTTTTTCTTGTTGTTTTAACACAAATATGAATTCTCTACAAAATTTTGCATACTTTGAGTAGAAACACATAGGGGGAATCCTTGCACTGCGCGCTACTTTTAGACTATGTTCCCCCCGAAGAGCCCCGAGGCAAACCCCTTGGAAACGCCCTTAGAAATAGGTGACCCAAACTGCCCCAGCTCAAGAAACTTGCAAACTACGTTCCCTCACATAACACACATCATGCACATTTGGAAAAGCCACGAACAACGTATTGGTTGCCACCCTCAACACCCTCTAACGTAGAGGGGGAGGCGGCCCGGGGTACCTCCTTTCGTATGTGCATCGAAACCTTTGTCGACATAATACAACGACCGTTGTGGCGACAGCCCCGCGGAGGCAATTTCCGCTACGAGATTATTCGGAGTTGAACTACTCACCATCTGGCGGGTCTTTTGCTTCACCAGCCACATCAACCCTCGTAAGTTGATGCGACCGGTCGGACGAGAATTTGATGGCGAATTTGAATGCGACTTGGCTTGGAATCACATGCATAGCACAATTCAAAGAGATAGGTGAAATTGGGTGAAAATCCAAAAATGCTATATCCCCAATGTGGAAAAAGCATCAAAACCTACGCAACAAGGTAACAATGATGCCCCTATGATCTCAAAGCATGGGTCTCCAGTACGGCCAGACGCCCAAATAGTTGCAGTGCGCGCACACCGCGCTTAGGGCGCCCCCATAATATGAGAAAAAAAAATTGGCGGACAGTTTTCTCTAGAGACACTTGTTGGTGGCCGACCCGGCACCACTATCTTTCAAAAACCGGGGGGGGGGGGGGGGGGTTGCATACAAGGACCCGGCCCGGCCGCCTCCCCCGTGCGTGCCTCGTGCCTCCTCTGAATGGATCCTTGGCCGCTATGGATGCCCATGCTGGTCTGTCGCGTCCTATGAGGCGGGACTTCCGGCCTTCAATCTTGGACGGGCTGCTGCCGGCTGGTCCCACTGCGAAGCTGCCGTCAGGCTCGATGTCAGAGTCCCCAGCTGTCATCATCGGTGTCCAAATCGATGTTGACGTTGATGGGGCCATCATCATTGCTTGTTTGGAGCATACCCCCGGAGCTCCCCCGGACTGCTTTCCGGGGCACCCAGCTGCACAGCATCTGCAACGGCTACAACACCGGGCGTAGTCTCGGAGGGCGATTCACAAAACTCCGGGGGAGTTGCACCCACCACGGGGCCTTCTTGACGCGGGCACTCAGTGACCAGAGGTAGTTCCACATCTGCATCAAAGGGGGTTTCCCCATCAGGCGGGGCGTCGCCGGTGGGATCAGCCCCTCCCGTTCCTGTTTTTGCAACCCCGTCTCCCGGGGGGGATCCCGGCGCTTCACTGGTCTTGGGTCGGGGCGTCCGTGCCTTCCGTTTAGTACGCATTTCTAGGGTTCGTGCAACTTCCGGGTACATCACACGGCTCCAAATAGACACGAGGCCCATCCTCGCCGGAGTGCAGCCAGGGCCTTCTTGCTTATTCTAGACCAGCACGATGGTCGGTGCGATAACAGCCGGGTCCTTCCACTGAGTGGCATACCGCAGGGCAACAACCGTGCTTTACCAACGGCCCCTTGTAGTAGGCGAGGTCGGGCTTGCGGGCCTAGGGGCTGCTGGCCCCCCCCTGCGGCGCAGTGCGTGCCACCTAGCTCGCCCGTAGGCAGTCCTAGGGGGAGTCTTTGCACTGCGCGCGCACCGCGCGTGCACTGCGCGCTACTTTTAGACTATGTTCTCCCCGAAGAGCCCCCAAGCACATCCCTTGGAAATGCCCTTAGAATTAGGTGACCCAAACTGCAAATTGCAATTGATTTTATAATGAAAACTGGCATCAGTCTGGCCTCAAGGATAGTCCCAAGCACTTCATGTGCACACTTTGACATGCAATGGAGTTGGTTAGGAATCTGGGGCAACTAGGTTGGGCCAGACACAGGATATGGCTTGGCCAGCATGGCCAAGCAACTGAATTCAGAATCAGTTAAAAGGTAGGCCCACAATAAGTAGGTAAAACAATTGAGTATAGGGGTCCTGAGGTGGGAGACCACTAGGCTTAACCTACAAGGCCCAAGGCCCACCCCTGCATTCTCGGGGGTCCCCAACAAAGGGAACAAAATCAGAAGTCAAAGTCTACGCTAGGGGTCACCATGATGCCCCTAGGGGCCCCTAGTATCTCAAAGTATGGGTCTCTAGTACGGCCACACGCCCAAATAGTTGCACTGCGCGCGCACTGCGCTTGAGGCGCCCCCCTAGCTAGGCACTCTTCCATGCTTGCCTCCAGGCCAGATTCGGCTGGAGGACAGGGCTCTCCTTCACGGACGCCGTGGCGAGCTGCTCACGAAGCTACTAAATTTCTTTGGCCTGTGCTGCCAGCTGCTCCTTGGTGATTGCCGCGCAAGGCTGGTTTGGATCGGAGTTGGTTCCTGGTTGCATATCATGCCCGTCCATGGCACTTATATAAAAAAAACAAAGACACAAGAACTGCCTAAGTGGAGATGCAAACAAAAGTTGAGACGAGGCTCAACTAGTGATAACCCAGTGGAAGAAGAACGGCCCTCATTGGAGACGCCTACGTGACACACTATCAATTGTCTTGAAAACTAGCTAAAAAACAGCTCATTTTCACCTCAAAATGGACCATCGCATGGCACAACAGTGTGAGAGATGCCTCATTCAACACCATACACGTCCATTTGATAGCTCAATCGCCGTGGAAGAAGAACAGCTCTCGTGACACACTCCAGACACACTAGTGATTGCCGTGAACTTTCATGACGGCTGTCCTGAAAAAGACTAAAAATTGCCATTTTTGGCTACCAAATTGGCCATAGAATAAGCTAGACGGCTTGAAAGCACACGGAGCTTGTTTTGGACCATGCGCATTGCTCTGCGGTTGTTTTGAGACACCTGGATGCTGATTTTGAGCCACAGCGCCTACACAAACAATTTTGGATTGCCTGCTGCTGCTCGCTACTAGCTGTTGCCAAGTGCTCACCTTGGACCCTAAAATGGGTTGTAAAACCTCCATTGGGAGACCCAGCTGGGCAATCAAGCCTATGTATATTGTAGAATTGTCTAGGATAGCATCTCCTAGGGCACACATGGGGCAGATCCCTCTTATTCTGATGGTGCAGAGGAACACTGTCTGGGACAGCTACGACATCAACAATAGAGTGCCACAACTGGGGGGAGGGATTGCAGGAAGAGGGGTTTGTGGTGTTCTTGGGTAATCTGGCCTTCCGGCCGTGTTTTGGAGCGGGGGCTGTCTGCTCTGGTTGGGGGGCTGTCTGGTCCATTCAGATGGCCGATCCCTATGTACACTGTGTTGCGTGGGGGGTTCTCCCTGTCTGACCCATCACCCAAGCAGTGGCTCAACACCACAGGGGTGCAAAGATGCACTGGAGAGGCAGAGCACTGCACAGCATAGGGGCTCAAAACAGGGAATTCAAGCAACTCTTGTAGCACACCAAAGTTGTAACTGGTGTTTGGTGTTTGTGATAGAGTGACTTGTGTGAAGATACAATAAGTCTCTGTTGGATCCAACCCTGCCAAATCTACTGTGCACAGACATACGGCCTGAGTCAGCACCCAACCCTCTGAGGCCGGACTTGGTTCTGGCTACGTCTAACACTGGCACCCAAAAATCACCCACTCAAATCAATTAATTACACAATCTGGTGGGTCTTGTATCTGTACTAGATGAGCTACTAGGCAAGTGTGGCTGTTCGGATGAGGTGGAGGCTGTAGACAATATCCAGTGACCGCTGATTTTTGGGGGAATCCTTGCACTGCGCCCGCACTGCATGCGCACTGCGCGCTTCTTTTAGGGGCTCAATTGTGGCTGGTACCACAATACTGGATGCCCCCGCCCAGGCAATTCCAGCCAATGTCCATAAAATTCAATCAGAGAACACAAGCACACAAACTGCTATGATACCCCAGACTATGTTACACTGGCTATCTTTAAGCAAACAAAACAGGAGTATCCGTAAAGAAACCTGCCATGGAAACCCACGTATCCCGACATTATGCGTGACGCTGGTGGGGGTGGTCCTCGTCTCCAGTCTCCAGTCTCCGCGCTACTTTTAGACTAGATCCCCCCACGAAGAGCCCCTAGGCACGCCCCTTCCAGATGGCCTTAAAATTAGGCGACCCCTACTACCCTAGCCTCGGGGGCAAAGCAGCCGAGGGGTGTAAAAAATGCAATCTGACATGGACAATCTTTTTTCATTTGTTTCACTGAAAAATGTTGCATCCAAATTAAAAGGGTTTTACTCTATTGAAACTTGTGTGTGCTGGAATCCTTGTACCTGAACATTGTGTACCAACACAATATCACACAATCATGTCAAACATCTGACATCAACATCACATGCAAGATGTCTAACATGCCGCATACTCTTCATCTTCTCTTCAGAATCCCTGTTTGATAATTCATGAAGGGACCAACGGTATACGTGTCATTATGGCTACAGAACCCCTGCCTTCTTGGCATCCCCATGGTGGGGAGAAATCAACCTCGAAAGGAGTGGATGTGGTGGAAATGAGCACAAAATGTGTGAAAGGGGGTGAAACTGAGTGAAACGGCCATATCCCCAATGCGGAAGAAGCATCAAAACCCACTGTCAAACAACAATCATGCCCAAAGTATCACAAAGTATCTGTTTCTAGTACGGCCACACGCCCAAATAGTTGCACTCTGCGCGCACTGCGCTTAAGGCCCCCACTTGATCCAACAACAGCTTTCACCAAAGCATAGGGACAGTCAGGGATACAAGGGATTTTGGGGGCTTGTCATCAGGGGAACAGAACAAAAAAAGGCTTCCATCCGACATATCTGATCATCCAAGGCAAAGTGTTTGCACTGCGTGCGCACTGCGTGTGCACTGCGTGCGCACTGCGTGGGCACTGCGTGCGCACTGCGTGCACATTGCAGTGAAACCCACCCCATGCCACCTCTGTATAACACTGCAAAGCAACAAAGCCAACAGGACACACATTGAACCACCACCAACCCGGTACTTTGATGTACCTGTGAACATCTCATTTATTGTTGTAGAGTACCACTATGCAGTTGCAATCACTGTAACCCTTGTAAGCGCCATCGTGATTACCTACTTCATAATCAAAGAACTGTCCGTGCATTCGCGAAGGACCACGTTGATCCCAAATCGTAACATCCGCCGACGTTCCCGGCATAAGATCACATATCCATACTATATTCCCAAGGTTGTGCACGGCCACCGTTACCTTATAAACATGGCCTGTGTACTTGGGATTTAAGAGTACATCGCATATACACATCATCCGAACAATCTGATCGAGACATATGGGCACAGTTGTCCCAACTTGGAATTTGCCGAAGAAAACAGAGGTGTTGGAAGGTCCTCCTAGGACCACAAACCTTCCGCGCCATACTTCATGTAGAATTCCTCCGCTGTAACACAATCAACACTAATGAGATTGATTTGTTTATGGAGTTGTGAATATACTTCCCAAGGCTCCTTGGAGCGCCCAGCGGAGCACCGATCAATCCACCAAGCCACATCTTTGGGGTCAAGGTTAGCGTGTGGGAGTCCACATAATCCACCATCCATCTACAACGAGGAACATGCAGGGAAAAAAGGGGGGGTGAAAATGGATACAAATGGGTGAAAATAGGTGATAATGAATGACAATTCAAATTTGTCATATCCTGAATGCATAAGAAGCTTAAAAAACCCTACTATGGAACAACAAACCTCCGCAAAAGGGCCAAAACTAGGGTTCGGGTAGTTACCGACATACAAAACTTTGCACTGCGTGCGCACTGCGTGGGCACTGCGTGCATGGCATTCCCCAAGGGGCGGGGGCTTACAAACCTACCTGCCCAGTCGTCACTTCAGCGCTGCAAGGGCCAGTGCCTTGCTGTCTCCCACTGAACTGCCTCAGTGTATGCAATGAGGGAGCCTCCTTCAGCACCGCAAGCAACCGAACCTCTGAGCTCTAACGACCGTATGCTTCCGACATACCCCATCACAAGCTGTGCAATCTTGTCTACACCATACTCCACCTTGAGATAACGACCACTCCCCAGTACTTCCCTCAGCAAAACGTAAGACAGTGCACGGGGGGGGGGGGGGCATACCATCGGGCCATACGCCGGCTCCCTCCCACTTTCCAGCCAATTTCAGGGCGGGGGGGGGGGGGGGGGGCACCCGGACCCCAACATGTATGGCTTAAAATGACCCCCTCATCGTGCTAGACAAAAAAAAATTGCAACAGGGGGGGGGGGTGTTCCCCAAACAAAGCGGGGCAAAATCAGAAGTGGCTGCCTCAACCCTGCCTTGTCAGGGGCCCAAAAGTGGGCGGAAATGCTACATCACCCCCGCATTCCCAGGGGTCCCCAACAAAGGGGACAAAATCAAAGCGAGCCCAAAAGAGGGCAGAAATGCTACATCACCCCTGCATTCTCGGGGATCCCCAAACAAAGGGGGACAAAATCAGAATTGGCTGCCTAACCCCTACCTTCTGGGGGGCCCACAAGTGGGTGGAAATGCTACGTCACCCCTGCATTCTCGGGGATCCCCAACAAAGGGGACAAAATCAAAGCACAAAAAAAACAAAAAAAACAAAAACAAAATTTTTCCCATGGTGTCCCTGATCCTACCTAGAGTCCTGCAGACTGCCCCCACTTGACGTTTGAACCAAGGACCATTCAGTTGCAGAGGCACTGCTTTACCCACTAGGGTATGGGCCATCTCTGACATACCTTTGCACAGGGGTGGTATTGATATTTGGTCCAATTTGGTTTTCACCCATTATTGGGTTCTCCTGAAAAAACTGAGTATTTTGAGTGTAGACACATGGGGTGAAAACCCATTTTTTCACCCTCTACTAGTTCAAGCAAAATTTCCTTAGGGCGCCTTTGGTCCGGCACTTCCCAGCCAAAAACCGGCAGGGAGGGGGGGGGGGGGGGGTCGGCGTAAAGGGTCCGGTCCCGGCGAGCCCCCCGTGAGACAGTGAGCCTGAGTCAAGAAAATCAGTGATCCATATGGTGCTCCATACTTCCAAACGCAATTGCGTTATCTTCTTTTTGCTTTAGAAAAATGAGGCACAATGCTGAATGTGAGATGCCCACATTTGTGCCCTGAGAGACACAGTTGTGGGGGCTTGTCAGTGCATCGTCATTGCCACGATTCTCACCGTTCGTGCCAAAAGAGGGCAAGACTGAAAGAGAGACAAGCAGAGGAAAGGAGGGGGTTTGAATTCAATTGTGTTTGACACACTGTTTGACAGTGTGTCATGAACACTGTTGGCATGGTGTTGACTGGAGACGTGATCCGACACTTGAAGGGACAATGCGTGGCATCATCATGCAGCCCTGCTGATTGCCTGAAACCCCACACGGCAGACAAATGCGGAGCCGACACCCAGCTACTGGGAATGTGAGTTGATACGTAGGCCCTGCCTAGTCCGTGAGTTGCAGCAGGCACCTGGAATCTGGAAGACGATGTCATCAGGGCTGGGGGAAAATTGGCTTGCGCGGGGGGGGGGGGGGTTCGAGCCCCTTTCCCCGACCACCCCCCCCTTCTGGGCTCCCGTGACAGGGACGCCCGACGGGCTGACAGGGGAGGTTGGGAGGGGGGGGGGGGGTGAGGTACCACAACATATATGACTCAAAATGATCCCCACGATGCGCTGATCAATTTGAGGCATGTATCATGCGGGAAATTTTTCTTGAAAAAAAAATCTTCCAGGCCGCTTTGCAGCGCAGTTGGTGAGTCATCATCAGAGGTTTTAGACTAGCCTCTTGGGACTGGCCTGTCACGAGAGCCCCTTTCCTAGCACCCCCCCCCCCTCCTTTGGGGGGCTCGAATGACCCCCCCCCCCCCCCCGCGCAAGCCAATTTTCCCCATGCCCAGTGGCCCCTCGCTATGCTGCGGGTGAATGGTTGGCAACCCTCACCCTATTCCCTTTGGTAAGAGTGCAAATGTGCAAACTCGTTCGCAAGTAGTCTTCGGCCTTCGGGGGGGGGGGGGGGGGGATACGCAGGTCACAAAGCGCTCCACACATGCACGTCCTGGTATGCATATGCAGCAATGTTCGGCAGTTCCACAACGTGTGGCCAGGGCCACTGAATTGCTATGCTACACACACGGGGGGGGGGGGGGGGGGGCTCTGTTGGGAGAGGGGGGGTGGACATATAACACGAATCTGTACAAATACATAGCAGGTGCTGCGCGTGCAATCCATGGACCATATCATGCATCCCGCACCACCTCAATATCGGCGTTTGTGAAGGCCCATGCTTCACTTCAGCCCTGGGTTCGGTTGGCCCACTTAAGTGCAATCCGGCTGCTGTCTTGCGTCGAAATCGGCGGGTGGGCAAAACTTTCAGTCAGGCCAATCCAGGCAATTCAGCAGCTGGGCAGTAGGCTTGGGTTCATGTGCATGGTGATTGATAGAGGACCCGCCATCTTATGACTATCCAAGCCCAAAGGGGTGGCTGGGGCCTTCCCCCAAAATGGCACTTTCCACCAAACCCTGCCAAAAAAAAGTGAACCTCCGCCCTCAAGCTTGCACAATGTCACTCAAAGCCCCCCACCCCCCCCCCCCCCCAACAGAACTGTGACTACTATCTCCAAACCCCCTGAATATTTGCCATTCGCGTGGCATAATCTTCCCTTGTTTATCATTCACATCTTCTGGCTGCTCTGCATGCTGCCATAGGCACCTGCAATCACAACGCCGAATTGGATACTTTGCCCTGCTTTGGGAACCTTGACTACAACCAAACAGTGAGGCCCAAGACAAACGCAGAGCCTCAGGCTCAAATGCTGCAACTGCCCATCACTATTTGACAGCTTTGGGTGAAACGATGGGTTTTGCTCTGTACAATACGGAAACTCAAAATAACGGCCGTAGCTCTTCCTGCTCCTCATCATCGCTGTCCAAAACCACAAGCTTAGGCGGGCGCCCTGGTTTCGAAGGATTGCCAGCACTGCTGTTGTGACCGGACTTGTTGTCATTCTTGCCAGAGGGCAAATCAGTTCCCAATGCCTTGTTGATATCTGTCACCACTTTGCGTTCGCCTTTCTCAGCACCCTGCAAAACACTACCCAGGAGCTCCAATAGAACATCCTTGAACAACAGGATCACAGCCTGAAGCGTCAAAGAGTGGATGGAGAATAAGACGACCATTGGCAGAAATGACAACATTCCGGATTGCAATCCTTTTGTACCAAACTCCTCAGCTGTGATCAGAGCAGCCTTGATGGGAGCCTGCAAACTTCCTGTCGGGATCACCCAATCCAACAATTTGACACGGAACCAATTAATAAACCCCTTCCATGAGCCACGGGATAGAGCAACGCAATTCCGCATTGTTGTGAAGCCTGGGACCTGAACACTCATTAATTGAGAATGGGTGAGGTTGCCTTCAAAGTTGTGCTCATCGGTGCCTGGATATTTAAAGTTGGCGATTCCCAATTTGTCAAGCACATCCTTCTTTTTATCTTGAAATACTATTAATTCCACGAATTGGCTGCAAACATCTGCAAGTAAGAACCCACTTGCCCCAATTCCAATGTTGATAAGAAGCATCGGGGCCATGCCGCATTTCAACGTCAAAACACCGAAAACAAATAGAAAAACTCAGAAAGTGAGTTCCAAGTGCAATTGCAGCATCATTTTGTGCCTGCAAAGAAGGAAGATCGGACAAAGCCAACAACATGAGCCCAACATCACCCACAAAAAAAAAACAATTATAGGTTCCTGCAGTCATAGTGCTACAATACCTACCCCCCCCCCCTTGTAATCCCCCCCCCTTTTGTCAGGCCAGTTGCCCCCAAGGGGAAGGGGAACAGTCATGAAGTGACGGTTCCCCCCCCCCAGGAGGGGGGGGGATTGCACCACAAATCTGTACCATAGTATCACAGTGTAAATCAGCTTTGGCGCCTCCAGGGCCTTGTAAAATTTTTCTTCGGCGCCTAGTATTTTCTATGCTTTTTGGGCCAAGTGACGGCTACCCTCCAGGCGGGGGGGGGGGGGGCTAGATCCTAGAAGACCGACTAAAGGCCAAACTTTGCACTGCTGCGCACTACGGGCGCACTGTGGGTGCACTGCGGGCACACTGTGGGCGCACTGCGGGCACATGTATCAAAGACCTCCCAAAAGAGAAGGAGGGAGGAAACATCAAGCATGCGGATGCAGCAACACAACACAAGAATCTGATTCTAAGATGTGTGAAATCCGTTGCTCTTACAGTTACAAATCCAAACTGCAACTATGCAAAGGCATACAAGAGGGGCACATGTTCAAATGACATGTGCCACACTCCAATATATCTTCATGACAGTGAGCACATAGTTGCAACAAACACCGTCATCATTTTCCTCATCATCTTTTGGAGCATCCTGTTGAGCCCACACAAACTCAGGCACACGAGGCCAAGGTCCATAGGGCTGATACCTAGTTTGTCTCTTGATACAAAACTGCGTCAAGTGTAGCAAAACACGGACATGCTGGTGCAAATATCTAGCAGAACCCATCCACACATTGCGGACAATGGTCCAATGCCAAAGGCATGCAAAGAGGTGTTCCACCCCTGCGCAATAGAAACCATGCACACCATTATATTCTTGTTGGTTGTCACTCAATTTCTTACGACCAATATATGGCAAAGGGGACAAAATCAGAAGTGGCTACCTCACCCCTGCCTTCTCGGGGGTGACAAGTAAAATATGGCACATCCCAAATGCATAGGAAGCATTGAAAACCTAGTTATGGAACAACAAACTTGTGGAAAAGGGCCAAAACTAGGATTTGAGTATTTGCCGACATACAAAACTTTGCACTGCGGGCGCACTGCGGGCAAGGCATTCCCTAATCTTGATGAATCTTGATCATCTGTGCACAGTGCCACCAGCTAAGGTTGAATGTGTCTTCCTCCCTGGCGAGGGACAGCTTACCAGTTTGACATTGGTGCACTCAATGGTGGTCGGAAGGCTCCAACACTCAAGGCACTGCCCACCAGCTAGGTGCAGCCATTTCCCCCCAAAAGGTGAAATTTACCACCAGCTGGCTGAGTACTAGGTTAAACTGCCTGAACTGAATGACACCAATTGTTGGGGAACGCCATTGCACTGTGTGGGCCTTGCATTGCCTGGTGCATACCTTGCGTGATAGAGAACCCTTGAAAACAACCCACTACCACAAATAATATAATGACATACATGAATAAGCGAGTTGGTTGCCATTTACCGTTTGTAATTCACTCACCACTTTCTATGCCAGTTTTTCCCTTTAAGACCTCCTCTATATAACCCTATAACCCCTTTCCACACAAATTCTTATCACATGGATGTCATCAAAGGCGCCAGTGCAAAGTTTTGTAGATTGGCAACTGCTTGAACCCTAGTTTTGGAAGTTTTACACAAACTACCGAATTTCTTGGGTAAAAAGTGAGTTTGCCGTTATGATTCCTTGGGTAGAGTGCCATCCCCCCCCCCCCCTTCCCGATTGCACTGAGTTGGGTTACAACACATCCATCCATCCCCCCCTACGTTCATACCCAAGTTTCCACTCCCAAGTACAAACCGCACACACGTCCATCTTGCTCTGACATGCACGGCTGGCGTGCTCAGCCCTACTCACACCCTATATGGCTAGCTTGGTCCAAGAACCTTGCTCCCTAGGTGCTGCTAGGCTCTTAGGGCCTTGCCACCGCCATCCACCTTCTTCATCTACCTTCTCCACTAGCCACCCTGTAAAGCAAACAAGAAACATATTGCAACACCTATTGCAGTCCATGTAAACCCGAAGCATTGATGCCACTCAAGTATGGCCCACCCAAGGTTTACTTTTGCAGATAGACAGTGTATTGGTGTAGCGCGTGACATGTATGTCCGATGGGGGGAGTAGCCTTTCCCTCATTTCGTTGCGAAGATGCCGATGGCAACAGCGATGCATTCTCTTGTGCTGGACATCTTTTTTGGTTTCAGGGAGTGGTTTTCTGTGAGTTTGGTGGTTTCTAGTGCACTTTCAGCCTTGAATCAATCAAACAATTCACAAAGGTCAACCAGATAGCCAATTCAAATGCAAACAAACACAAATGCAATACCCAAGCTTTTGTGGAGGAAGGGCACGCTGTCTGGGCAGTCAATAGATAATTTTTATTCTAGCAGATGGAATGTCATTTTTCTACGAGCCTCCCTACAAAGCAGACAGAAGACATATTGCACCACCAATTGCCGTCGATGTACACTTGAAGCACTTATGCCGCTCAAACGTACTCCTAGACCTTGGAAATCAATATCTCACCAAACTCGGGACCACAAGATCGCTGGCCAACCCCCCTCCCCACCCCACCCTCACCATAGCAACGCTGATGTGAGACTTGCTCACACGCCACAACTGTGCAATAGAAAACCTTTAATAACGCAAAAAATCAGCGTGTTGCAAAATCGTGATCCAACCAGGGCAACGATAATACTGAACGCTATCTAGGGGTAAGAAAACACCAAAATTCTAATCCTATTTCGATCAAGGTGCAGCATCAACAAACAAAACATTTCTGTCCACGACAATGATTAAATGCCTTGGACAATGTCCAAGTTATGCCTCTCCTTCGAATGGTGGCTCGATGAAGCGTGTTAGGAGGAGAGTCAAAATCAACCAAGCAAGTGTCACGAGGAGATGCAAATACCAATGAAGGTGTGGGTGGTTGTAATCTTGAACCGATAGAAATGCATGGGAGTACTTTGGGACCGCCTGATTGTGTGGTTCCTTGATGCTTTGCTTTGCTATCACTACTTCTCAGGGTGCACGTGAAAAGCGCCCTTGTCAGACCAACAGCACGCAGTGGTTCTGTTTTCAGTGGTGTCACTATGGCTTGCACAAGATGGGGACCTGGGGCAAGGAGCGAAAATAAGTCTTTAGATGCATGAGGCAGCCTTGTTTCGCATTGCAGTGGACGAACTCACGACTCCACCTAATTTTACCCAATGCATGACATCAAAGTAGAGTTTTCTGGACCACCAAATGGTCCTTGGTGGACATATCCAGCACCGAACTAGGGTCGCTCATCTCTTGAATTATCCTGCTGAAGTCACATACATATTTGGGGGGGAATGTTTGCCCGGCGCGCGCCCGGCGCGCTACCTTTCTATTAATTATCCCGACTTTAGCCCGAGATTTACCCTCTGATGGAGAAGGCCCCCCAAATAGACCATGATGGACTGCGCACCTTCCCTACAAAGCACATTGCATAGCTGTGAATTCAACAACTCCAAATGTCATTCGTATTGTACTTAACAAACAGTATTTTGCCTTTACCTTACCCATAGATTTTGCTATGGTAATGAGTCCCCAAGCCGCAAGCGGTTTGGACGGCATTTCTGCCTCACGTCACAAGAACGAAGCGCAAACTCAGTATTCGCTACATCACCCCTGCCTTCTCGGGGTCCCCATGGTGGGGAGAAATCAATATGGCTACATTACCCCTGCTTTCTTGGGGTCCCCATGGTGGGGAGAAATCAACCTAGTAAGGAGTGGATGTGGTGGAAACGAGCAAAAAATGGAAGAAAATTGGTGAAACTGGGTGAGAATCCAAATATACCATATCCCGAATGTGAAAGAAGCATCAAAATACCCGTTGTCAAACAACAATAATGCCCATAGTATCACAAAGTATGGGGGGCTATACGTCCAAATAGTTGCAGTGCGCACACACTACGCTTAGTGCACCCCCTAAAAGGTCACCGGTGGGGCACGGGTCAAAAAAGATGCCCGGCGCGTGCCCGGCGCGCTAACGCTCCCCCTGGGAGTTGCAGGTTGTTTTTGTACCCCGCCCCCCCCCCCCTTGTCTAAGCTACGCAAAAATACGGAATTGATATGGTCCCTACGCCCGCTGAAGCTTAGACAAGGCCGTAGCTTGCACGCAACACACACAACTACCGGCAGACACGCCATCACCAAGAAAGAGGAAGATAACACACAAATATCCCCAAAATCAGAGCTTTGAGGGTTCAAGTGGGCAAACAATCACAACAAGTGTGTCCATGACTCCATGTAATTGGCAGATTTGTCACCAAAGTCATGTCTTATGCGGTTGCACTACCTTTCATACCGAAGTAAATTAGGTAACGGAATTAATACGGTCCCTACGCCCGTCTAAGCTGCGCAAAAATACGGGATTAATACGGACTGTAGTTTAGACAAGGCCGTAGCTTGCACGCAACACACACAACTACCGGCAGACACGCCATCACCAAGAAAGAGGAAGATAACGCACAAATATCCCCAAAATCAGAGCTTTGAGGGTTCAAGTGGGCAAACAATCACAACAAATGTGTCCATGACTCCATGTAATTGGCAGATTTGTCACCAAAGTCATGTCTTATGCGGTTACTACCTTTCATACCGAATTAAATTGGGTACGGAATTAATACGGTCCCTACGCCCGCTGTAGCTTAGACAAGGCCGGGGGCGTTTTCGCACAGCGCGACTGATTACGTTGTTTATCCCGGGAACACCCCTGAAAACCACCCACCTACAGAAATATGCATGATCAAATCAAAACAGCATCGGGAGTGCAGACTTCAGGACCCTAGTCCCATGGCAAGCATCAGACGAAAAAAAAAATCTTTGGTGTACCAGCGGGTCTGTGGGGTGCAGAATTCAGGACCCTGGGATCCATGGCTACTGGTGGTGGAAAACAGCCGACTTTTCGCACAGCGCGCAGACAGTGCACGGTGCGCCCCCTTAGACAAGGGGGGGGGGGGGGGGCTGTGCATTGCTTTGTGAAGTCTTTGTTTTGTATGCACAGGTGCCGTAGGTGTGTGTGTCCCTTTGAGCTCAAAAGGTCCCATTGGCGGAGTTGCTGTGTGTGCTTTGCATGCGCTTGGTTCTGTGCAATTCATTCAGTGTGTGCTGGGCGGTGCACGTTGCCTTCAAAATGCTAGGTATCGTGCAAGATTATGCAAGGTTCGCATGAACCACTCCCTTTCTCGCGTAGGTGTGCGCAGTGCTTGGGGGCGTTGTCGCACGGTGCGCGCACGGTGCGCGCACGGTGCGTGCACGGTGCGCGCACGGTTCAATGTTTTTGGGATGGTTGCCCAACTTGTACCCCGTTGAATGGCCCCCATAGAAACACACCCAGGGTCCTGATTTCTGCACCTTGCAGTCCATACTGGCATACCAGGATTCTTCAATTTTTAGTCTGATGCTTGTCACAGGTTCCAGGGTCCTATTTTCTGCACCCTGCAGCCCCTATTGGCGTACCGGGAATTTTTTTTTTGAATCTGATGCTTGTCACAGGTTCCAGGCTCCCAATTTCTGCACCTTGCACGCACCTCCGTTACAAACCATGCACAGGCGACAACACAAGCGACAACACTGGTTGGGTTACGGGAATTTCAATTTCATCCGCCACAGCATTCTGGCTCATGATCATCAATTCTAGGGGCTTTAGTTTCCACTTCAGGTAATTGGGGCTCCAGCAAAGCGTCCATCGGCGCCTCATGGTGCACAGGTTGGGGGGAATCGGGGCTCTCAGCAGTCACAATTGCAAACTCCAACCGCTCCTCGGGTGCATGCTCGTACAGGACCTCTTCACCACCCAATTCGTACCGAATAGAGACGCGACGCCCACCTCTTGGAGAAGGGTCAACGACAGTGGCCGACACCCTATCCCCGTTGGAGCGGTGGTAGTACACAGGCAGTCCGGCGACAAGCCAGGGCAGCTCAGATTCAGGCATTGTGGATCTGGTGGACATAGAATACGCAAAAGGACGCACGGTGCGCGCACGGTGCGTGCACGGTGCGCGCACGGTTCAGGCAACACCCCATGGGGGCGTTGTCGCACGGTGCGCGCACGGTGCGCGCACGGTGCGTGCACGGTGCGCGCACGGTTCAATGTTTTTGGGATGGTTGCCCAACTTGTACCCCGTTGAATGGCCCCCATAGAAACACACCCAGGGTCCTGATTTCTGCACCTTGCAGTCCATACTGGCATACCAGGATTCTTCAATTTTTAGTCTGATGCTTGTCACAGGTTCCAGGGTCCTATTTTCTGCACCCTGCAGCCCCTATTGGCGTACCGGGAATTTTTTTTTTGAATCTGATGCTTGTCACAGGTTCCAGGCTCCCAATTTCTGCACCTTGCACGCACCTCCGTTACAAACCATGCACAGGCGACAACACAAGCGACAACACTGGTTGGGTTACGGGAATTTCAATTTCATCCGCCACAGCATTCTGGCTCATGATCATCAATTCTAGGGGCTTTAGTTTCCACTTCAGGTAATTGGGGCTCCAGCAAAGCGTCCATCGGCGCCTCATGGTGCACAGGTTGGGGGGAATCGGGGCTCTCAGCAGTCACAATTGCAAACTCCAACCGCTCCTCGGGTGCATGCTCGTACAGGACCTCTTCACCACCCAATTCGTACCGAATAGAGACGCGACGCCCACCTCTTGGAGAAGGGTCAACGACAGTGGCCGACACCCTATCCCCGTTGGAGCGGTGGTAGTACACAGGCAGTCCGGCGACAAGCCAGGGCAGCTCAGATTCAGGCATTGTGGATCTGGTGGACATAGAATACGCAAAAGGACGCACGGTGCGCGCACGGTGCGTGCACGGTGCGCGCACGGTTCAGGCAACACCCCCCTTGTGTATGGGGTGGGTATAAGCATTGGCCATGTGCAGCAAGCCAGGAGCTAGGCCTAACAATGAACCTATTCCCCTATATTTGGAAACCCCAACCAGTCATGCGTAACAAGAGGAGCACAGTGCCCCATTTTCGCATGATGTGGGTGGGTGCAAAGAGTAGGAGATTCGCTGCAGCTGCATGGCCAGAACAAGCAGAAGATGTGCCTTGTTCAATGTACCCCCCCCCCCCGTTGTATAAGCCAAAGTACCAAATTAATACGGTCCCTACACCTACTGTAGCTTGGACACGGGCGTAGCTTGCGCGTGACACATACAACCACCGACACACACATGAGCGAGCGTAGAGTATGAGTGCACCTCAATCTCCACCCATGTTCCCAAAGGCATGCAAACACAAGAGAGTGTTTCGCAACCACCTGTGGTTCGGCACGAACTTCAGCAACGGGAGAAAGTAGCAGCTGTGAGGTTGGTTCTGGGAAAGGGGACGGGGACCGAATGAAGAACTAAATCTTTTGAAGTGGGGAACAGCAGTGTGTGACCAACAGCCCAGCCTTCATGTACTCCAACACCGCAAACTGGTCCCCCTTCTCCGATGGTCCCTTCATTGTGGCATCCAGGTGTGAAAATAAACGTGTGAAAATAAACAGGCACCCAGGTTCAAAAAGAGAGGATTGCATGATGAGCTGGTGCAAGAAAGGGGGATATGGTGCACAAATATCCCCAAAATCAGAGCTATGTGGTTTCAATTGGGCAAACACTCATAACAAATGTGTCCATGACTCTATGTAACTGGCCATTTCGTCACCAAACGCATGGCTTATGTGGCTGCACTGCATTTGGTACCGAATTGAAATCAGGTACCAAATTAATACGGTCCCTACGCCTACTGTAGCTTGGACAAGGGCGTAGCTTATACAGGGGGGGGGGGGATGTTTGATCGGTTTTCGGTGTGCAAAGCAAGAATACTTCTTTCAATGCCATCTCTACAACGGGTGGATGACTTTCCTTCTTCAGTAATGCGGATACCATGCTCCCAATGGACGCTTGCCGTTGAGTCCCCCATGGTCTAACCTGAGCATGTGCACATGCGATCGGATCTGTGGTACCCCCCTTGTCCTCTCCCCCCTGGCGCGCAACGGTCACCTGCTAACCCCTGGGGAATGATTGCCAAGTTGCTTGCCTGGGGGGGACCGTCACCATACACGAGCACTGGAATGCACAGAAAACTGGTGAAGAAAATTGAAATTTGCCAAGGTTGAGGCATGGAATGGCTGCCAGGTGGGAACAAGCTTGTGCTATCCAAATCCATGCGTGGCTATGCAATTGAAAATGTCCTGGCACAATATGTACAGTGGATGGGGGACAACAGCAGTGGGGCAACACACAGCAACTTCAAACTGCAACGCGCTATTTTTTGCTGGTTGATAAAGTGACGGTTCACCCCCGACTGGGGGAACAACATGGGAGGGGAGAGGAAAAGGGAGGGGGGGGGGACAAAGATCATGGTACTGGAACTCTGCTACCATTCATGGCTGTCATCTCCCAATGCTCTCCACATCATCCCTGGAAAATCCAAAGCAACGCCTCCCCCCCCCCTTCAAGAGGGGTGTCCAACAACAACCGCTGTCAAAACGCCCAACCGATTTCTTATCACGAATTGCAAGGTTCCAACCGAACTGCAGCAAAAGCAACGGTTCTGCTTTGGGGCAAAGCATGTGGTGTGAAAAGGAATGCATATTTCAGAGCTTAACTTGTTCGCTGCGTGGTGTGTGACCCAACTGCACCACCGAGAATGCGTACAGGTCAGATGCCCCGCTCACCAGTCAGGGATAGAAACTCAGCCCGGGTTACCTCTGAAGTGGCCCGTCCATGATCCTGCGCATCTTGCCGTGTGCACGCTGCACTGTATATGGCCTGAAACAACAGGCACCTTTCTCCTTTTCGTTTGTTGGATCCAGCGAACCTTAGGCCGAAGGCACCTCTCGAGACTGTCTCGGATCAGGGCCAGTGCAGGCGGTACAGGGGCGCGGCGACGCCGTGTCAGTGTGCTCCCTCTGACGGGGGGAACGCGCCGGGGCTCCAGACCGCCAACTGGCGCCACCCCCTCGACGTCATCGTCCGCCTCCCTCGCAGTACACAGCAATCCCGTCCGGGTCGACAGGCACGAACGTGGACCGCGCAGGACCCCCCCGCACGGTGCGCAACGACCCCGCCGACGTGCCCTGGTCACGCATGACTCGCACGGACCGCGCGGTCCTCAGGCTAGTCTCAAGATGAGCCGGCAAGGCCTGCTCACTCAAGTCATGGTGCGCAGAATCCTCTCGGGATCAAGGGTCTGTGCACCCTTGTGCACCCTTTCCCACCCGGTCAGGCAAACAGGCGTGGCGGCTGCGGAGGAACCTGAGGACAGTTGGCCCTGATGCGGGTCCTGCCAAATCTGGACCCACGGGGGAGGACGGGCACCGACACCCCCTGAACATTTTGCCCCCTGAATTGGGTGGGGTGGGGTGGGGTCCTCGGGGGGAGGGGTGCGCAAGGCTTCTAAGCATTTCGGCCATTCTGAGGGGGTGGGGGTGTTGGTGTCAGGGGCCACAGTCGGGCACCCCCCCATGTCTGGGCCTCTGCAAAAGGCCTGACACGCGCCTGACATGAAACAGGCCAACAACGAGGCCGGCCATTCTCCCCAAGGACCCGAGGAGGTTGGCACTGCATTCGCAATGCGCCCGCCAGCACGGCCGGCTGGTCACCAGGTTAAGACCTTCAGGGGTCAGCCCTGCCTAGTACCTCCTGGTTAGCCGTTGAGGCATCCGCCCCAACCCTGCCTATGCTTGTTCCTGCATCTCAGAGTTCCCCTCCCAGGCTTAGTTCCGCAGGCTGTACAGGCTCTATGGGCCTTGCCCTGCCATCACATGCTTGGCTGGGGGGCTGATCTCTCGGCTCTGTACCCGTGTCCTGCTGGCCACCCAGCCCCGCAGGCAAGCCATAGAATGTGGCACGCACCAATTGAGGGGGAAATGGGCAGCATCAAAGTCAAAAACCAGCTCAGAAGGGGGGACATCGGTTGGTGCATACCGGACCGGCTGCACACACCTGTGGCACTATTAGACTGGCGCATGACAGACTGCACGCGGCAGGTCGACGCAGCCATCGATGCTGTCGGACCTGGCGCATCTCTGTCACGGCAGCGCTCGTATGCACAGAGCCGGCCACGCACACAATGTGTGCGGGCTCACTTGCAGCGGAGGAATGCACTTTACAGAGCTCGGCTTGTCCATTGATGGTGAGCGGATCCGCACCCGACAGTCCAAGCGCAGGCTCACTTGTGGTATTTGTTGTTGGCCCCGCACTGGTTCTACACAGTGCCCACCTTACGGTGCACGCCTTTTGGCGCAGGTTCGCCACTTGGAAAGTACTCGATACTGATGGACTTCGAACACTGTGTTTGATTGCAGAAGAAAAAAAAAAGGAAATGGTCGCATGGTCTCGGCCATCCCGCATGGCCAAAAATGGATTGTTTCGGCCGTCTGGGGAGCAGGAACGGCCCCATGGATGGCCCAAAGGCTTGGGGGGTGTTTTTCTTCATGATATCCTTCGGACGCCCCTGTGACGATTCGAAGGCTGGAGGGTTAGGGTCTGGCGGATACCAGACGGTCGGAGGGCAGTTGGCGCCGGACGGGAGCGCGGCGGCCGCAGCCCACTGGCCCTCTTTCTGACTTGCCTTCGCTTTGCATGAGATCCCATAGGACTTCCTTTCGTTTCAGGCACACATCAGCCGCAGCCAATTCGTGCGGGCATTCACTGGGTCACCACCCACAGCCAGAGCTTCACTTAATGGGGGGAGGGGGGCGGTGGGGGTGTTGGGTGGTCCTGGGTTGTTAAGTGAAGCTCTGCCCACAACGATCAAGTACGTGAAGCATGTTTTAGACTCTCGTTGTGTGTGTGTCTCTCTTGTTGTGTGTGTCTCTCTCGTTGTGTGTGTCTCTCTCGTTGTGTGTGTCTCTCTTGTTGTGTGTGTCTCTCTCGTTGTGTGTGTTTCACACGGGGAGGCGGGCGCCTGAACACTTGATCCGCCCTCCACCCCAGCCCCTCTACCTCTGTACATAGGGACATTGAAAGCAATGGCGCCCTCGTTGTGTGCATTCCGCCCCACCCGGCCAGTGGGTGCCACGGGGGTCCTCCCCAAGGGACTGGTGCGCGACCTGCCCATGCACTTTGCAGCCTTGGTCGCAAATCGAAATGCCCAAGACAGGTTTTTTTTTTTTGATATTCTGCCCATTAATTTTTCGGGGGGGGGGGGGTTCGGACTAAGATGAGCTGGCATAGCCTGCTCACTTCACAGTACTTGAGATAACCTCTCGGAATCAAGGTTCAGGGCTGTCCAATGCTACGATGATCCCACAATGGTCGTGGTCGCGGATCTGACACGTAGTGAGGATTAGCTGCCCATTTCATTTGGGGCACTTGGGGGTGGCGCCGGTGAGCAGGATGAGGTGGTTTGTCCATCCGGCAAGAACAAAGCACCGGACGCGGAGGTGCTGCACGCGGAAGTGACAGCCACTTGCAGTCAGGTGGGTGGGTGGGTGGGAAGGGGACGGGGGGGCGGGGGCTTGCAGCCCGAGCCAAAACGAGCGGCTCCTGCGCAAAGGGTTTTTGTCCACGAAGGGAAGTAGTGCCTACAGCACAAGGACACGCAGGGCGGTCCTTAACGGAAAAAAAAAAGTGTTCCGGAACCAGTTTTCCCAAAAAAGCCCGCAGGCACTCCATGTGCTCAACCATGGTTGGTGGCGGTTGGCGGTTGGCGGTTGGCGGCGGTTGGCGGTTGGCAGTTGGCAACTGGCGGTTGGTGGCGGTTGGTGGTGGTTGGCGGCGGTTGGTGGTTGGTGATTGGTGGTTGGTGGCGGTTGGCAGTGGTTGGCAGTTGGTCCCTTAAGGACCGCCCTGAGGACACGCGTGCGCCACAGACCACCGCTGCAAGTGTGACAGCAAAATGTGGCAAGGCATTCACCGCGGCCGTAGCGGCTGGCACAGTCACTGAGAGGACAGGGATGTTGTTTGATAAAATGAAGGAGCGTCCAGGCAAGCCGCGGACTTGAGTGCCAATCGCCGGGGGTCCAGCCCCCACCGCCGACGGTCGGCCGGCCCACCGCGGGCAGTTCCACCGACGACCAGTTGACGGTTTTTGGCACTCGTCTCGGGGCATTCTGTCATCCGATGGAGGCTTCGGTGCGCCCGGTGCTTTGCGCTACGGTTTTTCCCTTCGAGCCCTCCGGGTCCATTTGTCGGTGGTGACGCCAATTCGGGCTGAGGTGATGGGACACAAACGGTGTCCAGTGCTGTGGGTGTGGGGGGGTCCATGTAGTACCACCGGTGTGCAGAGGGGGAGCGCGCGAGGGGGGGGGGGGGGGTCCATGTAGCACAAACGGTGTGCAGTGCTGTGGGGAATGGGGGGGCTTTGCATAAAGGCTGGGGCACGGGGGGGTGACTACAACCGGTCCTGATGCGACCCCCCCCCAACTATCTTTCAAAACTCGGGGGGGGTGGGGGAGTTGGGGGGGGGGGGGTCCAGCCGGGGGTCGGGGGGGAGGGGGGGCTGGGGGGGGTCGCATACAAGGACCGGGCCCAGCCACCCCCCCGTGGCTGGGGGTGTACCATGTACCAGTATGCGGCGCTCTCCCTTTTGGTTTTCTCTTGCACAAGGGAAAGTCGTGCGCGTGGACTTGACAGGGGAAGGTGTTTGCCCCCCCCCCTGTCCCCCCCCCCCCCAACCACCCCCACCTTCGCCGTTGTGCTCACAGCCACAATCGGTGCTGCGTGCTGCTGTGGAGCCCGAATGCCAGTGTCAGAGCGAGGGCGGGGCCTGCCCAACCCAGCGATTGAGGAATGGGCGGAGCTCAGAGTGAGCACACGCGACACCGAGTGATTGGGGGGGGGGGGGGCAACCGAGACGCATGCGGCCTAAGTCGGGCATGCGGCCTAAGTCGGTGGGGGGAGGGGTTTGGCACAAAGCCTTGGTGGTTGGCTCTGTTGGCCTTTGGCGGCACCTATTGGCCTCTCGGCCTTGAACCTTCTGCTATGACAAGCAGGCATCCGTACTACTGCGGGCATCCGCACTGCCGCAGGCATCCCCCTGCCTGGGGGGGGGGGGGGGAATCCAGAATGCAACTTCTGCCCATGGCGTTCTCCCCTGACAGCCTGATCAGTGCCCGGTGGGGGGGGGGGGGGGGGTAGCGTCTGGCGGAGTCCTGTCCGGCGGTCCGGCCGAGCCCGCCGTATCTGCTATATGACGCTTATTGAGTTCCTGACATGCGCATGAAACATTATACAGAAGCAAGTATCGAGACCCCCTCCCCGGAGGAAGCCTGGCCATTGCACGTGTGCACAAGAGGCGACCAGCACAAAGCGCAGGAGGAAAATTGGCTCGCTAGTGGCCTAAAAGACCACAGGTACCTTTCTGTCACAAAGTAAGAGACAAGAGGATGGCCATGGAGAGGACACCAACAAGTAATCGGCAGCCCCGCGGCGGTGGGCAAACGCTGGCGCCATGCGGACGCCACCGGACCTTCTGTATCACAGAGTGCTCATGCACCCGCCACCGAATGTATGTCCTTTTTGGTGGGGGGCTGACTCGAAATGTTCACGGGTACTCCAGATAGTTCTTGGAAAGTGGGCGACTCAAGCATATGATACACTGGATCCCTGTTAGACAGGGCACAGGGCGCAGACCCATAGCTCATATACAAGCAAAGAGGAGGCGCTATCTAGTGCAACCGGTGCCGAATGTATGTTCTGTTCAGACCGCAGGAAAAAGCGACAACTCCTCCCGGGCCATAGGCGTCCAGTGAGCTGGTGAGGCTGGGTCTGCCGCTGACGGCAGAGCGCCTGGTGCAGGAAAATCATCGTTCCAATCCGCGCGGATCCGTGAGCACGGCCCTGGGTGCAGCAGGTGCCACGAGGCGTATGAACCGGCGTTCCACTGGGCATGGTCGCCGAGCCAGCACCCCCCTCCCCCCCCCAACCATGACCGGCACTAGGCCTCAAACCGGGCCATGGTGCTCAGCCGCGCCAGACCGTCGACCAGCCGTCGCTCCAGCCGTTCCCGATCGACGCCCTGGGGCAGCGCCATCGCCTCGACCTTCCCCTTGATGGTCCGCGCCTCGGCCATCTTCCCATGCCGGACGGCGATGAAGAAGCGGTTGACGTCGGCCCGGATGGCCCCCTCCTGCCCCTCGTCGTCCTTGACCACTTGGTACATCCATTCCTCGTCGTTGCCCTCGCCGGAGGCCTTCTTCTCGAGGATCTGCACCGGCACAAGCTTGTCCACCGCCCGATCACTGCACTGCACCACGTCCATCGCACACCACACAAAGCGGGTCTCGCACTGCTGCGCCACCTGACACAGACCATGCATACACTGGGGTGGACCAGGGCGTAAGGGGGGGGGTGGATCTGGGGGGGGGGGTGAATTTTCTTTTTCGAAAATTGCTCTGTGACCCCCCCCCCCCCTCTCCTCAGGGTACCCAGCAGGTGGGTTGCTGGGTCTGAGGGTGGTGCCCCAGTCAGTCTGGGGCGTGCCCCGGTTACTCCGGGGCATGCCCCGGTCTGGGTGGGTCAGCCAAAATCTCAGGCGGGGCCAATGACAGGGAAGTGCGCAAGCTCAGCAAAACAAAATCCTCATCAGCGGTACCAGATGCACCTTTCGGTCTGGAAACAGATGTGCAGCAGAGGGTGAACGTCTCGTTCCAGGTGCTGTACAGCAGCCGGCATGCCACGACGGCGACCTCCAAAGAACACAGTGTCAACCGACACCAACGCTCACTATTCATTTGCAGCTACTGTTATGGGCATCCTTCGGTGCCTGCAAGGATACAACCCTGTGGTACTGCAGCAGTATGCACAGCCACCAAGCAGAATTCACATATGCAATGCAAACCATCGCAGCAAACAACACATATTTCTCCCCAAACATATACCAACCCCCTCCCGTCATTTGGTATGTGGAATGGGACGGTGGTGCAGAAATCGGAGTGTAGCAAAGCCCTGCCAAGGAGCGCAGTGTTCAGTGCATGGTCCTGCATGCGGCGCATGGGATGAAGCATATGCTGACCCGTTCCATGCTGCTTCCCTCTGCGGCCGATGACACAGAAGGGGAACCTGTTGCAGCAGGGGAAGTGTGTAGGTGACACGCTTGTACAACTGCCCATTGGTTGGAGGCATCAGCACACCACTCAGTTCTGCTACAGCATTTGTGAATGGCGATTTTAATGGCTCTCAGAACCACTGGCACTGGGTGATGGCAAGGTACAGCAACCTGCATCCATGTGGTTAGGCTGAGTAGAAAACAGGCCCAAGAAAAGTGAAAAGGCATTGCATTGAACAGTGACCTGTAAAAAGTGGTTGGGGGCATGACCCACGGGCTGTGCAAGCCGGGACCCCATTTTAACTCCCACTTAGCTTTGAGGGCAGAGGGTGTCGACTAACACAGGGCGCCCAATTGGAGGTGAATGGCAAAGATTCGCAGCAATGGCTGCATGCACTTGCCATGGCATGGCTTGCCGCTACTTTGACAGTCACACATGACTAGCAGCCCAGGCCACATACCCAACAACTTCACGCGCTTCGTACTGCGATGCCTTCAACGGTGGACCCTGCAGCTAACGGTGGACCCTGCAGCTGGGCCCTTCACCCTTTGATACACGCCTCATTACTTTACATTCAACCGACACCCGGGTCGGAGGAGAAAAGCACCGTTTGGGCGCTGATTCAGCTGTTCTAAGAATATGGTGATATTATCTGGGTATCGGTGTTGAATGTGTGTGTGCCAATTGCCAATTGCCCCGCGTTGGGGGTGACTCAATCCATGCTCTGTTTGTGCCTGTGGCACTTCTCTGGAGTAATTTGTAATTACATTGAAAGTGTGTGTGGGTGTGGGTGTGGGTGTGGGTGTGGGCGTGCGCGTGTATGTGTGTGTGTATGCGTGAGTGAGTGTGTGTGTATGTGTGGATGTGTGCGTGTGCGTGCGCGTTCGTGTGTGCGTGGGCGTGCGTGCGTGTGTGTTTGTGAGTGGGTGTATCCGCACGCTTCACCTGCAGCGTCGTCAGCAATGCGAACTTGGGGTTGTACCACGGGGTCAGCGTCTGGAGGACCTGCGCCGTGCTGACCACCGTCCCCAGCGCACAGAAGTTCTTCATGCTCGAGCACCCCAGATTCCCCACCATTGCCTCCCCGACCGCTACGCCCATCGAGAGGCGTGGCACCGGGTCGTTGAACTTCTCGTGGATGCGCAGCGCCGCGTTGAGTGCCCGCTCCTCCTGCAGCGGGCACGCGGAGACGGCGTTCCACGCCACCTGGATCGTATCCGCCACAAAGTACAGCACCATGCCCTTCTCTGCCTTGCAGATCCCCAGGACCCCTTCCAGGACCTGGAAGAGCGGCAGGCACACAGAAAGCAGTGCGCAGTGCACAGTGCGGACCAGGGCGCTCCCTGATTCGCAAAACAAAAGAGAAGAGAGTGGGCGAAAAAAAAACAAATAAAATAGATGAATAGATAAATAAATATAAATAAATGAATATGAATATATAAAAGGAAAAAAAATACACTCAGTCATATTCGGGCGGTCACTGGCAGCGGTTGGGTGGTGGCTGACAGCGTGTGGAGGGCAACCAACAGTAGTTGGGCCCTTGTCATGCGCCCTAGTGCTGACTTGCGGCAAGGAACCTAAGGGGGCTCCATGAAGGTGCGCCCATCACAAGCACCACCAGCCCACCAGCCCAGGGTTGTGCTTGAAGGGGAGAGGGGGGGTACACCATCAGAGGTAGAGTGTGTTTGCCGGTTGGTACTTCCGGTTTCAGAGTGCCTGCAGATGTCTGTCAGTCATTCCACCCTCAATTTCTCGGCTACATCTAGGTCTCACCCCCTGTTGAACCCCCCTTAAGTCTATACCTAAGTCTATACCTATCTCTATTTACGTCCATCTAAGTCTATATCTAAATCTGTATCAAAGTCAATATCCCAACCTATATCTAAGTAAATATTAAGTTTACATCTGGGGGCGTTTTGCGCACTGTGGGCAAAGATTGTACAAGACCATACCCCAACTACTTACTAGTGCCCAGTACCAGTAACAATGAGCCTTGTTGTGCATTTGTATGAGTTGCTTGCATGCCTTGCCCTCATTTCTAGTGCATTTGTGTGTTGTTGTTGCGTGTGACTCAAAACGGGTACCTCTTTGGGTGCTATGGTGATACATTTGGGTACCCTTTCCGGAACTACTATGTGCCCCATAGCAACTGAGGCACCACCACACCACGTAGTAACCATCGACTGCCATCTCCTCGGTAGTCATTTCTTCCATCTCATCCACTTGTTCGGGTGACATTGCATTCTGGAGGTCAATCTTCTCAAACTCTTTATCACTCATACGCCACTCATCCCATGCTGGCTCATCGGGGGAGGCTGGTATTGCTCGCCACGAGTACAAGCAAGGATGGAACTTCCTAACCCTCACGAATGGTTATGGGCTTTCTAAGGTGACCTGGGAACCCATGCCAGACTTCATCCAGCTTGATGGGACTATCAATTCCATCTTCAAATCCCATCTCGTTGAGAACATCTCGCTGAGAACATTGAGAGTTAGTACCTAACCCACGCTGAAACTTTCCCTGTCATATGCGCCTATGCCGGGACGTCCCTATCATATGCGCATTGTGCGCCCCCTCTAAGTCTATACCCTAGTCTACATCAAGACACCTTCGTGATCCGGAACTCCATGGCCCCGTGCCACAACTTACAACACCTGTGGTGAAAAGTACCCTCCAACTTTCACAGTCTGGGAATACAAGAGTACTACCCATACTTACGAACATGTGCTAGTTCACACACAGATCTATACGGGCGTAGAAGGCAGTCAAGTGGCTTTTGGAGTGTTTTCAACCGCCATTAATGCTTTCTAGCATTTCTACCACTCTTGGACAACTGCTGGCCAATGGATGTCGCATTGGGCTGGGCGCACAGGGCATCCACCCTTTTGCCCAGCAAACGCAAGCCACTAAACCAAAACACTTTACCCCCTTTGCTTGGGACATAGCTTGAGGGTTTGGGTAGCACGATTGTAAATGACCATTGGCATTGGATTGATGGTATTTGATGGTCAACATACACCGGTTGGCCAATAACCAATAGCAGTCATTGTTGGGCTGTGAGAGTATTTTTTGGGGGGGAGGGGGATGTGGAACAACTCTGCTTCAAGGGTAGGTTCCCGTTGAGCACGCCTCCTTTGTGATCTATGAAACACAGGGGGGCGACTACAACCGGTCCTGATGCGACCCAACCCCCAACTATCTTTCAAAACTTCGGGGGGGGGGGTCCAACCGAGGGTCGAGGGGGGGTGTTCCTGCCGGGGGTCGGGGGGTGGGGTGTTCCTGCCGGGGGTCGGGGGAGGGTCTAGCCAGGGGTCAGGCAGGGTTGCATTAGAAGGAAAGGGACCTCAGAGGCAGCCCCAGCAGCGGTTAGACGGGCGGTTGGAGGAGGTTGTCAAAGCGGTTTGGGGCGGTTACTGTCGGTTACGCATGCCATTGAGGCTGGTACTTGGCGTTGGGGGGACGGCGGCTGGACATAGGCTGGGGGCCCTGGAGGGGGGGGGGGGGGGTACCTCCCCCCCTTCCAATGCATCCCTGGGGTCAGGGGGGCATCGAGCCAGGGGTGAAGGGGGGGGGGTTAGGGTTAGGGTCACCGAGCTGGTGGAACCAGTCTTGGTTTTATAACCCTTTTTAGTGTCTAGGGTGGACCTACCAAGTTTAGCAGCAGCAGCAAGCAAGCAACAAGCAGCGCGCGCGAAATGGGCAAAAATCAGATCTCCGTCATGGTGCTTCGGATTCGGCTGAAATTGTGGTGGATGATACCTATGGGTGTGAGGGACAACCACACAAAGTATGAGCCAGAAACTCAACGGTGGCGGCCGGGAACGGGTGTCGCAAGTGGCGGACCTCGGTTTCAGAAACTGCAGCTTAGGGCCAAAAACAGCCATTTTTGGGCCAAAACAGCCCTAGAACCCATTCAAAACGGCCAAACAAAGGGAAAGTGTGGGTACACTCCATGTGCGGCTTGACTCGCCTGTGTCAACGAGCCCTTTGCGGCCCTCTAACTCCATGGAATGTCCCGGAAACGGCCCAAAAAGGCCCCTAGAAGCCCCAAATTTTGTGCAGATTGGCTGGCGACAGCCACCAACCAAGAACAGGCCATATCTTTGGCTACATGGCTCAAAATGCGATTCCGAGGGCACCTACTCCACCCGCAACCCCCCACTTTTTGTGGTTTCCACCCCTCAGAATTGCCCAAATGGACGCCTAGACCCCCGTACCTAGGCCCACTAGGCTGCAGCAAGCTGCAAGCTCAAGCCCAAACAGGTGGGTGCCAAAATGGGTCAACAGGGTCTAGTAGGGGCAAAAAGGTGACTTTTCTCAAAAATGATCCTAGACCATGTGTGATGCTAAAACAAGTGTTTTTGGACCGTTTTGAGCTTGTGGTGGCCCATTTTGGTCCTCCGAAAATCCCAAAATGCCTTGAACATGGGCTGTTTTGGGACCAAAAATGGGTCAAAAATGGGTCAAAAACACATTTTTCCAAAACTCATCGCAGACCATTTGGGGTGCACAAAAGGGTGAAATGAGCCCATTTTGAGCCCATTTTGGGGCATTTTGGCCCCTCAAAAGTCCAAAAAGTCTTGAAAGTGGGCCTCGTGGTGATGGGGTTCACTTGCAAGCTGGTTCCACTTTGTCAAGAGCCATCAGTGTGTGAATCATTCTTGATGTCCCTCACCAGTCATAGCTGATGTTCCCTCCCCCACCAGCTCGGTCCCAATATTCAGTCTTGATTAGCCCTAGGGTTAGGGTTAGGGCTAGGGTCACCGAGCTGGTGGAACCAGTCTTGGTGTTATAACCCTCTTTAGTGTCTAGGGTGGACCTAACAGGTTTAGCAAGCAACAAGCAGCAAGCAAGCAAGCAAGCAAGCAAGCAGCAAGCACGCGCGAAATCTGGAAAATGGAATGGGAATGGGGAAAAAATTCGGCCAAAATTTTGGTGGATGCTACCTATGGGTGTGAGGGACAACCACACAAAGTATGAGCCAGAAAATCAACGGTGGCGGCCGGGAACGGGCGTCGCAAGTGCCGGACCTCCATTTCAAAATCTGCAATTTAGGGCCAAAATCAGCCTTTTTTTTTTGCCCAAAACCATCCTAGAACCTGCTGAAACCGGCCAAAAGAAGGGAAATAGTGGCTACTCTACACATGCTGCTACACTTCCCCGTGCTGAAGGGCCCTCTAGGGCCCTCAAACTCCACAATTATGTCCGCGAACTGCCCCCAAAAGGCCCCTAAATACCTCAGAGTTTGTGCACATGGCCGCCGACAGCCCCAAACCAAAAACAGACCATATCTTGGGCTACGTGGCTCAAAACGCGGTTCCGAGTGCACCTAATCCACCCGCAACCACCCACTTTTGGTGGTTTCCACCCCTCAAAATTGTCCTAACCGACGCCTAGACCCCCGTACCTAGGCCCAATGGGCGGCGGCTATCTGCAAGAGGTAGCCCAAAGAGGTGGGTGCCAAAATGGGTCAACAAGGTCCACAGGCTATAAAAAAAATGCCTTTTTTCAAAAATGATCCTGGACCACATGGAATGCAAAAACAAGTGTTTTTTGCCCATTTTGAGCTCGCGGTGGCCTCCTAAATATCCCAAAATGCCTTGAAAATGGGCTGTTTTGCAACCAAAAAATGGGTCAAAAATGGGTCAAAAGTGTGTTTTTCCAAAAATTATCCTAGACCCATTTGGGGTGCCTAAACAAGTGGAATGAGCCCTTTTTGAGCCCATGGCAAGCCATTTTGGCCACTCCAAAGTCACAAAATGCCTTGAAAATGGGCTGTTTTGGGATCAAAAATCAATCAATGGATCAAAAATGTGTTTTTGCAAAGATACTTTTGGATTATTTGGGGTGCACAAACAAGTGGAATGAGCCCATTTTGAGCCCATGTTGAGCAATTTTAGCCCCTCTCAAGGCCGAAAGGGCCTTGAAAATTCGGCCAATTTGGGACGACAAATGGCCCAAAAACAGGTCAAAACCATGGTTTTCCAAAACTGATCCTAGTCCAGTTGTGTTGCACAAACGGATGAATACAGCTCATTCTGAGCCCCTTTTGAGCCGCTCTCATCCACTTTCTAGTGTGTCCCTCATTTGCCGTTGAAGTCTCCTAGACGATGTTCCTTCCCCCACTAGCTCGGTCCCAATATTCAATCCTGGTTAGGGTTGGGGCTAGGGTTAGGGTTACTGCTAGGGCCTGCAGCCCTCCGGTAGCCCTCCTTCGGGTCAAAATTTTTCTTGTTGTTTTAACACAAATATGAAGTCTCTACAAAATTTTGAGTATTTTGAGTATAAACACATAGTATGAAAAAAAATTTGGCGCCTTTGGCGCCGGACAGTTTTCTCTAGAGACACTTGTTGGTGGCCAACCCGGCACCACTATCTTTCAAAACCCGGGGGGGGGGGGGGCTGGGGGGGGTCGCATACAAGGACCCGGCCTGGCCGCCCCCCCCCCCCCGTGCTATGAAACCACAATTCCCTAACAACAGTGTATATCTAAGCCTGTATCTCAGTCTACATCTCGGTCTATATCTAATTCTACATCTCAGTCTACAGCTAAGTCTGTATCTAAGTCCATATCGAAGTCTATATCGAAATCTACATCGAAGTCTATATCAAAGTCTATATCGAAGTCTGTATCTAAGTCTACATCTAAGTCTACATCTAAGTCTACGTCTAAGCCTATATCTCAGTCATTACGTAAGTCTAAGTCTACATCTAAGTCGATATCCAACTCTATATCTAAGTCTATATCCAAGTCTAAACCTAACTCTATATCTACGTCTATACCCAAGTCTGTCTATACCCAAGTCTACATCCAAGTCAAAATCTAAGCAAATACCTACGTCCACATCTAAGTCTATATCTCAGTCTATATCTCAGTCTATATCTCAGTCTGCATCTCTGAGTCTATATCGAAGTCTACATCTAAGTCTATATCCAAGTCTATATCCAAGTCTATATCCAAGTCTACATCTAAGTCGACATCTAAGTCTACATCTAAGTCTACATCTAAGTCTTTATCGAAGTCTATACCTAAGTCTATATCCAAGTCTATATCGAAGTCTACATCCAAGTCTACATCCAAGTCTATATCCAAGTCTACATCTAAGTCTACTAAGTCACAACCTAAGTCTACATCTAAGTCTACATCTAAGTCTACATCGAAGTCTACATCTAAGTTTACATCCAAGTCTACATCTAAGTCCATATCCATAAGTCTCCTGACCACATCACACAGGACCTGGGAGTGCACCGCAATCACCTCCTCCGCGTTGCCGCTGTGGACCACCTGCCAGAACTGCGACATCTGAATGTGCAGGACGCTGACCCTCCGCTTCGCCAGCCCCACCTCCAGGATCGACGCCACCGAGGGCTTCGCCGCGTCGTTCTCCAGGCGGCTCTGCCGGTGCCCCGAACGGAATATCATGGACGGCTTCTTGTGGAGCGACGCGCCCGGCGACAGCGAGACCGACTGCGTCCGCTCGGTGCTCGTCGCGGAGCCGCGGCGCGACGAGCCCGCCGGCGACGGGGACCGTTCGTGGACGACGGACTGGGGCCGGTCGTGGGCGGCGGACGGGGGCCGATCGAGGGGCGCGACGCTGTTGAACGCCGGGGCGGGGGAGGCCGGGGTGGCGCCGTCCGAGCCGTGCGAGAAGGAGACGACCTTCGCGTCCTCCGAGCGCCCGTGCGAGTGCGTCGCGTGCGGGGACACCGAGCCCGCGTCGGAGAGCTGGTCCCGGTCCGCGAGGATCCCGGCCGGCAGGAAGCTGCGGTACTCGCGCAGGTTCTTCACGACCTCCAGGAACTCCTCCTGCATGTGGCGCACCTGTTGTACGGGGGAACAGGGACCGCCTGCGGGGGATGATGTCAGGCAATGGCCCCCTGAATGTCAATCCGTATTACCGTTTTGCGGATCACGCCATCGTGCCGCCGGACACCCCGCGCCCCGAGGCCCAGGCCGTCAGCGCCGCGCGGCTCCTGACCGCGCTGTTGAAGGCGCGGGACGGGCTGGTGGATGGCAGTGCGGCCCCCGCGACGGCCCGGGGGGACCCATACTGCCCCACCTCCTTCAAGTACCTGTTCAACGCCTCCCAGCGAGAGGTGGCCACCATCGGGAGGCCATGTACGTGTGGGGGGTTTCATAGTGAATGGGGGATAAATCAAAAAAACTGGCTAATGTGTACTCCCGTAATTCTGAAGAGGGTAACGGCCCCCCAGATCCCGAGCTGAACCCAACCGGTCCGCCCCTGTCGGGCCCAGAGTTTCACTTCCTATTCGGGGGTTAAGCCCTGGGGGGTAGGTAGGGATGCATTGGAAGGGGGGGGGGTACCCCCCCCCCCTCCAGAGCGCCCAGCCTATGCCCAGCCACTGTCTCCGTGACGCCAAGTGCCAGCTTCAATGGCATTTGTAGCCGACAGTAACCGCCCACAACCGCTTTGACAACCTCCTCCAACCGCCTGTCTAACCGCGTCTGGAACCTCCTCTGGGGCCCCTACCCTTCCAATCTCTCGGGGACTACGCCGTCTGTGCCAACTTTGTGCGTTTTAGGGGACCGTCGCCCTTGTTGCCTCATTTCTGCCCCGTGAGTGTCCCGTAGGGGGGGGGGTATGTGGGGTATATTCGGAAAGCCCTTGAAAAGGGCTATTTGGAACACCCGGGTCTGCATGTTGTACTGACGGTATGTTTGAGATTTTGGTCCATTTGGACGGCACGTGTGCTTCCCACTGCCTCTTTTTGTCAACAGGCAGCTACCATGTCTACATACAAATTCACTCCACGGGCTGTTGCTTCCCCTGATGCACCACAAAAGCCTTTGGTGCGCAAAAGGGCTCGCCCTGAGAGAGCACAGTGGGTGCAGGTGCAACGGCATGGGCCTGGTAGCTGGGCAAAAAAGCCCTGTACCTCCCGCTCACAGCCACTTGCATGCACCCACAAGGAGCACGACATTCTGACAACCGCTGAGGCCACTGCTTTTGCTGCCCAGTTTTGGCATCAAAAGACGCACCCCACCAAGGCTTCGCAACAGGAGTGTTTGGCCACATGCATTGACGTTGATGTGGAAAAGAATGTGAAGTACGAACATCGCCAGAAATACACCATCAAAAGGGGTCATCGAACGAAATATTTTGTACCGTAGCGGGGTATGCGTCGGCAGATTTGCAAGACACAGTTCCTGCAATGTGTTGCGTTGTGCTGAAAAATGTGACCACGTACCCCCCCCCCCCAACCCATACATTTCTGAAATGGCCTTTTCTCACAGATTTCAAAAAGTATACATGTACCCCCCCCTATGTGATGACATGTTTGCGCATGGAAGCAAAACCAGGCCTAGGAAGTATCCATATCCGGAGTATCCCAGTATCCAGCAGGCCACTGGAAAAATGGGGAAAATGAGGAAAAATGAGGGGAAATGGGGGAAAATGGGGGGAAATGGGGGGAAATGGGGGAAAATGGGGGAAAATGGGGGGAAATGGGGGGAAATGGGGGGAAATGGGAAATTGTTACAAATACATCATGGAAAATGTATGAAAATGTTCCAACAAGAAAGAAAAATGGAGGAAAATGGTGTAGAAATGGGGGGCAAATGGGTGAAAAATGGGACACGGGCAGGTCCCATTTTTCCCATTTTTCCTAAAGGCAACCTGCTTCCCCACAGGGCCGTGAATAAAAAACCAAGTATCCAAGTATCCGGATGGAAAAATGGGGAAAATGGAGGTATCCGGAGATATCTGGAAAACTGGATACTTCCTAGGCTTGCAAAACTTGTAAAAAAAATCGCAAAAAGTGCCAAAACGCACAAAGTTGGCACATTCTGAATGTCCCCGAGAAGCCCTTCCAATACATCCCTGAGGGTAGGAACAGCCCATGGGGGTATGATGGCAGGGTAGGTCCCCGGGCGCTTGATACACCCGAGTCCCCTCGCCCGTCGCACGGGGGAATGGAGACGACCTCCCAGAGGAACGAGAACCGGTACTGGGCCTTCGCCGCGATCTCGTCCAGCCGGAGCCGGGCCACCGCCGTGAGGTCCACCGAGAACCGCTGCAGGGACCGGACGATCGCCGTGCTCAGAACGGCGATGAGGGCGATGGCCGCGGCGCAGATCGCCATCGCCACCCCGAGGTTCACGTTCTGGAAGTGCTGCATCTGGTTCAGGAAGTCCTCGGAGGGCAGGAGCGTCACGATGGTCCAGTCCAGCGCCCGCACGCCGTACGCCTGCATGTCGACCTCGGCCACGTCGATGAAGTAGCCCCCGGTCAGCACGCCGCGCGTGCGCGGGGCGCCGGGGGGGGCGGACGCCGGGTGCTGGGCCTTCAGCCCCTCCGCGATCCCGTAGCTCGTGCGGACCAGCTCGCTGTCGGACTCGTTGCAGCGCAGCAGGTCGCCCCCGGCGCTCACGTTGCCGACGGTGGAGCCGATCAGGTGCCCCCGCGAGTCGTACACGTAGCTGTGCCCCGTCTTGCCGACCTGGAGGGGGTTGCCAAAGCGGTTGGGGGCGGGTATTGTCGGTTACAATGCCACTGAAGCCGGCACTTGCGGTCAGGGGGACAGTGGCTGGGCATAGGCTGGGCGCCCTGGAGGGGGCGGGAGGGGGGGGGGGGATGGCACCTCCCCCCTTCCCATGCATCCCTGCCCCGGGCACAGCATGCACCAAAGCACACCTTGATGGCCTGCAGCTGCTCCACCACCGCCTCCAGGCGCACGTCGGCCGCCACGACGGCGCCCATCGTCCCGTCGCGCCGGACGACGGGGACGGTCGCGGTGACGCCCACGGAGCCGTCGAACCACACGTACGGGTCCGAGATGGCGGGGTGCGGGAAGGCCCGTTCCTGGTTGATGTACCAGGGGCGCCGGTGGACGTCGTACCAGTCCTGCCGGACCTCCTCCGCGCCGGCCCATGGGGTGGGGAGGTGGGGGTACGCCCGCATGAAGGCGGTGAGGTTCTCCCACGGGCGACTGACGACGTTGCCGTCGTACTTGGGCACGGCCGTGGCGTGGTAGGACTTGCGGGGGCACGTGGGGCACTCCATGATGCGGATCTCGGGCGGGTAGGTGGCGCAGATGACCTGGGCGGCGCAGGGCATTGCGGGGGTTGGGGCCGGGGTCCACTTCAGGGCGTGGTGCCGTCAGGGGAGATGTTTGCGGGGTGCGCAGTTCGTGTGCGGTGTGCATGGGATGCGTGGTGTGCGCAGTTAAGTGTGGTTTACGTGGGATCAGGCTTTGAATATCAGAGGCGGGAGGTGTCCCCCATCCTTACCCCCAGCCACCCACGCTGGCACCCGCCCAGATCCCCCCCATCTTACATACGGGGGGGGGGGGGGCGGGGGCGTGAGACCTCATTAAAAAACAGACACATGCAAACCCGAGGTAATGCACTCCACAGTTAGGCGTAAGTGCATCTTTACTCTATGCCAAACTTGGGTAAACCTGAAGACACACACTGTGTCTGAAACAGAAAACAGAACATTATGCCTGACTACAGTTAGTCAGACAATCACAGTCATCATACAGCCACTCTTATATATTCTGCTGCTGCTGGAACTGCTTGAGCTGTTGTTGTTGTCGGAGTTCCTGTTTGTGTTGCTGCTGTTACTGTCTTCCACTGCTTTGACCTTGGGATCATTAAGGGGACGCATGGTTTTCTGCGCCCTCTCCCATTGCACATGCCAATCACTCTTCAAGTGCCCCCGCTTTGCCTGGTCAGCATTGGAAATAGTAGCCCCACAGCCACAAACAACCATCGTTCAACACTGAGGTCCTGTATGCATGCAACAGGGGGGAAACAGCAACCAACAGAGTACACGTCACTTTATCTCGGCCCAGCCACACGTAAGGGAACCCTAAAACCCCTCCATGCATCTCAGAGGGCGGGGGGGGCGGGGTTCCTGAAAACAAAGCCCAACCACCCAAGGTGATGTCCCGCCACCCAATCCCCCCGCTCTTGGGAAATAGCTCTGGAAATGAAACCTGCATGGGACGTGTGGCGCGCGCAGTGTGCGGTTTGCATGGGACGTGTGGCGTGCGCAGTCAGCGTGCGGTTTTGCCTGCGCCCCACACATCCCCAGCAAACCGCACACCAACTGTGCACACTCCCAGAGCAGGCCCAATCGCGATCGCACTTCCGTTGCTACCCAACGCCACTACCCGCGCGGGGGCTGGAGGGTCAGCCCCCAAGGGCCTGTCACTCCGGCACCTTGACCGCCAGGACATGCACCCAGCAGAACCTGCGCAAAGGTGCCCACCACAGTGCCAATGTAGTAGGACGCAGACCCGTTGAACATGTCGCATGCTGGTAGGAGATAGGTCGCCATCCGTTGGAAGTCCGTGAGGTTGAAGCGGCCCCGGTAGTGGTACTGGATCGCGATGTTGTCGGCGATCAGCAGCATGTCAAGTTCAGTTGTCAGGGTGTCCAACATGTGGCTCAGGATGCTGTGCCGCTCCCTCTCGACGACGTCCACAACGGCCTGGTAGGCGCTGCGGGACAGGAAATACCAAATCAACAAGCTGGCAACGACTGTCAGGACGCCGATGAGCCCCATCAATGCTACGACACTGCAGCGTAGCGCCATGGTGATGTGTAAAAGATTCAATTGAGTCTGCAAAACTGGAGGCAAAACACTGACTGACAGATGCGAGCCACAAGAAACCGCTTCGGAGCGACACAGATATTCGAGTCGGGTTGTGGACTCAAGAACATCGTCAAGAATGCAGGTTGTCAATACTGATGGCCACCCTGCCTGCCGGACAAACAGTTTCCTCCTGAGAAGCCAAACCAGCGGAAGTAGTACTAACCGGCACACTTACTCAACACTTACTCAATTTGTGGCACGTCGCCCCCACGCCACCTCACCGGCTGCCATTGTCCTTCGCCCCCCTGTGTGACATTCCGTCTGGTTGTTGTTCCTTTACGGGGCCCTGGACAGTCACCCGTTCTTCCCTTCGCATGTTGGGTCGGGTCGCTGCGTTCTGTCGGCCGCTGCGGCCGGTGCTCCTGCTGGTGTCGTTTCCGCGTTCACGGAGCCCAGTAGTTGGTGTGTTGGGGCTGTGCTGAATGTGGCATGGTGTGCCGTTTGCGCGTCAGCGGCGCCCAATAGTTGGCGTATTGAGGATGTGCTTGTTGTTGCCGGGGTTGTTTGACTGTTTTTGCTGTCCACGTGCCTCTGTCCACAGGCCGTCCATAGCCTGCCTCGCTGTGTTTCTGTGTGCATGAGGCCCAGGTGCCCTATTCCTCCATGCGCTGTCCCGGCCGTCCACCATATGTCCTTTTCCACCTTACGGCTCCCCCCCACCCCACTACAACTATATGGTGACGGAGGAGTAATTGACCAACAAAAAGGGGGTGGTGTGAATCCATGGGGGGATGTGAATGACAAAGGACCGGGATGGCCTTGGTGCAACCAGATGCACCAGATTGAGGTGGTGGAAGGAGATGTACTTCAGCTGGCATCCTTTTCATGTGTGGCTCTGTGCTTGGTTTTACTGTCTTGGTGTGGCATCATATCGGCTTCTCCATCACAAACCTGGTGCTAAGCGGGTACCTCAACGTTTACCCTTGCCCCTCGTGGCACTTGACCACCAGGTCAGAAATACTTCAGCGCTTCTTGCTGGCATGAAAATACCACATAATGAGGCCACTTCTTCAAGGCAAAAACGTAAATTGAAATATTTTTGTATATTTGTGCATTATTGCAGCTTTGTTCCACTTCAAAGGGTGTGGCTATGTTTCATGTGCTGCGAGCCATTGTAGTGCATGGCCGCATGAAATGACTAATTGACCAATGCCTTCATTGTTGCTCATCACACATGTGGCCTTTTTCGTGGGGTTCTGTCGATCAGGTGTTGTGACAATGTGTATCTCTGTGCTCTTCGTATCTGCCTTGAGGTTTCACCTCAGATTTCCAATGCCTTGTTTGGATGTCTTTACTTTGGACAGTCCATGAGCGCAAGCGCGTTGGGCCATGTGTAATTGCACCATGCTCTGAAGTACCAGCAACACTGCGAATACTGCTTACGGCAATCAAATCGCACTACAATCTCGTCAGTGCTTGTCCTTGTCCCTAATAACACTTGTCAGTGCAGTGAACAGGCCTGCCCACATTCATCATCAGCTTAGTGGTACCTGCAATTGGACAACATGTTGCAATGATGACATATACAATAGTATAATGCAGTGTTGTCTTGGATTACTTTCTTGCCAACAAAATGAGAACAACCGAAAAGTGCAAAAAAAAAAAAAAAAAAGGAACCCCCTTCGCAAAAAATGTCACATTTTGAAGTGGTTCCATGTTTCTAGGAGCAATACCCTTCGTCACAAAAGTGCCTTTGTTGGTTCAACGGTGCTTGTATTTCACTAATGTGTGGTCCAATTGTTGCACCATCATATAATGTAGAATGTGTCTTTCGCTGTGAGAAGATGCAGTGGAGCTGGTTTCCTCAAGAGCACCAGAAGGTGCAACCACATGATATGCAGCATGCGTACTGAAGGCACCTACCAAGATTGACCACTGGGACTGAGCTATGAGCCAGCGAGGACACAAACATTGCACACCTGAAAGCATGCATCTCACAGACCTGCGTACTTTGTCTGAGCCCTGGTCTCCTTCCCTGTCTGTGCCCGTGTTTGTAGCCCCATGCATGCAGGTGGCTGCAATGTATTGGTGCACCAAGGATGCAGCATGGCATGGGCCAAAAGGCTGAAAAGGGTTGGTGTGGACTCCAAGTAGGCCAACAATAAGGATCTCCAGTGGTCTAGGTTCACTTGGACCACTTTGAACCCTGTTTTGGTCCTGAAATGTTCAAGCCTTTGTGGACATTTCAGAGCCAAAACAGGGAACCACAGGCTCCAAACGGGTAAAAAACACCCGCTGGGGCTTCCCAATGCGTTCAGGATTGGGTTTGGGAAAATGTGTCTACCCTATTTTGGTCTGAAAATGCCCATTTTCAAGCCTTTTAAGAACTTAGTAGGGGCCAAACACTGGTCACCAAAGGCTCAAACGGGCTGAAAACAATTGTTTGGGGACCCCTTTGGGTATAGGATCACTGCGAGGAAAATGTGTTTTATACCCCTTTTGGACCCTGTTTCGGTCCCAATATGACCCATGTTCAAGCCGTTTTAGATCTTTTGAGAGGCCAAACCAGCTCACCACCAGCTCAACATGGGCTAAAAAAACCACTTGAGCATTCCAAGGGGTCTAGGAACAACTTTGGAAAAAAACCCACAGGTGACTCCCACCTCCCAGCATGTGCACAGTGCACCACTCCTTGGTGTCCATGGGGCATCGAAGGGGGTTTTGGCGGTGTAGAAGCCGCCTGAAACCGTCCCCATTCATCATTATCTATCTCCACAATACTAGGAGTGCTGAACGTAACACAAGCAGTCCAACACAGTGACAGAAATTGAGACCTGAAAAATACACAAAAAAAGGTCACTTTTACTGCTGATTTTGACCAATTTTGATCTCCAAAAGGGATTATTGAGGCTGCTAGTTTGGTGCACAAGCTACTACACACTGCCCCGAAATGTTTCCTTGTCATCTAGGTCTAGGGGTCATCTGTTTCCAAGGCAAATGGCTCCCTCCAACAACATCCTACACACCCAAATGGGCCAAAAAAAAAAGGCTTCTATTTTGGAAATTTTTGACAGATTTTGGGACTTGGGTTGGCCATTTGTGGCACCTGTCCCCAGCCGCCACCATTGGGTTTCTTGCTCAAAATTTGTGTGATTGTACGTCATACTCGTGGTTATCATCAATCAAATTTTCAGCTGAATCAGAACCAACACACGGAATTCTGTCTTTTCCCAATTTGCACATGCTTGCTGCAGCTTGCTGCTTGCTAGAAAGGGTGCCCCCACCAAGACCATAAAGAGCGTACAAAACCTTACTGGTTACACCAGCTCAGTGAACAATTCAATGACCTTGGGCACGGCAACTCGAAGAATGGGGGGGGGGGGGTTCTGCTGCTCATTGGCCAATAATGATGGCCTGCCATCTTAAGGTGACAAGACGAAGAGACTTTATGTCTGCTCTTCAGGATGACTTTGGGCTCCCTGACTTTTGGACAGTTGTGTAGGCTTGCTGATCAAGGTAATCTTGCACAACACTATGCTTGGGAATGGGGATTGTCAGGGGTTCGTCAAGCGTGGGAGAATGCGAACTGTCCTGTGGGCAGAGGTGATCCCCCCCCAGCAAATGGAGCAGAGCGCAGAAGATAATACTGCAACGCACTACCAGCAAGTCATGCATTGGTGAGCTAGCACCCATGGCCTTGGGTGACATTCACGTTGCTAGTTGTGGTGGGCACCTCCTAGCCTGGGGTCTTCGTGATGACCGCATACCGGGCACTGATCAGGCCAGGGGAGGACGCTATGGGCAGAAGTTGCATTCTGGATTCCCACCCAGGCAGGTGGATGCCCGTGGCAGTAAGGATGCCCACAGTAGTGCGGATGCCTGCTTGTCATAGCAGAAGGTTCAAGGGCGAAAGGCCACTAGGTGCCGCCAAAGGCTAACAGAGCCAACCGCCAAGGCCTTGTGCCAACCCACCCCCCCCAAGCACCCGAAATGAGCCCCTTTGTAGGATATCAGTTGTTTGCTTTCATTAAAACCATCTGGTGTGACCTGGGTACTTGATGCTGATATGGATGTCCCATGCTGCATGACGACATTGCCACCCACACACCATGTTGTGCACTATTGGCTGGTACCTTGTCAAATGACCAGGATCGCCTCGTTCAGAACATTCTACAAGTTTACGCCCAATTTGGGGCGATGTGAAATCAGCAACACTGCCTGCGCTTTGCATGTGCATGTTTTGTGGACCTTCTCTCACTGGGGGGAACCCTCTCTCCTGGAGCTCCGGTATTGCTCAGCATAATGCCCATGGTGACAAAATGTTTGGTCTCTGATTAGGATGCTTCCAAAACCCTCGGGGCATGCACCTCGGGGCTGGGGAAGGGTCCAAGTTGCCCTGTCCTCAGGTTGCTGTGCGACACTGTTCAGTTTTTCCCCAAACCCCGGTTAAGCGACTCCCCCCCTTGAAGCGCCCCCCCCCCCCCGCCTCGATAGGACTGCAACTGAGTAAGCGCCTGGGCTTCAGGGCTGTCCGCAATTCCCGCATTGGGCTGCGGGGGCTGTCCGCGCCTCCCGCGCAATGTGGATTGAACGTCAGATTCGGACATTCGGGCATTCGGACATGCATACAAATACCCTATATCCGGACATTCAGACGTAGGAACATCTGAATGCCCGAAGCAGTCCCTCTTCTTGTATTTTTGCATTGCTACAGCTTTATTTGGGGTGATGCAACCTTCCCCATTCCCTTCGTGTGTGGAGGGGTTGGTTTCAAGGTGCATCTACCACCTTCGCTATGCCTTTCCACGTGCTGTTTGGGCTTTTGTCGTGAGGCAGTCCCCCCTTTTTGCCTTTTTGCAACGCCGCGACTGTATTTCGTGGTGTGGAGTGACGTCCCCCATTCCGTTTGTGTGTTTCGTTCGTCTGAGGAGCATCACTTACAATCTCTTTGTTTTCCTCAAAGCACCCACCCACCCCTGCCAGCATCCTTGCTGGAGCTGGAGCTTGCCCATGGGCGACGTCAATTTGCCGCACGATTTCCTTGAAGAGGTGAGTGCCGCCACGCTACATCACGGCCTGCGCTTCATCCTCATGACAAAATCCCATAATGACCTTTCGCACTAATTGAAATAATGCGCAGGGGTGGGGGGATTTCGCGCCAAGTCAAATTCGCTGTGCGAAATTTCGCGGAGCCCCTGGATTTTGTGTGGCACCCCCCGCCAGAGTCCACAATGCGCACTGCTGGTGTGCGAGAAATTTGCGGAGAACCCTGAATTTCGCGTGGGAAATTTCGCGGTCAATTTGAAACGCGAAATTTCCCGCGAAATTAAAGTGCCACACCCCCCCCCCCCTGTATGGGGCAGCATTACACAATGGGGGGCCGAATCATCCTTGGCTCACCGATCTGCGGTGCATGACATACTCACAGATCTGCATACACACCGACCCGCTGTGCACCCCATACACACCGACGTGCTATGCGCCCCAGACACAGGCCCCTTTGATGCAGCTCTTGTCCCACACAGGACCCCAAACGGAACTGCAGGCGCTTCCAGTGCACCGCACGCACGCGACACGGTCTCTCACGTATTGTCTGGCCCAGTTCAGCAGTTCCAGGTGTTCGTTGCGGGTACACCCCAATGCCACGCAAGTGAGGTCAGAGCGAGCGCCGCTTGAAGCGCGCCGCACTTGACCGGGTGATGTGGCTTTCGTCAGCGAAAGCAAAGGAAGCATGGAATATGTGGGGGGAGCTTAGCTTCTTCGTGGGCGGTCGCACTGTGCATTCGCCAATGTCATGCATGTGTGCACGGGGGTTTTGGGGGCTGAGGGGGGGAGAAGCATGTATTCGAAGAGAGGAGGGGCGTGGGAGGGGGTCTGGAACCCAAAAGTTTGTGCACCAAAAATGGCCCAAATCAATGTTTCCTTCTGTAAATTTCATTTTTTTTCTCCATATGAAATCTGGGTGGGGTCCGCAGGAAGGGGGGGGGGGGTCCCTACTCCTACGGTTGTCAGCCATTCTAATACATCCTTCGGGGGGTAGGTGTAGCATTTGTTATGAGGCATGCACCAGTCGAGCCCTCGCAAAACCGTCCGATATGTACAAAGGCGCATGATCGAGACGCTGGACATAATATCTGATGAGGAGGGGGGGGGGGGGGAAGGGGGATTGCCCACAGGTTTCTGTTGCTTCGTCACGTACCTATCGCACAGCCCTTTGTGTTTTGGCTCAAGAGAAGTGGACCACCGTTGCGTGACAGGTGATGTCACATCTGGTGAGCCCTCCAGAGCACAGGGGCGCAGGGACGGGGACAGGGAAAGGGGGGCCGGGGGCAGGGAGAGCCGAAGGGGCGGGAGAAGGGGGGGGGGGGGGCAAGAGGCGATGGGTGGACAGGGAGGTTGTTGGTGGATGCCAGGCTCGCTGTTATTGAAAGCCGCAAGTGAGCTTCACGGCTGGGGCGAGGGAACAGGGGTCGGCGTACACGGACGTGGTCTGGCCACGTCCTGCGGGCTCAAGGACGGTCGGAAGGAGGCATTCATGTCCGATGGGAATACTGTTCCCCCAAAAGATCACCAAATATTTCTCTACTTCTGAAGCAGTATTGAGAGTGCCCATCAAACATCGTGCACCACGCGCTCCTCTACGTGTGGCATCAACTGAGCTTCACCTTTTTCCCCCATAACTTGCATAACAGCCAAAAATCGCCGCAAACTTGAGACTCAAAACCCCGCTGCCTGTTACCGCATTTCCACTACCCCCTCTGAAATGCTAACGTTAAATCATTGTCTATTGAATTAGAATTTCATCACTAGTTTGGACCATGCGGACACTACTGCCTCCAATGGACAAGGCTCGTCGCCAAAATCTTCAACACCTTGAGAAGGCGCAAGAAGTGTCACTCTCCTTGACTTTGCCTTTGCTCATTCTACATTCTCCTTCCGGGTGTGTCATCGACCTGGTCTCAAAAAAAAAATATCTCGTCACATGATGCTGATGATTCAATTTGACATTCGATGCGTCTTAACATTCTTGGGGCCCACTGTATTCCTTGTTGTTGGTCAGTACGCTGGTTCCAAATCCAAGAACAAATTGAAAAAAAAAAACAAGTGTACGCAGGAGGCCCTACCATGCCATTTTGGTTGGCTTTGTTGTTTGGGTGGACGCCTTTGAATGCTTCAGTACATTCCCATGCCGTCACCATTGCAGGGAAATAGCAAAACCGAAACTCTACAATTCCAGGGCACCGCCCGCGAATCATGAACCCACTACACTGTGCAGGCGCCGCACAACGCACTACAGTCGAGGGATCAAGAGAAAGCCAACCCACGCACATCAGAACATGAGAACAATCATCCACCCACCAAAACACACGCATTCAGGTGTATGCGTTCATGAGCACTGAGGCTCACTTGCAATGGCTTGACAATCGCCCACCTCAACGGTGTCGAACGCTGTGGGCAACCGCACGTACTCGGCACAAGGGGAACGAAAACTGGCAATATCTCCTGGTGGGCCTGCGCTTATACTCTGCCCCGGTCGCTTGGTCTTTGCATCTCCCTGTGTTCCCACTTTCCCGCATCCTCACCCTCTCCCTCTCCGTTCTCTCTGTCTCTTCAATCCGCCCGCACATGCAAATGCAGGCCAAACAACAACAGATCTGTGTGGCTGACTGAGCGAACCTCCGTAACTTGCATTCACGAAAAGCAAGCGACCATGCACCGTGAGACGCGAAAGCACCGGGAGTGCGAAAGGCGCTGTGGGGGAGGAAGGCGTCGACATGCACGGCGCTGCTGGATCTCGAAATCGTAAGATGGCGTGACTATGCAGAAGGGGGGCGGGGGAGCAACCATCAAGATGCACTCCATCGGGGCGTTTCTGCACAGCGCCCCAATAGCACGTTGGCCTTCCTGTGACCACCCTGGATACCACCCGCCACCGGGGGAGCACAGGGCAAAAACAGCAGATTTCGACAGCAATCTGGCATTTTCACTGGGAAACATGGTTTGTGTTAACTCCTTATCGGAGCTGTTGGACTGAGTAGGAATCTGGGGCAGTCCTGCGAATGGGACCGCAGTAGTTACCGCGGTCACCTTGGCCATCGGTGAAAATGGGTCCAAAATAGCCTACTTTTGGCAAAGCGCGGGCAAAGCGCACGGTGCGCCCCCGTGAAATAGCATACGCATGGGACATGATGTTTGCACCTGCTTGCCAGCACCATGCTTCTCTATGACGTGTTTTGTGTGTATGACTCTCCCGGCCAACACAGCTGCCCTCCCATCACCGGCGGCCCAGTACCTCCATATCATAGACCCCTACGCCAGGCATTCACCTGCATGCACCAACAGTTGCATGCCTCGATGCTCTCCCCACCTGTGCTCCAATGCCCTTCCGTCCATATCCTGCTGCCCGATGCCCGCAGGGCTTCATGCCTTCCGCACCCCCACACCGAGACAGAGGGCTTGGGCCACATCACACTCCAGCCTAGTGCCTCATGCAGCCTCACTGAGGAGCCTCACTGAGGGTGCAGCACCATGTGCATTACGTTGCTTTCACTGTATGGGAACTGCGGCTGGAATTCAATGTCCATTCCGTCGGGCTCCAAATAACGGCGCGCGAAGATAATGGACCGGACCGCATTGTACACGCTGACCGCTGCAGACAGAGCAGAGTGATGGTCGAAAGGGGCCCTGAAACCTTTGGCTGCGGCGGGGGCGAGGGGTGATGCAAAGGTTGAGGAAGAGGGACTGCGATTGGGTTTCGAGTGGGTGTCGAGGCAAAGGCTGGGTCGGCACAGAGGCAGGGGTGGGGTTTGAGGCTGATGTTGGGGTTGGATTCACGGTCACAGTTAACACAGAGCCTGGGGCTGCAGCAGAGGCTGGGGTTGAGGCAGAGTTTGAAGGGACTGTGGCTGGATGTTGGGTAGAATGTGGGCTGGGGCTTATGAAATGAAACTGAAGCACACATGCATGCATGCGTGCGCATGCGCGCACCCAAGTACCCCCGACCCAGGGCCGGAAAGTAGACAAGGGTTGCTCGAGACGGGGGCGGGGTGGGGAGCCTCACAACGCTCGAGGATGGCTCCCCCAGGACCATGCATGAGCGGGGTCGGGTGCAGCAGTCCTTTGGACGCGACATACCACACGGGTGCTGCATAATTGGACCCACAGCAGCCCTTGTTTGTCTTACACGCCTCCCCCCCACTGCAGTCTCCTCTCCAGCCTTCCCACCCCTTTGCCTTCCAGGTGTCGGCAACAGGCCAGGAAGAAAGAACGGCACAAACAGTGCCACGTATCCCCCCCGCCCATGTACCACCTGGCCAATGGCGAGGGCTGTTGCTCCTCTTTGTGGCCCCGCACAGAGCAGTGAAACAGGGACAATCCGGGGGCCAAAGTTTTTGGAGGGCCACCCCTTTCCATCGCAACGCCACCACCGTACACCAGGTGACTTGCATGTTCAGACGCTGATCGTCGCTGTACTGTCCAGGTGGGTGTGTCACAGCGGCTTTCATGATTTCCAGCTTTTTGGTCGTGCTCGATACTTCACACGTTTTCCCCTTCCGCACAGCTGTGAATCCCTGACAAGCCTTTCTGGCCTCGCCCTTACATGACCCTTTAGGGGGGGGGGGGGGTGACGCCTGCGTGGATTAGCGTGCGAAGCTGGCGGCGCCCATTGGCCTCTCACCACTTCCCCTTGTCCTCTCCTTGAATCTTTTCCCTCCGTCGGCAGCGGTGCCGATTGGCCTCTGCCACTGGTTGCTCTTGCTCTCCCGGTCTGGTCTATCTTTATCTACCTACATGGCGGGGGGTGTGACATCAATAAAAAACAGACAAATGCAAACCAGAGGTAATGCACTCCACAGTCAGGCATAAGTGCATCTTTATTCTCTATGCCAAACCTGGTTAAACCTCAAGACACACACTGTGTCTGAAACAGAAAACAGAACATCATGTCTGACTACATTAGTCAGACAATCACAGTCAGACACCAGCAATCAGTGTCGGATAAAGACACCATGCATTACCAGCATGGCCTACATGGCGGCGGGGGGGGAGGGGGGTTAGCATATCGCCCGGATGAATTGCTGTAGCTGGCCGCGCCTGTTGGCCTCTCGCCACTCACCCTTGCCCTTTCCTTGGCCCCGTTCCCTCTGGCGGCGGCGGCGCCCATCGGCCTCTGGTGCTCTTCCTCTCCCTGCTTGGTCTATCCTTATCCCCCTGCATACCCTTCCTTTGGGGGGGTAAAACCTCTTCACCCGTGCCCCGCCGTCTGGGGGGGTGACACGCCCGGCCGATGCCTGGAGGAAACGCAAGAAGGGGGGGGGGGGTTACGAGCAAGGCAGTCCTCAATGCAGAACTACGCCAGTAAGCCCGCTGGTCTGGGGGCAGAGAACACCCGGTCCAAGCCACCACGCGGTGCACCACCAAAGACCCCTCTGGCACTGTCACCTGAGCGAAGGTGTAGGTGGAACCTTCGGGCGGGGGCTCGACACTGCGTGCCACTGCCACCACAACACTCCACTCCTCGATTTAGGGAGGGTGCGGTAGGCAGCAGGACGCGCTGGCGGTTTGGGGGCGCTTCAAGGAAGGGACCAACCCACCGCCCTACCAACACAACAGGCGGGTATCGGGGGCCCCAGCTGCGCTTCCACAAGACGGCGAGCGGGGACAGATGGGCAGATACGCAGATCTGTCCAACGCCCTCCAGTCATTGCGTGCGTCAATTATCTGAACCCGGCCCCGTCTGCGCCGCGATCACCCTGCCGTTGGTTTATTGCATGTCAAGCTCAATTTCTAGGGTTCCCGCCGCTGATATTCCAAATAACCATTACCACACCGGGGTTTGCGCACGCGACCTCGGGTAGGCAGGTCACCCAGCCCATGGGTGAGTTGGATCGTGCCTGCGCGCATGCACGCCGCTGATGTTGCCGGTTAATCGACGGGGACGGCGGTTCGGTAGAAGTATTGGCCGGTCCGATTTCCTGACCGATAGTTGTCGCAACCGGGGCACTCTCTGGCAGCCAACCTCGTATGTGTGGCCCTCCTCCACGGGCACAGAACGCGATTCCGAGGCCCGACAACGTTGCGCTAGGGTTTTGCCCCGGGATCACCCCATCCCATGCATGTGCAACTGCTGCAACCGACGATGAGTGTGTAGTGTTGGTAGTGAAGCATGGCAATGATATGTGCCACGTGTCGAGCACACGCGGCACGGGTGACTACCGGACTAGTGGTATGTCCCCGGGCGCGGGGTAGCGTGGTATTGGTATGTGGGCCTTGGCGGCCAAGCATGTGGCGAGGTGGCATACCCCCTTGTGCGGACACAGCGCAGTGGTGGCCGGCCCGGATGTTTTGCGCGATGGCACCCGCCACGACCTTCGGGTCGCTGTTCGGTCCAGCCTTCACCAGCATCCCCTTGGCTTCTCTGCGCGAGAGCATTCAATCATGGGGCACAACACCACATCACGCTCAATACCAGTACGCCCCACCACTCACATGTCACACCCCTCCCCTTGACGACCCACCACTAAGCCTTGCGGCAAATCGCGAGCAGGCTTCACCCGAAAAGCGTTTTCACGAAAGCCAGGGTTTCGCCCCAACACACAGCACCAACACAAACACATGTCCTCAGAGGATCGCCGCGGCCATACACTCGCAGCCCTTGAGTGAGTCATCCTGTGATCAATGCTCCAGGGGAGTACATCCATTGCAAGTTCGGGTCGGGCCGTGGAACGTGCGCAATCGTGTAACCTTTCTATTGAACACCGGTCAAGCTATGCAATCGGTCGCCGAGCAACACGAAAACACCAAGCGTGCCTTGCGTGAATGTGCCATTGGCGACCCAAGATTGCTTGGCTCGTTGTGCGCGACACGCGAATTGACTCTTCACTTGTCTTGAATCGTCTCCTCCCATCGGAAGCCCACATCTACCACTTTCAAGGGTCGGCATGGCCGAGCAGAAACCAACATTAGCACGGAACAAGGCACAAGGCGCAACCGTGCACAAATCGAGTGAAAATGCATACCGAGGTCGTTGCGCGGTTCGTTGTTCGAGGGTCACACGGACCAATGTGTTCAATCCTCCTGAGGCTGTATCGCGCGGGTCCAGCGTTTCAAACTCCTAACACGAACGAAACAACATGTCAAAAAGATGTCGACATCCATACCATCCACACCCTACGTTCCATCGACACAACGATGATAGAAGCGCACCGGAGGAACATGGACGTGGGTGGTCGACTTTTCATTTCTCGTGCGGTTTAGTGGTGCAAAAAAGGTTTTCTTTGCGCGGTGGCTTTTGCAGCAATCCGGACGGAGTATGGTCAACGTCACGTCACGCACAAGCAGGCACTCAAAAAACATGTCTCCTATAGGCGAAAAAATGCACCTATCAGTTAGACATGTGATACCAGACACTCACAACGTCAAAAGCAAGTGCGGCATGACGACACGTGAGACATACCGGTTGCGCAAACAAATCAATTTCGTCATCCACAAGGTATTGGCGTGCAACAAAAAGCGACTTCATGGCTTGATTGACGCTTAGTGCACCGGCCGAATCCATCATCGTTAATTGTCCACTTCGCGTTCTGTGCGCAAGATTCCCAGGACAAGGTAGACGACGCGATTTACGCAACTAGTTTTGGTGATGACAACACAAGAACCGCACCGACATGACAACACGCGATTGAACAATCGTTGCACTGGGATAGCGGCCGTGCAATTCCGCCGAGCGCGAATAGAACGCAAAGTTGCCATTCGTGCAACGAGCACAACTCGCACTCGAATTCGCCACCACAGTAAACTCAACCAACCGCAAAGACTCGGGTCGGAATAAAGGAGGCCGCCCCTCCACTTTGCCCGTCCCCGTGCCCCGCATGGTTGAGTTGCTTGAATGAAGGTGGTAGCAAAAATAGCTACCAATTGGCACAAATTGCTTGCACTCGGTTGGCATACTACATCATCGAGATTTCCCACCTCATGCTCTTCGTTGGGAAATACATTTCCACACGGTGCATCACTGTTAGAATCGAGTTTCTAGTGTTGATCCTCCTCTCTTTCCATGCGCTTATGAAGGTTGTTTGTTAGTTTGGGGAACATGACAAAAGAAACAACGGGTTGTTAAGTACACCCACAAGCGCACGCACGTACGCAATGGATCGTGTTCTCGCATGCAATGCACCACTCACACGCCACACGACAAGATGAGGCAAAGGGAGAGACGCTGGCAATCCTCGTCAGTGGGCACAACAAATCTGCTTTAAACTCTGAGAAAGACACCAACATTGCGCCGACCTTTGAGCAATTGCACCCCCCGTCTTGTGAACGTCATTGTTGGATCCCACCTTTAGAATGGCGTCGTCGTTGGCACTGGGACCCCGCATATTCCTTGAATTTCCACCTTTACCGCGGCCCTTCCCACGGTCTCTTGATCTGCCACAAGAAATATGAATGGAGCAGAACTTTCCAACAGAACAGTGTTCTGCCGACCAGCCGAGGCAGACCTTCCAAAAGGATTTGACATGCTTTCCAACACTGTTACACTGTTTATCGGCCCTACTGCTTGGGGGATCGCAGGCGCTTGGCGGCGGTCGCGATGTGCAGTAGATAATCACAAAACAGCGGGATTTTCAAGTGGATATGAATCCGTTGATTTTATCAATATCAATCGATCTCCAATTTCATGGTCTTATGCACACAATTGGGTGTGCTGTGCGGTAATGTGCATTGTATCACAAGATCTACCACAAAAAAATATTTTCTCAATGTCACTTTTTATTCGTGTGTTACCGCTTTCATATCTTCATTGCTTTGCCAGTGCTGAGAGTGCACCTCATTGCCTACAACTATCGGTTCCCAATATGTAAACAACGCCAGGGGCCATAGTGGGACATGTCAGCGCCCAAAGAAAAAAATGTTGCATCGTGCAATTGCATTTGTTGTGCTTTGATCAGCGGCATAGCGGCCAGATGATGCCAGGTATTCAACACGGGCCCTTTGGGGCCCACTATGGGACGGAGCATAGAAAGCGTTGTGTGGACATGAATTGCCGTGAGTACATTAAGGCACTCATCATGTTCATTTGTTTAGCTCAACCGTAATGTGTTTACACGCGCCCACGTGAATTATTGAAAAAATAGGCAAAAAACCAAACAAATCTCGTCTCGATGGCGAGGATATTCAAAAGCGGAGCACGTTAACAGGTACAAGAAAACATAGGCGTGCTTTCTGTGGTATGAACGATTGTCAACCAATTGATTACAAGTTTAGCGCTACGAAAACCATGCAAGCCTCGTTGCATACGCTCAGATTGTTAGTGGCATTGTTCTTATGCCCATTGCCCATGTGTGCATCGCCGTCTAAGGAGTGCGTTTGGAGAAAATTGGGAGAGAACCATATGCGTAACTTTGTCACCATCCGCGCAACACCCAAGAACTTTTCGTCCGCTCATTCGCGCGAAGGGCCATTAGATAATCATTCAACACATTGTACAAGAAGCTACATAGATACGCAAAGAGTATCATATGATTAAGGTGAGAAACGAACGTGACATCATACTTTGTGCTTCGAGATTCACTTACAAGTTTGATATGCATTTGTGAGCACTTGGTGTAGCCTTGCTAATGTTGTGGTCCTTCGCCCCATCGGTGAGATTTTGCGAATGGCGTATTCGTCGTGTTGAGGTGTAGGTTCCAATACAAGTAACGCTTGCGAAAATTGCGGGAACTGGAGCAAGACAAGTTTTACCACTCATTCTTGCACGCTTGCCGAAATGTTACCCCGGTTACGTGGATGGGGCATCATTCTCTCAATACCGAATGGAGACGTTGGCTTAATTTTCATCTCCATTTCAACTTTATTATTTGCTTCGTGATCGCAAATATTGTGTTTGTGGCATTCACGCCTCTTCCACGTTTTACCCACGAATCCCACAAGAACTTGAGGAAAGGCCGCCTTAGCACTTTGAGGTTTCGCGAGGGAAACAAAACCAAATCAATAAACAGATTGGCTGTTGAGTGGCACGGGCAGCGGTCATGGTCGAAAAGCAAATGATTGGCATGCGCCATCATGCATGCGCATGAGAAAAACATGAACAACATCGTGTTCGAGTTCATGAAACCCCTAGGCACACTACAGCATGGCCACAACATCGCAAATTGCAATTATGCTTTGGTGGTTGAGCACTTTGTGTGTCTTTCAAAGCAAAGCGTCCGACCGAGCATTTCGGTATCAGCATAATAGTGAGGGCGAGTCCCTTATGTTGATGCACATGGAGTCCGTATTGATTGCGATTCAATGAGGAGAATGGAATGGGATGCCACAGTCGCACATCAAACACAACATTGTTGTTGACACATCGATGCCAATCCCCCACCCTGGCCATCTTCCGTTATTCACCTTCGAACTTGTGAGTCCGAAGTCGTGACCTTTGAATGCCCAAAAGATAGAACACCAATGTAAAGATACACAAAATGTTTGCATGGCAACAACGAAACGTAGGGATTGGAGTAAGTGAGAGGAACGAGATAAACATCACGTTCACTGTCATCTTCAGTGTGAATGCTACATTCGGGAGCAATCTTGCTGGCCTTGTGCTAGTGCAACCCTTTGACGGGCTTTACCTTTTTGCAATAGTTTTGCCTACGCTTGCCTGCTATGCTTTATTGACTTTATAGCCCACACCCCAACCGCCCGGTGTGGCCAAGTTGCATGTTTTGTGGTATTTGGGTGCAGATGGGGAGGTGCCAAGAGTTTCCTCTTGTGAAGTTAGTTTTTCCGAATTTTGATTTAATTTAATTTTGTTGTCGGTGGTTGTAATTTGGGTCATGGGTTTCAAGGAACATTTCAAGGTCCGTTTCTGTACCATGTGCAGCCTCATGATCATTTGTTAAGTGCTTCTCCGTGTTGTACACGCTTGCTCGCTAAGTTCCATGATGCCACTAAACAACAACAAATCAATTAATCATACAGCTATGTATTATTGAGCCGCAAAGAGCATGACATAGGTGACGTGCACTCGTCATTACCACGCGTACAATGCATGGTTGACAATTTGGATCGTCATCAATCTTCATCTTCCATCGATAGTAGATCCGACTTGTGTTGAGGTTTGACGGGCTTGATACTATCGACCGTCACCTAAAGATGACGGTCTTGCGAAGTCTTTGTATGCTGGGTACTTGGCCGGGTAGCATTCAGGATGTGGTGACGAATTATTCAACCTCCTAAGCGACCTCATGTCGTGCTAACACGAGCGAGTGCAACATTTCACATGCGCTTGTATTCATGTTGCTCTGTTTTTTGGTGCATGATGCCACCCTAAATTCTTGGGCCTTGTTTGCCACAATACGGTACCCCAGTGCTAACAACGCACCATGTTTGTCCCACACTGAAATGCAATGTGTGTCTCCGTTTCGTTGCCGTGTTACCCGTTGCACTCCCTTTGTATATGCCGTGCTCGTGTGATCGCGTTGTCTTCCTCGGGACCCCGGGACCATGTTAGAGTGCCCAAAGATTAGAACAACCAAGACAAGACTAGAAAGATAAACTTGAGCCACATTGGATACACACACCTTTTGGAGATCATCTTCCCGTAGTTGATGGCGTTCGTTAGTTTGCTAGGGCAATGACGATCGTGTTTGTGAAGGCCTTTGTCTACGTTGAGATGCAGCCTTTTTGGATGTCGTTTTCTTGTGGCATAGCCTTGTCTTACTTGATGTTTTTGCAACTTGAACTTTTTGCAACCTTCCCCTACACAAGCTTGTTTCGTGCTTCGTTTGCCATTAACCGCCTTAACATGGACGGGAAATGTGCTTTGATTACAATTACCTGCAAACACATGAAGTGCGACAATTTTCAGGGAGAATTTCGTGGGGACAATTTAACCGGTTTGGTTTTACCAACTCCATTTTTGGTAAGAAACGTGGCAAAATATTCCCCGAAAGTCCGGGGCTTGCGCCCTTAAGCGGTGCTGTACATACGGTTGTCACACCGGGTTCTTGATGGGATTTAGGTACTCTCAAACACATTTCTCTAACGATATTCGGAGTCTCTTTCTTCTGCAATTTTGCATTCGGGCACTCGGGCGTACGGCACTTTGAGCTTTGGGGGTATCAAGGGTGGCAAAATTTTCGCTTTTGCGCAATTATTCGTGCCGAAATTGTCCACGAGCGCAATGTTTCCACCGCACGTCTAGCCGCTTGTTGAGTAGCCAAGGTTCACGAGGTGAAGGATGTGTTCGGAACAACCCATCACATGGGATAGTAACACATGAATGCAAGTTCCTAGAGCAAGGCAATGGTTGCTTCTTGTTGAGACCTTGCTCGTTGTGCTGTACATTGTGTACACATCCAACAAGAGAATTTTAGTGTTCTTTTGAGTTGGATCGGAACCCGCTTCTTGATTCGGGGGTGGCGGGGGGAAAGGCTTTGCACCCGGTTCGATGTCACGAGCATGCCTCAAAAACGTCAAAACAACTCTACCACCGACAACCATGGAGCGCCTTCGTGTTGCCAGGTCCCTACAGAATGTCAACCGACCCCTCTCCCACACAAGAGACGAAGGACTTCTTCTGGGGCGATGATGAGGATGATGATTTCCTGGCTGGAGAAGGAGATGGTCCGGAGGAGGGCCGCTTTGAGACCGCCCCCGACGAGCAAGGCATCAAGACCATCACTGACATCCAGATTCGGGATGGCAAGAAGTTCAAGACTACAAAGCGCGTGCGAGTCGTGAAGCGCACCGTGAAGGTCTGGGCCTATGTGCAATGCGAAGTGGGCCTCGTCTAACCGTTTGGAACCCTCACGAGCAACTGCCGCTGCCCCAACCGCTTGTATCTGTGAGTATTTGAACCAGACGTAACTACTGGACTCCATCACCCGGACACGGAAAAACTTCACCGACCCATCGGCTGCTGTCAGTCGCTGGCATGTAGCCACTGGCGCTGTCAACTACAATTGCTGTTAACTAGACAGGCCTGCTTTCAATCCATTGCCGTCACCCAAACATCAAGTGCCATCAATTACACGCCAAATTGCCTTCCGTCAACCATCACCTGCTATCATCGAACCATCATCTGCCGTTCACTATCGCCCACACCGGCCAATTGCCGTTACAAGCCTAACAACTACCGTCAGTTAATCACTGCTGTGTTGGCCATCAACTGCCGCCACTTAACCATCACACATGTCACCTGTCAACCAACCACTGCCAGTTACCCACCAAATGCATTCGACCACATTATGTGTGTGAGGGATACACATCTGCTCCCACCCTGCCCCTGAGCGTAGAGAGGGGGTTGAGTGGCTCGCACACCCCCTGCCCTGCACTTGCAAGGTTCTTTCTTTGACATCCCTCTTCATAAGATTAGCTAATCCTATGTTGGAAGTCCTCATTCAAGGACATATCTGCTGATGGCCCATTGTAAGCATTCATCATGCCTCCAGACTTGTGAGGGCCTTCAACGCTGCTGTTGAAAGACAAAATTTGTGCTCAACAAAGTGACCAAACGGTGGCATGGAATTGCGGGCTCTATCGCAAGTCAGAGAATCCCTTTGACCCCTTATGCCTTCTTCAGAACTTGGAGCGTGGAATTCTACTTCAGATAATAGTAGTTAAAGTAACCGGGCACTTGCGAGTATCTTTCATTTTCCTCTGCAAACTTCTTTGATGATGGTGAGAGACTCATAGCCGACGTTGGCGGACAATTGTCCACATGCGACGTGCCTTTTCTCCTGTTGGCTCATGCTTACACTTTTGGCAGATCACAGGGCAACATTGGGTAATTTGGGTTCTCCTCGTGCCAAAGCCTCTTGTCCACCTCCTTGTTATGGTCACGGCAGGATCTCGGAGAACCCGAGCAGAGTGTTGGAGGGATGGGGGCACTTCCTGCTATTGGGCAGTGACATAGACAATCCATCCCCCCCCCACCCCCAGACTCCTCCAGAACTCCCCTTGGCAAACAAGCAAGTTATCCCAAAGACATGACACAAGACCCCAGTTGTCCTACACGGCAATCCACCATTTTTTACGGAGCATCCCCTGCCCCGGCCCCCTCGAGCACGTTGCTGCACACCCATGCAGATCAACATGCGGGCGGAGGAGCGGATCAAGAATTGGGTGCGGTTTGGCAAGGCCAAGGAGAACACCATCGACATCACAGTTAAGGAGCAGGACCTGCCCTTTGACATCTCGGGCAAGCGCAAGATTACGCAATCCTCTGTCGAAAAGAAGATTGACGAGGAGATTGTGAAGGTGCGTGGGGCGTGATGGTGGGCTGGCTGTGGTCTCCCACGGTACACTCAATATTGGGGGTTGCCGGTGGGTGAACACCGGTTTGCGATTAAGAGGTAGATAATTTCCACCCATACACACACCTTCCACCCTCAGAAGTACCTGCTGCAACGCACATTTGTGCACACAAACAAATGCAAGCACGCACATGACTGTGAAGCCCCGGATCCCACGTGCAAGCGGCAAAGAAGAACAGCAGAAGGCTCATGAAATATGAGTGGCTGGTACTCTCGTCAGCACCCATGGGCCTTCAAACACAAAGCCAAAGGGCCATTCGCATCGGCCATAGGCGCCTCTCCGCACGTTCTGAGGGGGCGCACGTGTGCTGTGCGCGCGCTGTGCGAAAAGTCGGCTGTTTTCCACCACCGGTAGCCACGGGTCCCAGGGTCCTGGATTCTGCACCCTACAGCCCCTTGCTTGTACACCGGGGATTTTTTTTTTCTAGTCTGATGCTTGCCACGGGTCCCAGGGTCCTGAACTCTGCACTCCCGATGCTGTTTTGAATTGAGCATGCATATTTCTGTAGGTGGGTGGTTTTCAGGGGTGTTCCCAGGATAAACAGCGTAATAATTGGCGCTGTGCCCACGCTGTGCCCGCGCTGTGCGAAAACGCCCGCCTAGAGGCTCAGGGGCTTTGCAGTGTCGCATCATCCTGCCCCTCGATTCTGTACTTTGGTCTCGTGTCCTAAAAATGTGCACATGAGCTCTGTCCTTGCGGTGACTGCCTTTGAGGGGCGTGACAGGTGACGAGCACAATGGTTGGGTAGCAAACAGGACGGGGGGGGGGGGAGCTCTTTACCGCACGCATGTTCACACACTCAGGCAGGTGAGGCAGCGCACGCTGGGGGGCGGGACGCCAAAGCCCAAGCGACGCAGAGTTCCCCCTCATGCCCCAGCCCCCACAGGCGCGGAGGCCCGACGGCCAGGCAAAGCAAGGAGGCAGTACGGGGCCTTCCACAAGCGCTCTCTGACCCCAAGACCCGCACGGGCATCCCTGTCTAACAAGGGCTCTAACTCGCTCACCCCGCTGCTCTGTTCCCCTTCGCATCCCCGTCCAGGGCCTTTAACTGGCACGTGCCCTCTCTCATAGGGGCAGCTCCAACCCGATCAGTGCACCCAAACCAATGCCTTCCCCTTTGCCCATCCATGGTGATGGATGAGAGCCTGAACCAACCAATTGCCTGCACAATGCACCAGACGGTGCACCCCACCTAATCAACACCGTGTTCCCCTGCCCAAACCCACCCAAACATTGGGCACGGTTCCCTCCACAAAGCCAACAAACCCTCTCCCTTCACCTTCGCATCAGCATCCAGGACCCAAATAGGCCGGTGCCCCCTTCTGATAGGGTGTTCCCCCTCATGTTCACACACACACAGAGGCACACACACAGACACACACGCATGCACGCACGACAGCACAGTGGACTCGCCCTGTTGGCGGTTGGCGGTTGGCGGTTGGCTATTGGCGATTAGCGGTTGATGGCGGTTGATGGTGGTTGGCGGCAGTTGGTGGTTGGGGATTGGTGGTTGATGGCGGTTAGCAGTGGTTGGCGGGTGGCGGTTGGTCGCCGTTGGCGGTTGGCGGCATTTGGGGGTTGGCGGTTGGTGGCGGTTGGCGGTTGGTGGTGGTTGGTACACGGGGCCTCCGCCAGGGAAGCACGGGGACAGTGCCCCTTCCTGTGCGCCCGCCGCCGCGTTTAGATGATGCGCCAGTCCGCCACCGGCGGCGACCCTGAAGCCAAGTACGTTCCGCGGTCGCTGCGCCCGGGCGGCCGGCCGGCGCCGGAGCCGAAGCCGGCCCCCGGCGCAGAGCCCCAGGGCAACGCGTACCGGCCTCCGTCCATGCGGGACGGGTCCGGGGCCGGGGGGCGGTCCATGGCGACGCGGGAGGACAACGCGCACACCGTGCGTGTCACCAATTTGTCGGAGGAGATCACGGAGCAGGACCTCAAGGATCTGTTCGGCGCCTATGGCCCACTGCAGCGCGTGTTCTTGGCGCGCGAGCGCACCACCCGCGAGTCCAAGGTGTCGCACATGTCCCCTGCTCATGCTCCTGCCCCTGACCCAGCCCCAGCCTCAGCTCCAGCTCCCACTGCACAGCATTGCCTAGGCACCGCAGTAGGGCCTTAATGGGAGAAACACCCGCTGCACGGGTTGTGAACCCTTAAACCAACTGGCAAATTGTCTAAACATGCTGGGCACCGCCGATGGGTAACACTTGGTGATCCGGAACCCCGGGTACCCTGTGTTACATTTCCCACATTAGATGTGATGGTGAGCACCCTCCAAACTTCAGTGGCTTGGGAAAGATTCTGTCGTGAAGCATCACTGGCATCAGCACGGGGGACTGCAAGGGGCAGAAGCAGCACTTGTGAGTAGCGGGATGACTGTCCCACTCTCAGGTAGTAAAACCCACTTACTGGAGGCTGTTAGGTCGCTACCTAACAGGCCGCCCACCTCTCGCAGTTTTGTTGACCCTGCCCTCTTCACCGCCAACCCAACGGATGGGCAACGCTCCAGCTCCAGCCCAAAGCCCAGCCCGTGTCCTTGTTGGCCTGACTGTCTCTGTCCTGGGACCCCGCCCCTGATCCAACCCCAGCCCCCGCCCTCGAGTATTCCCTTGTCCATTGCCCCCTGCCCCTACCCCTGCTCCTGCCCTCGCCTGGAAAAGGGCCCCTCCCGCCGCCATCGGTCGCCTTTCGGCTCCAATGCCAAGCCGCATAACGCTCCTGTCCCCGCCCCACCTGTCGATGCGCCTGCCTTCGCCCTTGTCCGGCGCCAGGCATACAGAGGCATGGACTGGTACATAGCTGCACAGAGCAGCCAGCCCTCGCCGTACACGGCCGTGCACAGCTCTCCAGTGGGGCCGCACGCAGCCCTGCACTGGTGTTTTGTATTGACCGGTCCCCTTTTTGTTCCCGACCGCCTTTACCAGCACGCCTAACACGCCCTTCAGCCCCCTTCTTCAAGGACGCTGAGCGGCTTGGCCACTAGCGACACTTTCTTGATGCTCTGCTGTGTGCAGCCAACGCTCCGAAAAGCATAAATGCAGCCGGTTCTCGCCAGGGGTGGATATAATAGTGACGACATTACCAAGGGGGGGGTGGGGGGGGGGGGGGTGTTCAGCCAGGAGGCAGTGATGACGGAATGACGATTACGATTGCGACTAGCTCAGGCAGTTCAGTCACAGATGATTCGGAATTGCAAGCCGTTGTGGCAAATGTGTCAAGAAATGATTGCACTGTGTGGACTGTCTTCATGGGATACACCAACCCCTGTGCAATCTATTGTCTTGTGTTCAGGGTTAGTAGATGGCTCAGTAGTACAGTGGTGCATGCATTGGCTAATGAATTGATTGTCCTGGGTTGGTTCAATTCCAGGGTAGCACCTGCTCTGGCGCCTTTTCTGGCCATCAGTCCTCTTGTAAAACTGCTGGCAAAACTGCTAGTTCAGTCAAACGGGTAAATTGTAATTGTAATCGTCATGGGGGGGGGGAGGGGGGGGGGCTGGGGGGGGGGACCCCCCCCATTATATCCACCCCTGGTTCTCGCTCGGACAGTACGTTTCGTTTCTCACACCGATTTGCATCGGCTTTCATTTTCCGCTCCTTTTTGATGTTATGTGCATTTGAGCGGTTGCAATCCAGTCGCTCTTGGTGATCTACCGAAGGTTCCACCTACACCTTCGCTTAGCTCACCTTAATTCGGTCTCACCCCCCTTCTTCGGACACAGGCCGCCCCTGCCCCACGTCCGTGCCCCGGTCCCTGTCCCCATGTGCCATGCCACTGCCCCGCCATTGTCCAGGGGTTCGCCTTCATCAATTTCTTCAACAAAGCGGACGCAGAGAAGGCCATCGAGAAGGTGTCGGGCTTCGGGTACAACCACTTGATCCTGCAGGTGGAGTGGGCCAAGCCCTCGGGCAACTAAGACGGCGACCGGGGCAGAGGAGGACGGCGGTGGCGGCCCTGCACCGGAGATTGAAGCGCGCGAGGGGGGCCCGGGCCTGACAGCTTTGCCCAGAGGGGGATGCGATTGTCGATGCAGCGGTGGGCTGGGGAGGTGGCAAGAGGTGGATGCTGCCACACCCCACACAGCAGGGTGGGGGTGGGTGGGTGGGGGGTACATGGGAGGGCAGGCCGGGATGCCACTGGATTCCTGCCTTTTTTTTTTCGGCGGACGGTCACAAAGGGCCTGGGGGTTGACCGACAGCGGTTGGCCGCCAGCCAACTGGTTCGTCGGATGGATGCATCAAAATTTCAGGCTTTTTCCTACTCTGGACCGGGGCGTCATAGGGACGCTGCAAGGCCCTCTGGGGCTTCTTCAGGGGCGCCTTGCGGGCTTATTTGCAGTGGATGCAGGCGGTTTGCAACCAGTGAAGGCAGTGGTGCTGGAGGGTCATGCACCCCTTGCCTGAGAATGGTGGACCCAGGAAAAAGCCGAGGGAGAAGCTGCAATTTCTCATACCACGCGCCCCAAAGGCACGAGTGACAGGGGGCCCCCCGGGTAATCTTGCGGTGACAGCGGTGCGCTGAGATGTGCAGAGGTAAGAGTGAGAGGATTGACATTCAGAAAGGCAGCCCGTGTGGCACACATCTTCAGTGTATGCGTTGGGATGACAATGGCACATTGTTGCCACGGGCCGTCAGGCCTGCGCTGCAAAGAAGTTGCATTTCATGGCTTTCTTCCTGTGTTTTTGATGCCCGTGGTCCCCAGGGTTTTGCTGTGGGTGGCGTGCTTTCTGGGGATGCATGAATAGAATCGGCGTTGTGATTGCGGGCACGAAAGACGTTTTCTGATTTGGGATAATACGATGGCTGTGTGTAGCAATAGTGCAGCAGTCATGGTGTAGCAGTTTTGGTACTGCTTGTTATGGATTATGCAGCATTCATGGTTTTGAGTCATGAGTCTTATGTCATGGCGTAGCGTTGAGGAATGTGTAGTCATGATCCAGCAATTCCAGTATTGCAGTCATGGTCGAGCAGGTAATACTCATGGTTTAACAGGCAGTCATGGTTTAGTAGTGATGGTATGCAGTCTTGGTTTCGGTGTAGCCTCCGTTATGTAGCGGTCATGGTAACATTGTCATGTTGCAGCACTTATGATCTTGAAGGCATGGTGTAGCACAGTAGTCATGGAACCGCAGTCCTCCTTTTGGTAGGCATAATGTAACCGTCATGGTAAAGTTGCCATGGTGTGTTATCCCCCCACTCACCCAAAGAGAGTCTCTGGAGCAATCCCCGATGCACCTGAACAGTTGAAGGGGGCGGCTCTGCAGGACAAAACAAAGCCCCAGCCACCAGCGACACGAGGCACGGAGGTACAAACCCCCCAAGTTGGCAGTTCCGATTGCTGTATGTCTGAAGTGACACACACCTTGCTTCCACAGGTGCCAACCACCCAGCACTACAGCACTTCTTGCCCCCAATGAGGACCTAACAACTACCACTACAGCCCCCTTGTTAGCAGTACCCTGCATCGACGCCAATTCTGCAGGACAAATGTTCCCACCTCCCATGCAGCAGAAGCCCCCTGGTGGCATTGGATGCCGAAGTGTATTGCTTGCCCCAATCCAGCCTAGTAGCACAGGGGTGGTTGGGTACCCACTTTGGGGGCAGCACCCCTCCGATTGGACAGGAGCCTCAAGCAGATCACACAAAAACCAAACACCAAACCTGTACGCCGCCTATCTGCCTCTTGCACAGTTCCTGCATAGTCCCTGCACGTTCTTGACAGCGGAATTGCTTTGATATTTGCCACTTTCAGCTCATTCGCCCGAGGGTTTTCCTTTGGAAATCCTTTTCTTTCTGATGAATGCACTTTGGAAAAGCCCCTTAGGCCGCTAGTTACCAACCTACAGTCATTGGTTTACGTGTATTTTCTCACGGTGCGAGCAAACGTGTATTTTTGTAGACACACCTGTACACTGCAGAACTGCCTTTTCGTGAGGGCCTCTGCAGTCCAAACGCCCACCCACCCACCCCGCATATATCTATTGGAAGCAGTTTTTAGACTGCACTGTGGAGGTTTGTGCAGGACCGAGACACTGACGAGTTTCATTGCTGTTAGACATCAGTTTCTGGTGGCCACCAGCCAAATTCTGGGTTAGGCTTAGGGACATCAACCAAGTTGTTGAGCTAACAATAGGCGTATGCCATTGGGGTTTGTTAGTGGAGCCCTTAATTTATCCCCCAACACCCGCATTAGGGTGGGGATCTCCTGTGGAAGCCAAATTGCACAAAGGTGTTATTGGTGGCGGTATTGCTGTTCGACATATTCAGTCAATTCTAGTCGCTTCCCACAATGGCCCCCTGCCAAGGCCTCCCATTGCCACATACTGCAAAATCAGCCGGAAATAGGCCTCCTGTCGCCACATATCACAAAATCAGCTTGACTGTGAAGGAGTGGTTGAATCTGAGTGGGATGTGGATGTTGCCGCTGGAAGAGTTAGAGTTGGAATTGCTATCCTGAGGAAGAATTGGAGTTGGAGCATGAATTTCTTGTTGAGGTTTAGCCACTGTGAGTAGTCATATGACTAGGGACATGACGAGGGTCGCGCAACCGAAGTGAGGGATCTACAGCTGCTGGGATGCACAAGTGCCCGTACTATACGTGACCTGGGGTGCTGCTGCACTGCCCCTTCCATCTCAACGTCCCCAAAGCAAGGGGGAGTTTTTGAGGGAGCAATTTCCAGTTAAATCCCTCCATACAATAGCGTTCACAGAGCACATGGTCTCCTTTTAATCAACACCTCCCCTTGTCTCTTTCATAGGCAGACCTTACATATGGTGGTTCAAGTATTAACAAAGTGATTGCATGTGTGAACATGCCCAAACAAATGCTCCATGTTGCACTAAAATGTTGAACACTGGGAGGGTGAGTGTGCAGTGTGGCTCGGAGCAAAAAAATGGTGACAAAATTACATGGAACCATTATCGCCAGAAAACCTTTGGAAATGTATGCGAACCACGCAAGTTTCCTCGCATTTTACGGGACATAAGCGTTGCATATCTTGGACAAGCTATGTCTTGAGCAGGCATCCACCTGTATGTTATTCCGGCGGTGTCTAAGCTGGTCCTTCCCATCTGCCTGCCATCTAACTGCGCCGATGTTTTCTGCCCGCGCTTTTTGTGCATGTTGTGAGCCGGCTTTCGTAAGAAGAGGGGCTGGTCATGCCTGTGAAGAGTTCGCTGCACATTGAACTGGTCAAAGCCACATGGTGCCTGAGGCTGCGGTCTCATGACATTATGTTTGGAGGACGTCTTTCGTGAATACTGCAGTCATGTTACAGCAGTCAATACTGCTGTCATGGAGCCCAGGGCCCCCATAAATGACCTACCCCAGGCCGCGTGTAAGTATGGCCTATCCCAACCCCCTTGCAGCGTAAAACCTCCTTAAAGCTCCTCCCACCTGGAGGTCTGTGGGGTATATTTCGAGACAGCGGTTTCCGTCACTCAAAATCAATTCCATTGCCATAATACTCGGGGACAGTGCCGATTATGCCAACACGGAGGGGTTTTGGGGGTCGGAGCCATTTTCGCCTCATTTGTGTCCACTGGGTGTCCCGTAGGTATGTGGGGTATATTCGGAAAGCCCTAGAAATGGGCTTTTCGGAGATGTATGGGTTTGGGCAAGGGGTCCAGAACCATATTTTTTCGAAAATTGGCCATTACCGTTGACAGTTTGGGTTTTTTCCCCCCTGTTCTGGTCAGGTTTCAAACACACTGCACTGCACCCCTACCCCCATTACTGGGTGCACTTTGGGGGGGGGGGGGGGGTAATCCCCTTTTATTGTTTGGGTGGGAAGATCACAAAATTAGGTTTCGGAGAAGATTGGGACAGTGGGAGAGCTGTACGAGGGCAAAATTATGAAAAATGGGGCCAGGCATCACTGTTGATTGGATGCTTCCCAGAGTGGTAAAAATTGCCATTTCCCCCCTAAAAATAGCCCATCCCTACTCTTTAGCCCCCCCATACCATGAAATTTGGAAACATTCCCTTCTTTTTGCTCATTTTCATCATTCATGGTCCTTTTTAGGGGTGAATAACGGCTCAAGTCACCACATTTGTCCGTAAGTTGCCTGTTCTTAAAAAAAATCTGCATAGGATGATGTCATGCCCGATTTTTAGCCCTTCCAACCCCTTACAAGGCCCCGAAACCCACCCCTACCCATCTAAATACCTTCCAAAGACATGTTGTTGTTTTTTTGACTTCCCCGCTGTCCTTGCTTTCACACATCGAAGCAAAAGCCCGAAAAGCCAAAAAAGTGCCAAAACCATCCGTATTGGCATAAACCGAATGTCCCTGAGAGATATGGTGATGTATCTTCGTCTAACATTTGAGTGGCAGCCAAACACACAGCGTGCGTCTTGCGCTGTGTGCTGCATGCTGTGTGCAAGTCCCTCTGCAGCCGCTGGTTGGAATCATCCTGGTATTTGTGTTCTTTTGGTGGTTTTCTCTGCAATTTTGCATCTGCCTTTCCGCAGCACTTCTATGGTGTCGTGATGGCTGCAATGGCCTCCGTCCAATCATACACCAACCACGACAACAGCTTCAGTGCAAGCCCCAAAAGCCCCAGCAGTCCATTTGGTCATCATGGCAGCTCAGCCTCTGCCCAGAGCTGTGTGTCGCTGGCCATGCAGGCTTTGCAGCGCGGCGGCATGGGTCCCGTTGTAGCCCGGACCCTGGAGAACCTGGCGAAGGGGCTGGAGCAGATCAAGCTCCCAGAGGAGCCGCAGATGCAAGTGGAGTTGGCGATGCTGTGCAACCTGATTGCGGCTTCTACCGCCAGCGATGGGGCCACTAACCTGTGCCGCACAGCGCGAGCGTTGGTCAAGGTCAGCGCTGCCTCCAAGGTGTTTGCGAAACACCTGCAGGGGCCTGGGAAGACCGTGTTCCAAGCCATCAGCAGGCAGGTGGCTCAGCCACAGGTCCTCCACCATGCTTCCTCCCTCTCTGCGACCCAGAGATGCATTTGCAATGGCACTGTGCAGAGTGTAGAGTGCAGAGTGGGAAGAGGAGAGGTGTGGTGAGGTGGGGTGAGGTGAGGTGCAATGAGGTGAGGTTAGGTGAGGTGAGGAGGAGGAGGAGGAGCGCCTGCCGCGGTCCCACGTACGGTGAGCCTTGGCGTCGTCCCCCGGGGTCCCACGCAGACCAGCCGAGGGAGTCCTCCGTATTACCTCCGCTAGAGTAAGACGAATCTTCGCACACCTGAGAACGCCCCTCCCAGCAGGCCGTCTGGGTCTCAGCGTCGGTGTACGACTACGCTACGGTCCTATCTGCTCTCCGGTCCCGGCCACCGACCGCTCCGAACTGTCCTGGATCCACCTGAGGTAGCGTCCCAGGATCAACGGTCACGGAAGGTGTGGGTCTCCCGGGGCATCACCCCCGACTTAAAAAAGTCGCCGGGCTAAATAGAACGCGGCCCAGCACGACTATGCGCACTGCCGGCGGGCTGAGTACCGCCGGTGTCGCGAGTATGGTCACGCTACACGATCACGCGCACCGCCGGTGGCCTGGGTACCCCCGGGTTCTGTGAGTGCGGGACGTGCGTCACAGCCATAGCACCACGGTGGTGCACCGCCGTGGAGGTCACCGACGACGCCCGGCCGCAAAGGCCGAGCCCAAACGACAAGCCCTACGATACGTGCACCGAAACGGCACGTGACCGAGAAAGTGGCACCACAATGGTGCCCGAGCGAGACGGCGATGTTCGCCGATGGCACGTGAGGCGGTGAGTACCGCCGATGACACGTCACCTCTGCACGAGGTGTCACGGAGGTTGGCGGAGCGCCAGGTGCAGACCCTGCCATGGTGCCTCGAGTATTGGCCTGGAGGATACACCATGGCCAAGCGGGCGCACGAAAACCGTCTGGGCAGCGCCACGGTGGCGCTCTGCCCTGAAGGTTGCGCCACGACGGCGCCGTGTACGTTGACTGCACCACGGTGGTGCCATGTCACTGAACTAGCGCCACGTCGGCGCTGGGCTGTCTGGGCAGCGCCGCGGTGGCGCTCTGCCCTGAAGATTGCGCCACGATGGCGCACGTGTACGTTGGCGGCACCACGATGGCGCGCTGCCACTGAACTGGCACCACGGAGGCATAGGGCTGTCTGGGCAGTGCCACGACGGCGCCGTGCCCCGAAGATTGCGCCATGGCGGCACACGTGCACGTTGATTGCACCACGATGGTGTGCTGCCACTGAAGTGGCGCCACGTTGGCGCTGGGCTGTCGGGGCAGCGCCACAGTGGCGCTCCACTCTTGCGGTCACATCACGGTGACGCACGTATTCGTCGGCGGCACCACGGTGGTACCCTGCCACTGAGCCGGCGCTACGTTGGCGTCTGGCGGTCGGGGGAGGCCACGTAGGTGCATCTGTCCCCCACAGGACTACATGTCTGGCCCAGGGAGGGGTCTGGACAGTTGGCGGGCGGGGTGGGCCCGGCCTGACACAGGGAAGACGCACGAGGAATCACGACATATCACGACTGGCTTCGAGCGTGGCAGTGCGTGTGGGCAATCCGTCCCACAGCTACCATCCTGAGGGTTTTTATACTGGTGCCAGGTCACCAGAGGTGAGGTGAGGTGAGGTGAGGTGAGGTGAGGTGAGGTGAGGTGAGGTGAGGTGAGGTGAGGTGACCTGAGGTGACGTGAGGTGACGTGGAGGTGGAGGGGGAGGTGGAGGTGGAGGTGGAGGTGGAGGTGGAGGTGGAGGTGGAGGTGGAGGTGGAGGTGGAGGTGGAGGTGGAGGTGAGGTGAGGTGGAGGTGAGGTGAGGTGAGGTGAGGTGAGGTGAGGTGAGGTGAGGTGAGGTGAGGTGAGATGAGGTGCGGTCCAGTCCAGTCCAGTCCAGGTCGGAGGCGGAGGTGGAGGCAAGGCAAGGCGAGGTGAGGTGAGCGAGGCGTGGTGGTGGGGTGAACCTCCCCCCCACCCCACCCCCTTGCGACGTTCTCTGATACCATCCAAACCTCCCTGTTCTTCGCAGCACGGTCTGTGATGTGCCCAGGCCCAAGCTCTGCAATATGCTTTCTTGTCCCTGTGTCGCACAGCTGCAGCTCAAAGAGAGGGGGGGGGGGCGGGTCAATATGCCGCTGCTGCTTCTCAAACCCACTGGACGGCGCACCCCCCCCCCCCCTGTCCCGTGGGGGCGCCACTTGGAGCCGCCCCCCCCCCCTCCCCTGGACCCCTGAACGTGTGACACATGGGGGGAAGTGGTGATAGTCGTGCTGAGTTTACGCAGCTCACCCACACACGCGATGGAAGCACTCCGCAATGAGCATGAACGTGACCTCGTGGAGGTGAAGGGTATTGCCGTATGGATCCTTAATGTTTTGGTCGACGCAACCCGCCACCATGGAGAAACAGAAACGGCGGACCAAAACAGCGGCTTGGTGGACCTTCACTGAAGGAAAGGGAAGGGAAGGGCAGCGAATGGCGATCTGCCAATGGGCGCCGCCAGCTGCAAACGAGAATACAGTACCATGGCTTCTTGCCAAAACCCCCTCATACCACGCATGACGTGGATCGCCCCCCCACGGGGGCTGTTGGGGCGTGGAACGCGCCGAGCGTGCCGAGAGCATGCTAACGACACCGCGACTCACGTGGAGCTCCCAGTGAAGAAGATCTGGTACAGCGAGAGTGCATGCAAGTACCCGCCACGACTCCGTAGCACTGCATCGCCGGGGGTATGGCATGCGGTGGACAGTTGAGCATGTGCCGATGGTGTTGAGGATGGTCTCGCGGCTTGGACCGGGCACCACCGTTGGCACTCCTGTTGAGCCGTGAACGTGTGACACATGGGGGGAAGTGGTGATAGTCGTGCTGAGTTTACGCAGCTCACCCACACACGCGATGGAAGCACTCCGCAATGAGCATGAACGTGACCTCGTGGAGGTGAAGGGTATTGCCGTATGGATCCTTAATGTTTTGGTCGACGCAACCCGCCACCATGGAGAAACAGAAACGGCGGACCAAAACAGCGGCTTGGTGGACCTTCACTGAAGGAAAGGGAAGGGAAGGGCAGCGAATGGCGATCTGCCAATGGGCGCCGCCAGCTGCAAACGAGAATACAGTACCATGGCTTCTTGCCAAAACCCCCTCATACCACGCATGACGTGGATCGCCCCCCCACGGGGGCTGTTGGGGCGTGGAACGCGCCGAGCGTGCCGAGAGCATGCTAACGACACCGCGACTCACGTGGAGCTCCCAGTGAAGAAGATCTGGTACAGCGAGAGTGCATGCAAGTACCCGCCACGACTCCGTAGCACTGCATCGCCGGGGGTATGGCATGCGGTGGACAGTTGAGCATGTGCCGATGGTGTTGAGGATGGTCTCGCGGCTTGGACCGGGCACCACCGTTGGCACTCCTGTTGAGCCGTGAACGTGTGACACATGGGGGGAAGTGGTGACAGTCGTGCTGAGTTTACGCAGCTCACCCACACACGCGATGGAAGCACTCCGCCATGAGCATGAACGTGACCTCGTGGAGGTGAAGGGTATTGCCGTATGGATCCTTAATGTTTTGGTTGACGCAACCCGCCACCATGGAGAAACAGAAACGGCGGACCAAAACAGCAGCTTGGTGGACCTTCACTGAAGGAAAGGGAAGGGAAGGGCAGCGAATGGCGATCTGCCAGTGGGCGCCGCCAGCTGCAGACGAGAATACAGTACCATGGCTTCTTGCCAAAACCCCCTCCCCTGGACCCCTCTGGCTACCACCTGTCAGCGTCAGGCATTTAAGCAGGAGGGTCCCCATGCAACCTCCCGTTTACACGCTCTGGCTAGTTGGAGCTTGGGATATGCAAGGTTTCCCCACCCAAAGAATCATTGTTAGAGAAGAACGGTGGAGGCAGCTGGGGTTCATCTTGAAGTTTGACGATCATCTTGAACATAAGCTGAAAACTGCACATTTTTCACCTCAAAATTGGCCATCAAATGGCACCACATTGTGAAACATGGCTTATTGAACACCCGTTTGCAATCATTTCATCCTCCAATCACTGTGAAACAAAGACGGCGCTTATTGGAGGCACCAGCTTGGTGAACCAGCCATTGTCCTGAACTTTCAGGACGATCAGGCCAAAATTAGGCTGAAAATGGCCATGTCTGACCAGTGTTTTGGCCGCCAGGAGCCCCGGATGAGAATCAATTTGCAAAAGTAATTGTTGGATTTTGAAGCGCCATATCGGAGAAGTTAGCTTTTACCGGGCATTGCGTGCTGGATGTTGCAGAATTACCATGATTGCGTCAGCAGGACTTTAATTGTGTGCTTTTGACTGGTTTGCAATCCAATAGCTCTTGGTAGTTGGCTGTGTTAAACAGGGTAGGTCTACCAAAGGTTCCGCGTACACCTTCGCTGAGCTCACCTTAATTCGGGTCCCCTGCCCCCTGCACTCACCACGTGGCTCTTTTTGCCCTCACAAACCCTGCCGCACCCCCCCTTCCTGACCCGTCGCCCAATCACCCTTCCCCAGGTGCTGAAGGCCTTCACTGAGCGCGAGGCCGTGCAGATCCTGCACGCATTCGCGAAGATGGGGGTCCAAGATAACGTGCTGATTGAGGCCGTTGCGTCACACCTGCTGTCCCCCAACATCCTTGAGCACCTCGAGTGGCAGGGCATCGCCATGTCCCTGTGGGCACTTGCCCGGATGGGCTGCACCCACACGCTGTTGGTGGAGACGTTCTCCGGGCGCATGATGGCCGGCACTGTCATGGGCAGGCCGTCGTCGCAAAGCCTCGCCAACATCTCTTGGGCGCTGGCGAAGCTGAAGGTCAACAACCCGGCGCTCATGAGCACCCTGGCGGCGTGGACGTTGCACGAGGTCCCCTTCAACGAGTTCAACCCCCAGAACATCGCGAACACCATCTGGGCGTATGCCAAGATGGGCGTGCTGCACCGCGACCTGATGGACGCGGTGGCGCAGCGGACGCTGCAGAAGGGCGCCCTGAACGAGTTCACCTCACAGAACGTGTCCAACACCGTTTGGGCGTTCGCCACGCTGGCGGTGCACAAGCCCGTGTTTATGGACGCCATTGCGGCGCGGGTACAGCAGCATGGGGTCCTCGCCAAGTTCACCCCGCAGGAGATTTCTAACACCACTTGGGCCTTTGCGACACTCGGGGTCTACAAGCCCTCGATGATGCTCATGATCGTCAACCGGATCCTGCAGAGGGGGATGCTGGACGAGTTCAACTCCCAAGCGGTCGCCAACACTGTGTGGGCGTTTGCCAAACTGGGCGTCTACAACCCCAAGTTGATGAGCGCGCTGGTGGTGCGGATGGTGAAGCCGGGCGTGCTGGCCGAGTTCAATGCCCAGGAGATTGCCAATGTGGCGTGGGCCTTCGCCTCTCTGTCCACATACAATGCACAGCTGATGTCCCAGATTTCCGCCTGCATTCTGCAGAAGGACATGCTGGCCACCTTCAACCCCCAGAACATGGCCAACGTGGCGTGGGCCTTCGCCACACTCGGCGTGTTAGATCTGCCACTGTTCAAGGCAATCGCAGACCGGATGCTGGACAGCTTGGTGAAGTTCAATGCGCAGAACACCACCAATACACTGTGGGCCTACGCCACAATGGGGATCTACATTCCTGATCTAATGACAGCAATTGCCAACCAGATACTCCGGCCGGGGAACCTGGAGCAATTCAGTGCGCAGGTGCCGACATGCATGTTTTTCGCCTACAGTTTTCAAACTAAATGTGCACCTTTCGCCATGTATGTGTCTATGTATGCACCTCCACACTGCCGCCCAGGGGTGCGTATCTCACAGCTGGTATGGGGGTGTAACTAGGGGAGGCAGCGGTGTGCCCCCCTTGGACTAACATGCCCGGGAGGGAGGCTCCACTGGTCCTAGAATGCGATGCCCCTGCATGCTCTTCATCCATCTCGTCACGAGGCTGCTTGTTGTCTTTTTGCTTGGTGGTCCAGTTGACCACCAATTCTTTTTTCTCTTTGCCGTTACAAACAAAGGGCTTGGCAGCGAGAAACCAGGATGGTACGCCATGTCGTGCAAGCAAACCGTATCACAGCACAAACGCAATGCATTGGCCGAATGGTGCACAGATTTTGTGCAGAGCCACGCGCCATTGAACCATAGCAGACATTCATGGGTTCCAATAGACAACTCGAAACAACGCCCAACACAAGCCCACCTTGTGTGTTGTCCAAGAGTTCCTCGTGACCCACGAGGCACGACCCCAAGGTTAGTGCCGCACGGCCAACCTTTACGAGACAGGAGTCTAGGGCCAAGATGTACTCAGATTGGGTACATCATGTGGTACATCATGGAGAAGTGGAAAAATGGGGAACAATGGGGCAAGATGGGGCAAGATGGGGCAAGATGGGGCAAGATGGGGGAGGCAAAATGAGGTTGAAGTGGAAAAATGGGGAAAGATGGGGGAAAATGGGGACCTTGGGGGAGGCAAAATGGGGCTGACAATTGATTTGCGTTTGCTTTGCTATTTTATGTTCCCTATAGGGGGAACGTTAGCGCGCCGGGCATCTTTTGTGACCCGTGCCCCACCGGTGGACTGTTGCCGTTGATATGTTGGGCAAAATTATATGGATTTGCCCCTTGGCCCCCCGGACGTCAGCAGATGTTTTGATTTGGGATGGGTATGGACCTTCTCGTACCCTAGGTGATTTCTTTGATTTCGAAGTTGGGGGCCATGATGGTGCTTATAAAGGCCGGATTCATGTCATTGTGCTATTCATTGGAAGAAAGAATGGCACTTTGACAGCCCGCCAACAATGTTACAATGACGTGCACAGGTGGTATAGGGCGCGCATTGAGCAGCTGTTTGCTCGGTTGTGGCACGCAAGATGAGGCAGAGGATGAGGCAGAAGTGTGTGTGTTGTGTTGCCAGAAGCGCTCCACCGTCGCAGTTTGTGATGAGTGTAAGGAGCACTATTGTACTGAATGTATTGACACCCACACTTGTGGGACCAATGTTGTTTGTTAAGTACAATACAGATGACAGTTGGAGTTGCTGAATTCACAGATATTGCTTTATTATGCAACGTGCTTTGTAGGGAAGGTGTGCAGTGCAACGTGGTCTACTTGGGGGGCTTCTCCATGAGAGGGTAAATCTGGGGCTGAAGTCGGGATAGTTAATAGAAAAGTAGCACGCCGGGCGCGGCCCGGGCGCGCGCCGGGCAAACATTCCCCCATAGTGCTTTGCTTCGGTCAAGAACATCATCCAAGTTGGTTAGGGATGGGCATGGATATTGTGTCCTGCCCTCTCCTCTCTTAGCCATTATAGAACACCTTGTTACTCACAAGGGAATTAAACACCTCCCAATGAAGGTGATCACCGACCCAAAAAGGAAGTGGGCGACCGCCACGCGGTTCTCAAAGCTACTAAGCCGAGCAATCAAGTCAAGCAACATGAAGAAACTGACGGCATTTGATCTGGGTATACACGGGAAAGATGTCCAAAGTTGACCGCTTGGCCGACGCCTTGGGGACTTCGTGATTTTGGAGGATGCCATATCATTTTTACCCGATTTCCTCATCCTTCCCCATCTTTCCCCATTTTCCCACATTTTTCCAATTCCTGCAGTACCTCATGGGTACGTCTCTGGGTACATCAGCAGAAATTCTGCGGGGTACATCTGAGCCCTGGGAGTCCTCGGAACCATCAATGAACAGGAGGTTGGTATTCAAATCAGGCCTCATTTTAGGGGGGGGGGGGTGCCTGCCTTTTTCCAAACGGGTGCACCTGACGAGATCTAGTACGCTCAGCCGCCTTGACTAGTGCCCTGTTTGTCACGTCTCCTGTGTGTGTGTATGTGTGTGTTTCTTTCTGAGTGTCTATTTTTTTTTCGAAAGGTGCCTTGCCACATGACATTGTTCTTCATGACATTGTTTCTGGCCTGACGAGGAGTCATCACGTCCACGCCCAGTGCCTCGTTGTGCCATCTGCAGGGCGGTTATCGGGTGTTGGCATGTCCGCTTTGTGTGTATGTGTGTGTGTGTGTGTGTGTGTGTGTGTGTGTTTGTGTATGTGTGTTCGTGTGTCAATTTTTTTTTCGAAACACGCCCAGCCCCACGGAAACAATGATTTTGTAATTGCGTTTCGCAAGACAAGGTGTTTGGAGACCAGTGCAAACCGTGCGCTGCTGTGCTGACTACATCTCGGCATCCACACTGGCTTCAGAGAGTATCACTGTTTTCAGTTGGAGAGTGAACCCCTTGGGCCGTTTACATGTGCCGAAGGAGGCACCGGGCAGGGTGCACAAGAGGGAGCGGCACGCACGGTGTGCGCACGGTGCAGCTTTTTTATTCAGATATTTTACCTCACACCATTGTTCTGCTTTGTTGTTGCCCTGCGAGGTGCTGTGTTGCTGAGCTGGTTACCCCATTTCACCCTACATGCCCTGAGGACTGCATTGTGCATGCTCCTGTGACTAGACGGGCTTGAATTCGAAGCCTTAGTCGCAGAAAACAGGGTTGGGTTTTGGTGCTCCACACCCTTCCTACATTGCCTTTGTTTTTGTTCTGGCTGAGATGAGCACAGTGTTAGATCTGCCGACCCATGCACAGTGCACGCACAGTGCACACCGTTTTGGGCAACTACACCCCCCAAACGGACCCTCACAAAAAGGCACTGGACAGCAACATTGGCACCAAGAAAACAGCCGGGACCTGGGCATCCCATCAGTCTCTTGTAGTCTGAATTGAATCAGGATGACCCTGATGGCACGTTTGATGAGCCCTCTTTGACCCGTTTTGGCCACCCCAACAGCCTTGCAAACGGGGCATTCGGAATCACAGATGGGCTGAACATCATGGCCTTCGGCTTGAAATGAAACAACAGATGCAACGTACACTGCAAGCAGGTGCACGTCAGAAAACAAAGTGGCGCCCAATTTGTCCCAGTGCACAGCAGATGAGTGCTGCCAAGGCAATATTGGACGTGCCTTTCTGCATGCTCCTTCTCCAGTCCGTCAACAGCAGTGCAATGCCCCATGTCAGAGTTGTTGGAACGGTCTGGCTTCGCGATTTGTACCTCGCATTTGCGAGTGAGGTAAGAAATGCACACTGTCGGTACCCATAGGCCCTTTGCTTTGCATGTGTCATGGTCATGCCTGACGCCTGCGCGCAGGGCAAACACACCCTCTGGCGGCGCTTTGTCGCTGCCTCGTGTCGGAACTCATCCCAGATCTGTATGAGCAGCGCATGGGCGCATGGGTGGTGCCCGCCTCCCTTTCCTCCTTCGCTTGCACCCTCCCTCCCTCCCTCCCTCCCTCCCCCTCCCCTCCCCTCTCCCTCCCTTCCCCTCTCCCTCGCTCACGTGATTCTCTCATGTGCATGTCTCTCTTCCTCAATTTCTGCACCTTTCTCTCAACCAGTCACCGCCTCGTTCTTGGTTTAGGAGATAGCTAACGTCATGTTCGCTTTTGCAACGCTGGACGTGTGCAATGTGCCCCTGATGGACGCTGTTGCAGCCCTGGTGCTGCAGGAGGGCTACTTGGCCAAGTCGGAGCCTTGGGAAATTGCCAGCGTGGTCTGGGCTTTTGGCAAGCTGGAGGTGTATAACCGACAGCTTTTGTGTGCTGCCTCCTCACATATGCAGGGGGAAAAGCTCTTCAACGACCTCACTGACCAGAGCATCGCCAATTTCGTTTGGGCATTTGCGAATGTTGGTCCATTCCTTCCCCCACATCCATTCCCTTCCTTGACCTGATGTCGCTTTGTGGCTGGCTGGCTTGGAGTGGTGGGGCGTCTCAGAGAGATTGGTGGCTGCTCCTGGAGAGTGGGTGGTGTGGCCCCTCGAGTTGGGGTTAAGGACTCCAACTCTTTGGTGTGCCCACTTGAGTGGTCCGTCACGCACAAGAGGGGGATTCTTCGATTTTGAGGTGGGTGGCCATGATGGGGCCTACAAGGATAGGGTGCATGTGATCATCCCATTTGTTGGGCGAAAAAATGGGAATTTAATTCATCGCCAACAGTCATACAATGTGCTTGTGCCGAGGGTTCCTGGGCTAGAGGAGGGAGTGATGTTTGGGGGGACAAGTGCAGGCAGTGGGCCACGAAACAGGGGCCCAGGTGCACAAACGAAGGTGCTGGTGTAGGGAGGGGACCAGGTCAGCAAGTGGGTAGGAGCGCATCAACATCAGCCTTGCCAGTTCTGTACAGCACCTCATAACAACCTGAGCGATGGGACAACGAGTTCACGAAGCGCAAAGTATTCTATGTGGCCACAAATCCAGATGACTCGGCCAATACAACATTGTGCAAGTTTCTACACTCCACCCCGCGGTGAAAATTACTCACATTCGCTTTTAGGGGTCATGAGCATGGCAAACTTTTCGAGCCTGACAAGCAGAATGCCCCACAGAGGATACGTTTACCTGGCGCGCGCCCGGCATCCAAATGAATGTTCCAGCCATCTTTCACAATGCTCTCCTGCTGGGTGTTGCCCCTGGCCTCCTCTCGCTCTGCAGCCTAAGAAGAGAGGATGCAGGGATGGGGGCGGTGTAGGATCTCTTTAGGGGCCTGTGGCGCAGGAGGCAGGGGGTCAGGGTAGGATGTATGCATTTGGCCCGTTGGTCACCCGCCTGTGGTTGGGTGGCGGGGAGAGGCCCCCTCAGCGCGACCAGCTTTCGGCTTCCCATGCATGGGGTTCGGAGTTGGTGTGGTGTGGTGTGGTGTGGTGTGGTGTGGTGTGGTGTGGTGTGGTGTGGTGTGGTGTGGTGTGCCGAAGGCGCTGTTACCAAAAGGCAAAAGGCCGGGATGTCTACCCACGGGTAAAGGTAAACGGGCTGGGCTGTGTGTGTTGTGTGCGCGCCGTGCGTAAGTGTGTAGGCCTCGGCAGGGGGAGGGGGAGTCGGGGAGACCTGGTGGGTTCGCCTCTGGCGACCGCGCTTATGGTGTGGTGTGGTGTGGTGTGGTGTGGTGTGGTGTGGTGTGGTGTGGTGTGGTGTGGTGTGGTGTGGTGTGGTGTGGTGTGGTGTGGTGTGCCGAAGGCGCTGTTACCAAAGGGCAAAAGGCCGGGATGTCTACCCACGGGTACAGGTAAACGGGCTGGGCTGTGTGTGTTGTGTGCGCGCTGTGCGTAAGTGTGTAGGCCTCGGCAGGGGGAGGGGGAGTCGGGGAGACCTGGTGAGCTCGCCTCTGGCGACCGCGCTTATTCCAGGAGCTCTCGCTGCACCCCTTCCCTTTCTGCTTGCTGGTGCAGGCGTAGCTCCTGCAACGCCCACGCCATTGTGCTGCCCGGGCCCAGGCGGGCCTTCAGCAGTGTGGCACGCGCCTTGGCGTGGGCGTACCAGATCCGTATGGACTCCTCCACGACGTGACGGAGGAACTCCGTGCCCAGCGAGTGGGGCCCTGTACACTCCGGGTGGGCCAGCTGCATGGAGGGGGTCCGCAGGGCTGCCGCCCACTGCTCCAGCACAGTGGGTTCCCATAGCTGGTGTCGCACTGGGGCCGCCCGTGGCCCCACCTTCTGGTCGAGCCACGCTGCGAGGCGCCGGCGGGCAGGCCCCCACTCGGGCGATTGAGCCGAGCAGGCCCACAGGTGGGGCGCCGTCTCGGGCTGTGTCCCGCACAGGAGGCACGTTGTATCCAGCACCGTGCCCCGGTGGGAGGAACGGTGGGCTAGGACGGTCATGGTCGGGACGTTGTCCATGCGATGCGCCGTGATGTGGCGCTGCTGGTCGTGGTCGAACCAGTCCAGGGGGAGGCCCCCCCCTGGCATGAAATTTACCCCCCAGCGGGCCTCGTAGATGGCTTGCGCCGGTATGGAGGCGCGATCCTGCAACCAGTCACTCAGCGCCGTCGGGGAGAGCTGGCACTGGTCGCGGAAGGGCACTGGGGGGATAAATGAGTAGGGGCGCCTGAGGAGCCACGTAAGGTCCACCTCCGGCGGCTCCCGCGTCGCTGCGTCCACACGGACGTTGAGGTCCGTGATCCAGTGCGATGGTGTGGTCACCACATTGATGGCAGACCTCGGGGAGAGGCGCTGCCCCCCCAGGACAGTGGCGTAGAGGTGGTGGATGCCATCTCCGCAGTGCCCTCCTTCCTGGTACGTGCGGAGGGCCCCCACTGCTGCCTCCGAGTCCGGCACCAGCCAGTAAACCCCCTGCTGTGTCGCCAGCCGGCGGGCATACGAGAGGAGGGCCATCGCCTCCCCCTCCTGGGAGGTGCCCACTCCTGAGGCCACCTGGGCCTGATACTCCCCAGGCCCGCTCTGGACGACCCCGGCCATGGCCATACCCGCCTGCGTGGCCCCTGCATCCACCGCCACGACACTGCCTCGGAGGGTCGCCAGCGCAGGCAGGTCATGGAACCAGACGCCCGGGCGAGTCTCTGGGGCCAACACTCGCGGGGGGTCGGTCGCCCGGCCGTGGGGCGCCAGGAGGGCCATGTCCCCATGGTGCTCCCTGAGGTGGGTGCGCAGGGCCTGGTGTAGCTCCGCTGGCACTGTCCCCACCGTATCGAGGGAGTAATAGAGGGGCCCCTTGTGCGGGTGCCCCGGGCATTTGTGCACCATGCACTCCGCTGGATATTGGAAGCGCGCCACCGCCGCCGGGGCTATGGCGATCCACGGAAACGGCGGCAGCGTCGAGGTGATCGTCACGAGAGGGGCCTGCGATGTGCTGGCCCAGTTCCAGTAGGCGGCAGTTGGGGGGGCTGTCGTCCACACGACGGTGGGCGCCCTGACCCCAGTGCGCTGGAGCTGGGCCAGGGACTCCTGCCGGTGGTCGCCCCACAGCTGGGCGTGCAGTGGCGCATCCACCTGCACTTGGATATCCAGGAGGGCCACCAGGAGGCGGTGGAGCCTGGTGTCGCTGAGCAGGGTGCCCGGGGGCTGCTGGCACACCCGGGGATCTGGCGCCCAGCCCGCGGTCTCCATGGTGTCCTGCAGGGCCGCGGTCATCCGGAGGGGCTGCCCCCTATGGTATATCGTCTCCATTCGGGTGGTTTTGGCCGCCCGGCCCCCCACTATGACTTCCGCCTGATAGGTGGGCACGGCCCTCGGGATCCAGTCCTTGGGCGCCGCTTGCCATCGCGGCGTGGGTTCCCTCAGGAGCGGGACCAGTACCGCAGCGTGGCGGGCCAGCCACGCTCGTAGCCCCGGGATCCCCTTGCGGGCTGGCGCTCGTCTCTTCAGGGCCCGCTCCGGTAGCACCTGGTGATTCTCTGTGTAGAGGTCGCCGAGGTGATGGTAGCCCAGGGCCTGCACCGTTTCGTACACCGTCGGGGGGACGACCACCTGCGCGACGGCGCCATACTGAGTCGTGTACACCTCCACCCGGGGGGCAGGGGCCGCCGCTGCCGCCGATCGCGGCCCACCGGGACCGCGGACCAGGATGGGGGTGGTCCCTGAGCACTGGCCTGGCATCCACATGGGCATGGCCACCTCATCCACGACCCGCTGCAGCGTGGCTATGAGGTGGGGGCACTTGGGGTGATGCGTGTACTGCCCCGGGGTAAGCACCTCCGGGCAGCCCCCCCTGAGCGCCTGGTGCGTTTGCAGGGAGTAGGCCTGGGAGTCCCGGAACTCCTGCTTGGCCCAGGCCCCCTGCCGAACCCACTCTCGAACCACCGCCGCCTGCCACGAGTGCTCTGACCGAGTGAGACCCTGGCACCCATGCTCCCAGGGTCCCCAGAGCGCGTCGGTATGAGCGTGGCGGGAGATGCCCGTCACGTGCTTGTATGCTCGCACCATGAGGGCATCGTTTGCCGCGTGTACCTTGGCCGTGGGGCGGTACACGCTGGCCAGGGGGAGCAGCTTGCTCGGGAGCTTGGCCATGAGTACCATCATGGCCGCGTCCGGGGAGAGCCGCTGGGGGCGGAGCTGTGTCCAGAGCTCCGCCCTAACCTCCGGCAGGTTGCGGGGGGCCGTAGGCGCCCCCTGGAGGTAAATGTCGGTTCCCATATATCGGAGGACCCTGGAGGGCTGTATCTCCGGGGCCCCTGCCAGCGCCTCCCGCCGCTGGTCTGGGGTACACGTCACCCACGCGCGGCCCAGGTGGCGGGCCACGGCTGCCGGCGTAGGCGACCGTAGGGGCCGTGGGTCTGACGTGGAGCCGTGCTGGATCTTGCGGTCAGGGACGTCCACCCGCAGGATTCCCTGGTAGTATACCCGCTGATCCAACAGGACCCCCTGTATGGGGTGGGAATCGCCCCGCTCCAAGAGGACGATCCTGTCGTCCACCCACATGAGTCCCGGGAAGCGGAAGGGCTCTACCGCCGAGGACCGGTATGCGATGTCCATGTATCGCAAGAAAGGGAGCGCCGCCGTCGCCCCCGCATGGACCCCCTGGACGGTACCCTGGGGGGTACCCAGGAGTAGCGTCAGGGTGTGGGACTGCCAGGGGCCCAAGGGCAGGGTGTAGGAGAAACCCTCGGTATGGGTGGCGAGGTGGTCGGCCTCTCCCAGGCCCACCCGGGCTCCCACTATAGGGTGAATGTCCTACGCGATGACGTCGAAGAATTTCGCGAGATCCGTGATCAGGACGTCCACTATTCGGTTCTGAAGCCTGGCCAGGTCCAGCTTCATGTGCACCGTGCGGACGACCTCCTGGAGGGATATACCCCGCATGCCCCCCACTAGGCAGGGGCCCCCCAGGGCCCGCTCGTAGACGGCTGTCGCCACGGCATAGAAGGCCGTGGGCTCGAGTTTGGAGACGTGGGAGGAGATGGTTATCCCCCGGAGGTTCGCCTCCTGGACCGGCTGGTCCGGGTCTTTTAGGAGCAGGGTAACCCGCCCCCGCCTGCCCACCGTGCGGCTGACTGGCGGGCCGCGCACCACGGTGCACAGGGTCTTCTGGTCCGCCTCCGTCAGGTGTCGGTACCAGGATATATCGATGCAGACGTCCGCTTCGGGTAGGCGGAGGTCGGGGCCGCGGGCCTTCCCCGACTGCACCTCCCAGAGGTGGCGGGGCTGGACATAGTCGCCGCGGGCTGGCGGGGCATGCTGCGGCAGGAGCCCCAGGTACCTCTGGAAGTGGGCCCATCGGTCGGGGTCATCTCGGATGCGGTAGCTATGGCCCTGGAGCCGTAGGCGGCTCAAGTACAGGGCAGACAACGTCTCCCTGGGGTTGAGGAGCGCCTTGCTGTCCAGGGGGATTTCCGAGACATCCCGCGGGGGGCCCCTGCTACGACGCAGCACCTCCCTCCACTGCTCTGGGGTGCGTTTCAAGGTGAGGGTCTCCTGCTTGCGTCGGAGGGCCCTGCGTTTCACCCCCCGGAGGCTCTGCTGGCGCTGGGCCTCTCCCAAGGCCACGAGGCTCCGCTTGAGGGCGTGCCCCGCCGTCACCGAGGTGCCCAATATGCTCTGGGCCATCACTGTAAAACGCCCCACCGTGGGGAGCATGCTGCGCGCTGGGAAGGGCTGCTGGGGAGCCCGCGAGGGGGGAGCTCGCTCCGCCGGGCGCGTCTTGAGGCGGCAGTGCCGGAAGCGGAGGGCTCGGACCCTGCCCGTGGCGTGGGCCCAGTCGTAGATGGCCCTTTGCAGGCCTTTCAGCCACCGAATCGGTGCGAGCTGGGGGTCCACGGCTCTCCTGCGGAGTACTGAGTTGTGGAAATCGGCCGTGTCGGCCGGGGACAGGGCCACTGGGCCCAGGTGGTACTCCGGGGTGCGGGAGACCGTATGGGGGCTGGGCTTGTCCAGCCGGTTCACCGGGAAGGCGATGGTGAGAAGGAGGGGGACGTGGTGGTCCGAGAGGAGGGTGCTCGCCCAGTAGTGGTACGAGGCGATGGTGAACTGCGCTTCGCTGTGGCAGGCGGCCGTGTCGTGGGCGTAGCGATGGCCAGGGGGTTGCCTCCGGGTGGGGTGAGGGTGGCCTTGTGGTCCCCGAGGTCCATGCTCGCCGTGTCGACTGGGGTGTACCGGTCCCCGCGCTTGACGCAGATTTGGACCGGGGGGGGAGCGGTGGCCGGCGCGCCCCGGGGGACATGTACCGGGCACTGGCATATCAGCACCAGGGCCCTGGTATCCGGGGGGACCGCCCGGGGCGGGGGTGGGGCAGACCAGGCATACGCATATGCCATGGCCTGGAGCCACCACCCTGGGCGCGTGCCGCCCTCGGGGGCGGGGAGGCGGAGCTGCACCCTCCCCTCGATCACGTAATACACCGTGATCCCAAGTCCCGGCAGGTGAGGAGCCGGGATGGCATCTCCCTCCCAGCTGGAGAGGGAGAAGGAGGGGACCCCCAGGGTATAGCCCACGAGCTGGAGCAGCTCGCGGGTCCTCTTTGCATACTGGGCCAGGAGGGGAGGGAGGCCGTCTCCCTCCGGGGAATGGGGGCCGGGGACGGGGGTGGTGTCCTGGCCCGCCGCCCGCATGCGGCGTCCCACCGCCGACAGGCGTTCGCTGTCCAGGAAGACAGCGACGTCCAGGGCCTTGCAGGGGTTCGCCTCCTCCAGGGCAGTATCGGCGATGAGCGCCGCCAGGCGGGACTCGTGCGGGCCCAGCTCGCCCGGCGGGCTGTCGGCGCGGCCGGCTGCCGGCGGTGCAGGGTCGTCATCCAACTCTACCGCCGGCGGTAGGGGCTCCAGCGGGCTGAGGGCGCCCGCTTCATCATCCAGGAGGCCAGCCAGCTGGGTGGCCGTGCCCTGGGACGCATCCACATCGATGGGGGGGGGCGGAGGGTCATCCGCCGCGTGCGAAGCGGGAGTTCCGAGAGCGGGCGAGGTCTCATGGGGCCTAAGCTCCCGTTCTCCTTCCGGGGCCTGCTCCGCAGCCTCGTCTTCCTCCTGGGGGGCTCCCTGCGGGGGGCACTGGTCGCATGGGCTGGGGCGCTAGAAGCGACAGACTGTACACCAATCCAGGGTGGGTCCCTCCGGGGGGTGGCCCTCCGTCGGGGGAGCTGAGGCCTCAGCACCGTCGTGGGCCTGGGCGGTCATGGGGTTGCCAGCGGGCGTCTGGGGGCGGGTCGCAGGGGCCCCTGGGGCGCTGGCGAGGGCTTGCTGATGGCCCTCCTCCCGGCAATCCGCGCCCAAGAGGTCCTGCGACACGCTTTCAGCTGCCACATCCGAGGGGCCGGGCCGGGGGGGCCCTGCGCTGGCATGCCCGGCAGCCGGTTGGCCGGGGTCACTAGGCGTCCCGGTAGTCGCCAGGACACGCCGGCTAAGCTGGCTGGTACGGCCTTTGGCTGCGGCTCGCGGCCGCGCAGGCGGGCTCACCCGAGCCGCGGTGGCCTCTGGGCTTCGCTCAGGGGCTGCCCCGTCCCTGGGCAACGCTGGGCCTCTTTCCTGGGAGATGGGCGCCTGTTGCGCCGGAGGGGGGCCTCGGGGTAGGGGGCGGCCGGCGCCACCGACCGCGTCGGCTGTAGGCGCCCGGGCGGGCTCCTGCGGCCGCGGATGTACCACCTGCCGCGTTCCGCCCACGGCATCGGCTATGAGGCGTCGGACGTCATCCTCGGTGAGGGAGGGGCGGTCCATGTGCGGGGGGGCAGCCCCGGCGGACGGCGTGTCGTGCCGCTCCTCGCCCGGGGCGTCTCGCCGTGTGTGCACGGTGAGGTCCCGGATGACACCGCGGTCGACACAGTGGACTGCCGCCGGCAGGCGGCCGGGCGGGGGCGCTACCGTACCCAGGGCAGCGCTGACTACCGCACACGCCGCCAGCGCCTGCGTGTGGGCGCGGAAGGTCAGGTACCCGTGGTTTTCTCCTCCATAAAATTCCTCCGCCACCCCCTCCGCCCCATCCAGCCACATGAAACGGTCCGCCAGGTGACGGCGGGACCATCCTGTGGGGAGGCGCCGGATGTGCAGGACGGTCGGCGGGTCCGCGGCGCGGGGCTGCTGGGGGGCTTTCATTGCCCCGCTCGGGGAGGCGTAGCCCGGGCCCCGGAGGCCCGGGGTGGTCTGCGTGACACCGGTACGGTGCTTCTGGGGCGTGCGGGGGGCGCCGTCCTGTGGCAGTCGTGCCTGCTGTGCACAGGGGGCTAGGAGGCCCGGCGTCGTTTGGGTCCCCGTCAGAGCGTGCACCGGTAGCCTGTGCGGGGTGCCCGTGGGCGACTGCGCCGCAGGCCGTCCGCCCTCTTTGTTATGGCGCTGCCGCTTGCGCGGGGGCTTGTCCCTCGGGACATGTGGGACATGCGGGTGTTGGGCGTCGGGAGCCGTACGGGGCTCCCACTGCGGCCGGCGCCCCGTATCCGGCGCATCATACCTCAGGCGCCTAGCGGTATCCGGGCTGGGGGAGCGGTACCGGCGCCGGTCGTCGGGGCCTCGTCGCTCCCGGCTCGGCCCGGGGGCCGATCCGGGCGGGCTACGACGGGAGCGGTAATCCCGGCGGTCGGGGGTACGGTCTCCACTTCTAGCAGCGGGGGCTCGGCGCTCGGAGGGGCGCTCCTCGGACCGGCGCTGGTAGTACCGCTCTGGGGAGCGGTAGGGCCGGCGGTAGGCCGTGCGGCCTCCTCTACCGGGGCTTGTACGGCCGTGGTCTCGGCGATCGTCGCGTAGGTCCCGTCTGGGGGAGCGGGACCTCCGGTAGGTTGCGCCCTGGGGCCGGCGTGGCGGCTCCGTAGGTGCCGGGGGCCGGCGGTCCTGCCTTGGCTCCGTCTCCCTCGCCGGTGCCAGCAGCAGTGCCGGCGTCGCCTCGCCGACCGCGTCGGGGGCAGGGCCCTGCGGCGCCGGGGGCGCCCTCTGCGCCGCCTCCTTAGGGGGCGGAGGCCCCTCGGTGCGGCGGTCCAGGCCTGCCACGTGGCCCCGTAGGTAGGCCAACTCCAGGTCACGGTGGTCCGGGGGCGGTACTGTTGGGAGCGGTGAGGGCGGCGGGGGAAGCCCATACCGCGGCTCCCGCAGGTAATAGGCGGGGTACGCTGGCTGGGAGTGAACCTCCACGAGCGGTTGGTGGGGCGCGTATGGGGTGTGGGTATAGCGGGGGAGGGGGGGGGCGGCAAAAGCCGGGGACCCCGCGGGGTGTGTTGCAGGCGGGCCTCCGGGGATAGGAGGGCGCTGCATGTAAGGAGTCGCGGGCGTCGACGGGAACATGCTGTGTCACTGGGCTGCAGAGCAAGAGCAGGGAGTCGCAGGCCGGAAGCCCATGCATGGGCACTGCGCACCCCTTCCTCCGGGCCGCCCAGTGCTCAGGCGCCGGAACCTGCTCTCGCTCGCGCGTTGGTGGCCTACGGCGGCCGGCCTTACGGGCCCGTACATTAGAATCCATCCGGAAACGCGTCCCTGCGCGCTACCCGTTGGCTGCTGCCTCGCACACTGGGGCACCTGGGTCTGGGGGGGGGGAGATCTGTTGCCGGGGGGTTGCGCCTCCACGTCCATCGGGCACTCCCGGCCGGGGGGAGCAGGGGGGTGCTCAGCCCAGTGGGGTGGTCGGGGCATCCTGCCAGGCCAATGGGGGGCCATCTTCTTTAGAGAACCGGGCGCACCGGCCTGGGGGGGACGGGGAGTCCTGCCCAGGGGGTGTTCGGAGTCTCCTGCCAGGCCAAGGGGGGGCCATCGTCTTCCGAGAACCGGGCGCACCGGCCCGGGGGGAATGGGGTGTCCTGCCCAGGGGGTGTTTGGAGTCTCCTGCCACGCCAAGGGGGGGCCATCTTCTTCTGAGAACCGGGCGCACCGGCCCGGGGGGGACGGGGAGTCCTGCCCAAGAGGCGTTCGGAGTCTCCTGCCAGGCCAATGGGGGGCCATCTTCTTCAGAGAACCGGGCGCACCGGCCCGGGGGGGACGGGGAGCCCTGCCCAGGGGGTGTTCGGAGTCTCCTGCCAGGCCAATGGGGGGCCATCTTCTTCAGAGAACCGGGCGCACCGGCCCGGGGGGGACGGGGAGCCCTGCCCAGGGGGTGTTCGGAGTCTCCTGCCAGGCCAAGGGGGGGCCATCTTCCTCAAAGAACCGGGCGCACCGGCCCGGGGGGGACGGGGAGTCCTGCCCAGGGGGTGTTCGGAGTCTCCTGTCAGGCCAAGGGGGGGCCATCTTCCTCAGAGAACCGGGCGCACCGGCCCGGGGGGGACGGAGTCCTGCCCAGGGGGTGTTCGGAGTCTCCTGCCAGGCCAAGGGGGGGCCATCTCCTTCAGAGAACCGGGCGCACCGGCCCAGGGGGGACGGGGAGTCCTGCCCAGGGGGTGTTCGGAGTCTCCTGCCAGGCCAATGGGGGGCCATCTCCCTCAAAGGACCGGGCGCACCGGCCCGGGGGGGACGGGGAGTCCTGCCCAGGGGGTGTTCGGAGTCTCCTGTCAGGCCAAGGGGGGGCCATCTTTCTCAGAGAACCGGGCGCACCGGCCCGGGGGGGACGGGGAGTCCTGCCCAGGGGGTGTTCGGAGTCTCCTGCCAGGCCAAGGGGGGGCCATCTCCTTCAGAGAACCGGGCGCACCGGCTCGGGGGGGACGGGGAGTCCTGCCCAGGGGGTGTTCGGAGTCTCCTGCCAGGCCAATGGGGGGCCATCTTCCTCAGAGAACCGGGCGCACCGGCCCGGGGGGGACGGGGAGTCCTGCCCAAGTGGCGTTCGGAGTCTCCTGCCGGGCCAAAGGGGGGGCCATCTTCTTCAGAGAACCGGGCGCACCGGCCCGGGGGGGACGGAGTCCTGCCCAGGGGGTGTTCGGAGTCTCCTGCCAGGCCAAGGGGGGGCCATCTTCTTCAGAGAACCGGGCGCACCGGCCCGGGGGGGACAGGGAGTCCTGCCCAGGGGGTGTTCGGAGTCTCCTGTCAGGCCAAGGGGGGGCCATCTTTCTCAGAGAACCGGGCGCACCGGCCCGGGGGGGACGGGGAGTCCTGCCCACGGGGTGTTCGGAGTCTCCTGCCAGGCCAAGGGGGGGCCATCTCCTTCAGAGAACCGGGCGCACCGGCTCGGGGGGGACGGGGAGTCCTGCCCAGGGGGTGTTCGGAGTCTCCTGCCATGCCAATGGGGGGCCATCTTCCTCAGAGGACCGGGCGCACCGGCCCGGGGGGGACGGGGAGTCCTGCCCAGGGGGTGTTCGGAGTCTCCTGCCATGCCAATGGGGGAGAGAAGGTCTCGTAGTTCAGCGGTCATGCACATGACGCCTGAACTAAAGGTGCTCGGTTCGAATCCCGGTGGAGGCCAAACGCAGTGTCCTAGGCGCTAGGGTGTCGGTGACCCCGCGAGCCGGAAGGGATGCTGCGCTCGGTTCGAACCCCGGTGGGGGAGGAACGCAGTGTCCTAGGCGCTAGGGTGTCGGTGACCCCGCGAGCCGGAAGGGATGCTGCGAGGGACGGGTAGGGATCACTGATACGCTGGAGTTCGGAGATCGCCCGAGCAACTTACCTTTACCTTTACCATGCCAATGGGGGGCCATCTTCCTCAGAGGACCGGGCGCACCGGCCCGGGGGGGACGGGGAGTCCTGCCCAGGGGGTGTTCGGAGTCTCCTGCCAGGCCAAGGGGGGGCCATCTCCTTCAGAGAACCGGGCGCACCGGCTTGGGGGGGACGGGGAGTCCTGCCCAGGGGGTGTTCGGAGTCTCCTGCCATGCCAATGGGGGGCCATCTTCCTCAGAGGACCGGGCGCACCGGCCCGGGGGGGACGGGGAGTCCTGCCCAGGGGGTGTTCGGAGTCTCCTGCCAGGCCAATGGGGGGCCACCTTCTTTAGAGAACCGGGCGCACCGGCCCGGGGGGGACAGGGAGTCCTGCCCATGGGGTGTTCGGAGTCTCCCGCCAGGCCAAGGGGGGGCCACCTTCTTTAGAGAACCGGGCGCACCGGCCTGGGGGGGACGGGGAGCCCAGCCCAGGGGGTGTTCGGAGTCTCCTGCCAGGCCAATGGGGGGCCATCTTCTTCAGAGAACCGGGCGCACCGGCCCGGGGGGGACGGGAAGTCCTGCCCAGGGGGTGTTCGGAGTCTCTTGCCAGGCCAAGGGGGGGCCATCTTCGTCAGAGAACCGGCGCACCGGCCCGGGGGGGACGGGGAGTCCTGCCCAGGGGGTGTTCGGAGTCTCCTGCCAGGCCAAGGGGGGGCCATCTTCTTCAGAGAACCGGGCGCACCGGCCCGGGGGGGACGGGGAGTCCTGCCCAGGGGGTGTTCGGAGTCTCCTGCCAGGCCAATGGGGGGCCATCTTCTTCAGAGAACCGGGCGCACCGGCCCGGGGGGGACGGGGAGTCCTGCCCAGGGGGTGTTCGGAGTCTCCTGCCAGGCCAATGGGGGGCCACCTTCTTTAGAGAACCGGGCGCACCGGCCCGGGGGGGACAGGGCGTCCTGCCCATGGGGTGTTCGGAGTCTCCCGCCAGGCCAAGGGGGGGCCACCTTCTTTAGAGAACCGGGCGCACCGGCCTGGGGGGGACGGGGAGCCCAGCCCAGGGGGTGTTCGGAGTCTCCTGCCAGGCTTGTGGGTACTCCCTCCTACCTCGTAGCAGCAGCAGGCAAGTAAGCAGGCAGTACCGGGGGTCATAACCCCGGGGTAACAGTATCTGGGACTCAACGTGAGTCCTCTTAACCAGGAACAACCCCAAACACCGCCGGGGCTTAACTCCCGAACGTAACGGTGTTTGGGGCCCCCGTGGGCCTTATGAGCCCACGGAGTGTACTGAGGCGTGGCTACCAGCTGGACTGTGGCCTGCCATACCCATTTCTGGGCTCGCCTCAGTACGGCCGGTCGAGTCCGGCTCTGGGGGTTGCGCACTAAACTGGCCCCGGGGGGGGGCCATTTACCCTGTTAAGCATTAGGTACGGCAGTAGGCACTATTCATTACGTTAGGGATTTACTCAGCGCATTTGTTTACCCCGCAGACATGCCCCTTCCAGTGGTGCGCTCACCTTTGGGGCTGCCTTTGGGGGATCGGGGGCTGTTACCCCTCCCGGACGCCCTCCCTGGTGTTGGCGCCGGGGTGGTGGCCGGGGGGCCTTATACCGTACCTAAAGGATGTTGGATACCGATACCGGGGCGTCCAACCGGACGGGGACAGGGACCGTTTCTCCGGGCGTTGCCATCTGGCTTACAATCGACTGACCCATATTCAACGGCTGTTGGCATGGAAGCCTGCTCCACTCCAGTCCTCAACCACTCAGGCCAGCTTCATATTCCTCCACACACTCTCGCACATGTTGCAGGGCGGGGGGTCGTTGTTGGGGCCCCCCGCGCATGTCCGCGCCACTGGCCATCCTCTCCTCCCAGGCACCGCGCCTCTGCTAGGGCGGGGGCCCCTCACATGCACCCTCCAGGGCCCTTTCCACCTGCACACCTGGACGCTTGCCATGAAGACCCCGCATTGGAGCCTCCTCGGTGGCGCGCCCGGGCCCAGTTGTTCACGCGGCCGGCCGCCGATGCGGGGCCCTGGAGGCGCGCCGCACGGGCGCTGCCAGCCTGTGAGAGGGGCAAGGGCAGGAGAAGGGGGTGGGGGGGGGGGCAGTGGGCAGGGGAGGCGGCACGGAGTGGCTGCGGGAGGTAGTGCATGGGGGGCACTGAGAGCTGCATGGGGGTGTGTGGGATGGAGCTGGGGCAGAGGGCCCTGTGGGTGGGGCAAAGGCGCGGGGGGGGCGCATGTCCGGGCTCCTGCGTGGGCTGGTGCGTGGGCGGGCGCGTAGGGGAAGAGAGGAGGGGGAGGCTTGGTCAGCCGTCCTCTACGGAGGGTCGCTGACCGTTCCCAAGGCCATGGCGGCCGGTACTAGGGGCCGCGGGGTCCCTGGGGATGGTGCTTGGCACTGGGACGTGCGCGCACCCGACACTGTTAGTACACCGCCTATTGGCAGTGCCCGGGCCCTGTCGTCGGGGGCTTCGCACCCGGCACCCAGCCCGTGAGTAGAGCTGGGGAGAACTCAGGTGTGGTGTGGTGTGGTGTGGTGTGGTGTGGTGTGGTGTGGTGTGGTGTGGTGTGGGGTGGGGTGGTGTGGGGTGGGGTGGTGTGGTGTGGTGTGGTGTGGGGTGGTGTGGGGTGGGGTGGGGCGGGGTGAGGTAGGGTAGGGTAGGGTAGGGTAGGGTAGGGTGAGGTAGGGTAGGGTAGGGTAGGGTAGGGTAGGGTAGGGTAGGGTAGGGTAGGGTAGGGTAGGGTAGGGTAGGGTAGGGTAGGGTAGGGTAGGGCAGGGTAGGGTAGGGCAGGGTAGGGTAGGGTAGGGTAGGGTGCATTGTATCCCTCTATATAAAGTTGCCACCACTCCTGCCAGTGTTGCCAACCCACTTGAGGATCTCGAAGCATCCGACAGGGACCGGCTCCTCTGCACAGGTGTATACGACCTGGGGCTGATGTGGGTTGTCAGGCAGCACCTGCTCAGGGAAGGCGTTTTGGAGAACTTCAACCCGCACAACCTTGCCACTGTCCTGTGGGCATATGGGTCTCTGGCGGTCTATGACTCCACGATGATGTCAGCCATCACCGCTCAGGCCTTGACAGATGGGGCACTGACAAATTTCCAGCCGCAAGATTTGGTAAAAATGGCCTGGGCGTGCGCCAGGCTGCGCATGCTGGACACGGATTTGGTTCCCGCCATCGCTGCCCGTATATTGCAGGTGTGCCATCCACCCCGCCCATCTGGCGCAGTATGGGTGCTGGGCAGGTGTTGGGATGTGGTTTTGGCGCTTTTGGGTACTGCTGGATGCCGTTGGATGCCCTGTTTGTCCTCACACCGGATGGACGGGTGGATTCAGCTTGCTTAAAAACGGGGGGAAAGTACGCTTGGAATTATGGGTCAAGCTGGGGGATTCCCCGCGATATACCCAAATGGTGCCAAAATGGCACGTGGCTGGCCAACCGGCCGAAACTGAATTTTTCAACACGTGCGGCGCGGCGCGCAAGAATGTTTCTGTTTTCGCCGGGAACGGGCCTAATCTCACAGAGAGGTTGTTAGATCCAGGGTAGGCGCGGACGCCATGCACCCCCCTTTTCGGGGTGGACCATGGCCGCCGTTCGAAAAATCATGTTTGACCTGTTTTAGACCCCTTGGTGACCCTCGGGAACCCCACTTTAGCACGGGCAAAAAGCGCATTGCAGACGGGTCAGTGGGCCATTCAAGGGTGTTTGTGCTGCTTGAGCAAATCAAGGCTATGTGGTTCGAAGGGTTCAATGCTGGACTGGTGCTACACTGTGTGCGCATGGTTTTGCTTCGTGTGCGCCCTAACATTACGGGGGGGGGGGCGGTGGGGGGGGGCGTATGAGGGCAATAACAAGTTTGCGTACCCAAAATGGGCCTCTCCTTTTTGGTGCTCTGTTCAAGTTTTCATTTTTCCCTGCAGGAAAGTTTTTTTGTGTTGTGTGGGGTTGGCAGGTGGTGTGGCCTGGGTGGGTGGGTCGCCAGATCATCCCCCCCCTCCCCCCCCCCCCTTTAGAATAATTAAAAACCAAGGGGGGGGGACCCCTCCCCCAAAACCCCCTCCCCCCCTCCCCAGACCAAAGTGACATCCCGGGAAAAAACGAAATTTACAATAGGGAAAATCTGGTCAGGCCATTTTTGGTACACCAAGTTTTGGGTCCAAAACCCCCTCCCCCCCTCCCCTCCCCTGCTCAAAAGAAGCCCCCCCCCCCCCGTGGTCAAGCAACCCCGACTGCGTGTTGTGTTCGCCACGCTTCTACTCTGTGCACTGTGATGAATGCCGGAGAGCACCGTACCAATGTCATCAGTCATGACCCTGGGCCAGGGGCCGACTGGCCAAAATGCTGGCGATTGCGAGCCAATCGCAGTCGTGTGTGTTGTACTATTTTTCCGGACGCGAGTTGCATTTTTCACATCGGAGTCCTTCGAGTGCCGATCGCCATTGCCGAGTCGCGTTGCCCGTTGCGCGCAGGGGGCCGCCTCACGATGGCTGGCCAACACGCATCACCACACACACACGCCCCGGACCTCAGGGGGGGCCTTTAGGAACTAGATTTTTTATTTTGTTTTTTGTTAAGGACCGCCCCAAGGGACCACCAACTGCCAACCGCCACCAACCGCCAACCACCAACCGCCAGCGGCGACCAACCGCCAACCGCCAGCCCCTACCCCCCTGCCGGACCTGCTCTTTCCAGGAGGACCCGGACAACTTCAAGCCCAACGAGATTGCGGACCTGCTGTGGGCGTTCAGCATGCTGGGGGTCCACAACCCCAGCCTCGTTGCGATGCTCGCCACGCACATCGATGACAGCCTTCAGGACAATGACTTTGTGTCATCCCTGACCTGGCAAAACGCAGTCAGCCTCGCCTGGGGGCTAGTCGCTTGCGGAGCGTCGGGCGACAGCACTACAGCACACCTCCTTGCACTGGCCATCGACGAGGATGACCCGGAGCCCGGGCATAATCCGGCCAAATGTCTTCTGCATCAGGTGTGTGGTGAGTCGGTCACATGGGGGGGGGGGATCCATCTTGCCTTGCACACCGAGGCTGGTGTTGAGGCGCTCGGTACGGTCTTTCATGTCGGATACAAGGACGCCTTTGCTGCCATGTCCCATGCGATGGTGGTCTCGTGCATTTCTGTTTGTCTACCTTCAGGGATGCTTGTCCCCCCCCCCCCAAAAACCAGCCCCCCCCCCCCCCGGAACCAGCCTGCTGCACTGCATGTCTGTCTTTCTACAATTCAATCCTCTCACATTGATTAGGTCTCCACCCCCCGGAACCAGCCCCAAACACGTTGCCCCTGGCATACATGTTGCTGAGAACTAAATCAGTGTCTGTCTGTCACTGGTCACTGTCTACAGGTAGCCCCACAGGCTACTTACTACCAGTCAATGCCTACAAACTACAGAACGTTTTAGGTGGCTATGGTCGATTATCATCGTTTTTTATGTTTTTGGTGGATTTTGATCTTTTTCAGTTGTTTGAGCAAATCTGGTCACGGTGGCGCGTAGACGACTGTCGTGACAACTTGATACGCGGTGTGATGCTTTGGCCATTCCAGTTTTTCTCTTGAATTGAACCCTTGAGGCCCTCAGCCGGCGTCGGCAAGGGGCTAACGAACCCAACAATTCTGTGCCTTGCCGACCGACTGTTCGACCATCAAACCGTATACCTTGGCAGACGACTGCTTGCCTGGTCACCGAGCTGAAGTGAAACCAACCAACCGCTTGCATGTTGGCCAGCTGTTTGCCTGGCCAACCGACTGCTTGACTGTGGGATTTGAGGGTGGGTCTTTGGTGTTTGAGAGAGTCCTCGGTGTTTGAGGGTGGGGGTGGGCCCTGGGTGAGGGTGCCAGGCTGCATTTGTAAGGCGTTGTTCTACAACGGGGATTTGGTTCTTGGGTTCAGGTGGGTGAGTGAAGAACGGGTGTGCCACTAGTGTCCGCCAGGTCACACGTGATCAGATGGAGCTGGGTCCTACTGGGTCCGGCACAGGACGCAGCTGTTTCCTACTGAGCCCCGGGTGCGACAGGAGCAGACGCTACCGAGCGGCACATGGTACGGGGCTGATTCCTAACGAAACTCAGTTTCCCTGCCGGACACTAGTGCCATGTCTGGTGAAGAATCCCCCTGTTGTAATTCAGCCGCGGTTCATTGGTCCGGTGGGTCTGGGCCTTGCCACTGCCCCTCGGGGCCTGCCGAGCACCCCAACTAGGCGGCATGGTTTGTCAGATTAGGCCCCAGGGTTTTCGGCGTCGTCTCCTCTCGTCCTCAGACCTCATCTCTGTGTTGTTCTGTCAAGTGGACAGCTGCAGCAGCCCGGACGATGTAGGGCTATGATTACAAATGCGGTGCGGGGGAAGGCAGTTTTGTGACACACTCAGGTTCCGATGGCCAGGAATGTATTAGAACAGCCGTACACCGTAGGAGGAGGGGGGGGATCCCCCCCTGGACCCCATCCCCCCCCCCCCCCTAGACCCCCCCCCCCTCCTCCCCTTCCAATGTTTGAGGCTGACAGCCAAAATTTTGCTTTGGCGCTGTCAAGAGGATTTAAGCTTAAACATTTTGGGCCCGCCTTTGGTGGGGACCATAAGGGGACCCTGGGAGGAGAGGGGTCCCAGCCAAAACCCCCTTCAGACCCCACATCCCCGCCTTATAATACATCCCTGCCGATGGCTCCAGACCATTTCTTCTCCTCAAAAGGGGCAAGGGGGCTGAGTATATACACAAATCCCCATGTTCATTGAGTATCATGTTGCAGGATACAACCTGACCCTTGCCGGCAGACTGACCATGAGGCTAGTGCTTTGGAATTTGGGAAAGTAGCAATGACCCAGCAAGGGGCACTGGCAGGAGCATGCAAAGAGCAACAAGCATGGGGGCCTGGCTGTTGAGCCACAAAGGTACTCAGAAGGTTCCCTTGCGTGAGTATCAGCCGTGAGTATTTGGTGCAGCGCAAGCGGAAAAGTGGGGAGAAGCAGAGAAAGCGGTGCTCAGATGCAGGCAAAGCCGGGAAACAAGTGCAGTAGCAGCAATATCACCAGCAATGGTGGCAGCAGCAACAATGACAACGACAGCAGCAGCAGCGACAGCGACAATAACACGCAGTAGCAGCAAGAAGCAGCCAAGGGGGGTGCCTGAAACCCAAGTCCCCGGGCAAGACACATAAGTTGCAGCAGCAAGTTCAGTGCACCAAACAAAAACAACCAAAATAAGAATCCGGAAACGAGAAAGCCACTAAACGACCCAGAACCACCCCTCGGAAAAAAAAGGCAGACCACGCTTTGGCAGGCATCGTAGCATCACCTGGAGATTGGTGGTGCTGGGGTGCCATTGAGAGAGACCCCCCCCCCCCGATGTTAACAAAAAGGGGGGTCTGGGTGGGTTCTCCAATTCTGGGTGGGTGGGTGCCCCAAACCCCCTCAGATCCCCCTCCTCCTATAAATGCACCCTCAGGATGGGTCTTTGGCGCTTGAGGGTGGGCCTGTGGCATTTGAGTGGGGGTTATGCACGCGCCGTGCGCCTGCCCATACACGAACACGATTTTCAACCGCGTTTCCGGATTGGCGATTTGCCCTTCGCAGGGCAATGGATTTTTCCCCCTTTGTGGTTGTCCAATGCAGTGTGTCTGGTTACCCGGTTGCTTGTGATTTAGGGGCTCACCCCCCTCTCCAGACCCCCCAATCCACGCCAACGGGGATGAGCCGTTCTGCCAAGGGGGAACCGCACGCCAGGCATCCCCGGGGGCTGTTGCTGATTCAATTTGTGCATCTGCTGGGATATCGTCTTTGATGTTCACTGATGGTGAATGGGCTTCGAGCCCCCGGACGTGTGTATGTTCAAAATGCCGAGAACGAACCGGGAAATTGCAAACTGCCCCCCGAACCAGAACAATTTTTGATCCCCCTCCCCCCCTCCCGGACCCCCCCTGCTCACTCCGACGTGGGGTTAGGGTCCAGAACTGCACTGCATTACCCCCCGTGCCATGTCTGCTCCAGAGCTCTGTGTCCCGTCTGTTGGACTGAAAGTGCCCCTCTGCGGTGCCTGGCTGGGGACGAATGCTTGAAATGGAGAGAGCACTGGCCGCCCTGCAGCCCCCCCCCCCCCTCCTTGCGCGACGACCAGCTTGTCCAGCGACCACCCGCAAACAGCGCTTCTTCTCCCCTGAAATAGAGTCTAGCGAACCCGGTGTCAGTCAAATGGCGATATGTTGTTGGTCGTTGCGCAGACGAGGCTGGGGGTATAACAGCCGCTTGCCCGGCCAACCGACTGTATGCCTGGCCAGCCGACCGTGTGCCTGAGCAGCACGTAAGCCCCGCGCCCCCACCAGACCTCTGCTTATGGTGGGTCCCACCCACTGCGTAGTGGGGGAGGTGGGTGGGTGGGTCTGCGGCTGGTGGGTGGGTGGGTCAGAGGCCAAAAAAAGGTTTGTGTGCCCAAAATCAACCTCCAATTTCAGGCCCCTTTGATAAATTCCATTTGTTCCCCGAGGAACAATTTTCTGACGTGGGTGGGGGGGTGGGTTACCTGGTCCTCAGGCAGGCCCAAAACGCCCCCCCCCCCCAAGTTGGTACGCAAAGGTCTGGCCCCCCAACCCAAAGTCGGGACGAACCGCGTCGGTCCGCTTTTCGGCGTGCACCCGGCCCCCACCCCCCCGCGCCGGCCCAGGTCCTCGTGCACGTCCTCTTGAACGAGTCGGAAATGCCGGAGTGCCGCCAGCTGCTGCCCGACCTCAAGGCCATGCTCAGCGGCCTGGCGCAGGCGTCCGCCGAGAAGCCCCACCGCGTCGGCATGGCGCGGCTGCGGCACGGCGTTTCCGGGGCCCTGCAGCTCCTCGGCCTGCGGGTGAAGGAGGACGTCTTCCTGGCGGACGCGGGGGACTACCACGTCGACATGCTGCTGGACCTCCGGACGCTGGTGGAGGTGCAGGGGCCCAAGGAGGCGGTGGAGGGGGCCGACTCCGTCCCCCTCTTCATGGGTGATGTCCTGCTGAAGCGGCGGCAGCTCGAGGCCTTTGGGTACAGCATCGTGTCCATCCCGCACTGGGTCTGGGAGGGCTTGGACACTGTGGAGGCGCAGATGGAGTACTTGAAGGGGCTGAATCTGCTCCCTTTGGCAAAGGGAGCCAGGGCAGACCCCGAACCGCTCCCTGGAACCTCTCCCAACGAACCGGAGGAGTAGTGGGCAGCCGCATCGTCGCTTCCCCGACCTCGTTACCCCTGCGAAAGCTCCCAACTTGGGCTGGACTAAAGCCCAGGCCTGGCTTGCAGGTGCGGCGCGCGTCGCGTGAGCGGAAAAAAGACCCCCCCCCCCCAAAAAAAGTCCAGGTTAACGCGAGCGCTCGCTTGGAAGCCACCGTATGAATGCTGGATCCACATCCACATGCTGGTGGCAAATCTGGTCTGGGGTGATTTGGGATCTGGGGACCCGAAATGGGGCGGGGGTTCTCTAGCACTCTGAAGCCTGCCAGTACCTCCTCAGCGTCCTGCGGTGCACTTCCCTTTGTCCCACCGGTGGCCGTAGTGTCTAGCGCACCTGCATATCACAGAGAGCGCCCAGACATCTCAGGTCATGTACAACTACTGGTCTCCTGACCCACAGTCGTTGGCAGAGCACCACGGGCCTAAGCGTGGAGCCCACGCTCACCCTGAGGCAAACCCCGAAAAAAAATCGGCGGCCGAATTCGGCCGACCTTGCCGATTTGTTCTGCCGATTTGTTGGGTTTCTGAATTTTGCCAATTGCTTCTGGCGACTTGTCGGGGCTTCTAGGATTCTAGGACACCTGATTGGAATTGTCACTCTGAGATGTGCATCATTTACTTTGTGACACTGGATAATACCTTTTCTTTCTGTATTGGTTCTTCAGATTGGCACCATGAAGTGTTTTGTACTGCCCACAAAAGACGCTTCTCTGGTCCCCTGGGATTCATTGTCCCCAGCTGACAAATCTTTCTCCGGAACAAGTACCCTGATGCTGATCAGGGGGCAGTTTGCGATTTGTGCGTTCGCTCTGCACACCCCAGTGCGTTCTTCAGCCGCCGTCCTTCAAGCACCTCATCATCAGCCCCCCAATCAGTGGATTCTGGGCTGCAGGTGCCTTCGGCTCCTCTCGTTGTGTCTGGTACAGCCACGTCTTTGGCCACGGAGTCAGTGGATTCTGGGGTTGTGGAGCCTTCAGCGTCTGTTGCAGAGTCTTCTACTGCTGCCACAGGGTCTGCCACAGGGTCTGCTGCACACCCAGCACGTCACAATCAGATGGTCAGAAGGTGCGTGCGAAACCTTCACGTCTGGACACTTTGAAGAACACCAAACAGCCCTGTGTGCTGAAAAAAGTTACAATTGCACAGAGGGTTGAAAAGTGCGGTAAGTATGGTCTGTATGACAACAATGGTAGGCTGTACTGCAAGCCACGTGGCAAAAAGATGGATGAGACACTGGAGGACTCACTGATGAAGCACGTTGTGTGCGCCAAACATATTCAGTTTTTATTTTTTGTTCTGCTGCTGATTGTACTACGTGGTAACAGATCGGCCTATTGTTGGTGCTGTGCGGGGCTCGGGGCAAACCGTCCCACCTGCATCTGATGAGCGGACAAATGCTGCGTGTTTCTGGCTTCGCGCTGGTGCATCATGAATCATGAATGGTGAATCATGAATGTAATTTACTGATTGAATGGTAATGTCTAGTCTATCCGATAAATTCCATGTGTCGAGAGGTCACATATTTGGTACTTTGTTCTCATGACACATGTCTTTGGTTGCAGATGAGAATATTGAAGGCCAGCAATGTTTCAGTGGGATTCCTGTATGCATATGTCTTCTTGTGGCAGGGTTTGTTGGTGCATGGAAAAACAACTTCCCCATCACATTGGCCACTGCAGGACAGGTGACAGAAAGTTTCTTGGTGGGATATGAACCACCGTCAATTGGGTCATCACACCCGGCATATACCACTTGAGTAAACTGCGGCTGGTAGCCTACTGCTCAAGGACCATGTACAGATTGAGGGATGAAAATTTTCTTTAAAACTTGAGAGATATTTTGGGTTTGCACGTGACTCCAACTACACCAAAAGGAAGGTGTGTTTGAGGCGTGGGACTGAGATCCAGGGCACTGGGAACCTGTTTTGCTGAAAATCGGTCCGCCGATTTGTTGGGATTTCCTCGCTGATTTGTGGGGGGGTGGGGGTTGCCCATGCATGTAGGGACAACCAGCCGGACAAACTCAGGGGCGGACTGCGTAGGCAACAAGGAGGCAGTTAAGGAGGCCTGTGGCTTCGTTGCCATCACATTTATGTCCCACAATGGCTGTTGAGATTCAGGGCCCTTCCCGTGATCCTTGGTGATCTCTTTCCTTTGTGAGATCACGATGAAGGAAGATATTTTTTTGTGGCGGGGGGGGAGTTCAGGAGGTAGGGACCATGGTCCGCATCCCATCCCCGTTACGGAGCAGCCATTGCAGGCCAGACTGGGGTTTCCTCGGCCAGCACCTACGTGTACTCTCGATGGACACTTGGTGGAACTTTGGTCAAGACCCTCAGGATCTCGCAGATACCTCCGCCTTCTGCTCCCTGCATCCTGCATCCTGCATCCCAATGCTGTTTGGTTTGCCGTGATTTTCAGCCGTGGCCATTGTTGCTATTGCTGGCATGGTTTGAGAGGGACTTTCACTGTCACCAAAGATATTGTTGATGAAGTTACCAAAGAGTGAGAAACCGAAACCAATTCCAAAACCTGCAGCCAAGGCTGCTCCAAAGCCTGCCACAAAGGGCAGGCAAGTACAAGTGTTTCAGTTTTATATTTGCAGCCCAATCAGTCGGAGACTTCTCTCATATAATACAACACTCCATTCAGCAAGTGTTTAAGTTGAGGTGCAACGTTGGGAAGGGTGTCTATTCCACAGCTCCTGATGCCCCCTGATGGGCAGTGAGGACTCAAGGATATGCTGAATTTGCCTGAACATTGTGCTATGGTGCCCTGACAATTCTGGTTGGGGTGGTGTATGGGTAGGTGCATACGTTCTGTTTGTACTGCGCGTTGCTCGCTGGCCTGATAAAATATACGGGCACCCATCTGACTGTTGTTTTCCTGGGTTTCAGCCTGCTGGCTGGGGTACCTTAATGCATGCCACTACTCATACCTCATGTTCGTAGTGCATTACCCTTCAATGCATGTCCACATCCCATTGCGCGCCATCCGCAAGTAAGTGCAAGTTATTCCAATTGAACCCATCTGACACAACCTATCTTTGTGAACTGTCTTTTGCCTTGACCTGCTCGATGCAACAAGTCACCGTCAGTTGCCCCTGCTCGAACCCAACCCGTGGCAAGCCACCCCCAAGGCGCAACAGCCCAGTGCTTGCGGTGTGTCATGTGTGACGTCGCCTGGCGTCCACGTGTGCTCGTTGCATGGCAGATGGGACTGGGTAAAACCCAGGGCATGATCCGTTTCCTGGATCATGCTTTCAACCAGCGCCCAAACACTCGTTCCTACAGTCAATCTGGTCGGCAATTTCTACGCTTACTTAGTGCAATGGGGTAGTCAATATCAGCAGTGGTTACTACCCCCCCCCCCCCCCCCTCCCTGCGCAAGCACCGCCTTATCTCAGCACCGGGACCCGGCGTGACCGTCGTTTTTCTGACCACAGTTTTTATGGTCAGAAGCTTAGCGGAACGTGATTGTGTGCCGATTGTAGAGGGAAACAGGGGCTGTGTCATGATTGTGATGACTCTTCCTGTTCATAACAACATTATGCTTGGCACTGCAAACCACTGCTGTCTGTTTTTATGTGATTTGTAGCCATGACTAATGTCGTTACTCGTGCTCCAAAGCCTGCCCCAAAGGGCAAGCATGTGCAATTGTTCAAGATGAGGCGCAAGGTCGGAAAGAGATTTTATTCCACAGCTCCTGATGCCCCTGATGGGCAGTGAGGAACTCCAGAACTTGCACATTTCGTTCTAGTGCTCTGTTACGACAATTGTGCTTAGGGTGAGGTATGGGCAGGTGTCGGTGACATATGTTCTTTTGGTACCCGGCGTCGCGTGGAAGCACCACCTTGTGGACCCGGTGTGACCGTCGTTTTCCTGACTTTCCTGGTGCTTGCACAAATGGAGGGGGTACGCAAAACCGGGGGTAACCTGCTGTCCACTTTGGAACCCGCCAATCTACCCCAGGTGCCGCACTGTCCCATCCATACCCCGCCCCCCCCTTTTATAAGCTACGCCCGTGTCCAAGCTACAGTAGGCGTAGGGACTGTAATAATTGTGTACGTAATTTTAATTGCGTACGGTATGTAGTGCGGCCACAAAAGACATGGGTTTGGTGACAGATTTGCCAATTAGATGGAGCCATGGACACATTTGTTGTAAGCCTTCACCCACTTCAACCCACATGGCTCTGATTCTGATTCCGGGACGGACACCGATGATGATGGTCCCATTTCTGAGTCTTCCTCAAGTGATGATTCTAGTGACTCCGATGATGAACCCGCTGAAGTTGTTTGGGCTAAGGCTGCCCGAGGCGTGTGGGGAATGGCCCATGTCTTCGATGGTAAGTTGTATTTTACAAGGGACCACATGCAAGGCAATTTCATTCCCAAGAATTTGACGTTGCCCAAGCCCAAACCAGCCCCTAAGCCTCAGCCAAAGGCATCTTCAAGTGGTGAGCATGTGCAATTATTCCGCATGGTGTATGATCGCAAGAAGGGTTTCCGCGCCGAACATTTGTAGGCTTCGCATTCCTCATTGCTTGTGCCAACATTTGTGTAAACCTGAAATTTTCATGTTCCCAAGGCCTTCTTGTGTTTGCATGCACTTGGAAATGTGGGCGGAGGTCAAGGGGCACTCATACCATGCGCGCGCGCACGTGTGTGTCGGTAGTTGTATTTATTGCGCGTAAGCTACGCCCGTGTCCAAGCTACAGTAGGCGTAGGGACCGTAATAATTCCGTACATTGGCGTAGCTTATACAAGGGGGGGGCGGGGTACTACAATTGAGATTGGTGTCCAGTTCTGCACTCTTCAGACGGGTGCGCGTGTATTCATCCACCCCCTTGTCCCCGGGTTTCAGTGCCCACTTTTTCGCAACCCCCCCGCCCGCCTGTTGTTCAAGCAACGCCTATGTTCAAGCAACACTAGGCGTTGGTTCCGTCAATTTTTGCACTGTTGATTTTGGCGGTGCGTGTTTCAATTCGTTCTACTGTGTGCCATGTGTGCTTCCTGATACCTTGGTTTTGAGACGCATGATGTACATATGTTCTGTCAAGGCAGCTCTGTTGGCGAAGAGGGCATCTGTAGCGTGTTTTGCCTCCTGGTTTTCAAAATCGTACACCATGTCTTGGATAAAGCCCAGTTGGCCATTGTACTACACACGGTCCACTGGTGCAGAAAGTTGCGATGTTGTCATTGGTCCCTCTCCCAGAGGTGCAGATTATTTCGCAATTGAGTAAGAGCAACATGGGAAGACCATAACACATGACTGTGCATCGTTGGAGAAGATCCGGTTTGTCATCCGTTCTTCATCACCCCCCTCCCCTTCACCATCCCCTGCCCCAAGGTCACCTTCCCTGAGGTCCCCACCTGCATCCATGAAAGCAACCCCTGCACAGTGCTGTTAACGATGCGTCATAGCTTGACCAAGAAGGGCTTCATTTCTGAGCCTGTGAACCCAGGTTTCCCCAGAAAACCCACTTTGGCTCCACCGCAACTCTTCTCAACAGACAGCCCCGCGCTCCCGCCCGTCAACTGGTTGTTCGATTTATACGTGCATATGTCTTGAGGGCAGCGAGAGGTCCAGGGAACCAGCCAAACCCGGAATTGTTCAATGTTTTCAAACTGTATGTGCCAGTTTTTGGTCCCCAATGATCATTGCTCATGAGTGTTTTGTGGCATATGTCCACCCTTCGCCTGTGTACCCCCGTTTCCGCTTCAAACCCCCTGGGGACAGTCTACACGTGTATCACGCAAGTTGCGGCGCAAAGCAACACCCTTGTCCAAGCAACACTAGGCCCACGGGGGGGTGGCCGGGCCCGGTCCTTGTATGCGACCCCCCCCCCCTCCCCCCCCCCCCCGGGTTTTGAAAGATAGCGGTGCCGGGTCGGCCACCAACAAGTGTCTCTAGAGAAAACTGTCTGGCGCCGAAGGCGCCAAATTTTCACACTATGTGTTTATACTCAAAATACTCAAAATTTTGTAGAGAAATCATATTTGTGTTAAAACAACAAGAAAAAATTTTGACCTGAAGGAGGGCTACACGAGGGCACATGTGTACATTGGCGTAGCTTATACAAGGGGGGGGGGGTAATCCCCCCCCGCTTGCCATTCCCCCCCCCCCCTTGGGGGGGAACAGTCACTTGGCCCAAAAAGCATAGAAAATACTAGGTGCCAAAGGCGCCAAAGAAAAATTTTCCAGGGCGCTGAACGCGCCGAAGATGATTTACACTGTGATACTGTGGTACAGTTTGTGTTGCAATCCTCCCCCCCCCCAAGGGGGGGAACTGTCCCTTCGTGACCGTCCCCCACCCCTTGTGGGGGAACCGTCATGACATTGGTGGGGGGATACAAGGGGGGGGGGGGTAAGGCAAAGGCGCTGAGCCATCATCTTGGCTCCATCATGCTCTTCATGAGCCGGAACCATTTAGTGTTGATTTCTTGTGTTGTCCTCCATCAGTGCAGGGCGTGTATGTGCATGGCCGGAGCTTGGGTTCTGGACCTTTTGTGTGTGTCGTGGTCTGCCACAGAACATGAACGGGGGGGCTGAGGACCCAAGCAAATCAATCAAAGTTGAGCATTAGTGCAGCAAAGGGACTTTGTATTAGGGTGTTTTCTACTGCGGGGCCTGGTTACTTGTCGTTCCCTGGGTTCATGGTTGCATATATGTGGGATATCTGGAGCATGTTGCCTGATACTGATCGCGCCGCCCATCCCCTGTCCCCTGCACAAGTATGGCCTGTATTGTCTTGAGGCATACATCCGACCCAACACAAAGGAAGCCACAGGTCTCTAAGGGCAGCCTTTGGCGACACAAGCAGGCTTTCATGCACCACCTGCTAGCCCTGATCGCCATCAGGTGGTCGGCTGTCCTCAAACTGGTTTCCTCAATGGAGTGATGAAAGCCAGGGATTCGTTTGCATCCTGCCAAGGACAGCCCTACAGTGAGGCACCTGTTTTGCCTCGAGCGGCTTTGTCTAAGTGCGGGATCCGTCCCCAGAACATTAGCCATACGTGTGCGCATGGGGCATAGGGAGGGCAGTGCATCGCAGATCAGCCCAGAAACATACTCCAGGTATCGTGTAAAAATCTTCCATTGGACCCCTGGTTCCTGCCCACCCTTCCCAAAGGTCGGCCCTTGCATGTTGGACCCCCTTGCATGTTGGGGAAAGTACCCCCACCATGCGCGCACCATGCGTGCACCATCCTGCTTCTGGACCTGCTTTTGGACTTCTCCGTGGACCAATGGTCACCCCTTAGAAGAACTCAAATGGTATCCCCTGGAGGTCACCCCCGCGCGCACACGCAAGGGGTTCGCCATAGCAACATACTGAAAAGTGTGACGCCATGGCTCTCACACCCCTACGGTGCATGTGGTTGTATGAGAAGGGAAAAACGATACACTGCAATTCATATTTGGGGGGAACGTTAGTGCGCCGGGCGCGCGCCGGGCACGCGCCAGGCATCTTTTTTGACCCGTGCCCCACCGGTGACCTTTTAGGGGGTGCACTAAGCGCAGTGCGTGCGCAGTGCCACTATTTGGACGGCTAGCCATCCTAGAACCCCATACTTTGTGATACTATGGGCATTATTGTTGTTTGACAACGGGTATTTTGATGCTTCTTTCACATTCGGGATATGGTATATTTGGATTCTCACCCAGTTTCACCAATTTTCTTCCATTTTTTGCTCGTTTCCACCACATCCACTCCTTACTAGGTTGATTTCTCCCCACCATGGGGACCCCAAGAAAGCAGGGGTAATGTAGCCATATTGATTTCTCCCCACCATGGGGACCCCGAGAAGGCAGGGGTGATGTAGCGAATACTGAGTTTGCGCTTCGTTCTTGTGACGTGAGGCAGAAACACCGTCCAAACCGCTTGCGGCTTGGGGACTCATTACCACAACGACATCTATGCGAAAGGTGAAGGCAAAGTACCGTTTGTTTTAGTACAATACAAATGACATTTGGAGTTGTTGAATTCACAGCTATTGTCTCATTATGCAACGTGCTTTGTAGGGAAGGTGCGCAGTCCATCATGGTCTATTTGGGGGGCCTTCTCCATCAGAGGGTAAATCTCGGGCTGAAGTCGGGATAGTTAATAGAAAGGTAGCGCGCCGGGCGCGCGCCGGGCAAACATTCCCCCTTGATCTTGTCCTTAAAAATTCCCAAAACTTAAAATTCGGCACATTTCTTTGTTTCTCCGTTGTTGTATTGGTATGACTTCTAGCCATTCCTACCTCAAAATGCCCTAATCTTGTCACTGTGCACAGACAGATGCACAGTTTGCAGCCAGCGTGCGTGGATTCCGACCATCAGTCGCCACTGTTTGATGGTTGGGGGGTTCAACAGCGGGAAGGGGGCTGCCCGGATGGGGTGGTTTGACAGCCAAACAAACAGCCACCCGGATTGACAGCCAAACAGGCACCCACCCAGAACAACTGTACTGGGAAATGCGGTCGGTGTTGTTGCACTGTTTTCCTGATACACAGTGTGCACACACAGAAGCAGACCGGAGTATCACATGGTAGCTTAAGCTGGGAAGGGGGAAGAGCTCACCACCGTAGCCTGTATCCCGTACCACAGATGCCAAGCAGGCAGATGCTGTGTGTCAGCACTCCACTGAAATGTTGCAAGTGTGCTGAACCTTAAGAGTGAGCGAGCCAGCCATGGAACAAACTCAAGCACCTCAGTTAAATGATCCATGGCCCTGCTGAACCCCCCATGTTGTATATGCAATTGTATGATCTGTGTGACTACTTTGGATTTCGAACTGCGGAACATTGCTGCCACAGGGGGCGCTTACCTGTGAGGCCTGACACCAACCCCCCCCCCCCCCTCTGGACCCCCCAACCCATACTAGTCAGCACCTGGTTAGAACTGGCAATTTGGGCGCTAGAAAGAAAGAAAGCGCCAAAGAAAATCACCTCAAAGAGAGGTTGTTAGATCAAGCGCAGGCGCGGGCGTCGTATAACCCCCCTTTTTTGGGGTCATTCGCGTAGCATACCCCAAGGCATGATATTGGATGTCCAACCCCTTGTAAAATCATTATTTTGCCCAATAAGACCATCCCCCAATGGATTTTTTGATTCTGAGGCCTCTATCCCCTAAAACTGGATATCACTTTTTTGAGGGCAGGGGTGGGGGGTGGGGGGGGAGTCAAAAGTTTTCGCTCAGAAGGCTCCAAGCAGTGGGGAAGCAGTTCGCTATCAGACAACCGCCGGTCGAATGGTAACGCAGCCCAAACAAAGCTTTTGGTCGGCGGTTCGAACCCTGGTCGGCCGACTGTTGGCGGCGGCGGCAAAGCCATATTGACCTGACCAGGGTTTGAACTGCCTTGCTTGGGGCCGCGTCTGCCACTGACAAAAAACCCAAACTGTGTGTTTCTGTCTGACTGACTGCTGGCCTGGCTAAGGGACTGATTGGCTGACTGTCAACCTCTCTTCGAGGTGCACTGCCGAAGGCAATAGAATTTTTACAAGGCGCCGAAGCTGATTTACACTATGATACTGTGGTACAGATTTGTGGTGCAGCCCCCCCCCCCCCCCAGGGGGGGAACCGTCACTTTGTGACCGCCCCCCCCCCTAGGTGGGGAACCGGCCTGACAAAAGGGGGGAGATTGCAAGGGGGGGGGGCAGGACGTGCATGTGTGGAGCGCTTCTTGACCTGCGTGCAGCCCCCATGAATGGTATGTACATATGCAGTAGATAGTAGAGATGAAGGCCCTGTTGGATATTGAGCTTCCCCCGTGTGTTTGCTGGTTGGAAGAGCCCCCAGTAGTCGCTGCCCGCTGAACCCCCGCCACCCCTCTTTGGTTGTGCCCACCACGGGCGCCGCCCCCCAAGGGTGGGTGCAATCGCATGGCCTGTTTGCGGCTGCTCTAGGCTCCCTCTTGGGGAGTCGCCACTAACTCCCAGCACACGCCGCGGTGTGAACTGAGCAGGCTACGCCAGCTCATCTTAGTCTGAACCACAAAAAAAAGAATGTCAGCCCCCCTCCCTCTCTGGTACTGATAGTGTATGAAATGCAACCCGCTGATTCATCCTGGAGTTCAATCTTCACACCGCTGTCTTTTTCAGGCCACAGTCTTTGTACCTCATGCTCAACGGGGAGCCTAAGGGTGTGGCAGTCTCCCACTGCATAACTAAGATTCAGCGAATTCTCACTACGTGTCAGATCCGCTACCACGGCCATTGTGGGATAATCTTAGCACTGGACAGCTCTGAACCTTGATTCCGAGAGGTCATCTCAAGTACTGTGAAGTGAGCAGGCTACGCCAGCTCATCTTCCCCCCCCCCCCCATGTCCAATGATTTGAATGGGCTGGGTATCTCGTGCCTAGGGATGTGTTACTGCCAGTTCACAACATTGTCGCGCGCACCGAACACTGTGTCCAACGAACACTACCCGTTCGGACCGTATTTTTTTTGGGACATAATTATTCGTTAGACACGGGGGGGGGGTAGTCTGAACCAAAAAAAAAAAGACTGTACATAGAGGGAGCGGCATGCACCGTGCGCACACCGTGCAGCTTTTTGGTTCAGATAATTTACCCCACACCATTGTTCTGCTTTGTTGTTGCCCTGCGAGGTGCTGTGTTGCTGAGCTGGTACCCCATTTCACCCTACATGCCCTGAGGACTGCATTGTGCATGCTCCTGTGACTTGACATTCTGTCACACGTGCCATCAGGGTCATCCTGATTCAATTCAGACTACAAGAGACTGATGGGATGCCCATTTCCCGGCTGTTTTCTTGGTGCCAATGTTGCTGTCCAGTGCCTTTTTGTGAGGGTCCGTTTGGGGGATGTAGTTGCCCAAAACAGTGCGCACCGTGCGCGCACTGTGCACCCGCGCCTACCTAGTATCTATGGACCCACCAACATTGTGTCTAGTGCGACCATTTTGTCAAGTGCGATCGTTTTCTCAAGCATGCCAAGGGGCTGGAATGGGTGGAAGCCCCATGGACTATTGCTCCTTAATATGATTTCCTTCCTTCCTTTTCTCAAGCATGCCAAGGCTGTCTAACTGTCCGTGTTTCTGATGGCAGTTTTGTGATGAGCGCTCATTGCATGGTAGTGGGAAAGAGGGGCTAGGCTTTGCATTGAGGAGCCGTTTCTGCTCCTGGGGGTCTGGCAACACCTTGAGGAGAAGTTGTCTTGTACTTGGGACATCAGGGAGGACAAATGGATCCCCAAAAAGCTGGTGGCACCAATTGTGCCAAAGCCTGCACCCCAACTTGCAAAGCAGCCTGCAGCGAAGCCTGCTGGGGCTCGTGCATCCCTGTCGCTAATGGGGCAGCAGTTGAAGACTCTGTGGGACCGGAAGAGGAAGGTTTACACTGCCCCTGTTCAGTAGTATGGGGCAGCCATAAAAACTGGTGGATGGATGCGGTGCATTGGGATTTCCGCTTGTTTGTGCTTTGTGCCTCACACCACGAGCATCTATGCATATCAGCGTGCAGTCATAAGCCTTTGGCAACCAACAGCAAGCAAGGGCTTTGCTGTGAATTCTGCACTGTATGGGCTGATAAGTGTGTGGTCTGTGCTGGTGTCCATCTAGCCTCCCCCCCCCCCCCGTTTTGGGCACCATCAGCGCAACAAACCCACCCAAGCAACCCCCCCCCCCCCCTGAATGGCTGTGTGTTGAATGTGCGCTAACCAGCACCACCAGGGCACAGTGAGCCCGAACCAAGATCCCAGGAGTACCGGCCGAATGGGGCCAGCGTCAAGCAGGTATCCCAGGGACTGACCCTGACCACCATGCACGCCACTGACCCTGTAGAGTCAAAGCCCCGCAAACTTGGGTACGACAGTGTACATATGGAAGGTAGGGACAAGCGAACACTGGCGGAAGCACCGGGACAGTCGCCTAGCAAAAACCCGGACGCACTGCTGTGAACTTGCTGAAGAACAATGGCTGGAAGTGTCTATGGCGGGGACATCCAGCTCAGCCTACCGACCAATTGAAGCCCGTTTTGGGGGGCCGTCATTTAGCGGCAATCCCCCCCCCCCAGCGACCATCGTCCCTCGGTGGGGGGGGGGGGATCTCTGGCGCGCGGGGGGGGGGGGGGGGGGACAAGGATGCAGAGGGGATAACTCTGGATGCAGGGTGGAAACCCAGTTGTAGCATTTCCATGTCCTCACCTCACCCACAGGCATAAAAACACCAGTGGAGAAACGGTCCTCGCGCCTTCTGGGCGCTGCATCACAAAAGATCACATACTTATACAGGGCTGAAAACCTGTCAGGGAAGCAGAGGGGCCTGGGGACCTTCTGACTACGGAAAGAGGAAGCAACTGGGGTCAGCACTGATCGCAGCAAGGTGTTACCAAACGGAACAGATGACCCTTCCTTCCAGCGATACGCCCCAGCTAGGAAAGGCCCCAAACCAGCATTCGGCCTCATGGCCCACTCCAGCTTCCCCAAAAACCTGGCCATGTAGTTGCAGGTTGGCTAAGCAGGCAGCTAGACGGGCTGTGTACAGGCTGAAGCGTGCTGGATTCATTATCATTGTTAAGAGTGTTTGAGACCTGGTGCAGTGCATTGAATTTATTGGAAAGGAATTTGATTGTAAAAAGGGTACAACCAGGAATGGGTTGGGATTAAGGTCAGTGTCGTGGCTAGTTGGCTCCGCCTGCATATCCCGCCGGTCAGCCATAAACGTATACTACCCAGGATCAATATATCATCCAAATACACAAAAAACTTTACTCTTAAGTGGTACAGGGCACTGTGAACTGCCGCACAGACCAACCGCTTACAGACACAGGTTTAAACCCCTTTAAAGCCAAGTTTAGACCCTGCGCCTCCTGTCTTAGTTTCGATTTTCAGTATGCCAGCCAAGCCTACCCGAAAGCAGATGAGATGACGCTGTTTGCAGCAGCTCAGTGCCTGTATTGCTGGGACGGTTAAGGGCAGGCCGCTCGAGGGACACAGACTACACGGCCACATTCTAAACTGCAGGGGAATGAGCCCAACCAAAAGGCAGTCTTGTCCACCTGTAAGACTGCCCCCCCACCCTGACCTTGAATCGCCTCCTCACACTTTGCAAGGAGCTCAATTGACCAATAACAATTCATTATATCAATTTTGGTGGCAAACAGACCCCCCCCCCCAACATTGACTCACCAATAGACTCTATCTTAGGCAACCTAAAAGACTCAGGTTTCTGCACATCACTGGCATTCTGAGCAACACGTTAACAATCATAGAACATTTCCGGGTATTTTTTGGAATCACCTCTGCGCGCCTCATCACAACTGCGGACACACGGTGTTTCAAGCCCCCAACCGACTTAATGGCCTCCAGCATCTCAACAACGTCCGTGCCTTTTGTTACCCCCACCCCCCTCGAAGGCGCCTCCCAACCTTTATCAACCCCCCCCCCCCAATTCGGCGGCCGAATTTGGCCGAATTTGCCGAGCCTTGTGGGGCTTGTGCCGGGCCGCGGTGCGCATGCACCGAGCCTTGTGAGGCTTGAGCCGGGCCGTGACATGCCTGCACCAAGCCTTGTGAGGCTTGTGCCGGGCCGTGCCATGCATGTGCCGAGCCTTGTGAGGCTTGTGCCGGGCCGCGGTGCGCATGCACCGAGCCTTGCGAGGCCTGTGCCGGGCCGTGCCATGCATGCGCCGAGCCTTGTGAAGCTTGTGCCGGGCCGTGCCATGCATGCACCGCGCCTTGTGAGGCTTGTGCCGGGCCGTGCCATGCATGCGCCGAGCCTTGTGAGGCTTGTGCCGGGCCGCGGTGCGCATGCACCGAGCCTTGTGAGGCTTGTGCCGGGCCGCCGAATTGTTCGTTACCTCAGGCATTCATGATGTGTGTGCGCCAAAGATATTCAGTCTTAATTTTTTGTTCTGCCGCTGATTGTACTACGTGGTAACAGCCTATTGTTGGTACTGTGTGGGGCGTGGCGCAAACCGCCCCGCCTGCATCCGATGACCGGACAATGATGCGTGTAGCACTGCAATCTGACATTGCGCTGCAAATTGTCCTCAGCTTGGCCTTTGAAGCAATGCCAACCCCCCCCCCCAATTCGGCGGCCGAATTTGGCCGAATTTGCCGAATTGGTTTGCCGAATTGTTCGGTTTCTGAATTTCGCCGATTTGTTTTGCCGAATCACTAGGTTTCTGGGACTTTGCCGCCTCGTTTTGCCGACCTGTTGGGGTTTATGGGTTCTGGGTCACCTGAGTTGGAGGCATCCCTTACTTTGGGACACTGCATAATACCTTTTCTTTTTACATTGGTTGTTCAGATTGGCACCATGCAGTGTTTTTACTGTCCACAAAAGGACGCTGGGATTCGTTGTCCTCCGCTGATCAAGCTTTGCTTCGGGACAAGTATCCTGATGCCGGTGAGGGGGCAGTTTGCGAATTTTGTGTTCGCTCTGCACGGCCCAGTGCGTTCTTCAGCCGCCGTTCTTCGGGCAGCTCATCAACAGGCCCCCAATCAGTGGATTCCGGACTCTGAGACTGCGATTGCAGTCATTCCCACTGCGGACTTTCATTGCTTGAGAAATCCCTGTGCATTTGTTTCTGTGTGCCTTTGTTCTCTCTCTGCATTTGCGGGTTGGGTGCAGTGCCAAAGGAGTGTGCTCTTGTTGTTGTTCATTTTTTTGTGATTTTTCTGGGTGACCCCGGCCAGAAACGGGCCCAGATTTCAAAAATGTCGTTATACCAATTCACACCTCTTGGATATTCAGGAAGTGCACACTCTTCCCGTGCACATGCAAAAAAAAGCGCCACAAACTGAAACGCCGGGACCAAGTTCCCCCCCCCGACACCTCCAAAACCCCCTATTTGACTGTGGGCAGGTTTTGCCATTTTTCTGGGTGACCCCGCCCAGAAACGGTGCCGTTTTTTCAAAATGTCGTTGAAGCAATCGGCGCTTTTTGGATATTCAGAAAGTGCACACTCTTCCCGTGCACATGCAAAAAAAAGCGCCACAAACTGAAACGCCGGGACCAAGTTCCCCCCCCGACACCTCCAAAACCCCCTATTTGACTGTGGGCAGGTTTTGCCATTTTTCTGGGTGACCCCGCCCAGAAACGGTGCCGTTTTTTCAAAATGTCGTTGAAGCAATCGGCGCCTTTTGGATATTCAGAAAGTGCACACTCTTCCCGTGCACATGCAAAAAAAAGCGCCACAAACTGAAACGGTGGGACCAAGTTACCCCCCGGACACCTCCAAAACCCCCTATTTGACTGTGGGCAGGTTTTGCCATTTTTCTGGGTGACCCCGCCCAGAAACGGTGCCGTTTTTCCAAAATGTCGTTGAAGCAATCGGCGCTTTTTGGATATTCAGAAAGTGCACAATCTTCCCGTGCACATGCAAAAAAAAGCGCCACAAACCGAAACGGTGGGACCAAGTTACCCCAAGTTACCCCCCGGACACTTGCAAAAACCTGTCTTTGACTCTGGGTCCAGGTCACAAAAGTACCCTCAAAGGGGTTTGAACCTGGGTACCCAAAATTTCAGCGTCCTACAGCCCAGCATTGTAACCAGTCAACCACTCATTTTCGCTCTGCCATCATCATTTTTCGTCTTATACCTCCTGCACGATGCAAAAAAATTTTCAGCTTACAAGGGTTTCCACATGTCTCTGACAACACAGCAACCAAAGGGACAGTGTGTTTGGGGGGCCAGGGTCATAATCCTGGTGACTGGGAAGCAGTTCGCCGAAAAATAGGCCCGCCGAATTGTCCTGCCGAATTGTTGGGATTTCTTCGCCGAATTGGGGGGGGGGGTTGCTTTATACACTGAAGCTAAGTTACAGGGAACACATCTGTCCCATAACGTCTTTGCCACCGGCACACAGCCAATTGCACCCAACCCTTAGCTGCTAGCCCAGGGTCCACCATCGACGGTGAATCCTCATCCTTAAAGTAGGGTTCCGTACTACACTCTAATATTCCTTGGCCGGAAATCCCCCACGACCTTGTCCAACTCCGAATTGGTACCAACCACCTCTTGCACTGCATCAAACAACCGCATAACTACCGTCGTTAGCCGAGGTCTGGAAAACTCCACGTGCCACCCTCTCAACATTGCCAAAGCCTTTCCTAGCACCCCGCATGTGTGTCTTGTAGAATGTAGAATCGCTACAGGCAATAGGGGCGCCACCACATGTGAGTCGCATGGTCAAGTCCATATACACCCTCAGTACATGCCAGTACATGCCAGTACAGAAAACTACGATTTCCCCTGACTAGGGGCATCAAAGAGGGCTGCCCCCTGTCACCGGCATTGTTTGTGTTGGTCTATGAGACTTTCCACGCAATGTTGGCCAAAGAATTTCCTGGCGCTAGTTTTTTTGTATATGTTGTGTATATTAAGACTTTCTTTGTGGCAAAGACAAGATATCGCTATTATCGCATACATACCTCTATACCCCCATGCCCCCAGACACCCCCTTGAGGTATGCATGTGATAGTAGTGGGTTGCGCGCAGCCCCCCCCCCCCCGCCAAGCTGCCAATACCCCCCCCCCCCCCCCCCGCCGACCCCCCCCCCGCAAGTTTTGACAGATAGCTGGGGGGGGTGTCGCATCAGGACCAGTTGTAGTTGCCCCCCCCGGGTTACCCACATCAACTCACCTGTCAAGTATGGAGGACTAGGACTACCACCAATATACTGGGCTTATAGAACTAGGTACGCCACCCTTGTTCAAGGATTGCTGCGGAAACCCACTGGTAGATTGTCCAAATTGGTGGCACAACCCATAGAACACATGATGACACCTCTTCGTGACTACGTCACATTCTTGTCCCAGATAGGAGGAAACACTACACTGGTTCTAGCCCCGCGCAAGAGACCCCCCACTTCCGCAAATCTCATTGATGAGCAGACATCCGGGGACGAAGAATGGATTACACAACAAGAAGTGGCAGTGGGCCTACCTGAAGTAGCCAGAAGGTACATACCACGATGCAGTGCAAATGATGATCCCACGGACGGAGAAGTCCCACCAGGGTTTACCCCTGTGGAGGTGGCAGGAATAAAGTACTACACCAATGGAAAGTAGGCAAAGGCGACATATGGTATGGAGATGGGAGTAAACGAACTCAGGAAGTAGGAGGAAGAACAATATACAGAGCAGGAGGAGCCATCATTTGCGGTCCGTTGCAGGTCATTACTTACAACAACAAAGCAGTTGTGGACGACGCCTTGCATCCTCCCCGTTAGGAGTATTCCGATATGGATTTACGTCTCACCATGTGGAGGAAACACAGAACAAGCCCCTCCGGTCGAGGTGGGTCCCAAGCCACAGGGATATAGCCAAGGCCAAAACCAAGGAAGAGCGAACACAAATCAAACGTAACGATGAGGTCGACCGTCTGGCTAAAATGGCAACTGGCCTACCTCTCCCAAAATACACGCCTGCCCACCCATATGACATCGCTGTCAATGGGGGTCCTGCGCCTACCCCAGCCAAAAAATGGGTCATAGAGAGGAGACACTATGATTTATTTTCAGGTACACACTGGGTGTCTTGGCTCCCGCTCAGAGGAACCCGCCGGATGACATGGGTTAAATGGCTATGGGGAAATGAGCGGTGGGATGGATGTGGCGCGCCATGGGATCATAATGTTGTGAAGTGCCCCATATGCAATACCAGGCATGGCACCACCGTGCACAAGCGGCCGATTCCATGCCCAAAATGGACTCCCTCCTTCAGGAAGGCATGGACACAATCATGGGGAACATGGGCTGAATACGCAGAGCGATGGTTCGATAACACGTCCCCGGAAGACATGCACCATGTCGCGTGCCTAAGAGTTCCTAGTTCTTTCTATGGCCAACTGCCGTAAGGATATGGACCCCACTTCCGGGAGCACGTGGCACATCACCAATACATGATGCTTGACATTGTCTACCAGCTAAGAAAGGAGTTCACCATGCCCCCCGGGGACAATGAAGCAACACAGCCCAGTCAGCCTGTTAGCGCTGGTATGGTAAAGTCAAACCTAGGGTGTGTACGCCAAGTCCCATCCCACAAGTGTTGCAACAACAAGTAATGTATAAACCTCGGATGCTTGGGCCTCTGATCCGCTCAGCTTCTGGGTGCACCTGTACCGTACATAAATGGACCTTCTGCTTTCCAGGGTTCTCCCGAGTACACTCAATGACACCTTGAGCGCCGGGATCTCAAAAAAAAAGTGGAGTATGTGCAAGCTATTTCCACATTGCCAACACCCTTCAATGCCCCATTGGCATCAACGAGTGGTGCACTTTGCATGCACGAATGGGAGATCCATGTGCACTGACCTGCATCACAGCCAAACAGGCGTAAATCGACTGCCACAAAGCGACGACACAAAGCACCGATCACGCCTACATAACACAAGGTGACGAGTACCACACACACGACCACACAACACGCTACATACAGCGACCCTAACTGTCTATCGGACACTACAGCAGATCCAATGGCATCACAAGGGACCCATAAGGGACACGTGGGGGACCAATCACAAGCTGAATCCCGTATGCAGAAATGTGTACGTCGATGAACGTGCCCTACGGGCCCTGGCACTCTCAGCTTTGACCAATTTGAAAAAAGAAAACAATGAGTGGTGCACCTTGCATGTGCTACGGCAGGGTTAGCAAGGGTCACCGGCGGGTCCAAAATGGTCCAAAATGATTTTTCCCAAAGTTGTTCGTGGACCACTTGAGGTGCTAAAAATACCCTTTCATGCTCTGCTGAAAGGGTTGTTTTGCTACTGGGCCAAGTTTGCACCCTTGTGTTGTACTTACGGCCGTTAATTTTTTTTTGGCGAACTGTGTGGTCAGATGGCAGATGCCAGAGTCTAAAGCACCGGTGTTAAACAAGAAGCTGCCTGTCGATGAGGTGGATGGTGAAATTGTCAAGTTGCGCACTTTCGCCGAAATAGGCTTTTAATAGTGGATTAAAAGGGTCAAGGGTGACTATTTGGCATGTGTCGGCCTTAACAATGGAGTGGCAACAAGCAGGTAAGAATGTCCCACAGGCGTCCTCGATGGACGTGCATAACCCGCACGAAGCCTGTGGCTATAGTCACAACGGCTGTACTGATGCTAGGCGACCTGCCTATGTGTGCCCCTTCTTTGTTCATAGTGAGACTTTGAACTTCGAACTTATGTGGCGCCGGAAGTATAAAAAAAAAAGTAAGAATGTCCCGGAGATGTTGGGTGGCATGGCTAAATTATTGCAAGTGGGTGTGGAGCCTGAAAGGATGCTTGATTTGGTGGTAGCTTGGGAGGATGTGGCCTTAGTAAAGTACGATTGCTCAGCGATGAAATTCAAGTCGGCTAATACCTAGATGGGAGGCGGCGCCCCGACGGGGGCTCCACACGCAGTCAATTTTCTTCATTACGAACTTGCTGATCTACGACGCAAACTGGATTCCCAGACAGCTGCCAAGTCAAAGTCCAAATTGGCCAGAATGGATTATCTCAAGGGCAATCTCATTACCGAGTTGATCGCTGAATTCCCGCAAGAGCCGGGGATCCCAGAGTGAATGGAGGACCTCTGCACCCTGCTGATTAAGTTTTGAAGGAGGAGCTTCCGGAGGACCCGACTGTGCCTGCCCAAGATCTGTGGAAGCTGCTCATTACCAAGTATAATGAATATGGCAAACGATATCGCAAACGTGGCGGCTCAGGACATGGGCGTACATAATAGCGGTCCAAAAGTCGATGACACAGGTCATCCTCCTCGTCCCTCAAGTCACCTCAGTCCGGAAGATCACGGAGCGGTTCTACTGAGAGTTCGTCTAGAGGTAGCTCTGAGTCCGTGGAAGAGACCTACTACGGGAGGAAATTCAAATTCATCGTGCGGGACGGTGTGGAGTTCCTAATTTCTAACAATGGTTGTGAGTGGCGCACAGATAAAAGACCTCCGGGGGACTGCGATCGATGCGGGGACGAGCCACTGGGAGTGGCTATTTGGCAAGGCCAAGTGGAAGTGACGGGACCAGGTGGGGGTACCGCATGAGACTGCAAAGTCGCTGGCGTGCCAGCCGAACTCGTCTGAGCTAGCCCGATGGTTCGACAAATTCGTGGCGGCGCGCGAGGACTCGGGATCGATCACTCGGTGGTCCTTATTCCTACAATCGTGGCCCCCCTCAAAGCTGGACGTCTACGAGAGACATCTATGTAACATCCGGCAACCATCACTGCTCTCTGGCGGGCATTCCCCCACAAAACAACTGCAGGACTACCTACTGGAGCTCCACGTGGCTCCCCTCATCGGCGTCGGAACCATCAAATGTCCAACCATCTAGGCGGCGGCCCGCCACGAGTGACATCGGCCATAACGATCGGGCGGTACGAGTAGTTCCTCTGATGAATTGCCACTGGCCAATCTGTCCTTCCACGAATGCAAGCCGTGGTAGGTGTTCATCACTCCAGGGGTTGTCTCCCCAGGCTGCCACATACCAACGGGCTGCCTTGACGGTACGCCACCTCCCCGAGGCGAGTATCTCCCGGACTGTTGCCCCATGTCGGATCAGCAGGGTCGCCCCAAGCCTTTGCCAACAACGCCATCATAGATGGTCATACCGGCCTTCCCCGAGCAGTCTGACCAGGGTTGCCTGCAGTACCTTCGCGCCCCCTTTAACGAGAGGCTGGAACGGCTTACGTCCCAACCTAAGAGCCGCTGCTCTTGCAAAACCCATGAGTCGGACGACATAGGTGCTAGCTGGTCGAGTGATCCAGCACCTGCGAGTTTTCTTATCGAAGTAGCACACCGTTGCCGTCGTGGGGACCAGGTCTTGGACTCGGATGGACGCAGATTCACTGATGCGAAGACAGTAAGCTGTTGCCAGGATTGCTCATGAACAGACCAGAAGGTCCTCGTCCAATTTGCCTTGGGCTCCATCGATTTCCAGTATGGGTATGTGGAGGAAACCAGTTCCAAGAGGACACGGGGAGAAACTACTTCGACAACGGCCGGACTGGAGCTGGCAGCAAGTGGATCCAAGCTGCCAACGACCGCGGGGCCTCTCACATCTCCGACCAAGCGGACGTTAGAGAAAGCCAGAGTATCTCGTGGGGCAGGCCCAGTTGACGTCGGCCCTGGCGAAGCGGGCTGCGCGGTCGACACCCATAGGATGAAACGTCTCCAGCTGGTGAGGGTCCTCCCGACGTGAGTTCGGCTAGGATTAATCCAATTGAGGGAGCTCGTTTTCGTGCGTACCGGTCTAGACTCTGGCGTCTGGCTCAGAAAGTATCCAAACCCCCCACGACCCCCTTTGCTAAGTTGTAGAAACCTTTGTTTTTGATGTTGCGTGTGTTGTGTAATGTGTGTGTGTGAAGGTATGGAAACCCGAGAACTGTGAGGCCAGTGTGGAAACCTTAGTTTATGGATATAAACTATAGTTTAGGACCCCGACTGTGTTGCATAGTGTGTTCTTTGCACTGATGGTTGGGTCCGATGCAAATGGGGGTACGGGACAAGGGGGGGCCAGTCCAGCAACAAGCGCGTCATCAGCAGAAGTGGTCCAAGATCAGAGAGCCGCGGACATGATCACTGAGGCGGTGGACCAGGTGCGGTCTGACTGGAAGAAGTGGACAGCAGGGCCGTACAGGGTATTACTCCAGAGCGATGCCTACAAGATGAACGTGGCGGAATGGGAAATCGGCATGCACGAGTGGCTGGCGGTGGAGGACGTGTCTGCTGAGATGCTGCAGCAGTTCATGGATACGGTCGGAGGAGATTTCACCGACAAGGCGGACTTGATCAGGGCAATGGGAGTGTATCACGGCCGGAAGCACATGCGACCCGATTTCGACGCGGGAATCTTCGTCAAAGATGCATACGCCATCGTGGAAGCAGATCAAACGCCCGACAAGCAACGGATAGCGGAATTGGAGGCGAAGCTGGCCAGGGCCACCCTCGAGATGGAGAAGGCAAAAGCGCGGGCGGCCCCGGCGCTCACCGACGAGGAGATAGCGAAAATGCTGGGCAGGGCATTGCCATACCAGTGGATGACCACGCTGGCATCCGCGGTGGCAGAGCTGCAGACCAGACCTTTGAATGCGGAAAACTGGCGGGAGGACAAGTTCGTGTTGGCGGTATGGAACGTGCTACACCAGGAAATCCTGGCGAAACAAAATGGTAGGGCGACAGTCCAGCAGCACAACGCGCAGACCCCGCAGACACCCAAGCAACAGACGGGAGCTAATGGCGAAGGACGGCTTGCCAAGCCAGGCAGGTGCTTCCGGTGTGGCGAAGACGGGCACTGGGCCGCGGACTGCGGCAAGAAGGGGTCCACTGGAGGTTTCCAGCAGATCGGCGACACCAGGCTCTGGGTGTCGGCAAAAGGAGTGGCGTACGACACCAGCAAGCCGCCCCCCACGCCGTGCATAAAATGTGGCCATATGCACTGGTCCAAGGACCCCTGCCCGACAGGGGAGGGCCAGTGAAGGGGCGGGGGGGGCCCGGAGGTCCCCACTGGGGCCCCCACAGTCCGCGATGCATGGGAGGCGTTACAGCATGTCCGGAGGCTCACGCACACCGACTCAGGGTCAAGCACGGGAGCGACAGCCATCCGGGTCATGGAACCCGGGTCGGTGGACACGTACACCACAGCGCTGCGACAAGCACTGTTGGCCGGCACACCAGACGAGCTCCTGGTGGACGCCGTGGAGAGGAGGCTCAATGCCTTGGCAGCCAAGCGAAAGAGCGGGTCAAGCGCGACAACACTTATCTCAGGGGTGCGGCTACTGGAAAAGCTACGCATCATCCAAGCGGTGGTTACCGAGGTCCACTGGATGCAAGCCAGGGCGATTGGTAAAGGATGGGCGCGCAGGGCACAGCCTAAGCCGGTCGCCACATGGGACCACATCGAGACGATCACCACCAGCCGGGGCCACTGGGCCTGGGGCCGGCTGGTGTTCCTGGCCATTTGCAGCATCGTGTACCGCTGGAGGGTGGGCGACGCAGCCAGCGTCACGTGGGAGTGGATATCAATGCCGGGGTTCGTTACATTCTGGGACGAAAAGCGCAACAAGAAGGTCACCACATACGCCCTCCCGCCTTTTCTCGAGGCATGGAGGGCATATCTCTGGAAACACAGACCTGGACACGTGCAAGTACGACAGCCGCTGGTCCCAGGAGGAAGGTCGGTGCTACAAACGGTGCTCCAGCAAGTGGTGCAACACCGGGACCTCCCAAAGGCTGCCTGGCACGGCCTCAAGAAGCTGGGGGCTGTGTCCTGGGGGCACCAAGGCGGAAAGCTGCGGGGGTTGCAAGTCTGGGGCCGCTGGTGGTTACAGGCCCAGCCCAGACATTACTGGAAGACACCGCCAGGATGGACACTACCAGCAGAAGTCCACGTGCCATGGCCGGTGGGGAACAGCGGATGGTTGGCCAGAGATGTGGAGGGACGACTGGTCCAACCCAAGTCACTCTGGCCCGCGGATGCATGGTCGCCAGTGCCGAAGATCCCAGCAGCCATGTTCACTAGGGGGGACAGGGACGACCCCGAACCACCGGGAGACGACTCTGACACCTCCAGTGTCTGCACGTCAGATGAGGGGCCAGATGCGGCAGATGAGGAAACACCAACGACAGAGCCGGTGGAGCTGCTGGAGAAATTCGATGATGTCGCTCAAGGAGCGGAGGGACCGAAGGTCACGGATGGTGTGGGTGCTGAGGCTGAGAACACCGAGGTGGAGCCAGCTCCTGATGACCCTGCTGCTGCAGCGAGCGACAGCAGACCTGCTGAGGAGCATGTGGTACACGTTGTGGTCGATGACTCGGACGATGGTGGTGACCCAGCTAGTGATTTGGGGGCAGACGCTGCGACACCAACGGCGACGGACGACACGCCAGCCCGACGCAAGCGGCAACGCGATGGTGACGACCTGCCTGACAGCGCCAAGCGGGCATGCAGGAGAGAACATGAAGATGGAGGCGGGCCACCTGTGCGGGAACCCGAATCCGACACAGCCCCACACTTTGGGTATGTGGTCACAGCGACTCGGCGAGGTCCACAGTACCAGCTGTGGAGACCTGTGCAGGTGCACCGCGCTGGCCCAGATGAAGTGCCCGGAATGCGGGGCTCTGGTGACGGACCACTGGCTACAGGCCTCCAAGAAGGTGGCGGAGACGATCCGGGTGAAGGAGCAGACGGTGAGGGACCTGCTGAGGGACTACATGATGACTACTATGTGCCGATGGAACGAGGAGGCGGGGCCAGTCAGCCGTCACCTGGGAGCGGTTCTGCATGAGCTGGCCACCAATGTGGAAGCGGCCACGGACATCTCGCCGCCGGACATCAGCACGTCATCCTCGCGGAGACACCGGTCTAAGTTGGTGGTGCCAGTGGAGGTGGCCGAGAAGGGCCTGGGGGACACGGGGGCCATTGACATACCGGACAGTGTCTGGGATGCCATGGCTCCGGCTAATTTCCTGTGGGCCTCTGAGGGCACCCCCCCCCCCAGCCATTTTCATCGGACCCGCCGTTGGTTGCGCTTGTTCACACCTTGTTGGGGCAACAGCTTGTTGCGGTTTCCCCGTCGCAAAAACCGCCGAATGCAAGGGCATATGTCCAGCACAAGAATGAGCACAAGTGCTCCCTGATCTTACCCATGCTGGACCTGAATGCCCGCTGTGTGGACCCCCTGCCTTTTAAATTGCCCACGTTGGATGGGCTGGCACACCTGCTGCAATTGTGCGCACTACGTGGGGAGCAGTTGTTTTACTGCACCCTTGATATAAGCAACCACTTCTGGAGCTGTCGGCTGCCACCACCGCAGCGCGACAGCATCAGGGTGGGGGTGGGGGGGCGGATGTTCGCACTGCAGTCCCTGCCATTCGGTTGGAAGCACAGTCCCTCCATGGCGCAAGCCATTTTGGCAGCATTCCTTGTAGAATATTTCCCAGGGTCGGTGGTGGTGATCCAATATGCAGATGATGTGTTGGTGGCAGGCAGGCATTCCAGCTCGGTCCGACAGCGGGCACTGCGTACGAAGGCAGATTTAGAAAAGGCCGGTTGGGTGGTCAGCCCGAAGTCCTCCCTGGACCCCAGCGGTCGCGTGAAGTGGATGGGAAAGGTGGTCGGGGGGGGCCAGGGAGGAGTGCAGAATGCCCCAGCACTGCAGGCACACCTCGTCTGCTGTTGGCTTAGACTAGCCACCACCGGATATTCGGACAAAGCGCTGAGGCGCATGCTGGGGAAACTACAGTGGGCACTGCGGCCGGGGAGGGGGGCACAGCCTTTCCTGGCTGGCGCGTACCGTTGGCTCAACCAGGGACCCAGTACTGCGAAGTGTACACCACCCAAGGTCCTGCGGGGCCTCCTGGAAGGCATTGCTTGTGCTTTGGTCCCATGGGTGCCCCACGGCACCCTAGGATCAACTGATACGTTTTGCTGCGACGCGGCCCGACAGGGCCAGAATTATTATGTTGGCATTTGGGGGGATTCACTGGGGATGCGTATAAAGAGGCTGCCTGATTGGGTGGCTACACAGCAAGCAGTGGAGCTGGCTGGTATTGTCGAGACAATGCGCACGGGGGCATACAGACGGGTGCAGTTCCTGCGGATCTATGGTGACAACATGTCATCATTGTTTTCTGCCATGAAGGGCAGAGCAGCCACGGCCTGTGATGCACAAAACAGGCTGCTGCGCCAGCTGCAGCACACTCGGCGTTGGTCTGGGGCGGTGGTTGAACTGCTGTGGGTCAAGGGAGAGTTGAACCCAGCGGATGTTCCATCCCGCTGGAGATCTTATGAATCTCCAGACGACATGCTTGTCGCAGCACTATGCACACAGGCACGCATGGACCAGGAACGCGTGCACACACCCCTGCATGTAGGGACAGTGCGATACAGAGGCTGAGGGGGGGGGGGGGGGCACAGGCGCAGGGAGACCCCACAGCGGCCGCAAGGGCAACGCGTGGGAGCCACCCGGCTTTCGAGGTAAGCCAGCGCCACCCTGCCCTACCCCCCCCCCCCGTGCCCTCTCCTCTGTCTTTTCTAGAGACAGAGGGGGGGGGGGGGAGGGGGGGGGAGCCGCACAGCGTTTTCATCGGGTAGGGGCATGGACCTGAACCCCGAGTTGTTGTCAGCAAGTGACAGGCTGTGTGTTGGACTTGTGGTGCAGTGCATGTTTGAGTGCAGGGTGCATAACCTAAACCTTAGTTTATGGATATAAACTATAGTTTAGGACCCCGACTGTGTTGCATAGTGTGTTCTTTGCACTGATGGTTGGGTCCCCCACCCACCCACCCATACTGGCCCTGGAACTGCTCCCCCACCCACCACACCGGCCAGTGCCCTGCCCCCACCCACCCACCCCCTCCGGGTCGCTGAATGCACCCAGCGCCTGTGCCACAGTACAGTCAGCTCTGCCGCCTCCGCTTTGCAAACACTGTCTACTAGAAGCAGCCTGCCTGGCTGCACATGCCCTGCCCCCGGGTAGGGGCATGGACCTGAACCCCGAGTTGTTGTCAGCAAGTGACAGCCTGTGTGTTGGACTTGTGGTGCAGTGCATGTTTCAGTGCAGGGTGCATAACCTAAACCTTTTTTAATGCGGTAGCTGTTTTGCGGGCGGGGGATATTTGCTCTATCCAGATTGTGACTTCCCCTACCAGTCCTAAGCCCCGTCCGAATGCAAGCCCTGCGCGTGCATCCCCTCCCCCCCCAACTGTCTCTGTAGATTTGGCTGCCAAAGGGTTGGGACCTGCGGGATGTGTGGACATCCCACCGTCCACATGGGAAATTGTCACACAGACCTCATACCTGCGTGCGATGGGTGAAGTACAACTACCTAAGACTGAAATTCCACCCGTGGTTGCGGCTATGACTCAGGCCCTGCATGGGCAGGGCCATCTGGTGCGAATCGAGAAAGGGATGCCAGGTTGGGGGTCCCTGCCTAGTGCCCCTGTGTTTGTCATACCTAAATGAGATATCAAATGCTCGTTTATCATGAATTGTAAGGAGGGCAACAAGAGGGACCCCAACCCCCAGCCATCTATGCGCCTGCCCTACATGTGGTCTCTTCGGTTAGTGGCCTCGAAAGGGTCCAAGGATGCCCATGCTTTGAACCTTTTTGCTTGTACTTTCGACCTCAGTAACTGTTTCACTTCCATGCGACTCCCACCCCAGGCCTGGGCTACTTTTCGGGTATAGGGGGAGGGAGGGGGTATGTATGACCCCCGATCCCTCCCTTTTGGATGGAAATTGTCTCCGCCTCGGTGCCAGGTTGTGGTGGGTAACCATGTGCGACAAGCTTTTGATATGATGACCTCAGGTATGGATACCAATGAGCTCGTGGGGTATGACCACTATTTAGATGATGTGCTGGTGGTAAGGGAGGGTCCCCCACAATGGCTTCGAGACTGCATGCAGTGGTTGGCTAAATTCATGGAGGCCGAGGGGTATCTTGTGTCGCCTAAGAGTGTTTTGGAGCCTAGTAAGGTGGTGAAGTGGCTGGGAAAGGAGGTCGATGTGGTTGGTTTCAATTTTTCTAATTTGCTGGGACTGCAGGTCCGTATTATTGCGTATTTGATCAAGATTTTTGACAGTGTCTTCAATTAAGGATTTGTAGCGAGTGATGGGTCTAATCAATTGGATGGCCACCACGGCCACGGGACAACTCCCCTGTTTAGGGGGGGTATATTGTGTTGTGGTTCAATCCCAGACTGGCTGGTTGCGAATGACGCAGGGTATGTGGCTGTTGCTAGTCTCTGCCATGTTTGTGGCCACGCCCCCGTTCAGGGTGCCCACCTGCTTTGTGCGAAACTGGTTGTTTTTGAAGGGGCTGTCGGTTGATGCTGCCGAGTTTATTTTGGGTTGGGCAAGATCCTATACCGGATTGGAATTTTTGACCCAGGGGGGGGGAGCACGAGCACTTGTTTGCCCCAACTGGGTGGATAACCAACAGGTTGCTGAACTGTATGGTGTCTAGATGATGCTTAAACTCGTTGTGCGCAGGGAGTTGCCCCAGATACTTATGCTTCACGATAATACAGCGGCCGTGTGGGCTGTTGTCAATTTACGTGCGCGGGCGCCGCTGCGCAAGCAAAATCGGATTTGCGAGCTGTAGTTATGCTTCTGCGACGCTCTGGCGTCATTCTGCATTCGGCATACGTGCCATCAGCTTACCAGCCGGCAGACCCCGTGTCTCGTTTGCCTTATTTTTCAAAAAGATGTCTTGCCCTGGCTGAACACTAAGCCCAGCAACGATGGGATATATTAACTCGTAATTTGCAGCATATCGAGTATCGGGGTGCCAATTTTTTGTCTGTGTAGAGTTATTGAGCAGGTGTTACTTCCTGCCGCTAGACTGTTTTTCAGGGCCTATAGTGCTGATGACCAGGGAACTGAGGGGAAGAGCACTGATGGAGTTTGCTGTTGCATTGGGTTTGGCTACTTTGGTGCTATGTGTGTGCAAAAATACCCTTTCATGCTCTGGTGGAAGGGTTGTTTTGCTACTGGACCAAGTTTGCACCCCTTTGTTGTACTTGCTACAGTGAATTTTATTTTTATTTTTGATGAACTTTGTGGTCAGCCCGCCCACCCACCCAGTTCGTTGTGGCTGCGCACTGGCTGTTTTCAACATCTCGCTCTCGCGCACTGATGTAGTTTGCTATTTCCACATTGCCAACACCCTAGTCATCACTTTTGGTACGCAGGGATGCCAGCAATGCTGAGGCACTTTCAACAGCCATTACTTCTTGCATGTGACCCCATTTCAGGGGATGCGACACGCTTTCTCTTCACAGTGTTGCTGACACTCCTCTCAGTCAGGCAGCCTGAGTGAAAAGAGCCCCGTGTCTTGTCACGGGCACAGCCCAGGGTGTCTTGTCGCCCAGGGTGGATGTACATGTATATCAGGAAAATGAGAACATGAGTATGCTGTTTAGGGCCCTGCCTTCTAGGGCCCTATCTATCTATTGTCTGACCTAGGTTTAGCAAGGGTGCAGGGGGACAAGTAGGGGGAAGCAGCAGGACAGATTAGATCGCAGGCAGAGCTGGCCACCACAGAGCCAGCAACTATGCACCTCTGACTGTACATACTGAACTCCATGAACCTTCGGAACGCTGCAGTGGCTACGATCCCAGCTTTGAGGGGCTGAGGGGAGCGTTTGAAAACCTAGAATGAGACCAACACCCTTCAATGCCCCATTGGCATCAACGAGTGGTGCACTATGCATGCACGAATGGGAGATCCATGTGCACTGACCTGCATCACAGCCAAACAGGCGTAAATCGACTACGACACACAGCACCGATCACGCCTACATAACACAAGGTGACGAGTACCCACACACTACCACACAACACGCTACATACAGCGACCCTAACTGTCTATCGGACACTACAGCAGATCCAATGGCATCACAAGGGACCCATAAGGGACACGTGGGGGACCAATCACAAGCTGAATCCCGTATGCAGAAATGTGTACGTCGATGAACGTGCCCTACGGGCCCTGGCACTCTCAGCTTTGACCAATTTGAAAAAAGAAAACAATGAGTGGTGCACCTTGCATGTGCTACGGCAGGGTTAGCAAGGGTCACCGGCGGGTCCAAAATGGTCCAAAATGATTTTTCCCAAAGTTGTTCGTGGACCACTTGAGGTGCTAAAACAAGTGGTCTGAGGCTGCTCTGAGCTATTTTGACCAACATCATTGTGGGACTGAAAGGGGGGCAAAAACACTTTTTTCAGAAGCGACCCTAGATCATTTGGGACAACCCTGGATCATTTGGCGCGCTCAAGCCGTGAATTTTTAGTCATTTTCAGCCTTTGAGCTATTTTCCTCCCTTATTGGGCCTGTTTTACTGTGATACCTGATGCTCCCTCCTCACCAGCTTGGTCCCAATATTCAGTCTTGATTATCAGGGTCCACCCGGGTCAACAAAAAAGTTCAAAAAAGACGGTTTTCAGAGTTTTTTGTAGCCCACTTGGGATGTTCAACCAAGTCGCTTTAGCCCTTTTTGCCGTAGTGACCCGTTTTAGCCCCCCAAGAGATCTCAAATGGCCTAAAAGTGTGCCATTTGGGGACCGCAACAAGCACCAAACACCAAGGTTGTGCATCATACCGCAAGTGGGTGGTGGTGCCAACTGTCTTGCCTACCAAGTGGTTTGCCATTGTCATTGGCACGTAGCATTGAACGCATTTGGAGCGGTCGCACAGGGTGGAAAGTGTGCAGTAAAGCGGCGGCATGGAGCAGACCATCTTCCTGCCTGAGCAGCAGGTCGGCACAAAAGGGCTCCACATCGCTCAGAAGATCCCCCGAGTCCCCAAAGATACTATGTACTAGTGCAACAGGAGGCAGGAGATGGTGCTAGCTGCCGTGAGTGTGATCGAGGGCATGAGCCAACATGGGGGGGATGAAGGACAACAACAGGAGTGCCCGCTCACAACCGTGGACGGTGCGGTTCAAAAGGGGGTCCATGACAATTGGGTGTTGGAGGGTTCCAGATGTGTGGCACAGTGGCTCGGTGGCTTGTGTGCAGAGGTGCGCACCATATATTCCCAAATGGGAGGACAGCAGGTAGGCGGTCCGGGCCAATTATGAGAGTCTCTCAGGTAATACATCTGAAGTTCGAATCACAGTCTCAGGCAGTCTCTAATGGCACTGGATAGTGTACAATAATATTCCCCAATAACACCATGGATCGTGCCTCTAAAAGTATTTTTGTGTATTTTGATGACAGTGGTGGTCGTGGTGGCGGCACTGCTGTCTTGGTTACATAGCATTACCATTGTGTACAGTGGCTTACGGCATTGCATATTCAGCCAGTCTTTTTTACCTGTCATTGGAGTGGGCAAGGTTGACGGAGGCTGGAGGTGGCCAAAGGAGGGGCCGGGAGTCACAAGTCTGAACATTGTATTCTATTGCCCAAAAAAAAAAAATCTTGGGGATTCACAGCGTCGCCGTCCTTAGACAAGGCCCACCCCCACAAAGGGCGGTAACGGCGTACTCTTCATATGCTGCGCTGTGGCATGCCCCTCCTGCCACTGCCTTTGTAGTGGATGGTGATTTTTTATGCCGATCTTGTGTGATGGACCTCCTCGAGGACTTGGACCACCTGCAACTCCTCAGTTTGAAGTCCAAGGTCTGCACGGAGCTTGAGAACCATTTAGGGGAGGGTGATGCAGACATGGCGGAGTTCATCATTGATCTGGCCGAGGGCAAGACGTTGCGGGCGTTTTGTGATGCCATCTTGACAGAGGTGTGGCCTGGCTCTGAGGAGGGAGGAGGTACCAGTCTTACTGCTAGCAGATCCAATGGTGGACCCAGGCGAGCCTCCTCCGTCACACAGGCTCGCTCGCTTGGGCTGTCATGTGTGTGCGTGAGCCGGCGATGATACCGTTGCATGCCAATGGAATAGCATCAGTGTCCTCAGTGTCCTCAGGGGGCAAAACGCGTGGCTGAAAGAAGGCATGCAGAGTGGACTGCAACTGCCGTACACTCTTGGGGGGCAGCACCTCTGCCGGTTGTACAGGTGCCTCCGTGGCCAGGGCGGTCCTTAAGGGACCAGTTTTTTCTTTTTTTTTTTTTGCTAAGGACCGCCCTTAAGGACCGCCCCAAGGGACCGCCAACCGCCAACTCCCGCCAACCGCCAACCGCCACCAACCGCCAACCACCAACCGCCACCAACTGCCGCCAACCGCCAGCGGCGACCAACCGCCAACTGCCAACCACTGCCAACCGCCACCAACCACCAATCACCAACCACCAACCGCCGCCAACCACCACCAACCGCCACCAACCGCCAGTTGCCAACTGCCAACCGCCAACCGCCAACCGCCACCAACCATGGTTGAGCACATGGAGTGCCCGCGGGCTTTTTTGGGAAAACTGGTACCGGAACACTTTTTCTTTTCTTTTTTTTTCCCGTTAAGGACCGCCCTGTCCGTGGGAGGGGGGGGGTGGTGAGGTGGCCTGCACGGCTGTCAAGCATTTGACGGAAGCGCGGCCATGCACAACTTCAGTGGCACCACGTTTGTGCGCGATGGGTCCGTACTGATCGCCATGGGGAGAAGGGCCTAGCACGACAGCCAGCGTAGGCTCCTTTGTGGAACTGACAGGGCGCACAACAGCGCCTTGAGGGAGCATTTTCGGAGGTCTGAGGAGGGCAATGGGTCAGAACAAAGGAGGTACACATGAGCTCTGACAACGAGGTCTCACAGTTGCGCAGCTCTATGCAACATGACAGTGACACGTGTTTGGCAGGAACTAGCCAGTGACGGTCCTCCCCCCCCCCCCTTGGGGGGCAGATGGGGGGGGCGCTGGTAATGGGGGGAAGGCCCACGGGATTGACCCCCTTCCCCCACAGTGGCAACACATGCTGTGCATGGCACCATCAGTATCTATGCATGTCAGCGTGTATCCCAGATCCTTGGGCGACTTACAGCAAGCAACTGACTGGCCATGAATTCTACATAGTATGCGCTGGTAAGTGGTTGGTCAGGAGTGGTGTACCGTCCGTCACTTGGCGACGGTTGCCCCCAGGGTGGGGGGGACCGTCATCCTTTGTGGGTAAGGTAAGGTAAGGTAAGGTAAGTTGCTCGGGCGATCTCCGAACTCCAGCGTATCAGTGATCCCTACCTGTCCCTCGCAGCATCCGTTCCGGCTCGCGGGGTCACCGACACCCTAGCGCCTAGGACACTGCGTTCCGCCCCCACCGGGGTTCGAACCGACGCAGCTTCCCTTCCGGCTCGCGGGGTCACCGGCACCCTAGCGCCTAGGATACTGCGATCGGCCTCCACCGGGATTCGAACCGAGCACCTTTAGTTCAGGCGTCACTCATCCTTTGTGGGGGGCTGGACAAAGGGGGGGGGGGTACAGCCTTCATGGCAGAGCTCATACCTGTGAGAGGGACGGTCCCCTGCAAAACCCCCACCTCAATGTGCTTCCGCTGGTTTCAGGCTAGGGGGTTGCTGAGCGACCGGTCCATACGATACCCTGGCGGTGGGTGGATGGGTTTGAGGCCACAAGAAGGTTTGTGTGCCGAAGATCGGCCTCCATTTTCCGGCCCCAGGGAGCCATATGTTTCCGCACTTTTACTAAAACCTGGTCCGTGGTAGCACAAGGGGGCGGTGCTGCCTAAGTGCGTCCAAGGATGTCTAGACTCATCGGAACTCATGCAACTCACGGACCCGAATGAACAAGCCTTCTCCTTCCGTTGGAGTACGTTGCACCGCCCATGTGCATTTTGCGGCCCGCAACGTTCCGTTGCAGGCCCCGCCCCCAGGCGATGTGTCAGGGAGGACATGGCACTGGAGGGGTGCTACCGAGAGCAGCCACAAGTTGTTGTAGCAATGGATTCGTCCTACGTTCATAATGGCCTACAAGGCAACGCTATGAAATGGCAAGCACAACACTGGGTCACATCCTAGGGCCCAGTGATCGGGTCAAGGTGCACAGTCATGTAGATTTGGAGGGTAGCAATACGGTAGACCATTTGGTTGAACTTGGGAGGCCATTCTTCCCTCTGTACCTCATGGTACGACACCCAGTGCTAGCACCCTGTGCCCCACACTAGTCTCCATGGAGCCTTGGGGGTGGGGGGACAGTGTTACAGTGGTTGAGCCCACACCATTGATGGCTTCTGAGGAGTTCACTCCCCTGGTTCTTTGACAGTCAAAATCGCACTATTCCCAAATTGATCTGACCTCAGACGACCATTTCACTTGCCGGAGTTCTTTGATCATGAAGAAGTAGAGGGGGAAGATGCCGCCACATCCTCTAATGTTGGTTCCCCACGAGAGGAGCCGTTAGCGGATTATCTTACGGATTCCCCAACAGAGCTATGTTCATCAAATGTAGCCGACTTTAGCACTGATGTTAGCTCTACTCAAAAGTGGTGACGGCGCAGATCCTTTGTGACGCTTGTGTAGTCACAACAAGCACAAGCCAAACACCAGCTTGTAAGATTAGTGGTCCTCATTGCGGTACAGCATAAGTATGAAACACACACACCAACCACCCTTGCCGACCTGGGACCGCGGTCCAGTGCAACACCGGAGAGGGGGCCCTTTGAGCCAGTCTGAATTAGAGGGGGGCATAAAGGCTGATTGAGTATGCCGGTTGGTACTTTTGGGTGCACATACTGGTTCACCTTTTGAAGAGGGAATCCTCCATGCTTGCATAGGTGGGTTGGTTGTCCACCCAATGAGTTGGGGGTGAAGGGAGCGGGTTCATACATGGCAAGAGGTGGGGAGGGCGCTCATGATGCCACGCGGATGATGTCCCCATTGTGGAAGGGGGCCGCATGCATGTCAACAAAGCACTCCACACATGCACGTCCTGGACTGCATATGCAGCAATGTTCGGCAGTTCTCCACATACTTACATTCCGCTACCGCCCTTTGAACGCATCTTATGTTGTATTCTTTCGTTTTGCAGTGCAATTTCTGTGCCTGAAAAGGTGTACGGTGGTAGTACAGTTCCCCATGGGGGGGGGGGTGGATTGTCACTTGGCAACCGCCCCTCAGGGCGTGGCGGGGGACCATCTTCCCTGGGGTGGGACAGGACAAGGGGGGGGGGTGCCAAAAAAAATGCTTCCTCTTCCTCGGGATGCCAAAAAAAAGGCCTCCTCTTCCTGTCGGGGTGGGTCCCGGGGCTCCAAAAAGGCATGGAGTGTGCTCTGCAAAGACGACTTTGAGCAGCGGTGCATACATGCCCGTTGCTCTGCCCGGATTGAGGATAAAGCCTCCAATTGGGCAAGGCGGGGTGGAGAGCGCGAGAGGCGACGAACAGACACACGGTCGTGCAGGACTGTCTTGCCTTCACGCTCATAAAAGATGCGGCGATATGCATCACCGTATCCTGAACATCCAACAACTTGCGCCAAAACAGGTTCCCCTGTGGAGCGAATGAACATTACCTTCGTCCCAGGAGTAAACCTGGCTGTACTGTCAAGTGAGCAAAATGTCCTGCCAAGAGTACAAGGGATACAAGTGGCAGTGCCTCACAACACAGTCACTCACACGACGACACAGTGAGCTGTAACAAAAAGTTTTATGTTGACCAAGTGACCTCCCCCCCTCCGGGGAAGGACAAGGGTGGGGCAGGACAAGGGGGGGGGGGGTATGTACCACCGTCGAACTGTCACTTGTCCCTTTGCACTTAGCCTACATGATATTATACTAAGCAGCTGAGGGTGGAATTTGTCTGTTGGTCAGCACATCAAGCTTGCGTTATGCTGGCACCCATTTGGTCGAAGGGGGCTGACTGAGCGTGTGAAGGTCGAGTACGGTAGTGGGTAGCAGCCATGGCAGCCATGGTAGCAGTCCCCGGGCAAGCTGTATCTGGAACTCATGTGTCTACATGCCGACTCCCTACTCCCCCACTCCCTTGCTCCCTTTCTTGCTGCAGGACCCTGATTTCTCACGCGAGTTGGCGCAGAAGTTGTACGAGATCATCTCCAAAATGAAGCCCGCCCAAAAGCCGAGTGCACCCAAAGCGGACAAACTCGGCAGTGCCCCCAAAAGTCCCCCTGGGGGGGACCATGCGAAGCCTGAGGCTGGGAAGCGTGCACACGGCCGTGAGGAGACCGACAGCCCTCGGCCCTCCAAGCACCAGCGCAGGTCGCCACCCCGTGATGACGGAAACAGGCGGGACGGGCACGACCGACGACGCGAAGACAGGGATCGGCGAGACGAGCCTGGCCATCGCCGGGACGACCGCGGCCGAGACTCGGACCGGGACGACTGGCAACGGCGTCGGGGTAGCCGGGACCGGGACGACCGGGAGCGGCGTCGGGATAGCCGCGACCGGGACGACCGGGAGCGGCGCCGGGATAGCCGCGACCGGGACGACCGGGAGCGGCGTCGGGATAGCCGGGACCGGGACGACCGGGAGCGGCGTCGGGATAGCCGGGACCGGGACGACCGGGAGCGGCGTCGCGGCAGCCGCGACCGCAACCGCGACTGCGACTGGGACGAGGGGTACGGCACGCGCCGGGACGATAAGGACCGGTGGGAGGGGTGGGACCAGCGCAGGGGACGGCGCAGCCCTGAGCCCAACGGGCGGCAGGAGGAGGAGCGGTCGAAGGCGGCGCAGGTCAACCAGATCCAACTGTACGGCATCTACAAGGGGCGGGTCAACAGCCTGATGGAGTACGGCGCCTTCGTGCAGCTGGAGGAGTCCCATCCGGACGGGGAGCGGGTGCGGGGCAAGAAGGAGGGGATGGTGCACCTGAGCCAGATGCGCACGGGCACCCGGACCATCGCGGTGAACCAGGTTGTGCGGCGCAACCAGACCGTCTTCGTGAAGGTGTGGGCCCTTGGGGTTTGGGGAGGGGGAGGGCAGCGGGGCGCAGGAGGAGGGCCCGGGGCCATGAAGCCGATCAAGAGCAACGAGGGCAAATGAGGGATGCGTCAGTCGGACCGCTGGTGCTGTCTGGAGGGTGGCCTTAGGGGAAGGCAGATTTCAATTGCGAGGGGGGGTGGGGGATGGGGATGTACTAGAACGGAAATTTTTTAAGGAGGAGGGTCAGCTCCCCCCTCAGTGTGGTGAGCACCTCCCAGCCTGGGGTCTTTGTGATGACCACATACCGGGCACTGATCAGGCCGTCAGGGAGGATGCCATTGGCAGAAGTTGCATTCTGGATTCCCCCCCCCGGGCAGGGGGATGCCCGCAGCAGTGCGGATGCCTGCTGCAGTACGGATGCCTGCTTGTCATAGCAGAAGATTCAAAGGCGAGAGGCCAATAGGTGCCGCCAAAGGCTAACAGAGCCAATCACCAAGGCCTTGTGCCAAACCCCCCCCCCTCAGCCCTCCCGCCCCCTCCTGACCAGCTCCTGGGACTCTGTTGCAACAGGATGTTGTGTACCGTGGTACTACCTACTGCAGACACACACGAAGCAGACATCAGTGAAGGCACACATGTGCGCTCCTCGGCCTTTCCACAGGCAGCAACGTGCGTTTGCCACTCCGTGTATCCCCATGTGCCCCCCAATCCTCCCGCATGTATCCCAAGAAGAAAAAAGTGTGCATCTCGCAAACCTGGGGGGTCGCCCTAACCCCAAGCCTGCCCTGTTTCCTGTTTCGTTTCGGCCACAATGCCCTGGTCCATGAAGGTCCTGAGCGTTCTGGAGGGCAAGCTGGCGTTGAGTATGAAGGACTGCGACCAGCGCACCGGTGAAGACCTCTACCCTATCGTGGTGGACACTGAGTATGCGAGCACCGCCGACCTGCAGAACCCCGAGCGGCCCAAGGGGGAGACTGGTGCCGCCGCGGCGGACGACGATGAGCTTGTCGGAAGCAGCCGGCGGCATTACAAGGCACTGGAGGACTACGAGAAGTGGGAGGCCAAACAGGTGTGTGTGCGCGCGCACGCGTGTGTTTGTGTGTGGGGGGGGGGTGGGGGGCGAGTGGGGGAGGGAGGCTGAAGGGGGGCAAGAGCAGTGGCAGCGGCAGTTACTGGCGGTTGGAGTACGTGCTGGCGGTTGCGAAACGGTTGGAGGGCAATCGGGGGCGGACAGAAGCAGTTGGGGCGGCGCTTGGCAGTCAGTAAAACACCCCCTTCAAGCGCAGACCTAGGAGTTAGGGCAGGGTGCAGTGCGGCCGTTAGGGCTGGGTTTGGAGGTTGGTGACACAGGCGCTCTGAAGTACTGAAGTCCCTGGGAGCGTAGCCCACTGCTGGTGTCAGTCCGACCCACAGCTCCTCAGGTGGAGGTCAGCCAACGGCGGCTACAGGGTCACCAACTGCAGTTCAATGGTACCTAGAGAGGTCCCTGGGCAGGGGCAAACGGGCTGTGATATGGAGGCTATGATACAGCTTTGACATTGCCTGGGGTGAGTGGTGTGCAGAGGGTTCTGCCCTGAGAAGGGCCTGCACGTCGACAGCACGCTGTTGCTTAGTGTGATTGACACCCCACCCCAGGGGGCGGGGAGGGGGAGGAGGCACTGCTTTTTGGTAGCTCGGAGGTTTGTGTTACTCCACAAGTGGCCCCATCCTACCTCCACATATAGCTGCATCAGACCTCCATATTCTTATTTTCCCCGAGTCCCAATTCATTGGTGGCCACATAGAGTACTTTGTGCTTTGTGCACTCAGCATCCCATCGTGAAGGTCGCCATAGGGTGCCGTACGGAACTGGCCATTGGACATATTGCAAAACCGGCATTATTCCACAAATAATTGTACTCGTATTTATAGTAAAGCGGTAGATGAACACCCACTGCACAGCATTGCCTAGGCACCGCAGTAGGGCCTTAATGGCAGAAACACCCGCTGCATGGGTTGTGAACCCTTAAACCAACTGGCACATTGTCTAAACATGCTGGGCAGCACCAATGGGTAACACTTGGTGATCCGGAACCCTGGGTGCCCTGTGTTACATTTCCCACATTAGATCTGATGGTGAGCACCCTCCAAACTTCAGTGGCTTGGGAAAGATTCTGTCGTGAAACATCACTGGCATCAGCACGGGGGGACTCCAAGGGGCAGAAGCAGCACCTGTGAGTAGCGGGATGACTGTCCCACTCTCAGGTAGTAAAACCCATTTTCTTGAGGCTGTTAGGTAGCTACCTAACAGGCCGCCCACCTCTCGCAGTTTTGTTGACCCTGCCCTCTTCACCTCCAACCCAACGGATGGGCAACCAATCCACCAATCCACAAGGGGAGAATTCCCTCCTCAAAAGGCACACACGTACGTACACCGGGAAGTACCCAACCAGCGTACTCCTTCAGCCTCTATGGTGCCCCCCTCCCCGAACACGTGACCGAGTGATGCTGGCGCAAGCTGACCCTCCGATGACCTTTGACCTTCATTGGCGCCTCCGATCTGGGAGAGGGACAGCCCAATGAAGCCAAACGCGGTGGCGAAAGGCAGTTCGCCACCTTGTATGTTTGTGCAGCACAGGCACAACAAGTGACATGAAACCAGGAGCATGGCAGAAAACAGAGAGACGGCGCTTGTCTCGGACCCGGCCAGAGCACGTGGTGCACGGCATGCGAAGGAAGCACCATCCAACGGAGACACGGAACTGTTAGCGATGAAGGCTGTGGTGGCAGGCGTGGTTGGGGCTAATTGCGGTGAGGCAAACCGGACCCATTTGTGGCCAATACATGACCCTTGACCAACATCCAGGACATGGCGCAGGACACTACTACACAGTACCCCTCCCCCCCCCCCTCCCCAGCCTTTCTGGAACCCCCAACAGTGCTGCACACCAGGTGTACTACACTGTATCCCATCCTTTGTGGAACATCCACCCTGATCTCAATGTGAGTCAAGGTCGGGACCCAGAGTGGACATTGTTTGGTGTGGTATCTATGTCGTAGAGTTTGGCTGGGTCATGGGATCATGGATTGATCAAAGGGAGTGCCATTGTCGCTGTTGAATTTACCGATATTTCCTCAAGACAGCGGCAGGTTCTGACGTCCAAATAGACGTGCCACCGCCTCCGGCGCCTTGTGGTCCCCCACACAGAACACCGGATGTGGTATTTTCTCTGCCTTTAAGGCCCCGTCACAAGTCCGAGCACTTACGAGGCACACGTTGGTCTGAGGAAAAATTTTTCTCTGATATCCCCCCAAGACAAGGCCCCCAGTCTGCCACCCACTACCCAATGACACACACCCTGTGCGCCCCGCAGCTCCGGAACAGTGGCGTGCTGGACATCACGGAGGACCCTGAGTGGGATGAGGACATGGGCGTGCTCGCCGGCGCGGACAACGCGGACGAGGAGATCGAGATCGAGCTGAACGAGGCCGAGCCGCACTTCCTCAAGGGGCACACCACGCGGTCTGGGCTGGTGCTCTCCCCCATAAAGGTCATCCGGGCCCCGGACGGGTCCCTCCAGAACGCGGCCTTGACGCAGCAGGCCCTGGCAAAGGAGCGCCGCGAGCTGCGGGAGCAGCAGCGGAACCAGCTGCTGGACTCGATCCCGAAGGACCTGAATCGGCCTTGGGTGGATCCCATGCCGGAGCATGGGGAGCGGCAGGTGTTGTTGTCCGGGGGATGTGAGATGGTTGGCAGGGCTGTGTGTTTGTGTCGGTTGTGTGGCGGTTTTGCGGCGGTTGGCAGGGGTATGCATTTGTGCCGGTTGTGTGTTGGTTGCGACGGTTTGTGACGGTTGGCACGGGTGCGTATTTGTGGTGGTTGTGTGTTGCCTAGTGGCGGTTGGCCGTGGTACGGGCATGTGTCTGTTGTGTGGCGGTTGTGCGGCGGTTGGCAGGGGCATCATCCGCCCACATCCACCAACGGACTGCCCGACGCCACGAACCAGCTGCACGCCCTCCCAAACCTGCACCCATGGGGAATAGTAGTTTTTTTCTGCCTGCACAGTGATTGTTCGAGAGCATGAAGAATTTTCCAAAAACTTGCCAGAAATATCACAAAGCCCCCTTCCCCCCCCCCCCCCCCATACCGAGGCCTTTTGCCAACCCCCCCCCCCCCCTGATCAGCACAGGGAGCGGGCAACAACAGCCAGACTGGCGTCCGTTGCCCCGCAGTAATCAATGGTATTGTGAGGCCGATCTGTGGAGCCACCCCCAAGGAGCGGGAGGGGTGCCCCTCCCCCTGCAAGCCTGGTTATGGGGTGTGATTCGACAGTCCAGGTCGACTGTTGCCGTTGCGCCACGGCCAACAAAAGACCGTGAGTCACCGCATGGTCAGCACCACCAACCGCCCCTGTCCGCCATCAGCCCGCCAACCGGTTTGTACCGGCCAGAAATTGCCTCCCAAACACTGTCCCGACCCCCAGCAGCGGCACGTGCAACCGCTCTTGAAAACCCTCTTTGTCCCCCTGCCCCCCCTCCCCCCCGCCCTCCCCCTCAAGCGCATCGCTGCTGGTATCCCCACCTCCACCCTACTCCTCTGCCCCCCCCCCCCCCGGCAGCCGCGGAGGAGGAGACGGGAGAGCCCCCCCCCCCCCCACCGCGGGTGGGACCCTCCCCTCCCCCCTCCCCCCTCCCCCCTCCCAACCCGGGGCATGGCGGTGTGGCCTCCCCCCCCCCCCCAGCCCGCGTAGGCGGACGGGGCGTGCATCACATGCATGGCTGGCTGGTATGCAGAGTCGTCGGGACAGCCATCGTGCGCCCCCCAGGCGGCCTGTGAGCCTCAAGATCAGCCCTCAAATCAAATCAAATCAAATCAAATCAGATCAGATCAGATCAGATCAGATCAAATCAAATCAAATCAAATCAAATCAAATCAAATCAAATCAGATCAAATCAAATCAAATCAAATCAAATCAGATCAGATCAGATCAGATCAGATCAAATCAAATCAAATCAAATCAAATCAAATCAAATCAAATCAAATCAAATCAAATCAAATCAAATCCTACTCCTCTGCCACCCCCTCGTTCTCGTTGCCAGCAAACCTCATGCCCCATCCCCCTCAGGTGGCGCAGGCCCTGCGGGGCATCAGCGAGCAGGCAGCAGACATGCCAGACTGGAAGAAGCAGTCCTTCGGGTCGCACCCCACCTTTGGCAAGATCACAAAGCTGAGCATCACGCAGCAGCGCGAGGGCCTGCCCATCTACAAACTGAAGAACGAGCTGCTGGACGCCATCGCCGACAACCAAATTTTGGTGGTAATTGGGGAGACTGGGAGCGGCAAGACCACGCAGGTGCAGAGTGCAGGGGCTCTGCTGCTGCTTTGACGATTACAGTTGATGGGGAAATGTGTGGCTGTAGAAGATTCTGACACCGCAAACAATGTGCAAAATGTACATACATGTGGTGGGGTGGGGTGCAGTGGTGTGGTGTGGTGTGGGTGGGGTGGGGTGGGGTGGGGTGGGGTGGGGCGGGGTGGGATGGAGTGGGGTGCAGTGGGGAGTGGGGTGGGGTGGGGTGGGGTGGGGTGTGGTGGAGTAGAGTGGAGTGGGGTAGGGTGGGGTGAGTCGGTGTGGGTAGGGTGGGGTGAGTGGAGTGGAGTGGAGTGGAGTAGAGTGGAGCAGGAGCAGGAGCAGGAGTAGACCGTTCCGCCCAGGGGTACCTTTGTTCATTGGAGAGGCTGGCTCCCGGTTCACAGGCCCACGGATCGGACCATGAGTGGGGATCCACCTCCCAACGCATTGCCTTGGCGCCGCGGGAGGTGTACTGATGATTGGATGCTTTGAGCACGGGATGGTATGGCACACTGTGCTGAGTTGGTGGCTACCTCAGCATGCCTCGCGGGTGACCCCCTGTGCCTTGTGCGTAGTTGTGGGTATGCTGGTGCCTCTCGACCGAGGCGTCCCTTGTGGGTATGCCGGCGGTTTTAGAGCACCCTGCCCCTCACGGGAGCCCATCTCTGTGGCTCGCTTCTTATGCTGCTCTGCGTATCCGAGGGGTGTGGGTTCTCGGGCTGCGAGTTTCACTGTAGTTTGCGCTCTCGTTTGCCTCCGTTTGTATTGGCCGATTGGGATGGTTTGTAGCGGTGCTTGGGTGGCATCGCCAGGGCATCTTGTGTGTGTCAAGCCCGCGAAAGCGTTGATGACCGACGTGTGCTCGTGTGATATCAATGAAGTGTTTGTTGCTGAACGGACACACTCTCACACCCCAGTCCCTTTCTGACTGTACCCATGAGGTTTCTATGACCAGCAGCGATGTTAGTGCAGTTTAGTGGTGTGTAGTGCAGTGCAGTGCAGTGCAGTGCAGTGTAGTGTAGTGTAGTGTAGTGTAGTGTAGTGTAGTGTAGTGTAGTGTAGTGTAGTGTAGTGTAGTGTAGTGTAGTGTAGTGTAGTGTAGTGTAGTGTAGTGTAGTGTAGTGTAGTGTAGTGTAGTGTAGTGTAGTGTCGTGTCGTGTCGTGTTGTGTCGTGTTGTGTCGTGTCGTGTCGTGTCGTGTCGTGTCGTGTAGTGCAGTGCAGTGCAGTGCAGTGCAGTGCAGTGCAGTGTAGAGTAGAGTAGTGCAGAGTAGTGTAGAGTAGAGTAGAGTAGTGTAGTGCAGTGCAGTGCAGTGCAGTGCAGTGCAGTGCAGAGCAGTGTAGAGTAGAGTAGTGCAGAGTAGTGTAGAGTAGAGTAGAGTAGTGTAGAGTAGTGTAGTGTAGTGTAGTGTAGTGTAGTGTAGTGTAGTGTAGTGTAGTGTAGTGTAGTGTAGTGTAGTGTAGTGTAGTGTAGTGTAGTGTAGTGTAGTGTAGTGTAGTGTAGTGTAGTGTAGTGCAGTGCACCGACACTACAGCACACAACAGCACACCACAGTACACTGCACTACACTACACTACACTACACTACACTACACTACACTACACTACACTACACGACACTACACTACACGACACGACACTACACTACACTACACTACACTACACTACACTACACTACACTACACTACACTACACTACACTACACTACACTACACTACACTACACTACACTACACTACACTACACTACACTACACTACACTACACTACACTACACTACACTACACTACACTGCACTACGTCGGGTTCTGTTGTGTAGCTTCATGTCGTGTAATGTACTATACTGTAGTGTAGCTCCTTTATCCGTCTTTATGAGACTCCCACCTCTTACGACAGCCTCCATGGAACACCCCCCTCCTACACCAGCCTTCATGAACAACCTCGTCCCACAACAGCCATGACAGACCCCCCCGCTTTTCCCCAGTGGTTTGGACAAGCAATGTACACAATTTATTCCTACAAACTTAAACCACTGTGCACAGCCGGAAGTACGAACCAGCACATTTTCTAAGCCTTCATGGCCCTCTTGTGCAACAGCCTGAGGTTGCATCACAGCCGCAATCCTGTTTGCCTGCTTATCCTCAGATGACCCAGTACCTTGCTGAAGCCGGCTACTGCGCCACCGGCATGATTGGGTGCACGCAGCCGCGGCGTGTCGCTGCGATGTCCGTTGCAAAGCGCGTTGCGGAGGAGTTCGGGTGCCGGGTCGGCAACGAGGTTGGGTACGCCATCCGGTTCGAGGACTGCACGGGGCCCGAGACGCAGATCAAGTACATGACTGACGGTATGCTGCTGCGCGAGGCCCTCATCGACTCTCAGATGGAGAAGTACAGTGTGATCATGCTGGACGAGGCGCACGAGCGCACCATCCACACCGACGTCTTGTTTGGGCTGCTGAAGGTGCGTGTCACGTGCAGGGCGCTCCTTTGGCACCCTGTCGTCCCCTCTGCGAGCATCCACACTAGACGCCGTGGCGGTGAGTGTCGGTGAGTGGCAAAAATTCCCGTTTTTCCGTCGGTGAGTGCGGTGAGCTGGTTTTTACAAAGGGAACTGCGGGGAGGATCTTCGACCTCCGGGAAACTGGGGAAAATGGGGAGACTGGGACTGTGAAGAATGGGCATTTCGTCCCATTTTGTCCCCGTTGTTGTCCCATTTTTCTCTACCCACAGCCCTCCATGGCCCGCATCCCTCGTGCTATGCCTGCGATCCCCCCCCCCCCCCCCACCACCCCCTATTTCCCCCCATTTTTCTCCATTTCCCCATTTTCCTAGTCCCCAAAATCCTGGTTTCGTTGTTGGTGAGTATGGTGGCGGTGAGCGCGGATGCCCGAACGGAGCACCCACAACAACGGCCCTCTGCTTGCTACATCTTTTGGTGATACCCAGACAACCCCCCGCCCCCCCCCCCACCCTCGGTCAACGATCACCAAAGTCCTAAAACCATCAGGTAAAACCATCAGGTTCGAACACCATGTGCTCGTTGGACGCAGTGTTCATTGCCTGCGGAAACGTGTGGTCAACGTGTGACGGTCCCATACCACCCTCCCTCCCCCGTTTTCCCTGGTTGGCACGCCAAACCGTAGTTCACGCATTTTCCCCTCTGCGCCCCGTTGGTTGGACACAGTTGGGACAGGCGGGGTGCGTGGAATGGGAAAGGGAGGGTGGGTCACTGTGCTTAAGTTTTTTTTCCGCAAGGAGGAGCCCCCCCCCCCCCCCCAGACCAAAGTGACCATCGTGGGGAAAAGCGAAATTTGCAATAGGGAAAATCTTGTCAAGCGATTTTTGGTACACAAACTTTTGGGTCCCCGACCCCCCCTCCCCGCCCATCCCCCCGTTAAGCACAGCCCTGGGGTGGGTTGAGCACGATGGCACTCCTGCGTGTTTGGGCCCCTGTCCTCGTCAATGTGTAGGCGGCTGCCAACAAATGGCCCTGAGGTTGGCCAGTGACCGCCGGCCGGGGGACGGTCATTAAGGGCTGTCCTTAGCAAAAACCGTTGATGAGGGACAGCCTTGGTTTGCCTTGCTGAAGGGGGGAGCGACGGTTGGCGGGTAACCGCCGGCAGGGGGCCGGTGGAGTGGGGGGTACCGAGCAAGCACTGGACCCCTGGGGTGGGCCCCTGGACCGTCCTTGCAGGGTCTTGCAGGGTGAGCATGAATTGAAAGGACTCGGCGACGCACACACACGCGCGCGCCCGCGCGCGTAATTCTGAGCCTACGGACGGCCTACCTGCAGGAACTGATGGTTTGCAGAGCGAGTAGGACGAGAGGAATGTTGAACCTCGCAGTCTGGGCACGATTTGGAATACCAGCCTTGGCACGAGCACCCCCACACCCACACCCACACCCACACCCACACCCTCACCCACACCCACACCCACACCCACACCCCCACCCACACCCCCACCCCCACCCCCAGCCCCACACCCACCCACACCCACACCCACACCCACACCCACACCCACACCCACACCCACACACACACACACACACACACACACACACACACACACCCACACACACTCAAATTGGTTTCCCCCCAATACAGACAGACCCACACGCACGCACGCCCACACGCACACCCACCCACCACCCACCCACCCATACACTCCTAAATATTGCCCCCCACCACCCACACCCACACCCACACACAGCATGGACTCGGAGTGTGCATCTGGATGCCCCTGGTCAATGGCACAGGCAGCAGCCCGTCTCCGGAACGGCCGACCCCCGGAGTAGTCAAACAGGACAAGTCATCCGGGGGCTCCGTTGACACGACCAAACCACGCTCGGACCCACGGAGGGTCAGAACGTGCAAGGGAGAGAGGCCAATAGGCGCCGCCCGAGGCAAACAAACCAACACCATGGCCTCGTGCAACCCCCTCCCCCCCCCACCTCCGACACACACACAAACACACACAAGCACGCACACACGCACATCCGGCACACGCACGCACCACCGAGTCCATACCACACACCGAATGCCACACATGTCACGTGTCCCACATGTGCCCACAGGAAGTGCGCACCATGAACCGCACACGCCACTGTCCATACGACCCACAGGAGCTGATCCGGCGCCGGCGTGACCTCAAGCTCATCGTCACGTCCGCAACCCTCGACGCCGAGAAGTTCTCGACGTACTTCTTCAACGCCCCCATCTTCACTATTCCCGGTCGCACGTATCCGGTCGAGATCCTCTACACCCGTGAGGCCGAGAGCGACTACCTCGACGCAGCGCTGATCTGTGTCATGCAGATTCACGTGAACGAGCCGCCGGGGGATATCCTCTTGTTCTTGACGGGGCAGGAGGAGATTGACACCGCCTGCCAGATCTTGTTTGAGCGGATTAAGAAGCTGGGGCCTAAGGTCTGTGCGGTGGGCACTGGGGCTGAGTCGCCATACATGTTGGGCTCCGGGTGCCCTTCTCCCCTTCAGCCGGCCCCAGACCCCCCCCCCCCCCCGCCCTGAAATTGGCTGGAAAGTGGGAGGGAGTCGCTGTATGGCCCGATGGTACGCCCTCCCTGTGCTTGGCACCTGGGCTGTGGGAGCGGGGTGGGGTGGGGGGTGGTCGTACACCAGGGACCTTGCACCAATTTCTGCGGTGACTGGTCGTCGGATGTGCTGGCGCTTGAGGGATTATTGTCCGTCCTTTCACCTGCGCCACGGGTGGACTGTGGTGTCCACCGGGGGAGGGGGCCTCCTGCTGTTGATGATATGACATGAAGTCAGGCCAGGTACTAGGTGCTTTTCTTGTACCGACCAGAGTGTTAGTCGTAGGACCATAGATGTAATGGACAGGACTGCCTCGCTCGTTGTCTTCTTCGCTACAGTGAAAGGCCCCTATGACATGTCACTGAAGAGCTTCTTTCTTCGACTTTTGCTTTGCACCCCTGCTTTGTTCTGAACAGCGCCGGTTGTGCACACGCATCTGTATCCCGTAGCGGGGTGGGGGTGGGTGGGGTGGCGTGGTATGGTGGGGTGGGGTGGGTTGGGGTATGGTGTGGTGGGGTGGGGTTGGGTGGAGGTTTGGAGTGGGCTGGGGTGGGTGTGTGTGGTGTGGTGTGGTATGGTGTGGTGCGGTGTGTTGGGGTGGTGCAGGTGGTGTGGTGTGGTGTGGGGGGTGTGGGGTGGGGGGGGGTGGGGTGGGGGGGGGGGGGATTTGGATTTGGATTGGGGGCCGATCTTCAGGCTCTCAGGACGCCTGGGGTGGAGCATGATGGCGTCCCCAACGATTCTGCATGTCGGCCAGCCATGCCATATGATGCACTCCCTGGCCCTCGGCGGGCCTTTCCCTGTCTCCTCGGGCGGCGGCGGCCCCCGGTTGTGCAGGGCTTCCCCATGTCGTACCGGGCCGCTCCCACCCTCGTCGCCCGACCTGTCCACGCCATACCCTCCCCTGATGGAAGGCACGCCTGGGTCTACGGCCGCGCCGCGCCCTGCCCGAACATCCCTCCCTGGTGGCCGTTCCCCTCCATGGCGCGCTACTGCACCGCAGCCAACACCCCCGTGGTGGTGTGGGGTGGGGTGGTGGTGTGGGGAGGTGGGGTGGGGTGGGGTGGGGTGGGGTGGGCTGGGGTGGAGGGGGTAAGGGGGGTGTGGTGTGGTGGGGTGGGGTGGGGTGGGGTGGGGTGGAGTGGGGTGGGGTGCCATGGGGTGCCGTGGGGTGGGGTCATTGTGTGAGGTGGGTTGGAGGGGTGTGGTGGGGTGCAGTGCTGTGTGGTGTGGTGGTAAGATGCATGGGAGGGATTGCCATGGAGATGGGATTGAGCTTGGGCTACGGGCCCCGCATTTAGTAAAGGCATCTCGTGCGCCTTCCGCTCGCAGCGCATGACCCCTGGTCCCCTTCGCTCACCCCAGGTGCCAGAGCTGCTCATCCTCCCCATCTACTCGACGCTGCCCTCCGAAATGCAGTCCCGCATCTTTGAGCCTGCGCCCCCCGGCGGCCGGAAGGTCATCATTGCCACAAACATCGCTGAGACATCCATCACCGTCGACGGCATTTACTACGTATGGGACCGGGTTTTTCTGGGAGAGGGTCTTGTCTGGGGCTGGTCTTGTCGTCAAGGCGGCACCAGCGCAGGGGGGCCCTAGTGTTGTGAGTGTGTGAGGCAAGGAGGCCACAAACGCTTGTGGCCGAATCTGCCAAACGCAAGGGCGGGGGGGTTGCCCTCGGGGTCCAACCCCCCCCCCCCCCACCCTTCCAAGTCAGCTGAAGAAAATTTCTTCGGCGCCTTTGGCGCCAATGTACTGTGTGTTCCTCAGGGTCATGTTCAGGGTGTGAATCAGCTGTTCACGTTCAATAGCATGTCTCTATGGAAATGGACTGTCATGAACTGATACTGTCTTGTTGTGGACACAGATTTTGCCACAAATTTATTGCTTTTGAGTTTACCTTGCACTGCAACCTGTGTTGACAAGGAGGAGGGTCAACCAAGTGTGGGCTTTTGTTATGCAAAAAAAAAAAATCCGGTGCCTTTGGCGCCAAATATGTTTGGGAGTCCTGTTGGCAAGGAGGAGTGTCAAACCCCCCCCCCCCGACCCCCTCCCTCCGTTCCAATGCATCCCTGCGCCCCCTTGCAGGCACACGCCCACTGCAGCACATTGCCTAGACCCCACCGCAGGGCCTTGGTAGGACAAACAACCACTGCGATACGCTGCTTAGGCTGCCTAGGTTCCAGTGCAAGGCCTTGGCGGGAGAAACACCCACTGCAGGCTGCACGGGCAGTGCATCCCTGAAACAAGTGGCAAAGTGCCTGAACGTGCTGCGCAGCACCGATGGGTAACACCTGGTGATCAGGAGCCCCCTGCCCCTGTGTGACATTTCCCACGTCAGATGTGGTGGTGAGCGCCCTCCAAAGTTCCCTTTCCAAGGGGAGGCTTTGTGCAAAGCATCGCTGGCATCAGCACTGGAGGGACACCAAGGGGCAGAGGCAGCACCTGTGAAAGCGGGACGACTGTCCCACTCTCAGGTAGTAAAACCCATTTTCTTGAGGTAGTAAAACCCATTTACTTGAGGCTGTTAGGTAGCTACCTGACAGGCCGCCCACCTCTCGCAGTTTTGTTGACCCTGCCCTCTTCACCCCCAACCCAACGGATGGGCAGCCAATCCACCAATCCACAAGGGGAGAATTCCCTCCTCAAAAGGCACACACGTACGTACACCGGGAAGTACCCAACCAGCGCACTCCTTCAGCCTTTATGGTGCCCCCCATGGCAAGGCAACTGGGCTCGGTCCGGAGGACCAACAAGTATTTAAAGTTGTTGTGCATCTCACCCATGACTGCTTCAGGACTGCTCCCCATTAGGTTTCCGGTACCCATTGCCTGGGAATACCCAAGCCGATGCTACCCTATCTTTTTGGTTGGGGCCGGTGTGTGAGTCAGGCTACCTGGGCTGCAGAACCTACTGCTTGGAGGTGCCTGACCCCCCCCCCCCCCCAACCCCCGGACCCCCCCCCTCAATTTTTGACAGATAGCCAGGGGGTGGTGCATCCCCCCCCTCCCCCCCCGCGGGCTCGACGAACTGATGGATGTCCCGGGCGCGTCAGTCCGCTGCACTGTCGCACACGGGGTGGCATGCAGTCGAATGGAGAACAGGAAGGGGCTTGGGGCGTGGTGGGCAGGCATTGGTTATCTGGAATTAATACAGAAGGTGGGGGGTCTGGGTCGGTGCTCCAGCCTGGGTGGGTGGGCCAAAAGTTTGGGATTCCCCCCCCCTCTTATAGCTATGGCTTGGGTGGGTGGGTACCCCTTTGTGCCGGCGTCCCTTCCCTGCAGGCCTCATTCTTTGGTTTTGTTTTGCGATGCAACCCCGTCCAGTACCGCTGTGGATGTGGAGCACTCCTTTCAAATGTGGACAAGGCTGAATGTGAGCACGGCAAAAGTGAACGACACAAAAAATGGTTGAAAAGTCAGCAAACCACAAAGACACTTTCAGCTTTTTTTGTGAAGAAGGAGAACCGTATCGGCGGCGGCAGCAGCAGTGGCAGCGGCAGTGGCAGCTGTGGTAGTATCGCCTCGTTCTACCCCTGGAGAGCGCCGCAATCTCTGCCCCCGCCCCCCTGAAATGATTGCTGGTGGGGCGGACGGTTTCGAGGGGGGTGCTTGCCGCGTTGACCACCAGCCGCTGGGGGGGGGGGGGATCTCCGCGGCCTGCCATTCGCCGTTGGCCACCGGCGGTTGATGCCAACCGCCACACGGCGTGTGGGCTTTTCCCTCACCCAAAACGCGCACAGGCCTTGTCTTGCACCTCCGCCCAGATGGGGAGGGGAGGAAGGGGCTGCCGGACGCCCTGGCGCCACCGGCACGGGGGTGGGGGCGTGTGTCTGATTCCGGGGCTGTGGCCCGTGTTTAGGCCCAAGGGTGACACCGACGGCAAGCCCCGGGTGCGAACCCCGCCCCCTCCGGGGCGGACTGCAGGCGGTGCCCGGCACCTTCACCTTCTGGATGGCCCCAGTTGGCAGGTAATGACAGCGGTGGGCAGGTAACCAACGGCGGTTGGAGGGTAACGGAGGGCGGTTGCACATCCCTGATCCAGCGTACTACACGGTATCCCCCCCCCCCCTATGGCCCCTCCCGCCCCGTTCCCAACACCACTGAACCCCAGGCGAAGTACACGGTACCCGGCCCCCCCTTTATGGCGCCCCCCCCCCCCCCGCCCTGCCTCCTTCTCCGGCGGCGGTCGATGCGCCGTGCCCGGCCGTAGGGTCGATCCCGGGGACCCGGCGGCACCGCCCGGGGGCTACGACCACTTGACCAGCTCCGCGCGGTCTGCGGCGCTCTGTCATCCGGGACCGGCAACGTCCTCCCAGGCCCGCGTTCCCGGACGGGTCTCGGCGCGCGCCAGCCCCCCCCCCCCCCCCCGGACGCCTCATGTGTTGCGCAGGTGGTGGACCCCGGGTTTGGGAAGCAGAAGGTCTTCAACCCAAAGGGCGGCATGGACTCACTGGTGGTCATCCCCATCTCCCAGGCCGCGGCCAAGCAGCGCGCGGGCCGTGCGGGCCGCACGGGCCCCGGCAAGTGCTACCGCCTGTACACTGAGCACGCGTACAAGAACGAGATGCTGGGGTCCTCCGTCCCGGAGATCCAGCGTACGAACCTCGGCAACACGGTGTGCGGGAGGGCGCCCTCCCCCAACGGGGAGGCGCTTGAGGGGGGGGGGGGGGTGCAGGCGTGTTTCAGGAGCGGTTGTAAGGGCGGTTCCCGGCGGTTCGCAAAGCGGTACCAAAATCCGGTTCAAGGGCCGGGGGGGGGCGGACTCAAGCGGTTGGAAGGGCGGACCGCCGCCCCAAAGAGGGGCGTGGGGGGGAGGGGGGTCTGCTCTGCCGGTCCTCCTCTCTCTCAGACCGGGGCCGTCCATAAGGGTCCAGATTTGTTTCGTTTTTCGCTTCAGGGCAGGGATTCTGGATGGCCCCAGTTGGCAGGTACTGACAGCGGTGGGCAGGTAACCAACGGCGGTTGGAGGGTAACGGACGGCGGTTGGAGGGTAACGGACGGCGGTTGGAGGGTAACCGACGGCGGTTGGAGGGTAACGGAGGGCGGTTGGAGGGTAACGGACGGCGGTTGGAGGGTAACGGAGGGCGGTTGGAGGGTAACGGACGGCGGTTGGAGGGTAACCGACGGCGGTTGGAGGGTAACGGAGGGCGGTTGGAGGGTAACGGACGGCGGTTGGAGGGTAACCGACGGCGGTTGGAGGGTAACGGACGGCGGTTGGAGGGTAACCGACGGCGGTTGGAGGGTAACGGAGGGCGGTTGGAGGGTAACGGACGGCGGTTGGAGGGTAACGGACGGCGGTTGGAGGGTAACGGACGGCGGTTGGAGGGTAACGGAGGGCGGTTGGAGGGTAACGGAGGGCGGTTGGAGGGTAACGGACGGCGGTTGGAGGGTAACCGACGGCGGTTGGAGGGTAACGGAGGGCGGTTGGAGGGTAACGGACGGCGGTTGGAGGGTAACGGAGGGCGGTTGGAGGGTAACGGACGGCGGTTGGAGGGTAACGGACGGCGGTTGGAGGGTAACGGAGGGCGGTTGGAGGGTAACGGACGGCGGTTGGAGGGTAACGGAGCGGTTGGAGGGTAACGGACGGCGGTTGGAGGGTAACCGACGGCGGTTTGGAGGGTAACGGAGGGCGGTTGGAGGGTAACGGGACGGCGGTTGGAGGGTAACCGACGGCGGTTGGAGGGTAACGGACGGCGGTTGGAGGGTAACCGACGGCGGTTGGAGGGTAACGGAGGGCGGTTGGAGGGTAACGGACGGCGGTTGGAGGGTAACGGAGGGCGGTTGGAGGGTAACGGACGGCGGTTGGAGGGTAACCGACGGCGGTTGGAGGGTAACGGAGGGCGGTTGGAGGGTAACGGAGGGCGGTTGGAGGGTAACGGACGGCGGTTGGAGGGTAACGGAGGGCGGTTGGAGGGTAACGGACGGCGGTTGGAGGGTAACCGACGGCGGTTGGAGGGTAACGGAGGGCGGTTGGAGGTAACGGACGGCGGTTGGAGGGTAACCGACGGCGGTTGGAGGGTAACGGAGGGCGGTTGGAGGGTAACGGACGGCGGTTGGAGGGTAACCGACGGCGGTTGGAGGGTAACGGAGGGCGGTTTGGAGGGTAACGGACGGCGGTTGGAGGGTAACGGAGGGCGGTTGGAGGGTAACGGACGGCGGTTGGAGGGTAACCGACGGCGGTTGGAGGGTAACGGAGGGCGGTTGGAGGGTAACGGACGGCGGTTGGAGGGTAACCGACGGCGGTTGGAGGGTAACGGAGGGCGGTTGGAGGGTAACGGACGGCGGTTGGAGGGTAACGGAGGGCGGTTGGAGGGTAACCGACGGCGGTTGCACATCCCTGATCCAGCGTACTACACAGTATCCCCCCCCCCCCCTATGGCCCCTCCTGCCCCCCTTCCCAACACCACTGAACCCCAGGCGAAGTACGCGGTACCTGGCACCCGCCCCCCCCTTTATGGCGCCCCCCCCCCCCCCCGCCCTGCCTCCTTCTCCACAGCCGTAGACACTGGGTGTACTACACTGTACCCCCTGCCCCCCCCTTTGCTATTGATGCCCGAAGAATGATGGTCGCCCCCCCCCCCCACCCCACCCCACCCCACAACGCATCGCTTTGCAGGGCTGCTGGGACAAAGGGGGCAAGTTGCGCGCGCCCATTGTACCACTCTGCAGGCTCAGTCGGACCCCAACCGGTGGCCCTCAGGCCTCACCCACCTGAAGAGGGAGCCCCAGGGATGCATTTGGCGGGAAGAGAGGCGGCCTCAGAAGCGGTACAAGCGGGTACAGAGGCGTTGGAGGAGGTTGCCAAAGCGGTTGGGAGCGGTTACTGTCGGTTACACATGCCATTGAGCCTGGCACTTGCCGTTCGGGAGACAGTGGCTGGGCATAGGCTGGGCGCCCTGGAGGGGGGGGGGGGGGCGGCCTTCCCCCTTCCGATGCATCCCAGGGGGCGTGGCAAAACTTAGCGGTAAAAAATCACCTGGAGGGAGGTTCTGAGATCAAGCGTAGGCGCGAACACCCCCTCCCCTTTTGCCCCTGCCTTTTGGGGGGTCGTTGGTGTAGCATACAGGCCTTTGCTTAGTGGCTGGTTGATACTATACCGGGGGGGGGGGGGGGTCAGAGGCCAAAAAAAAGTTTGTGTACCTAAAATCGACCTCCAAGTTCGGGCCCCTTTGATAAATTTCATTTTTTTCCTGAGGAAAAATTTTCTGATGTGGGTGGGTGGGTGGGTCAGCCACAATCCCGGGGGGCCAATTTGACCCCCCCCCCCCCCCCACCCCAGTATCACTAAGCAAAGGCCTGCCCTCTACCCCCCTTTGGATACCACTTTTTGGGGGGGTCGGGGGGGCTGTCAAAGTTTGTGCTTAGTGGGATCTGAACCCTGGTTTGCACAACGGCTGAGGGATAAACCGTCACGCGGCTGGCGGATCGGTCCGGGAATCCAGCCGCCGCGGGTCCGCTCGGGCACCAACTCTTTGTCCACTCAACTACTGTCAGTTGCTGCAGCAGAACCTCTTCTTGGTTTGGAGATGCAGGCTGACACCAAAAGACCCCAGCTGGGTGTTTCTGCCTGCACGCCTGCCTGCCTCATTGACTGCCTGCCTGCCTGCCTGCCTGACTGATTGGCTGACAGCCTCATTGACTGACTCTCCAGGTGTCATGCATTCTCTTCGAAGTGCCTTGCCGGAGGCAATAGAATTTTTTGTAAAAAAAGTTCGGATTTTTTTTTCTGCTAAGTTTTACCTCGTTTTACTAAGTTTTACCTTCTCTGGTGCTAAGTACAACCAAATACCCCTGCGGACACCCAGAAGTACCAACCAGCGTACACCTCTTTATGCCTTTATGCCTTTATGCCCCCCCCCCCCTTTGTAATTCGGGGGATGGGTGGCTGCCACAGAAACACCCATCTTCCGGAGCTGCACGCCGCGGAGGGAACGGCCCAAGCGCCGCACTCCCGTTGAACAGGTGCTGATGCTGAAGGCCATGGGGGTCCCGGATCTCCTGGGCTTCGACTTCATGGACCCGCCCCCGCCCCAGACGCTGTACATGGCCATGGAGCACCTGTACGCCCTGGGCGCCCTGGACGACGAGGGCATGCTCACGCGCATGGGCCGCAAGATGGCGGAGTTCCCCCTCGAGCCCGCGCAGTCGAAGATGGTGATCGCGTCGGTGGACTTCGGGTGCTCCGACGAGATCCTGACGATCACGGCCATGCTCTCGGTGCAGTCCGTCTTCTACCGCCCGAAGGAGAAGGCGTCGCAGGTGTGCGGCTGGGGAAGCCACTGCCGGGGCTCCTTTTAACAACTTGGCACCACTTTGGGGGGGGGGGGGGTCCCACAGCCCCCCCCCCCCCTCTCCCCTGTGACGACCAGGGACGCCTGGTCTGATGTCTGTACTACCTGTTTTTCTGAGGTTCAACCAGGCATGGCATAGAGAATAAAGATGCACTTATGCCATGCTGAGGAGTGCATTACCTCATATATATATATATATATATATATATATATATATATATATATATATATATATATATATATATATATATATATATATATATTCTGCTCTTGCTGCTCTGTTTCTGATTCTCTCTCTTTAGTTCAATATCTCTCTCATAAGCCAGGTCTCACCCCCCCCTTCCCCCCTGGACCCCCCCCCCCCCCCCCACCCACACCCCCTCAAAAGATTGGGCCCAATTATCTTCCGGGCCTTCGGCCAATCAAAAACTTTCTCCCGCTCCTTCGGCGCCAATTCATTTCGGCTAAAAATTTTCTTCGGCGCCTCTAAAAACTCGTACCACCGGAGGGGCCGGGGGGGGGGGGTGCCCCCCCCCCCCCCCCCAATCCCCCTCTTAAAAGGAGCGCTGGGGAGGGGGCAGGGCCCGCCGCCGTCCCGTCGCGCGCGTATTGCGGGGCGCTGGCCGACTGAGGACGTCGGGGGACAGGGAACGACGGGGCGCGTGGGGGACTCGCCCACGGCGCCGCATGGGCCGCTGCCCAGTCACTGCGCAGGGCGGCGCTTGGATGCGGAAATGGAGGGAAGGAGCCCCCCATCCCCTTCTCCCCCCAAGCGCTCGCGCTGTGCCAACTGCAAACCGCCAACCACCGCCAACCGCCACCAACCGCCAACCGCTGCCAACCGCCAACCGCCAATCTTTAAAGTAGATAACGTCCCATGACCAGGAAGCAGAGAGCGTCCCCGTGAACGTTCGTTTCTGTTGGCATATGAAATTCTCTTTCCCCAGCCCTGGACCCCGTCGGGAGGTTGTGCCCAGCCCAGGGCCCGATCCCGGGATGCGGGCGGCAGGAACCGGGCGCGTAACCCCCCCCTCGATCGGCCCCCGGCGGTCGGAGTGCACCCACCGGCGGCCGCAGGCTCAGTGGCAGTGCTTCGAGGGCCGGGGGGGCTTCAGCGCAGACTGGCACGGCGGTTTGGCCGGGGGCGGGCGGCATACAAGAGCCTGGGGGCTGGGGGGCCGGGTTGCCCATGCCCCGGTGTGCAGCGAAGTGCCTGCCATTCGCCACCGTCCAGGGTATTTTTTAGTGGACAAGATTTTTTTTTAAGTTAAAAACACGTGGAGGTAACCGACGGCGGTTGGGGGTACCGACGGCGGTTGGGGGGTAACCGACGGCGGTTGGCGGGTAGCCACCAGACACTGCCCACCGGACACTCCAGCTTTTTTTTTTCCCATTGAAAAACGTCCTGCCATCATCTCAGGCGGACCAGAAGAAGGCCAAGTTCCATCAGGCGGAGGGGACCACCTGACGCTGCTGACGGTGTACGAGGCGTGGAAGAACTCCAAGTTCTCCAACCCCTGGTGCTTCGACAACTTCGTGCAGGCCCGGTCCCTGCGCCGCGCGCAGGACGTGCGCAAGCAGCTCATCACCATCATGGACCGCTACAAGCTGCTGGTGGTCTCGGCCGGCAAGAACTACAACAAGATCCGCAAGGCCGTCTGTTCGGGGCTTCTTCCCGCACGCCGCAAAGGTCCCCCTCCCCCATGCCCACAGGGGGCCCGACTCTGCGGGCCCCAGGACGCCCCAATTCTGGCGCATTTTTCCCATCACTTTAAAGGATTGTGGCGGAATTTTTCCCATACTTTGTTTTGGACATCAAGTTCAAAATTTGTAGCCTGTGCTGGGGGGGGGGGGTATGATCAGGGGAGGGAGGTGCAGAATTAAATACGTCATGTAGATGGATGGTCTGCTTCGAATCTGTGTTGTCTGCTTGGCGGCTGTGCATACCGCTGCAATGAACACAGGGTTGTATCCTTCAGAGCACTTCAGGCTGCCTAACTCATGTACAGGGGGGGGGGGGGAATTCCGCGGGGAAAATTCCGTATTTCAACTTGGTGCGGAATTTTCCCCTCATTTTTCGAGGGGAGGTGCGGAATTTTCCCCGTGCGAAATTTGTCCATGTAAGCCACCGTACCACCGTATGCCTTGTGCTTTGCCGCGCGCTCCCATTTGTTTTGTTCCCGCTCTTCTGCAGTTGTTGTCAACCAACAGGGAAGGGGGGGCAGGAAGTCGAATAATTTGTGAATGGCGGGCCACGCCATCTACAGAGGTGATCTCAGGCACAATGGTCATTGCCTTCTCCCAGGATCTTTTGGGGATCGCAATCCCAGGATCCCTTTTGCTTCCAATGCACTGAAGATTTGGGAGGTGCGGAATTTTCCCCTTGATTTTTTGGGACAGGTGGGGATTTTCCCCATGCGGAATTTTCCCCTGCGGAAAAATCCCCGTACAGAATCCCCCCCCCCCCCCCCCTGTAGTTGCCAATTAATAGTTAGTGCGGTGTCAACTGACACTGTGTTCTCTGTAGGTTGCTGTTCAGCAAAGGCAGCGGCAGCCCAGTACCTGGATGAAGAAGTCCACACTCTGTTGCACGTCTTTTTCCAGACCGAAACCTGCACCTGCACCCCTGCCTTGACAGCCTGCAAAGCAACGTTTTTTGGTGGACTCCTCTTTGGTGCAGTCAGCTAATGTTCAGCGGGACCTAGAGAGGACTGCACAAGTGTCAAGGCCAAGCAAGTGCAGCGCAAATCCAAGGGTGTTGACAAGAAGGACAAATATTGGTTGAAATAGGGCGATGCTGAGAGGCGTGAGTGTGTTGACATTTATGTCAAACGAGGCATTCATTGAAAGGAACACCAAAGGTGCTGCCGTTAGAAGTCAATGGGCGCCAAAGGTGCCCGACGCTCCATGGGCACCAAAGGCGCCCGAAGGAAAATCACCTCAAAGAGAGGTTGTTAGATCAAGCGAAGGCATTGGGCGTCGTATACCCCCCTTCCCCTTTTGGGGGTCATTCGCGTAGCATACCCCAAGGCATGATATTGGATGTCCAACCCCTTGTAAAATCATTATTTTGTCCAATAAGACCATCCCCCAATGGATTTTTTGATTCTGAGGCCTCTATCCCCTAAAACCGGATAACACTGTTTTTGGGGGTGGGTCGGGGTGGGGTGGGGGGTCAAAAGTTTTCGCTCAGAAGGCTTCAAGCAGTGGGGAGAATGGTGACCGTCAGAACAAGCACCGGTTGAATGGTAAGGCAAGCGGCCGCTTATGGACAGGTCGGCGGTTTGATTCCCGGTCGGCAGCTGGTTGACGCCGCCGGCAGTCGGCCCAGCGGGATTCGAACCGCCGACATACTAGCCTGCGGGCGGTTGCACTACCATTCGACCGTGACTTGTTCAGGCTGGTTGTATGCTCCCCAGTGCAAGAAGCCAAGCCTACCATTGAAAAAAAACCGAAACTGGGTGTTTTTGTGGGTGTTTTTGTCTGCCCACCTGCTTGCCCGACTGATTATCTGACTGACTGCTTGCTTGACTAACTGACTAATTGGCTGACTGTCAGCCTCTCTTCGAGGTGCACTGCCGAAGGCAATAGAATTTTGTCCTTTTTGCACATTATCCTTAAACCCAACCCTGACCCTAACACCCACCCCAACCCTCAGCCTAGTCCTACACCTACCCCTACCCATGGCCCTAAACCTAATCAAGACTGAATATTGGGACCGAGCTGGTGGGGGAGGGAACATTAGATATGAATGGTGAGGGACATCAAGAATGATTCACACATTGATGGCTCTTGACAAAGTGAAATGCACCTGAACCCCATCACCACGAGGCCCACTTTCAAGGCTTTTTGGACTTCTCAGGGGCCAAAATGCCCCAAAATGGGCTCAAAATGGGCTCATTTCACCCTTTTGTGCACCCCAAATGGTCTGCGATGAGTTTTGGAAAAATGTGTTTTTGACCCATTTTTGACCCATTTTTGGTCCCAAAACAGCCCATTTTCAAGGCATTTTGGGATTTTTGGAGGACCCAAATGGGCCACCACAAGCTCAAAACAGTCCAAAAACACTTGTTTTAGCATCGCACATGGTCTAGGATCATTTTTGCGGAAAGTCATGTTTTTACCCCTTTCGGACCCTGTTGACCCATTTGTGTACCTTACCCTAACCCACCTGTTTGGGCTTGAGCTTGCAGCTTGCCACAGCCTAGTGGGCCTAGTTATTGGGGTCTAGGCGTCCGTTTGGGCAATTTTGAGGGGTGTAAACCACAAAACGTGGGGGGTTGCGGGTGGAGTAGGTGCCCTCGGAATCGCATTTTGAGCCATGTAGCCAAAGATATGGCCTATTCTTGGTTTGTGGCTGTCGGCAGTTGGAGCTTCTGGGGGCCTTTTTGGGCCGCTTCCGCGGCATATCATGGAGTTAGAGGGCCGCAAAGAGCTCGTTGACACGGGGAAGTCAAGCGGCACGTGGAGTGTACCCACCGTTTCCCTTCGTTTGGCCGTTTTGAATGTGTTCCAGGGCATTTTTGGCCCAAAAATGGCTGTTTTTGGCCCTAAACTGCAGTTTTTGAAACTGAGGTCCGCCACTTGCGAATCCCGTTCCCGGCCGCCACCGTTGAGTTTCTTGCTCAAACTTTGTGTGATTGTCTTTCACACCCATAGGTATCATCCACCAAAATTTGACTCGAATCTGAAGCACCACGACGGAAATCTGATTTTTCCCCATTTCGCGCGTGCTGCTGCTTGCTTGCTGCTTGCTGCTTGCTGCTGCTTGCTGCTGCTGCTGCTAAACCTGGTAGGTCCACCCTAGACACTAAAAAGGGTTATAAAACCAAGACTGGTTCCACCAGCTCGGTGACCCTAACCCTAGCCCTAACCAGGATTGAATATTGGGACCGAGCTGGTGGGGGAAGGAACATCGTAAAGGAGACTTCAACAACAAATGAGGTACACACTGGAAAGTGGATGAGAGCGGCTCAAAAGCGTCATTTCACTTGTATAGGCACCCGGAATGGTCTGGGATCAATTTTGGAAAAAGACCTTTTTGACCCATTTTTGGTCGCAAAACAGCCCATTTTCAAGGCATTTTGGGATTTTAGGAGGGCCAAAACAAGCCACCACGAGCTCAAAATGGGCAAAAAACATTTGTTTTGGCATTCCATGTGGTTTAGGATCATTTTTGAAAAAAGTCAATTTTTTTTGTAGCCTGTGGACCTTGTTGACCCATTTTGGCACCCACCTCTTTGGGCTACCTCTTGTAGCTTGCCACAGCCCACTGGGCCTAGGTACGGGGGTCTAGGTGTCGGTTAGGGCAATTTTGAGGGGTGGAAACCACCAAAAGTGGGTGGTTGCGGGTGGATTAGGTGCGCTCGAAATCGCGTTTTGAGCCACGTAGCCCAAGATATGGTCTGTTTTTGGTTTGGGGCTGTCGGCGGCCAATGTGCACAAATTCTGGGGTTTTTGGGGCCTTTTGGGGGTAGTTCGCGGACAAATTGTGGAGTTAGAGGGCCCTCGAGGGCCTGTCAGCACGGGGAAGTCTAGCAGCATGTGTAGAGTAGCCACTACTTCCCTTCTTTTGGCCGTTTTCAGCAGGTTCCAGGGCGATTTTGGGCCAAAAAAAAAAGGCTGATTTTGGCCCTAAATTGCAGATTTTGAAATGGAGGTCTGGCACTTGCTACGCCCGTTCCCGGCCGCCACCGTTGAGTTTGTGGCTCATACTTTGTGTGGTTGTCCCTCACACCCATAGGTACCATCCACCAAAATTTTGGCCGAATCCGAAGCACCACGACGGAGATGTGATTTTTCCCCATTTCGTGCGTGCTTGCTGCTTGCTTGCTTGCTTGCTGCTTGCTTACTTGCTTGCTGCTTGTTGCTTGCTTGCTTACTAAACCTGTTAGGTCCACCGTGGACACTACAGAGGGTTATAAAACCAAGACTGGTTCCACCAGCTCGGTGACCCTAACCCTAGCCCTAGCTTTAACCCTAGGCCAGAGTCAGAGTTATTGTTTGCGTCCAAAATGGAGAGAAATGATGTGACAAAAGCAGCCATAAATGAAAATTTGGGGATCTTGTTCAGCCTAATCAACATGGTAGTATGGTTAGAGGGAGGGCAAGGGGAGGTAAAGGGAGGCTGTGATGGACCAACACTTGGCCTTGGGGGCATGTGCCCCCCAAATCGCCCCGCATGCACCACCCCCCCCCTCACCCCTCCCAGAACTCCCCCCTCCCATCCCCCCCCCCCCCCCCTTGGGGGCCTCCAGCCAACGGTTAGTCGGGGGGTAAGTTGGCGTCCAGAACCAAGGAGTATGCTGCCCCGTGGGCGGAGGTTTGTACAGTGGGGGGGAGGGGGCAGGGATGCATTGGAAGGGGGGGAGCCCCCCCCCCCCCCCCCCCACCGCTCTCCAGGGCAGCCTATGCCCAGTCAATGTCCCCCCACTGGCAAGTGCCAGCTTCAGTGGCATTTGTAACCGACAGTAACCGATCCCAACCGCTTCGGCAACGTCCTCCAACCGCCTGCTTAATCGCCTCTGGGGCCGCCTCTGAGGTCCCTCTTCTTCTAATGCATCCCCCCTCAGGTCAGCCCTGGGGGGGTTGATTACGACCATTTTCAATTCAATTCAATTGCCTCCCATGATCTCATAACGTCTCATAAGGTGTCATAAGGTCTGGTACCGTCTCATTAGCCCCCACCGTCCCTGGGGAAGAAGGAAATTTGCAATCGGCAAAATTTTTGTCAGGCCATTTCTGGTACACAAATTTTTGGGTCCCAGACCCCCCCCCCCTTCCCCCCTTCTACTACTGCCCTGCCCGACCACCCTCTCTTCCCGCAGGTGGACCCTCAGGAAGGGTACCGGACGCTGGCCGAGCAGCAGATCGTCTACATCCACCCGTCCTCCGCGCTGTTCAACAAGAACCCGGAGTGGGTGCTGTACCACGAGCTGGTCCTGACCACGAAGGAGTACATGCGCGAGGTCATGGCCATCGAGCCCAAGTGGCTCGTGGAGCTGGCGCCCCAGTTCTACAGCGCCTGCGACCCGCGGCAGCTCAGCCGCCAGAAGCGGCAGCAGAAGATCGAGCCCCTCTACAACAAGTTCGAGGAGCCCAACTCCTGGCGTATCAGCCGCCAGCACCGCCGGAAGTAGAGCGCGGGGCCCGCCCTTACCCATCATTGCGCCATGCCCTGCGTCCGCGGGGGGGTTACGGTTCGCAATTTTTCGCAAATTTTCGCGATTTTTCGCAATTGTCCGCATATGTCCGCATTTTTTCGCAATTTTTTTGTTTGAAGAGACACAGCAACATTCTCGGCCGCCTGTGCAGAAGTGTTACTCCTTGAGGCTTCGGGAGGTTGGGTTGCGGCACCGCAATTTTTTCGCATTTTTCCCGCAATTTTTGTCGCATTTTTTCGCGATTGGATTCGACCCTCCCTGATCGCAATCCCTCCCTCACCTTCACCCTCCGAACGGCCCCATCCTGGCGCCTCCCCCCCCCCCCCCCTCTCTTACCGCGCATGGCATTGTATGGACCGTGGGCGCCTGCCGGACTAGGGGCTGCGGAGGGCCAGAGGCCGTGGAATGTGAGGGACGGTGGAGGGATGGGGGGATGGAGGGATGGGGGGATGGGGGGATGGAGGGGCCCAGAACGCACGGCCGGGGGATGGCCCACGGCGCGGGTGGGCTCGCGGGCCCGGCGGCGTGGGCGGGGGACCAGCGCGGACGGTGCCATGGCCTCGGGCGTGGGCGTTTGCGTCGGCGCCGGGGGGGGCACAGACACGGAGGGGGGCACGGGGGGCGACGTGCCCCTGGGCAGGCGCGGGCGGAGGCAGGCACAATGGGTGTCCCGTGGAAATGAGTCTCTTCTTTCCCCCCCCCCCCCCCCAGACTCGGAGTGTGCATCTGGATGCCCCTGGTCAATGGCACGGGCAACAGCCCGTCTCGGGGGCGGCCGATGCCCGCAGTAGTGGAACAGGACAAGTCATCCGGGGGCTCCGTTGACACCACCAAAACGCGTTCGGACCCACAGAGGGTCAGAATGAGCAGTGGCGAGAGGCCCATAGGCGCCGCCCGAGGCAAACAAACCAACACCATGGCCTTGTGCCAAAGACCCCCCCCCCCCCCCCACACACACACACCACCAAGGACAACCGGACAGGCCATTGGTTAGTGGCTGGTGAATACCATACCGGGGGGGGGGAATGGTCTGAGGGGTCACCCAAGCGCGTCAAACTAGAAGGTCTTAACCAGCAAACCACTCCACCTTCGTCGTTGACCCCGCGGCACCCGCACGCCTTGTCCAAGCTCGATGACCCCGTCAGACTGTTGCTTCTCTGACCGCGAGCCCCGGGGACCGTCTCACTTTGACTGCTGCGTTGCGCGCGCGCGCACCGCGTCCCGATGCCCCCCCCCTCCCTTTTGCTGTGCCACCTCCGGACGGGTCTGGCCGCGGTGGCACAGGGAATGCCGTTGCACTGCGTGGGCACTGGGGAGGGGAGGGCACGCCGCCACTCGCGGGGGAGGGGGGTTTCGTTTTTTGCGGGCGACCCTGTTGGATGACACGTTCGTGCGCCCGGCGCAGTGAGGCCAGGCCATGCTGGTGGCGGGGGGGTGTCGTTTCCGCTCATAACACCCCTTGTCCCCGAGAGTGCAACCCGCCTCCGTTGGTTGTGATGTATCTGCAGCGGATGCTGCTGCATGCCCCCCCCCCCCCCCCCCCAAAGAACCGTTTTACCATCGGGTTGCACTGAAGGCCTTGTCTGAACGCGTGATCCCCGCCTGACCCTCGTTCCCCCTGCCTTCGGCCGTGCTTGCACAAGGTGGCGGGGGGGGCTTCTGACGTGGAGGTGGGTGTATTTGGTGGTGACAAGCACGGCACCTTCTTTCTTGGCGTGCACGGCCTCGTCACAGACTGGATGGTTGGGTGTGCTAGGCGCCCAGTGGCTTTCATACATTGAATTGGCCGAGGTCAGTGGATTGCCCCCACCCTCCCCACCGGATTCCTCCCAGCGCCACGGGATGCTGTGAGACACTCATTGCAGGATCCTCACGCGGTGTCAGAAGGGGGGGCACGGTGGTTGAAACTGCTGGTGGAAGTGCCCGACTCCACAACGCCCGGTGCAGCAGCGACAGACACTTTTTCATGTGCCCACATCCTTGTCCAGATAAGAGACCCCCTTCCTCGGGGGCTGCGCCTGGTCAGGACCCGACCCCAAAGGGTTCTGACCAGGGGGGGGGGGGGTCCCCCCCCCTACAACCCCCAAAACGGTAGCACGGTCACACATTGGCTGGCAGCACCCCCCCCGTGCCCCCTTCCCGTTAGACCCTCGGGCGGCCAAAGGTGCTGCGAAGAGCAGAGTGGGCACGCTGCTTGGCAGTGTGCCCTCCGGGGATGACAACGCGGTGGTTGGGCCCTCGGCCGCCAAAGGGCGTGGCATTCCTCCGTGACCATTCACACGGTGCGGGCAGTTCCGTGTCGGAGTTGGTGTCAGGGTCGGGGTGGCGCATTGCGTGTTCGGCCGTTGTAGGACACAGAAAATGGCCTCGCATTGCTGGGTATTTTCAGTGATGACCACTCATAATATGATCACGTTGACCCCGTTGCCTTGGGCAAAGCTAACCACCGCCCCGTCCCCGGGGCTCCTTTGAACAACTCGGCACCGCTGGGGGTGGGGGGGCCTTTCCCCCCCTGGACCCATCTACTCACGAAGCCCGCCCCCATCCTCTTAAAAGATTGGGTGTTTTGGATTGGTCCCTGGAACTCATTGAACATTGGCTGGAATTGCCTTGGCGGGGCCATCCAGTGTCTATTACCGACCATGATTGAGCCTAAAAGATTGGGCCTTTGGCGCCAATTAGTTTAGACCAACAATCACCTCGAAGAGAGGTTGTTAGATCAAGTGCAGGCGCAGGCGTCGTATACCCCCCTTTTTTAGGGTCATTCGCATAGCATACCCCAAGGCATGATATTTGATGTCCAACCCCTTGTAAAATCATTATTTTGCCCAATAAGACAATCCCCCAATGGATTTTTTGATTCTGAGGCCTCTATCCCCTAAAACTGGATATCACTTTTTTGAAGGGGGTGGGGGGTGGGGGGGTTCAAAACTTTCTGCTCAGAAGGCTCCAAGCAGTGGGGAGGCACATTGCTGTCACATCAAACCCCGGTGGAATGGTAACGCAGCCATCGTCGGCGGCGCCGCCCCGCCATGTTCGCCCGACGGGAATTCGAATCGCCGACCAAACAGTCTGCGGTCGGCTGCATTACCATTCGGCCACTGCTTGCCCTGAGGACATGGGTCCTCCCCACTGCTTGGAGCCGAGTCTGCCACTGACAAAAAACCCAAGCTGTGTGTCTCTGTCTGACTGACTGCTGGCCTGGCTAACTGACTGATTGGCTGACTGTCAGCCTCTCTTCGAGGTGCACTGCCAAAGGCAATAGAATTTTCTATGGCGCCTCTACAAAGCACCACTGGGGGGGGGGGGGGGGGCTGGGCACCCACACCCCCCTTTCAAAGGAGCCCTGGCAGGGCTACACCCTCTCGGGTGTGCAGAACCTGCAGACAATTCAACATGCACAGACGGTGCCTCGATGCAGTGTGCACGTGCTTGTCTTGTGTGGCAGGACTGCAGGCAGGGGCCGGGGGAAGGGCACAGTGCGAGGGGCAGGGGCGCAGGCAGTCAAGAGGAGCCAGGTTGGAGGTATGGGGCAGTGGCAGTATGAGGGGCAACGTCAGAGGCAGGGGCAGGCGGGCCGGGGAACGGGCAAGGGCAGGTGCAGGCAGCAACGACAGGGCCAACGGCATACAGAGGCATTGGCAGGGGCTGTGGCTTCAGCTGTCGCTGTGGCGTTGGCTTTGGGTCTCCACTGGGTCGCCTGGGTGGCCGTTTACCCCCTCAGGGGGCGCACCGTGCGCTGTGCGAAAAGTCGGCTGTTTTCCACCACCGGTAGCCACGGGTCCCAGGGTCCTGGATTCTGCACCCTACAGCCCCTGCTGGTACACCAGGGATTTCTTTCTTAGTCTCATGCTTGCCACAGAAACGCTTTGACAGAGGTGTGCAAGTGGTGTGTATTGCGTTGCGTGTGTGGCAACGCAGGGGCGTGGGGAGACTGAGGGGGCGTTTTCGCACAGCGCGTGCACAGCGCCAATTATCACGGGAACACCCCTGCAAACCACGCCCCTACATAAGTGTGCGTGATCACTTCAAAACAGCATCATTCAGGACCCTGGGACCCACTGCAGAACCAGTTTTCACAACCCACCGACCTTCATACCCAAGCCAAACCAAAGCAAAGCCCTGCAGGCACAACTCAGTGAGAGCTCATATCGCACCCTGTGTGTTGTCTGCCAAGCATGACCCCACAGAGTGGTGCTTGCGGAACTGGGCAACACTCTACAAGCTGGTCTTACTTTTCATTGCTACTGTCATTGTCTTTACACACAAGCTGCATGGTATGTGCCCATGTGACGTCTCTGTAGGGAGGAACCACTAGTACTCCTCGTCGACTGCCTCCAGGGCCTGTTTGTCAGTTCATGGTGTCTTTTCTGGTGGCAGCTAGCTGTAGCCAGCTACTAGCGTTGGCTCCTGCACGCCATCAATCGCCGCCACCACATTGGTGGCCGTAGGTTGCTGCCACCTCGCTCCTTCCGGTCGCTGACCACCATTGTGTTCTCGCAGCTCACAGCCAGCACCAACAGCAGGAGCACCTCCTGAGCTCAGACTCAGAGGTGGACAGCACACATGTGAGTGAAAGCTGAGGCGCAAGAAGAAACAGAAACGGCTGAGACAGTTGGCTTGGGATACACGAAGTAAAACTGGGAAGGAGAAGCACCTACAGAAATGACGCCCTGACTGGTTGGCAAGGGCCATAGGCTCACTTATGGGGGCCTTCCCAAGGCTGGACTTTTTTGTCATTCTCTTTTACCGAGCATAGTGTCTCGTGGAAACCTGGAAGTAATGCCCATCTCTGAAGTATTTGATTAAGCAGAGAATGGGCCAATAAGTATTGGATCTCATCCACTGTGGTCTGCGCACTGGACACCCCCAAAGCAGCGCCAAATGGGCTTATGGGCTCATTTATGGGGGTGTTGTGGCATGTCATGGTGTACATACGGGGATAGCCAAGTGATTGCTAACGAAGGCAACTCTGAAATGTACGACATTGATGAGTTCATTGCACACTTCGGACTGTCACGATACCGGCTGGAGGGGCTGAGGGGAGCTTTGCAAACCCTGCATGTGACCAAAGCTGCATGCCAAGCCTCATGCCAGAACCCTCACACAAGATTGCAGCCAGGCCAGCAGCCACAGCTGTGGCGGGTGAACCCATTCCATTGGCCCCGATTGCGCATGTTCAGCCTTTCAAGGTGAAGTGCTCCACCCAGAATAGTGGCACACGGAGCATATTTCGCAATAGACCTGAGCACACACCAGGGCATACTCGTTCACAGACATTTTGTGCAGTCCTGGCTGCTGGGCTGCGTGGGGGGTGGACAGGGCCACAGATGCGGACCTGGGCTTCAGGGAGATCAGAGGTTCCAGGTCTTTACTGCAACCGACACCATTTGGTAGCAAGTGACATTCCATGGCTACAAACTTTGCAGCTGATGTGTACCGAGTTTTGCTGGGGTGGTTCCAGAGGGGGAGCACCAGACGCGGTGCGCGTGCGGCGCGGAGATTTACCCGTCTGGCCCAAGCAGCTGTAGAGGAACTGGTGGCTAGGCCGGAAGAGCTATAATGTCCCTATGCCGTTGGGACAAGGGCAGGAACAATCGACAATCCAGCAGGGAGACCCCAGACTAGGGTGGTGGTTGCTCCCAAGGGGCCATCTTATGTATTTTCACTTTGGGAAGCGCCGGGTAGGGCAAGACGGAGGGATGTTTACACAGGTCTGGTACCCAAGGGTTTGCTCTTCTTCGGGGGCATTTTGGGAGGGGAAACCCGCTGTTAAAGTAGCGCGCAGTGCCCCAGAGGGCGATGGAAAATGGGCTTATTTCGCTAGTGTCTATGTGACCTGGTTTGTGCTGCAGTTGCTTTTCATGCCATGAGTGACGATGGGCAGGATGACTTTGAAGACCAGGAGCAGGAGGACCTCGTATGTGTGCGTCGCTGTGTGTGTGCGCATGTATATGCCAAACATGCTCTTTGTTTCACATGTCATCTGATGAGATTTGAACACTCAGCCGGTGTATGTTTTCACGTCACTGATGTGCATGTGTGCGGGTGTTTACCTCCCCCCCCCCCCCCCCGTGTCCATCCCCCCCCCCAGGGGGGGAACCTTCGGGCTGTGTATCACAAATGTCCAGGTCGGCCTCTCCCGGTGGTGACCGACTCGGAACTGGTGTATAAAGGGTTAACAGGAAAATGCAACAAGTGGTCCAGGCACAAGTGGGTGGGGTCCAGAGGACCACTGGCGCATGCAGACCTGTGGGAGGACCTGTGGGGGCAATGGCAGCTACTGGGGGACAGCGTGGGCATTCTGTGGGTGCCATCACATGTGGGGGTGACGGGCAATGAACACGCAAACGCCAAGGCGTCCAAGGGAGCAAAAAAGGCGTATGAATGTGTCATGAACCAAAAATCAGTGCAGGATATCTGGGGGAATTGGGACTGCAGGAGATGCCAGACTCTTATGACACCGACTCAAACTGCTCCGGGGGATCTCACATTTCAGAGGAGTCAAATGAGGACAGCCCTGAGAACTGGCCCAAGCAACCTCGGTTGACCTAATCGGGGCCCATGGGGAGGGCAGAGTGAGGTGACCTGCCGAGACTTTGCTTTAAATACTTTACTGAACAAACAGTGCTGCAGTGCAGCAGGACAATGTTGTTGGCGATGACCTATGACCTGTGTCACGGGGGTCATATGGTAGCTGAGTATCCGTTGCTTCACTCCCCAGGGGGGGAACCGTCACTTGGCCCATGAACAATAAGAAATTGATAGGAAATCACAGGCGCCAAAGGCGCCGAAGAAAATTTTTAGTTGGGTTATACTAGAATTGGCTGGTCGGGAGTGGTGTACGGTTCCCCCCGGGGTGGGGGGGAACCGTCGTCCCTTGGGGGGGGGGATGGACATGGGGGGGGGGAAGGTATGTGCTTACTGTGTTCAACATATGTCGTGCTGGTATTTGTTGCTGTCATTGTTTCTGTGGCGAACTCAAGGCAACATTTGGTACTGTTGAAGTCGAACGGATTGAGTCTTGCATGCGGTCAGGATCATGCTGGTTGATGCAAAACCTGACGTCATGGCCCTTGTATGATGGCCACTCCACCCTGATTACCATGATGGCTCCTCCAACCGCCGGCCTCCATGTAGCATGTACCAGGGGTGGATATAATAGTGACGACATTACCAGGGTGGGGGTGGGAGGGGGGGGCGTTGAGCTGGGAGGCAGTGATGACGGAATGACGATTACGATTTGCTCCTTTTCCAGCTCAGACGGCTCCAGCTCAGGCAGTGCAGACACAGATGATTCGGAACTGCAAGCCATTTTGGCAAAATGTGTCAAGAAATAATTGCACTCTGCAGACTGTCTTCATGGGATACATAAAGCACTGTGCACTGTAGTATTTTGTGTCAAGTAGGGCAGATTGGTGCAGTAGTACAGTGTTATATGCGAAGTCGTGAGATTTAGAGGTATTGGGTTCAAGCCCAGTTGAGCCCAAGACCGTGTCGCTTTTTTTTGCCCATCAGTCCTGTTGTCAAACTGCTGGCAAAACTGCCGTTCAGTCACACGGGTAAATCGTAATCGTAATTGTCATCGGGGGGGACCCCCCCCCCCCCCCACTATATCCACCCCTGGCATGTACCAGGACGGTGTTGTGGTTTGCTGTCAAAGACCGCTGCAAAGGACAGGCCTGTGTCGCCTTCTTGCATCCGTTGCAGTATGAAGAGCCATCAGAGGGCCTGGGAGCCGGGGAAATGGACTCGGAAGAGGAAGAGGAGCTGAAAGGAGCCCGTCCCAGAAAGAGGCACAAAGGCGGCTCCAGGTTCTTGGATACGGAGGTATGCTTCGACATGCCGCACCTGGACCTCGTTGTGGTGGTGGCACGCACCCTGTGCCCGTCGTGCGCGCACAGTGTGTGCCTCAGTGTCCAGTGTCCAGCGCCTTGTCTATTGCACCTTGCACTTCCTCGTTTGTGGGTGCCCTGCAGCAGCCGGACCCCCTGCCTCCTGCGGCGGGGGGGGGGGGTCGGGGCAGGGCTCCTTTTAACAACTCAGCACCACTGGGGGGGGGGGGGGGGTCAAAAGATTGGGCCAGATTTTCTTCCGGGCCTTCGGCCAATCACAAATTTTCTCTGGCGCCTTCGGTGCCAGTCAGTGTGGACCAAAAATTTTCTTCAGTGCCTTCCGCGCTTCTAAAAACTCAGCACCACCCGGGGGGGGGGGGGGGGGCTGGACCCCCCCCCCCCCCCTAAAAAGAAGCCCTGGGTGGGGGTACCAGACATGCGGAGGGAGTAGGCCGGTGGTTACTTCCGGGTGTACGTATGTGTTCGCCTTTTGGGGAGGGACTCCTCCATTTGTGGATCGGTGGGTTTGTGGTCCACCCGTTGGGTTGGGGGTGAAGGGGGCGGGTTCAACCGCTGCGAGAGGTGGGGACCCCGCTCACATTTCGGAACGGGGGGGGGTTGGGGGGCGAGAGGGCGGGGCCCACCAGGACACGATGGGAAGCCGGCGTACACCCCCCCCCCCTTCGCACGACCGGTCGCAGGGCTTAGAGAAGGCGGTGTGTGCGCGAAGGGGGGGGGTGTATGCCAGCCTTCCATAATGTCCTGGTGGACCCTTTGCCGCGTTTGGACTAATTTGTGGCCGCGGCTCCGCCACGGGTCATGGAACTGAGGGGGCGCACCGTGCGCTGCCCGCGCGCTGTGCGAAAACTCGGCTGTGTTCCACCACCGGTAGCCATGGGTCCCAGGGCCCTGAGTTCTGCACCCCCGATGCTGTTTTGAATGGATAATGCACGCTTCTGTAGGGGGGGGGGGGGTTGCAGGGGGTGTTCCCGGGATAAACAACGTGATGATCAGCGCTGTGCGCCCCTGCGTGCGCCACCGTCTGCACAGGGCCGCCCCAGACGCCCAGTGCTTTTGTCGCGGCCCTGACGAGATCACTGCTCCCAGAGCATCGTCTTGTTGCTCTCCGCGGCGCTTCGCACCCGCGCGCGTGTCGTCTGGCGGTCTTCTCCTCCTCTTCTGACGTGTGACCGTATGATCTGGATGAGATAGTGAGCGCGCAGATTTCTGGTCATTGGGCTGTGCGAAAACACCCCCTGAGGGAACTGAGTTTCTGGGATGCTGGAGGGTGACGACCAACGTCGGATGATGGCCAAGCCCTGCGGCCCCGTGGGACTGTCATTCTTCTCTGACCTCAGTCTTTGAGGTCAAGAATGCGCAAGGGGGGCCCGGTCAGGACGTTCTTTCAGGACCCCTGAAGGTCTTTGGTTGGAGGTGGTTGGCGGGGGTGCAACAACCTTCAACCACAGGCTTTGCCGTGTCCCTGTGATGCCATGTCGTGCCACGAACAATCCCTTTCCCCAGTGGCTTGGGGAAAGCCAAGGTAGACACGTACCTCTCAACAAAACGAAACCAGTGCAAACACCCGGAAGTACCAGCCGGCATACTTAACAAGCCCTCGTCCCCCCCCCCCCCCCCTGCCTCATGTCCCTCGTCCACCTCCGCTCCATACCTCCCACCCTCCTGCCTGGCGGCCTTCCACCTGCACGCAGGCCGTTGACGACGACGATGAAGGGGACGACGACGACGACGAAGACAACTCCGAGGACCGGGCCTTCATTCACGATGATGACATCATCACGGAGGTGGCCTCCGCGCGGTCCGGCTCGCGGTCCCACTACAGCAGGCGGTCCGGCGGTATGAGGCGGGTGAGCAAAGGGATGGCCTGTTTTATGTTGATAAAAAATGGTCGGCGGCACGTGTGACACAACAAGCCCCCCCACCCCTGCCCTCGGGAGCATGAAGGACACCGGGAAATTGCAACACCCGCGGCTTGACAGGTCAGCTCAGAGCCCCACCCCCCCCAGACTGCACCGACCCAAGCCCAAGAGGAGGAAAAAGGATACCCATGGAGCGGTAATGGCGGCAGAAGCACAAAGGGTTATTGATGAGTACACACAGGGAGGTTGGGAAGTGGCATACACAGATGGCTCCTCGGAATCCCATCCCCAAGCAGGCATGGTGGGGGGATATGGGGTGTACTTCGGGGACCACAGGGACATGGCAGCACCCCTACCCACAACCGAGAGGCAAACAAATAATCGAGGAGAATTAAGGGCGGCACTCCACGCCATCCGCTCGCAAGACCCAGCGCAGAAAACCCTCATCTGCTCTGACTCACAGCTGGTGGTAATGGGGGTGACAAGCAAAGCCAGCAAGTGGCAAAGGCATGATTGGCAGGGTTCGCGGGGACCAGTGGGGCATGTGGACCTCTGGGAACACCTGCTACAGGAAATTGAGCGGGCAGGACCGGCAGTGCGCTGGCTCCATGTGCCCTCACATGTGGGAATCCAGGGCAATACCAAGGCAGATACATTGGCGGACATGGGACGCCGGCGGTCCCCACTGTTGGAAGGACTGGTAACCGCGGTGCGTCGTGAGAACCCAGCCAGCCACAACGAACCGGATGACGTTTCGGATCTGGAAGAAGCGCCCCTGTGGTCCCCGGAAGAGAAAGGGGGGGGGGAGGGGGGCACCGCCTACCCTCCCCCACCCCCCAGCCGGACAGCTACAAAGCCCCAAGGCCGCGGATATGACTCCCCCCCAGCCATACTAGATGTCCTCACGCCCCCCCTCCAGCACAGGACAGGTGCCGTCCCCCTCGTTGATGTGGAGGACTGCACACCGGCCTCCAAACGACCACGTGTCTCAGCCAGTGGGGGCACACCCGCCACGAGATGGCGCTCCAGGGCTCAGTCACGCTCCCCGCAGGAACAAGGGCCACTGTGTGGAACCAGGCAAGAGCTTTTTGCAGACAGCTTTTCGCCCTTGTTGCGTCGTGGCACATAGGCCAGCAATGATGACGATTGGCTGGCCCCCTCCACACCGGACATAGCGTCCACGATTTCATGGGGCACCGAGGGTTCACGTTGCTACACTCCAATAACAGACTTCATGAACGTAAGCACTCCCTGAACCTTACTACACCTGACCCCATGTGTGTGGCTGTGTGTTTGCTAACTTCAGAACAACTGTACCCCGTGGGGTTTTTCAATCCTAAGGACCCACATCAAAGCTGGGATCGGTGGCAGCGATCCACTTGGTTGACCTCTAACGGAACCCCATACCCTCCGTGACCCGGTGAAAGCGGTTCGTAAGGTGTGTGGCCGAATGGGGCCTGCAACAGCAAGCGCACTTTGCCAGCTGTGGCAGCCAACATGGAACACAATAAGCGAGCCACGACCCAAACCCAGTCCAAATAGACACCGGGTGCTAAGGCCCAGAACCCGCAGCAAGCTGGCAACCTCTGACCCTGACCAGGGAGGTGAGGGACCAGCACAATGGAACAAACTTGGCATCAGCCCGGAACATTCAATGGAACTGGCGATGAAGGCCGTGGGGCAGGCGCGGCTGGAGCTAAGTGGCATGTCCACACCTGACCATTTGAGGCCCCCGCCCCTGCATCCTGCAGATGCGCACACTAGCGCGCACAAGTCGGTGCTGGAGCCGGCAAACCCCCGCATGGACTTGGAGTGTGCATCTGGATGCCCCTGGTCAACGGCACGGGCAACGTCCCCGTCTCTAGGACGGCCGACCCCTGGAGTAGTCAAACAGGACAAGTCATCAAGGGGCTCTGTTGACACAACCAAAACACGATCGGACCCGAAGGTCAGAGAGCAGTGGCGAGAAGCCAATAGGCACCGCCAAAGGCAAATAACCTAACACCGAGGCCTTGTGCCACCCCCCCTCCCCCCTCGTTGCGGCGTGGGAGGCATGCCAAGGGGCGGAAGCAGCAATTGTGAGTAGCGGGACAACTGCCCCACTCTCACGCAGTAAAATAATTGTTCTCCGACTGTTACGTAGCCCAATTGGCAGCCCACCTCTCGCAGTCTTTCAACCACCCATTTTCGCCCCTTCCTTTGTTTTTTGGGGACATGGACACACCCGGACTCAGACCTGACACCAACCAAATGTGATGGAAACAAACCCTAGTGTCGCTCTGACAAAGGTGTTGTTCGCGCGCGCTGCAAGAGGACACAAGCTGTGGCCGTTGTGTTGTGAATGCACTGGTCATTAGGTGATTCCCCAGTCTCCACCCCCAAACACGGGGGGGTACTTGGGCTCAGACCCTGACACCAACAATCCCCCTAACCCTTTAACCCTTTGGGCCCTGTGAGGGGGGGGGGCTTGGGGGGGCCGGGGGGCCAACTGTTGGAATAATGATGGAGCTTGACAGGCCAAGCAGAGTCGTTCGTTGGGTTAAGGTTACCTTAAAAAAACAACAGCAGCAGCAACACCACCACCTCCACCATCACCACCACCACCACCACCAACAGCACCCCCGCCGGGCTGGGGTCCCAGCAACCCCAACGTCCGTACCTCAAAATGATCGCCTCGTCGCACTGATAGTTTTGAACACACATAACCCCTACATTGCAAAAAAAAACATTTTACCCCTCTCGGGGTCTGGTCCCAGCAGCCAGGTGGATGAGGGAGGTCAGGGGTCAGAAAATGTTGCATGTTTTTCATACATCCCCCCCCCCCTTGCGCATGCACGGCCTTGTCTAAGCACGGGGTGGGCGTTGAACCGCCGTTTTGAGGAAATTTTGGGACCGCTGTTTTTGTGGTCCAGAATGGAGGATTGGGTGTTTGTAGAGCGTTTGTACAGGGAAAGAGGGGCTCAGTCATGTCTGTGATGGTGCATTCTGTTCATAGCAACATTGTACCATACATTGGAATCCCATGCTGCTTGTTCTGATGTGAGTTTCAGCCATGGCTAACAATGTTATTCCCGGTCTGGCTGTCACATGTGTCACGCGCATGCACGGCCTTGTTTAAGCACGGGGTGGGTGTTGAACCGCCGTTTTGGCCTGCCTTCTGGGACCGCGGCCGTGCTTGCGCAAGGGGGGGGGGGGGGCTTTGGACTCTCCATAAAATTCTGTGCATTTTGAGTACACACACAGGGGGTGAAAGTGAAATGCTACCCCCCCCCCCCTCCCACGATGTGCCGAAAAAAATTTCTGGCGCCAAATGTGGTCCGGACCTTCGACTTTTTGGACTTCCTGAGGGGATGGGGAGGAGGGGGTTGCCCTCGCAAGGGCGCCGCTTGAGGGTGGAAGGCAGGAAAGGGCATTGGGGGATCACAACCGCACGCTCTGCGCCACGCGTAGGCGCACAGGCAGTGCGAGGAACCAAAACCAGGATTCCAGAACTGCACCCATCGACCCAACCAACTGTGGGCGACCAAGTCCACCACTCCTTTGCGCCATCCTTCTGGGATTCAACCCTCCCTAAAGCAGGCCCCTTGGAAGCAGTGTCTTTGAACCCCCCCCCCCCCCCATGTCCACCAATTGCGTTGTCCAACGGACACTTCCATCTGGACCATATTCTTTTGGACCCCGTTAATTAGGCACCGGGTTTTGGTGCTGAATTAGTTGGGTACCGAACGGCGTGTCCAACGAACACTCGTGTTCCGACCGTATTTTCTGAGGACTTCATTGTTCGCTGGACAGTGGGGGGGGTAGGTTGTACCCCCCCCCCCCCCGAAGCAATGCTTGTTAAGCACCCCTTCCCCCCTCTCGACCCTCCGGAGCAGCAAGGCCCCCATTGCCGAGGGAGACAGCAGAGGGCTGAGGGGCTCCTGCATTCACAGAGAGCGGAGCAGGGGGCGCCAAGAAGCGCCAGGGAGGCCTCGGCTTTTTACACGAATACGAAGGGGATGCTGCGGCGATCGTCGAGGGCATCAAGGAGCGAGCGCGACGCATGGTCCTCTGCCGTGCTCACCGCCTTTTCCCAGGCCCTGCCACACCCATTGCCCAAACCCACCCCCATCCCACCCACTGCCACACCCATTGCCCAAACCCACCCCATCCCACCCACTGCCACACCCATTGCCCGCACGCATGCCACTCGATTACGTGTGGCAAGGCCACCGAGGGAGGCCCCGAGGCTCTGTGCGGCAATTCGCTCCGGAATCGGAAGGCAAACAAGTCGATCTTGCAGTGATCTGAGGGTACTCCCGGTGCTACTTCCAGTCCCCTGCACAGTCTACAAAGGGCGTGGGCGGGATGCCCCTGCAGACCCCTCCCGCAACGGCTGAAGACAAGTGCCGAGATTTTGTTCGACAGTTCTCTTGATTTCGGGCGGGGAGAGGGTTCGAGGTCTGTTTCTTGGGGGGGAACGGGCATGAGGATTCCTTGGTGTACTTCGCACAGGGCGCGGGGGGGGGGGGGGTTGCACAAAGGCTGGTCGGATACAGAGTCGCCCACCAGCCCGTGCAATGCCCATTTCCGACTCCCATGCCACCCGCATCGCCCACTCCCGTGCTACTCACTGCAATCCACATTGCCCACACCCATGCCAGCCCCTGCTACCCCCCGCCAGTTGTGCCAGCCATTTCTCTCTAACCCACAAAACTGCAGCCTCCCAGAATCGACCTCCACCAACAAGCGGGTCACAAAAGACATGGTATTTGACCCTTGGTGTACTACACGGTCCCCTACCAGCCTTACTGGAGCCCCCCCCAGCCCCCTTCCGATACCCCCTTTGACTGAGGGTACCCCAAACTTGGACATCATTAAGGTGAGCAAAGCGAAGGTGTAGGTGAAGCCTTTGGTGGACGTGCCCTGTTTGACACCGCCACCAGCCAAGAGATACTGGAGTGCACCCACTCGAAGGCACATCACTTGAAAGAGTAGTGGACGGTGCGAATTGGTGTGACGAACGAACCGCACTGTCAGAGAGAACCTGCTGCCTTTATGGTTTTCGGTGGAGGGGGGGGGGGGGCAGGTCCGGGGAGGGGGGAGGGGGGTCACGGGGGTCGCAGCGGCATGCGCTCCGTGTGCGCATCCGTTCGTCACAGCGCCGATTCCGCCCGCGTCGATTCCCGGTCGAAACGGAAACGGGTTTCGTACCTTCCCCCCTCCCCGTGTCCATCCCCCCCCCCCCCCCAGGGGGGGGAACCGTCACTTGGCCCATGAACAATCAGAAATCAATAGGAAATCACAGGCGCCGAACGCGCTGAAGAAAATTTTTAGTTGGGTTATACTAGAATTGGCTGATCGGCAGTGGTGTACGGTCCCCCCCCCCCCCCAGGGGGGGAACCGTCGTCCCTTGGGGGGGGATGGACATGGGGGGGGGAGGTATGCCGCTGTGCGCGCGCGGCGGAGAGACCAGTTCGTGCCACATGGTTGGCCCAGGGCCACTTCCAGCCCCATCTAGACACTGGCATGGAGACTACAATGTACCCCCCACACCCGATCTAACTCCACCCCAGACCTTCCGAACTGAAGAAGTTTGCCACCCCCAAGTTTAGCACGGCCAGCTGATCTGCAGAGTCGTCGAGGACGCCATCGGGCACCTCCCCGGCGGCCTGTGAGCCTTAAGATCGGCCCCCAAATCCAAACCCAATTGCATTCTGCTCAGCAATTTCGCCTTGTTATGCAGGCAGGCCATGTCGGTGGGGGACATGAATTTGTCTTCTACCACTGCAAGGGGGGGGGGGGGTAATGTGGTTCGCAATTTTTCGCAATATTCTGCGATTTTTCGCAGTTTTTTTCGCAATTTTTTCGCAAGTGGATTGCACCCTCTCCGATTGCAATCCCCCCCCTCCCCTCGTGACCAATGACCGCTGAAGCATCTTGTGTCAGGGGTCTGGGGCTGAAGAGGCCCTGCGGGTCCTCGCGCATCCCCATTCCACCCCCTGCGTCGTCCATCCCCTCTGCCATGCCACAGTGTTCTCCCTTGCGGTGCCATGCTCCCCCCCCCCCCCGCCCAGCCACTGGCATGCCCCGTACTCTCTCCCTTACCCCCCCCCCCCCGGCCCTCTACCATCCTCGAAGGCTGTCTGCGTGCGCGGTTGTCACAGCCGCCGGCAGTCACCCGCCCCCTTGCGCCAGCGCGGCTGTGCCCACATGACCCCTGCCTGACCCTCGGGTTCCCTGACTTCGGCGGTGCCTGGGCGAAGGACGACGCACCAGCTTGCGATTCCGGCCTCATTGATTGGGCGTCAGCGATGGCGCATGGGACATGCCAACCACTGTCAGTTACCCACCAACCGCCGTCGGTTCCCTGCCAACCGCCGTCTGTTTCCCGCCAACCGCCGCAACCGCAAAGACATCGTCCCTCAGCACGTGATGGGTGACCTATTGAGGCCCCCATGGCGGCGATGACCAGTGGTGCCCAAGCCCCCAAAAGGGCAGCTGTAAGCCCATCCCTCTGTTACGTGCGGGGTCTGTGCTGCCCACCCACCAATCGCCAACATGGCCCGAGCGCCTCCACGCAGCCTCCCACCGCCCACATTTCTTCCGGGCCGATATTTGGGTGGATTCGGCTTGCTGGAAAATGGGGGAAAAGGTTCGCTTGAAATTATGGGTCAAGCTGGGATGTGACCCGTGATATACCCAAATAGTGCCAAAATGGCATTTGCCTGGCCAACTGGTCGGAACTGATTTTTTCAACGCGCACGTGCGGGGCAACACCCAAAAAAGCTTCCGTTTTCGCTGTACAGCACGCGGTGCCTCAACCGTCCCCGGTGCTCCGGACGGTCTTTGTCCCGTCGTGAGTCGGCCCGTCGCCACTGCCCGCTACCGCCCGCAGGAGGATGCCGGCAGTGAAGATGACCTGATGCGCCAGCAGTCGTTGCAGGAGGCGAACTACCCCCAACTCTCGGACCCCAAAATGTTCATGGTCAAAGTCAGGGTATGCCCATTGGCCTCTCGCCACTGACCGCTGCCCTTCCCTCTCCCTCCGTCGGCGGCGGCGCCCATCGGCCTCTCACCCCCCCATGCCCTCTCCCTGCCTGCCTGGCCTGTCCTTTCCTCCCTACACACCCTTCCTTTCCCTTGGGAGGTTGGGGTGGGGGTGCCCTCGTGCACTAGCCGCCGCCGTCTTCAGACAGCAACACATCGGGGCGTCATGCCCCCCCCCCCCCCCACACGAAGCCCCATGATCATTTTGATGTTTTTTGGAAGTTTTGGAAGTTTTGGGAATTTTCTCCTCTTTTTTATTTTTCTCGGAAATTTTGTGAATTTTTTTTTTTTTGAGTTTTTTTGAATTTTTAATTTTTTCTCGGAATTGTGTTGAATTTTTTTTCGCGCAGCAAACCGAAAGTGACTGCTCCGCCAACTGAGCATGTGCTCCGGATGCTGTGCTCTGCTCGAACGGCCCCCAAACCTCCCGCAACGCTGCATCGCATGTGGCGTCCCCGACGGACCGCGGGGTCCTGGTCCTGCTTCGGTCACCCCAACGGCCTGTTCTGGGCCTGGGAAGCCTCCGCCACGTCTGTCTGCAGGGCGGCATGGGGCGTGAGCTGTGCCTGAAGCTGATGAACAAGGCGGTGCATTGTGCCCAAGCCGGCCAGCCTCTGGGAATCAAGTCAGTGGTAGCAGTGGACCACTTGCGGGACTACTTGTACATTGAGGCATACAAGGTGCTTCCGGCGGCAGCCGTCAGACGAGATCGGGGGTCTGGGCAGGGATGCATTGGAAGGGAAGGGGCCTCAGAGGTGGCCCCAGAGGCGGTTGGACAGGCGGTTGGAGGAGGTTGCCGAAGCGGTTGGGGGCGGTTACTGTCGGTTACAAATGCCATTGAAGCTGGTGCTTGGCGTCAGGGGGGCAGTGGCTGGGCATAGGCCTGGGCGCCCTGCCCCCCCCCCCCCCTTTCCAACGCATTCCTCGGTCTGGGGCCGTGGGCAGGGCACTTTGGCCTGCAGTATGGGGCGCATTGAGACCTTGGGGGCTGTGGGCTCTTGGATCTGTGGGACCTTCGGGCTCCTGCGCTGGAGCTGTGGACTGTGGGATTGTGGGGCTGCCAGGCTGTTGTGCTGTGGGGCTGTGGTGCGTTGTGGCCCTGGGGCTTTGGTGCTGTGGGCCTGTGATACCGTCGAGCGTGGGCTGTGGGGCTGTGGGGGTGTGGGGCTGTGGGGCTGTGGGGCTGTTGGGCTGTGGGGGTATGGGGCTGTGGGGCTGCGGGGCTGTGGGGCTGTGGGGCTGTGGGGATTTGGAATTATAGGGCTGTGGGGTCGTGGGTGGCACTGTGGAGGCTGCAGTGCTGTTGTAACGTGGGGCTGTGCTCATGCGGCTGCCCACGTCTTCTTTTCCCTGCGATTCAGGCGGATTTCGTGATCAGTGCCATCGGCGGCCTCAATGGAGTGTACCGGTCGAAGATGGAGGTGGTGCCCATTAATGAGATGGTCCCCATCTTCCGGACGTCGTGGAACAAGGGCCAACCAAAGACAGACCGTGGGCCGCCTTCGACGTGCAGAGTACAAAGGCATGTGTGCTCTTGCGCTGTACTGCTCAGCCACCTACAGTCCTGAAGCCCCACCCCCCCACAGCCCCACAGCCCCACAGCCCCACAGCCCCACAGCCGGGCGGTCCCACACCACCCACTCAGCCCCCCCTGGACCCCACCCTTTAAAAAGATTGGGGCAAATCACCTCGAAGAGGGTTGTTAGATCAAGCGCACGCGCGTACGCCATATACCCCCCTTTTTTGGGGTCATTCGCGTAGGATACCCCAAGATATGGTACCAGATGTCCAACCCCTTGGTAAAATCATCATTTTAGGAGAGAAAATGATCCCCCAATGAATTTTTCGATTTTGACCCCCCTACCCCCCCGTACCCGGGTACCCCTTTTGGGGGGGTGGGTGGGGGGTGGGGGGGGTGTCGGGCGGGGGGGTCAAAACTTCTTTCCGTATTCTGGGTGCTGTGTGTGGATTTGGACCCAGGTCCGGGGCAACTTTTTTCTTGTACATGGACCCCCTAACCCATGGCGGGGGTCCCGGGTCCGAACTCCGGGTACCCCCGGTCGCCCCCCCCTATGGGCCCTTGCTGGTGAGGACTTGGCCGTTTTCACGCTGGATAAGGCTGTTTAGTGACACCTGCAAGATTTCCGAAATTGGACTTTTTTCGGAAACCCTTCTGTCGCCCCTGGGATGGGTTTGGGTGATGATTTAGTGACAATACGGGTACTTGAGCACCCATGGTGACCCTCATAGTGGCTGCCAAGCTCATATAGCCCTAGCCATGGCCCCCCCAAAAGCCCTGAAATTCTGTTTAGTGACACCTGCAAGATTTCTGAAATTCGCCTTTTTCCGAAACCCTTCTGTTGCCCCTGGGATGGGTTTGGGTGATGATTTAGTGACAGTACGGGTACTTGAGCACCCATGGGGACCCACGTAGTGGCCACTGGCCCGTCTAGCCCGAGCCATGGGCCCCCCGAAAGCTTCAAAATTGCTGTTTGTAGGTGGTTCAATGGCCTTTGGTGTGTGCACAAACTGCTTAAGCAGGTTTCCACCCTCTACAGGTCAAAAATGGAAAATTTTTGCAAAACATTTTTTTGATATTGTGACCACTTACAATAATGAAATATATTATGTAAAGCATGTTTTAGCCCCCTTTTATGTGTTTTTCACCCTATTTGGGTGGGGCGGGGGGGGGGGGGCTCCCAAGGGGTCTAGGGCACAACCTGCTCATGCAGTTTTCCAGCCTTCGGCAGCTCAAAATGGGAATTTTCTGAAACTGATTTTTCTGATACTTTGACCATCCAAAATGATCAAATATCCTATGTAAAGCATGTTTTAGCCCACTTTATGTATTTTTCACCCTATTTGTGTTTTGGGGGGGGGGGGGGGGGGGGGCTCCCAAGGGGTCTAAGGCACAACCTGCTTATGCAGTTTTCCAGCCTCGGATGGAAATGGAAATGGAAATTTTCCGAAACTGATTTTTTTTATATTTCGACCATCCAAAAATGATCAAATATGCTATGTAAAGCATGTTTTAGCCCCTCTTTATGTGTTTTCACCCTATTTGGGTGTTGTTGGGGGGGGGGTGGCACCCAAGGGGTCTAGAGCACAACCTGCTTATGCAGTTTTCCAACCTCGGCACCTCAAGAATGGTTGTCCCTCTCCCCTCTTCGAGGTGCTTTGCCGAAGGCAATAGAATTTTCTTCCGGGCCTCCAGCCGATCAACAATTTTCTCTGCGCCTTTGGCGCCTCTAAAAACTCAGCACCACCGGAGACCCCCCACCCCCGCCCGCCCCTCTCTCCAGCCGGCCTCAGTCCATCACTTCCATGACCCCTTCATTGTGTCCTGCAGGGGACTGGTGTCAGGTCAAAGCCTATGACGCTGCCTCAGAGATACTGACCATCCGCACGGTCCCTCGGCTGGATATCCAAAGCGCTGTGGAGTGCATCAAGAGGTAATGTGCCCCCCCCAGCAGGCCAGAGTTCCCCTTTGACTACTCAGCGAGCACCCCCCCCCACCGCACCTCCACCACGTGTCCACCGCGCCGCTGCCCCACCTCCACCGCCCCTCTACCACACCTCCACCGCCCCAAGGACCAATGGTACACAGCTCCGGGACCCTCTGTTCAGATCCCCGACCCCAACACCCCGCCACGTTCAGGTTGTGGATTACAATGCAGGGCCCGCCCAAATAGTAATCCAGCACCTCCGGTACCCGTGTTTGCCTGCTGGGCGTCACTTTGTGGGGGGGTCTCCACCAGGGGTTTTCACTGTAACGTGGCACATTGGACCACGTTGAATCCCGTTGAATCCCGTTTCATAGGAACAATTGTCTGTTTTGTTTGGGTGTGTGCCTTGGTTCTGTTCAAACAGACCTCATGGATACAAGGCACATGGAACCTGGCCCGGGTGAACAGCCCGAGACTGGGACTCGTAGATCCAAGTTGTGGACAATGGGCGGCCCTCTGGATTTAACCGGACTTGTGTTTGGCGGTGCCTATCGGCTCGGCGGACTTATCACCTCGGTAGACCCTTGCGGCCAATCGGCAGGCCGAAAGTCCGGTTTAATCCCCCCCCCCTTTGTCTTACTAAAGATGCCCCCACCCCCCGTTCACCTCCCCCCCCCCCCCCCAAAGATGCCCCCAGCCCCCGTTCACCTCCAACCCTCCGGTAGGGATTAAATGGGACTTTCCGTCGGCGGAAAGTCCGCCGAGCCCATAAGTCCGCCGAACCCTAAGTCCGGTTTAATCCTGTGAGCTCCAATGGGCAGCATTTTCAAGGCAATCAAGCATACCCATCAATTTCCAGTTGCCCAAAGCGGAGGATCTGGTGCCGTGATAGATGGCACGGATGAGTGTCTGCTGCCCAACGTCAAGAAAGTTACCTCAAAATCAGGCTGAAAGTTACGTTGAAAAATCACGTTAAACGTCCCCATGGAATCCCAAAAAAAAAATGAATTTGTGATGCCCGCGCTCACGGGAGTCGCACCGGCCAGTCTGCAATGTCCCACTCTCACTGACCACAACTATTCTTCCCGACCGGCCGTGGTTAAGCAATGCATGTGGTTGCCTTCATGCACGGCTGTGCGGCTGCTATTACCTCACATCTCCCTTCGCGCCCTGGGAACGCCCTCCAGGAAGGCCACTGCACTGCCTGGCATAAGTAGCTGTGACTCAGACTCTCACCGCCACCACCAACAGTCACAGCCTGACATGTACGGCAGCAATCACAGGTCTGGGCAGTGCCGTGTGCCTTGCGTCAGGCTGACGTCGCACAACCTTCATGTTCGCTGTGTTGCCGCAGGCCGAAGGGCCAAAGACCAGCAAAGAAACTGTTCCGGCCCGATGATGTCACCAAATACGGAGGCATGTATGAGAAGCGCGATGGCTATTTCTGGTTTCGGGTGAAGAATGAGAACATGAGGTCTGGCATGTGGGGGCCTTGCGTCTGTTCCGCTGGCAGGGTGGGGCGGGGCAGTGAATCAGTAAGGCAGGGAAGGGAGGCAGGGGGGGGAAGGAAGGGAGGGAGGGGGGGAGCGAGGGAGGGAGGGAGGGAGGGAGGGAGGGAGGGAGGGAGGGGAGGGAGGGGACGGAGGGAGGGCATCTGGAGTATCCCCCGTGCCCAACGAATGCCTCGTCCAACGAACACTTTCGTTCAGAACCGTAATTTTTTGGGACCTAATGAGTTAGGTACCGGGTTTAGGTGCCGCAATAATTGGGTACCGAACGGCGTGTCAGACCAACACTTGTGTTCGGACCGTATTTTTTTGACGGCTGGATTGTTCGCTGGACACAGGGGGGGGGGGTGATTGTGTGAGGGACTGAAGTACTGATGAGAAAAGGATTGCGTTGCTGGCTGGCTGGCTTGGTGAGAGAGGGATGGAGGGATGGAGGGAGGAGAGAAGCGATGGAGCGAGGGGGGTTAAAAATGGCTCCTGCAACAGCCGGTCGCTGGCTGTGCATCCTCACATCCCCGCCTAAGGATGCATTAGAAGGGAACAGACCTCCTAGGCGGCCCCAGAAGCGGTTAGGCAGGCGGTTGGAGGAGGTTGCCAAAAGCGGTTGGGGGCGGTTACTGTCGGTTACAAATGCCACTGGAAGCTGGCACTTGCCGTCAGGGAGACAGTGGCTGGGCATTCAAGTCCATCATGGCTATGCTTGTCAAAGCACCAACAGTTGCCAAACTACTGCGTGTCCAAGCAAAGCACTCATCACTCCGCTGGGGCGGCAAAGTTCATGCCACACATTCCAAGGAGAGGGGGCGGGGAGGTGAGGGGATGAGGGAGCGAAGCAGTGAGGAAGTGTGTGATGGTGAGCAGGGGGATGAACAAGTCAGCGACTGAGTGTGTGTGTGTGGGCGGGGGTGGGTGGGTGGCTAAGTGAGGAGGGAATAGAGGGAGCAAAGAAGGGATGGAGAGAGGGAAGGTTGGAGGAAAGTGAGGGAGCAGGGAGGATTGGTGATTGTGTGAGTGGAGTGTTTGGGGGGGGGGGGGGCAGGGATGCATTGGAAGGGGGGGGGGGGGGTACCCCCCCCACGTTCCAGGGAGCCCATGTGTGTGTGTATGTGTGTGTGTATGTGTATGTGTGTATGTGTGTGTGGAGGGCAACGTACCAGTTACGGTGTGTTACCGGTGTGCTACATCCATAGCACCGTATCACATGTACAGTCAGCTTGCCTGCACTGCCCCCACCTGCCCGTCCTCCTGCAGGTTCGACTACCAAGGGTATTTGTGGAGGGATTTGAAGCTGATTCAAGTGCAATGGAAGGATGTGAATCCCACGTATGCCTTTGGAGTGGACGGGGTGTGCGGTGAGGGTGTGGTGTTGAAACTGGGAAGTAGAAAGCTTGGGCTTCAAGTCAGAGCCGCAGGGTCAATAGTGTTGGAGACGAGATTGAACCGTCACATGAGGGCCCTCCTGTTTGCGACCTACGCTGTCAAGTTACGTCTCAGTCGAGGCGTAAGGGGACAGCTAAACCCTCTAACATAGTGTCTGCCACGCCACAAAGCCCCTCCCCCTCAAATCGGGGCAGAGCTCAGAAGGAGGCTTCAGAGGAAAGGACAAAAGGGAAAGAATCATCGTGGTTGTTGGAAGCCCTGTGAGGAAAATGATCCTCCAGATGCACACCCCAGCGCGCACAAATCAGTGCTGGAGTCGGCAAACCCCGCATGGACTCGGAGTGTGCCCCCATCTGGATGCACCTGGTCAACGGCATGGGCGACAGCCCGTCTCTGGGACAGCTGACCCCCAGAGTAGTCAAACAGGACAAGTCATCGACGGGCTCCGTCGACATGACCAAAACACGTTCGGACCCACAGAGGGTCAGAATAAGCAGTGGCGAGAGGCCAATAGGCGCCGCCAAAGGCAAACAATTTAACACCATGGCCTCGTGCCAACCCCCCCCCAAAACACCATTTTACTGAAGATTCCAATGGGGCGGTTTGATCCGTGTGCGATCTTTTGGAAACGCTTGGCGTGCGGCATCTTTCTCTGCCTCTGCGCCCCGGAGTCCCCTCTGTGTCTGTGACATCCCCCGCCGCCTCCCGGCGTCCTCCTCTGCAGCATTGACGAGATCAGGGCCTACACGATGGGCGACAAGATCGCCCCCAAAATGCTGCCCACCAAGAACGTCGACTTCAAGATCGATGACACGGTGCGTGTCATGCGGGGCCGACCCCCAAGCGGGGTTTTTCAGGCCTTCGGCGCTTTGGGGTTGCCCAGGGGCGATGAGGCGTTTCCTGTGGACACTTCCCCTCCCCGAACCCTCCGGTCGTGTGTTTGAGTTTTGGGGACTGCCTGGTCCCCCCCCCCCCTCCCCTCCCCTCCCCACGGATGTATTAGAACGGCCATACACCGCAGGAGGAGGGGGGGTACCCCCCCCCCCCCCTGGACCCTCCCCCTCCCATCTTTGAGGCTGACAGCGAAAATTTTGCTTCGGTGCCAAGAGGATTGAAGCTTAAAATTTTTTGGCCGCCTTTGGCGGGGACCATAGGGAAACCCTGGGAGGAGGGGGGGGTCCAGCCAATCCCCCCCCCCCCCTAATACATCCCTGCCCCCCCCCCCCATCCCCTTTACACACACGCACACACGCACCCATACGCAGCAGTATCCACGAAAATGAAGGTTGCACAAGCAGAAAGGAAGAAAGTGGGGCTCTGAGTGTTGTGCGTCTCTCGTCGGGTGAAAGCTCAAGCCGACCGGGACATGTGTAAGATGGTGCCCTGCTCCCTCTTGGGCCTTGTTGTTGTTGGGGGTTGCTGCTGTGCCTGTGTTGAACCCGCGCCTCGAGATATACCAGCAACACCGCCTGGCAGAGGCACCCGGGGGGGGGGGGGATTAGGAACGAAATCTGGTAAGGCAGACTTTAGCACAACAAAAGTGTGCTAAATTATGCAACATAGTAAACAACAGCCCCGACCACAGGCCCATCGGAAATGATACCAGGCATCCAGAAGCCCCCGGGAAATAACAAGTACCAGCAGCAACACAGCACCTCACGGGGCAACAGCAAAGCAGAACAATGGTGTCAGGGCCCCCGAAAAATTTGGAAAGGGGGCCCTTGGAGCCCCTTTTCCAATCCCCCCCCCCCCCCCGCCTGGAGGGGGCTCCAAGGGCTCGCTCTCTGTTTTTCATGTTTTTCAGTAATATTGCAGTAATAACAATCTCTGCCACCCCCCCCCCCCCCAAGTAAAAGGCCCTCATTCAACAAGAGCAAGACTCCAAAGGCAAGCGTTTTCACTGCAGAACATCGAGCCTCACAGTATCACAATGTTCCGGCAAATCGTTCTGGCACGTCTGGCATTTCCGGCGACCGGAACGGGGCTGGGGGGGGGTGCCTTGTGAACATGCGCTGCCCCCCCCCAGTCATTGGGAAGCAACAAGCCTCTGGGAAAACACAACAACCATGCAGAAGCGCCCAAGCAAAAACAGCAACCAACCAAAGGCCCATAGGAAATAAGAACCAACATTCACAGTCCATGCTTATTCTTGTGCCACAATATGGGAATTTTGCACCACATTTTTTTGTACCAAATTTTGCATTGGTATTTGAGAACTGGTGCCAAATTTTCTGCGCACCACAGTTCGCCATCCCAAATTTCGCAAGTTCCTAATTCCCCTCCTCCCCCGTTAGTATCTGTGCTTGATCAGCACGTGATGTCACAGCATTCTATTGTCCATTGCCCCTTAAATGCACATTGTGAAACCATTTTTGCTGCAGACAGTAAAGGAATGATTCAAGTCCGGGGGGGGGGGGGGGCATGGAGGGCGTCAGAGGGGGGCGTTCCGAAACATCCCCTACTCATCCTCTGAGGGCGGGCTGTTTTCCCCATCAGCTGATACCTCATGAATTGATCCGAAGCAGTGTTTCGGGTTCGTGTGCATCCCATTTTTCCATTTTATGGATCCGGTGCATCCCAATGAATGGAGCAGTGTATGCCAATGATTTCCAGCATGGAATGGTCAGTGCATGAGCGTAGGCTGTGATTGTGATCAGTCCAAATTGGCTGTAGCCGATGATGATTTGGCCGGTGTGTGCCGAAGAATTGTCCCTGTTGTGGTGCCCAATTTGCACCTGTCCATGTGCATCCCCTGTGTAAGATGTGTGTAATGAT